>JAYRBT010000177.1:14877945-14919999 GCA_036023395.1 Myiotriccus ornatus
GGGCCGGCGGCAGGGAAACACTATTATGCTAATGGTGTTTTGCTCGCACTCGCGGCGAGCGGGGTTTAAAAGGCAGCGGCCGGGGGCAGGGGCTCAAAGGCGGGAGGCAGGGCCGGTGTGAGCTCTAGCGGACGGGTTGTGAAGCGAGGAGAGGAGCGGATCGGCGGGGGGGGCATCCGCGCCTTCCCAGCCCGCCGCGTCCTGCCCGGCTGCGATGTCCAACGTGCACCTCTCCGGGGCCGCCGCCCTGGAGCGCCTCTCCGCCCGGAGAGCCCTGGCCGGGAACGGCCGCAGCCCCGTCTGCAGGAGCCTCTTCGGACCGGTGGACCACGAGGAATTGGGCCGGGAGCTGCGGGAGCGCCTGCGGGAGATGGGGGAGGACGACCAGCGCCGCTGGGACTACAACTTCCAGACCGACACGCCGCTGCCGGGGCCCGGCCGCCTGCGCTGGGAGGAGGTGGAGGCCGGCGCCGTGCCCGCTTTCTACCGGGAGACTCTGCAGGTGGGACGGTGCCGCGTCCCCCTCCTCCAGGCGCCCCCTTCCCCGCCGCCACCCCCCGCCGCCGGGAAGGGGCCCGGGGGGCGCCTGAGCCGGGAGAACCGCGCCGCGCCCCGCCGCCGCGGCATGCGGCCCCGCCGGAGGGCCCCGACGGCCCGCATCACAGGTGCGTGGGGGTCCTGGGGGGGCGAGGGGGCCGGGGGCGTCCCGCCGCAGTGGCTGATGGACCCCTCCTTCCTCTCCGTCCCCCATTCAGATTTCTTCGCGAGGAGAAAAAGGCCGGCGGAGCCGAAAGCGGCGGCGGAGCGCCCAGCCGGCTGCCCGCCGCCCCCCGCCGCCGTGCCGGCTGAGCAGACCCCCCGCAAGCGGCTCCGGTGAGCCAGGTGAGGCGCGACCCGGGGGCGGGCGAGGGTGTCCGGGCGCCTTCTGCTGCACCTTTTTTTTTTTTTTTTTATTTCCCCTATCACCACCTATTTTTTTCTGATCATGTTTTTTTTTCTTCCCCCTTTCTGTTCTTCCCCAGACTTTTGCACTACTGCACCCACGGGAGAGGCGTGCCGCCCCCGAAGGCGCCGCGCCCCGGAGGAACGGGGGCCGGGGCGGGCGGGGCGGCGAGCTGGGACCCCCCCCGTGCCTGCCCGGACCGGGAGCGGGAGCTGGAGCCGGAGCGCTTGCCCACCGGCCGCGCACGGAGCAGTGTTAAAAGTACAGCTGTGCAATGTATGACGTTCTGTATAGAAATGTATTATGCCTAATGTTGAGTACACTGGCCAGAAGTGTAAAGCTTTAAAAAGTCATTTATAAGAAATGTTTAATCTCTGCTGAGCTCTCAGTGCAAAAAAAAAGGAAAAATGAAAAAAAAAAGTGTATATTTGTACAAAACTTTTTTTAAGAGTTATACTAACTTATATTTTCTATTTATGTCAGAAACGTGGATAACTTTGACATCCAATAGTCTTTTTTTTTCTTTTGGTTAAGCCAAAGGGCACTATATTTGCTTTTGTTATTTACAAAATGTAAATTTATTTTTATAGTGGATTTTTTTTTTTTTTTGCATTCGTAAGATGTAGCTATGAATCAAAATATTTTTTAGACTTTACTTGAAGACAAATCTGTTTCAATGGATCCTGAGCCGGTCTGTACCACTGCCATTGCAAATACTGCCACAACTTCAGTAATAAAATAAAAGTCAGGAAACGCCTGCAAGGCTGCTTGGTGTGTGTTTCGGGGGAAGTCCGGAGGGGAGGGGGGGGGGAAGGGACAGACCCCGAGGCTTGGGCGGTGAAGCCAAGCCCAGCTCTTCGCGGGGGGAGTCCTCCCTCGCCCCGGGGCTCCAGGCGCCCGCGGAGCACGACCCCGCCGCGGGGAGAGCGCTTCCCGCTACGCCCCCCGGCGAAAAGCTGGCGTGCAGTTCGGAGGGGAAAGGAGGGCTTTTCCCCTTGAAAACAAGTGTTCCTCAGTACTGCTGGAGTTAACCAAACGTGAGGGGAGTACGCGCCCTTCGTGACACCCTGAATTCGGCCTTTCGCCACATTTTATGGTTACTTTTAGCCGTTTCTCCTTTCGTCCCAAAGCTGTATCTGCCCCCTTTCGAGGACCCCGGCTGCGCTGGGGCAGCCCCTTCGCACAGCATAGGGGCTGGGTCGCTGCCTCCCTCGCTTGGGGATAGCCAGAGGAGGGGGGGGACTGGTGCCTGCGGGCTCTGACCCCCAGCGGCTCAGCACTAGGGGGACGCCCCCTGCCTTGGTTGTGCAAACCTGCCCCGCCCCAGCCGCGGGCCCTCAACCCCCCGCCCGTAGCTCAGAGCTGTGGCTACTGCAGGAAAACACTTCCTGGTACCTCTTGCCCAGCAATGATTTACAGGGCAAACACACCACAGTTCTGGGAAGGGCAGCAGTTCCAGCTCGCCCTAAGAGGTAAAAAGCAAAACAACGAGCACAAAATAAATGCTCCCAACAGGCAAAACAGCCTGCGTTTTGACGTTAACGCTTTGATGACAGCGTTGTCACAACTGTGCATCCACAGCACTTTGCGGTGTCCCCTTGTCCCCATGGCCTGGGAGGGGGTTAAAGCCACAGGATATACACACAGCCCCATGGGGTCAGGGCAAACCCTGTGCTGCTCAGGCAGGAGGGACAGACCAGGGCTGGTCTTGGCTACAGGTGATGCAAGGATTGGGGTGCTGGAGAGTACAGATGAGTAGCAGGGATGCGAGAGGAGGACCGGGATCCTAGAGGCATGGGGACTGACTGGCCAGATTTATCCCTTTCAGACCTCACTCCCCACTCTTGCACCTCCGTGAAGCGCTGCACCCCCATGCTGGACCCAGCAGGTGGGGGCGACCAAGAGGGCATTACTCCCTGGCTTTATGAGCTCTGTATGATACTCTTTCACGGAGGGGGGAGGGAGCTGAAAGAATGAGTTCAGGGTGAATAAGGCTCAGGGTTTATCCACATCGTCTTCCCCCGGTCCCCACAGCGCTCCTCTTTGCCCCCCGTCACGGCCGCCAAACACTCCTGGCTGTAAAAGTAACATTGATTACCTCCAGCTCCATGATCGCTTAATCAGAACGGGATTATTTTACACGCCCGCATCAGTGGCCGCTGACTCAATACGATTTTCCCCCCCTTTGAAAAGAAAAATAGCTTTTCCCTTTCCTTATGAAAGCCAACAATACCCGGAGTGAGGCAGCTGGATCCTCCAGGATTTATGGGCTTTTCTCTCGCTTTCATGAAAGCAGGTGCCTTTGGGACCTCCATTGTCCCAGCCCCCAACTAATAATAGGACTTTTTGCAATGAAAGATCCTTGCTCCGAGCTCCCAAATACCTCGGTCAGAGGAGCCACCGCCTGCCCCGAGGTGTGCTCAGCCTGGCTCAGGAGGAGAGCTCTCACCGCGGGGAGAGTTTAGGCACGGGGCTCTTTATTAAAGCACATAGTTCCAGCTCATGGGCATAGCCCGAGAGGAGCCGGAGGGTTTCCAACCCGCAACAAGGAGAGCCACATCCCACAGCCCCCTGGGCTTTCCTTGAGAGCCCGGGGGGTGCGGGAAGGTGTGCGGCCGCCCCCGCGCCCTGCCCCACCCAGCCCGGCCGGCCCTCCTCGCCCCGGCACAAAGCACACTGCCCCTATTCTTTCGGCCTTTGTAGCCATATGGCAAATCCATGTAGACACAGCCAACATCCATTTATTCAGGCACATAATGTCCCGCAACAGGGAACAATTGGAACTTTGTTTGCTTCTATTATTGATGCGAATGGGCGACAGAGAGAGGGAGAGAGAAAAAAAAAAATCATTTAACTATAAGAGATATCCAGCTAATTATGAACCATATGTGCCTATAGTTTCAAAGCAATCCAATGAAGTTCATTTTAAATCTAGACTACTTTATTAGTACGGAAGACAGATGTCTCAACAGTACATGCATCAGAGGAAACCATGTAAAGAAGTTCTTGAAATATTTAACTAGGACTCATTCATTGTCAGAGGGGCTTTAAAGTGCCCTTTATCATGAGAATGCATAGGCAGAAGCAGAGGGAGGCTGCCGGTTGTTACTGCCAACCCACTTACCCCTTAGTGCTAAATCCCAAATTCCACTTTGGATTTGACAACAGGAATATTTTTGGAAAAGATTCAAAATATCAGGGGTCTTGAAGGACTGAGCTTGCTGCTCATTACAGCTACAAGAAGTCAGGTCATTATTTGAGCCGCCTTAATCCCAGACTGAAACCAGCGACGCAATTAGAGGAATAATCTACTCCAAATCACCACCATTCCCTCTCCCATGGAGCAGAGCCATGCATTTTTGGAGGATGGCTACTGCAGTTCCTCCCCTGTCCCAAGAGAGATTGAGATGGGAGTGTTAACATTGTGAGACCTACAGAAATTTTTTCATACAATCATCTCTCTATGTGAATCTGTGGTGGGCACCTAAAGGAAAAGGGCTCTGAAGGAAGACTGGAAGGGAAGCTTGGTGGAAGTCTTTCAGATTTATTTTTTTTTAGGGAATGCAATTATCAGCAAACATTCTTGGCAAAAAGGTTAGCGCTACCTTTATGAGCGCAGCAACATCTACCAGTAATTAAGCCACTTCAGTTAGATGAATGCAACATATGGTTGACACTGGGAATCATTCTCCTTCCTAGCCACAACTTTTCTTTCTGCGCCAAAACTTGTTCTATTATCACTTAAAATAAACAAAAAGCTGCTTTCCACTTCTTCAGCAAATATTTGTTGCTAATGAGCAGGAGGTGTAGGTAGCAGGATGGGGGAAAAATGTAGTTTTTAAGGAATAATTTCCTAAATTTGTATATGGAAATAAAATTAATTCAGTAAATGCCCAATTCACTTGCAATGAGCTATGATTGCTTGGTAGGATGGCTACACAGGGAGATTTGTGTGAAGGATCCACATAGAGAGATGTAAATTGAATTGACCATTTTTAAGCACTGAAATAGTTATGAAGAATACTTGCATATATACAAACACACACATATATATACAAGAAATAACTGATAAGGGAGTATAAAATAATTTATCAGGGAACTGGATTTTTTTAAGCCACATTGTCACCTACCCCTACAGGATAAACTCACAGTGGTTTTCCAGTGTCTTCCCCTCCACTAGCCTGTACTCTCCCAGAATTGTTCTTCTTGACAAGGATTTTTGAAACAGAGCAAGGCAAAACACAAACCAAAAGTCTTTACCTAAGGTGAAAGGATGGGATTATATCTGACTCACAGAGGATGGAGAAGAATCAAGTACCTCTCTCCCATTGCACAGTATCTACTACTAAAGACCACATGATCTCTTTAGGTGTCAGTGATGAAATTCCCAATGAAAAGTGCTTCATTTTTTGGTTTATTCAGTTGTTTTTTAAACCAAGGGGGATTTTTAGACATATATTTCCAATAAACCTTTGTTGGAACAGATTTTCTGGGGAAAAAGAGAAATGAAAGATGCTAAAATGGTTAGATGATATACAGAATGTAAAAGCCCCGAAAGCAGGCCTTGCTGTGAGATAAAAAATAACTCAAACTCTTTTAAACACAGAACAAATTAAATTCTGGAGCCACTTTCCACAGTCTGCAAGGCCAGGCCTCTGCTTCAGGAAAACTGTTGGCCAGTGGTGGTTGCACAGCTTCGTGTCTGTATCTGTGGTGCCACATGGGCCCCAGGCTATAAGATGAGGATGCAGGGAGAGGGAACAGGAGCATTGGGAGGCAGCGCCAGAAAACACCTAGGATGGGGGTAAGAGACTGTGGGTAAAGCAGAAGCACAGTTGGGGTACACTGGAAGAGGCTGGGAAGGGGACACCAAAGTCTGCTGGTGTGATCAAAGGGAGGGAGAGAAGGGAACAGATTGCAACATTTATACTCTGCATTATATATTGATTTCTGTTTGTATTCTGTGCATTTCTTCAGAGACTGCCTGGTCCCAACACACTTCTGCTGTCAGCAAACACCCCTGAAACTCATCCAGTAACATCCCATTCCTTCCCTGAACTCATCTACAGATGTGCGCTAGCAATAATCTTCTCTTTTTTGTTCCTGTTTCCCAGGTCAGTGTGGGATCTAAAAAATTCCTCAGACCTGCTGAGGAGTCACTGGGCTTTGCATCATCACGAGATTACTCCCTCTCCCCTACCAGGTTTGCTTTAGCATACTTGATGCCCCCTCTTACACACACTGCACTTGTATTACATGGAGAATGAGCATCGGGAGGGAAATACTCAAGGTTTGGAGCTGCCCAAGCTGTCTGTATGATTTCAGTCCAAATCTTTTGCTCCCAGTACATTTTCACAGCCACACACATAATTTTTTCCTCCAGGACACACACTACCCAATTCACCCAGTGCTTTCCCTTGCAGAATGAATCTGGGCTGTGCAACAAAGGGGAAACTGCTGGATAAACTCCTGCCAGAGAAGCTGAGAAAGTAAAGCAAGGGCCTGCAGGATGCTTTCATGCTTAATCCAATGCCAGCAGCTGAATGCAGGCTTTTATGCTTCAGAGAACAGTTGGCTCCTCTAGGACCTGCAACAGAGGCTTTGTGCAGTCCAGAGCAAGGTGCTTCAAGTTTGCACGAGGAGACACTAATTGTGCCCACCTTTGTTGGGCAACTGATACAAGATGCTCTGGTCTGACTTGTGAAGGTGCTAAGCACCCACAGCTGCAGCTGCGCCTGGCTCTGCATGTGGTTTTGGCCAGAAGAAGCCCAGGTTTTGGTAGGGGAACAGCCATAGGCTACCTTGGACCAACACTCCAAATTAATTATTAGCTCTCATCTCTTTTTATTTGTCTTCCCATCACTAAACAAGGAAAGTATCACCCATCATTTATATTTTAAAACATTAATGTTTGGAAAGTACTACCATGAACAGCACTCTATAAATCCAGTGGGGAAATTAATAATGACTTTGAGCAAGGTTTGAATAGTGTTTGGTTAATAAGACATAGCACTGTCCATTGAACGTCGAGAAAAACAAAATTGAGCAACTGCTCATTAAAGCGAAAACCGTTCACTCTGTGCACTCAATGCGATCATTTAATTAAAAGATTTTATCATCATGCACAGACACAAGGGGGCAGAGCCAAGGCCCTGTCTTCCTCATCCTTGCCTGCTCCGCATCAAACACACAAGAGTATTTCTACAAAGAGAACCTTAAAAACATTCTTTTTTTTTTTTTTTTTTTTCCAGGCCCCTGCATGAACAGAAATCACTACCTGAGCTTTGACAGGTCTTTTCACCTTGCCAGATCTTTTTTCCCTGCCTGTCACCCTTAGTCCCACCCTCACCCTGCCAACCCCTTCAGGACTGGGGAGACTCCTCAAGTCTCACCACTTCCCAGGCTCCCGCAGGCGCAAAAACTCGGCCCCACGCTGTGGTCTCCACCACCTTTGTCGTCATGGCAAGCCTAGGAAATCACCTCTGTGCCTGGCTATGAGGGGGGAGGAAGGAGAAGAGCTTTTCAGAGCAGGAAGGTTCCTTGATCAGGGTCGTTTTTGAGTGATATTGAATTAAAGGGACATGAGCATGCAGCTCCTCTTGCACACCACTTTCTGTGGGGACTGGTCGCAGTAAGTGTGCAAACCAGCCACCTCAAAATCCAACAAATGAAGCCAAAACCACCTTTCCTCAAGAATACATCACCACCATTTCCTGTTTTTACATGGAAGTACTGAGGAAAAGTCCCTGTTTGGGTCATATAAAGCAGCCTGAGACATACTGAGATCTACAATAATTTACTGTGGAAAACAATGAGCATGAATTAAGTTGTTTTCATACATTTGGTAATTGGTTTACCAAAGTCAGCTTTTCTTAGGACCTTCAGTCAAGATGTTTTCAAACACAAATCTAGTTAACATCACTTCAGTTTTGCAGATGTGGTACAACATCCCGTCCACTGGCTGGTGGTTCAAAAAGCTTTAGATTTTTTTTTTTAAGGTTTTTTCCTTTCACCCAGATGACTGAGCAGGACTGGGAATACTGGCACCTGGTTCTCTGTTTTCTTCTGCACATCACTAGGCAAAACCTGTTTCTTTGTCCTGCTAGCTCAGACATATATCCATCCAAAGGAGGAAACCCATCTTTTCTGTCAAGACCAAACTTTTAGGAGAGGGTTTGGGTAACCCCAAGCTGTTAGAGACAGACTTTTCTGCTTGGAGAGCTGCTGGAGAGGGTGCGCTGGTATCCACCTCTGCCTTCCCAGACTCCTGCCCCTCTCCACTGGCCACCAGGCAGGATTGCCATGCTACCCCATGGCGCACAGATGACTCCAGGGAATGCAGTAGGTTACGGGATGCAGGGGAACGCGTTACACGTTTAATTTTGCTGATAAGACAAAAGGCACCTGCCTGACGCAAAGTCTATTCACCTGCCAAATTGCACACTCCCGCTCCAGCGCCAAGTACATGAGTCGGGGGGCAGGGCACGGCTGGGGAGAGAGCAGGGACACCCCGCAGCTGCCAGTGGAAACCCTTTCTCCCCATCAGCACAAATCCTGGGCTGGGCGCTCCGCTGAGAAATGGCCAGGCACAGCCTTTCTACAGCGTAAATACAATAAAAGCAGCAGATCGTGTTTGCTCTCGGGTGCGCAGCACAGGAGAGCACAGCTCCAAGCAGCAGCAGTTACCTCTGCAGGGGGATACAGCGGGAGATTTAGGGATAATTTCCATAACAATCGCTGTTAGCAAACAGCCATAAAACACAACGGGCAAAGACACCTTATCAGAAGGAGTTAGCTGCAAATTAAAAGACGTACTTATTGGTTTCGGCTTTGTGCCTGTCTGCAGAATTTCGAGGACTTGGTGCAAAAAATCTCTTTAACAATATTAAAGAAAATAACACCAATTTCATTTGAGAGCTGTTAAAAAGCAGAGAGAAAATATCGAATTTATATATGAAGCTTGATCTATGCTTACTGAACTATTCTGTCAGAGGAAAAACAACGGGGGGAGGAAAAGAAAGAGGAAGAGAATAAATCTTTCCCAATTATCATATTTCCCTGAAATTCAGCTATGCTGAACCACAATAATTACAGGCTGAGGAGAAATATTGCAAAACGTCGGCACGGAAGGACTTTTTCTTGACCCTGTGGACTATAATGGGAGATAAAGAGATTGACCATTTTGGGAGGAGGATGCCTTCATTTCTCGACGTGACTGTAGATTATTTCGGCTTCAGGAGACAAGAATGTCCCTTTAACATCTGACCTGGCCTTTATTTAAGAGCAGCACTTCACGGTTCAGGAAAGACAGACAATTTTCTAATTCCCAGCTCTGCTGGAGGCTGAGGCAGCAACTTCCAGACAGGACACCTGCTAACACTAGAGAAATGGCATTATTATGTCTACAAGTTTACAAATCTGAGGATCAAAAAGCCTTTGCTTCTACTGCTACTCCACAGACCAAGGACGACGACTTCTTCAAAACAGAGTTTCACAGAGGTTTTTCTCCCCCCCCCCCCTCCAAGAAATGGTTTCTTTTCACTTTCAGCAGATCGGTTTCCACGTGAAAAAGTCAATAGTCAAAGAGTTTCCTAAGTTTCATTGGTGTGTAGCAGAAAGGGGATTAGACCTGGGGCCTTTTTACTAGCAAGCCTTTAAGCAAATAAATGTTCTTGAATTCTTAGAGAAACAAACCTAACTTAAACAAAATCCAGAATATATGCGATTTGCCCCTCCCCAACACAAATTTAAAAGAGGGAGAGGGAGAGTAGAGTGAGAGAGAGAGAAAGAAATAATTACTAAATATTTAAGGGATAGTAGGGCTAAATCTTTGTCTACTGAAATTTTGCTTTTATTTTTGCAGTTAACCCAAAGAGAATGGCTGCTTTCACATATTCACAATGAGCTAATAATAGTAACTAGTGTAATGTAATATCAGAGATAACAGAATAATTAGGATAATGCAATATAATAAATACATCTTAGAAAAGTGAAATACCAATGTAATTCAATGATTCATTTTTAACAAATCAGTTCAGTCCAGAGCTGTGATTTCCCAGAATCAAGAAAGGCAAAAAGAAGACAGCATGCACAGCCCATACCTCTGTTCAGAGTCCTACCTGGTAGGAGAAGGCACTGCTTAATTCCTTTGCACTTAAAAGTACCAAAGCTGAAGCGGTGGTTTTTCTCTTAGGATACAGTCAGATCACAGGGGATGACGATTTGTTTTTTTTAATGTGTGTTTTTTCTTAAGCTCCAAAAAGTACAATAGACAGGTCATTCAAAACCCCAAGCATTTAAAGTGTATACACACACATTGATATATATATATATATATATGTAAATTTGTACAAGCAGGCAACTGCTGCTGCAGAGCTGCTCCCCCAGCCTACAGACACAGATCCAGGTGTCTGTGCCAGCCATTTGCCAGCATTCAAAACACCTGGGTCAGTGTTTCCAGACTGGGTTTAATTAAGCCAGAAGACTAAGGAGAACTCAGGCAAAGCGGTTGGCTAGTATGATCCAAAGTAAATATCAGCATATTGCTATAACAAAACAAATCATATAGAAAATATCAAGAGTAGGTTTGTGACTGCACAGAAGATGATAAGCTGTCTGCTAAGTTTGCCTCTCTGCATTATTAAATGGTTTAAAAAACTTTTTGAACATTAATATACTTTTCCCTCCCTGTACCTCTGTAAGCCCAGAGTGCAATTATCACCTGCCAAACTACTACTGCTTTGTGGAAGTTCCACCTCTGATTTCACTATGAGCCATCCTACAGCTCTGCCTTTGCATGCCCCCAGCCTTGGTCCATCTGAAAAGCTTGATGATGCCTTAATCCACATCCAACCTCATAGGCAACTGGGGCAGATTCTTGGGCCTTTCTTACTGCTGAGGGACTTGCTGTACAGCACACTTCCAAACCCAGTACCACCCAAAATTCAGAAGTGCCTTAAAATTGTGACTGAAGGGAAAGGAATGGAGAGTTTTGCTTGCTACACTAGCAGGACATCAGTTAGGATGGTTGCCTGGCTGATCTGCCTTGAATAAGCCTCCTTCTAGCTGAAAATTCAGGAGGCAAACCTCCTACCCCAGGGGCAAAATCACTCTACCTTTGGGTGAAGAAGAGGAGTATAGCCTCCTCTCCTTCCTTCCAGTTATGAAGCCGTGAGTGGCGTGCTTAAATACGAGAATGAGTAGCCCAAGACCAGGGCTCTGACCGAGGTCCCCCTGTGCTGCTGAGCTGCCAATAGGCAGTAGTACATGTTAACTTGCATTCTGACAAGAAAGGGGTGTGAAGGAGTCTGTGTTTCACCCTGTCCAGTTGCTGCAAGAACTATCTAGCTGTCTTTAAAGAGAGGGAAGAAACCACTTTTGCTCTTTCAGCACTCTTTTCCTTGTTGAGAGCAAGCATTTAAGTGCGACCATTTTTTAAGTCATTTCAAAGGTCACAGACCCCATTTGAGGACAAGTTCATCCTACTAAAACTGAGCGACACCCTGGTGACCCCCAAAGAAGAGGGTACCCCTCCCTCAGAATCTCTTCCTGACCAGTTTTGGTGACTCTCCCATATCTCCCACACATTTGGAAGTGGCTGGGTTCCCCCCGGGGGATTTACATGCTGTGGTGCCAGCAGCTGCCCACAGTCCCCATCCCCACCCTCAGATACTCAGACCTGTGGTGGCACCCACTCTCCACCTACCATCAAGACTAACACTTGCCTTTTCGAAAGGAAGTTTACAAAAGAGAGAAAACATTTTTTTCCCATGGCAAATCCAGCTTTATGACCCTACCGATGGCAAGATACTATCTATAGGAATCCTATTTTCAAATTGCCCCAAGAAGATAAATTTTCCCGGGAATCCTACCTAGATTTAAGCAAAATCCACCCTGTCTCTCGCCCCAAATCACTCGCCCCGGCTCAGGAAAGAGAAGAATTTGCCTTTTTCCTGGGAGGAAAGAGGCGGGCAAGGCAGGGAAACGGGAGAGCTTTAAAGGGAGGGAGGGAGGGAGGAGGCCGAGCTCATGCACGGATTTTAATCTGATCACTTCCCTGTCAAACTAATCCCTGCCTGACTCAGATCGGATTTTTAGAAACGTGCCTGGAAACCAAAAAGCAAACCTCATTTGAATGAAGCACACACTCCACAGCCCCCATCTGCAAAGGGCTGCAATTAAATGCAAAAAAAAAAAAAAAAGAAAAAGGGGGGGGGGAAGAGAGAAAATTAGCATTTTCCGCGGCCATCTGGCATGAGGAGCAGGCGATGGGGAACAAAAGGAGATTTAGGCAAAGGGGAGAGGCGAGTGTGCCATGGCATTGACCTGCAAATGAGCCTTTGTGAGCGAATTAAAGCTTCCCGGACCCCCCGGGACACCCCAAAACAGGCACCATTACAAACCATCCGGACAAAAACCCACTCATCAAAATTGTCTGCGTTTGAAGGGAGGGGGGGAGAGGCCATTTAAATCTGCACCTTCCCTGCCCCCACCCCCAGTAATAGGCGGTTAATAGGGGCTTGGCGGGAGGGGTCGGTCCCCCTGCACCCCTGGCTCTATACCCCGCTCTGAGACTATAATGTGGGGGACACCTTAGAAACGTGTCTAGTTCACAAAACTCACACGAAATGTTATTTATAGCCCTAATCCTAAACAACAGGGGAGAAAAAAAATAAAGGGTTTGTGCGGGTGAGTGATTTGGTGATATATCAGTTTCCAGATGCTCTTTATTTAATTCGGAGGTGGGGGGGAAGGCTGTAGACTTATATATAAGCATATTCCTGAAGTAATTATTACTAATTTTTTTTCTTCATGGAGATGGTAGAGAGGAAAGGGATAATCAGGGGTGCCATGGCCCGAAAAGAAATGGAAAACTGTGAGGGTTAGAGCTTTTATCTCCTACCCCCCTTCCCCCATGACTCTTGCCTTTAAAATGGGAAAGCCTGAGGATTTGGAAGTGAAAGCACAGATTTTGGCCTGGGGTAGATACATGAAAAGGAAGGGGGCGGGGGGGGGGGGGGAAGCCATCTCCCCGAATCCCCTTTCCATAAAGGGAATAAGGACTAAAGTCGGGGGCCAGCTGGGGGAACCTTGTAAATGAAACGTGTTTCTTTTATGGTCCTCCCCCCCGGGGGACAGCCCCATTATAACCCACCAGCTATATAGACTCAGCTGCCGCCTCCCCGGCCTGCGGCAGGTACCCGGGGGGGGCTGCAGCCGGTCGGACCCTCCGCCCGGGCCGGGCTGGGGCTGCCCCCGGGGTGGCTGGACGTGCGTGTGTGTGCACAGGGATGTGTGTGTGTGCACAGGGATGTGTGTGTGGGTGTACACGGATGCGTGCAGGGTGCGCACGGCTGTCTGTACACGCGTGAGTACGTCTGTGCGTGGCTGGGTGTGTGTCTCTGTGCCCGTGCCCGCAGCAGGTGAGCGCGCTGCCCGCGGGCTGAGGGGGGGCCGGCGCTCGCAGCCCTCCAGGTGCCGCTCACCCGGGGTTTGTTTGCAGTCAATATTCATGTGTTTCTGTCACCGAGGCGGCTCTTTTCACAGTGATCAGCCGGGCAGAAGGCTGAATGACAGGAGACTCGTGGCTCGGCTGCTTTGGGGAAGGGGTAGGGATGGATTCCAGCCGCCCAACCCGCTGCCTTTGTGGTTTTTGGGGGTCTCAGCCCCTGGGGGAGGGGTTGTCCTGCTGGGGGCCGTTACCCTGCCCTGGGTGGGCACAAGGCAGCAGTGCTGGGCACCGGGCGCCGAGTGCCTCCTGCGGCAAGCCAGAAGCTGTGGCTTTGGGGGACCCCCACCCCAAGTACACGTACACACGCACACACTTACGGCCTGGGGGCTGCAAGGGCAGTGCGTCTGGTTAGTCACCCCCCACACTGTGTAGCATGGGTGACCCATGGATACCCAGGGACAGGGTCCTCCACTGTGGCTGGAGGCTAGTGGGGTCCCTTAGAGCCACAGTGCATGGGGGGACCCCAGGATGGCTGTGAGACAGCTGGCCTGAGCAGGTAGGGTGGCACCAGGCCTGGAGGGTGGGCTACCAAAACATTTTTGTTTTTTCTGCACACTGAGCATCAGGAGACCAGCAGGAGCCTGTACCTCACGTGCCTGATGCTCAGGGCACTGCAATGCTATGAGAGCAATGCTCCTTTGGGGTGCACAGCTCTTCTCACTCCCCAGGATATTTCCAGGCTGGCAGTGAGGAGGCAAGGGAGGAACCTTCGCTCCCAGCTGGGCACGGTGGGGGCTGCCCACCACAGCGATGTGCATGAGCCCTGCACTGGAGGAGCTGCGTTTTGTTCCTTCCCACTTGCCCAGACGCCTTCCCCTCGCCTCTCAGCCCTGCTCTGTGCGTGCATGTTTTGTTTGGTTTGGGGTTTGTATTTTTTTTTTTAAGTCCACAAACTTACGATTTTCTATGCAACTTGCGGGGGGCGAATCAGTATGAGGGAGGGCCCTTCTCATTGAAACCGGAGGTGAATAAATTATGAGCAGGCGAAAATTGGAACAATGTCTCTGAGCCAGTGTTTTCTAGAGAGTTACTATTCCAGTCTTTGAAATCAATTGATACATAATTAGATTCCTCAAGAGAGGACAAACAAGGGCTGCCATTCACCCCCTCCTTCTCCCACATGCATCCCAAAGAGAGACTGGAGGCTTTAGCAGAAACCAGACAGCCAGCATTCTCCAGCACTAAAAACATATTCTGGCTTTGGGTGTTCATTTAACAAACAGATCCTTGAACCTTGCTTCTGTTTTCAGTTTATTTCGACCATGTTTCTTTGTGTTCAGTTCATTAAAACATGTCTCTTTTGAGATCTATTTTTACATTTCAAGAATCCAGTATTGTACTTCTGTGGTGGCAGATGGCCCTAGACATCCAAGCATAAGCTCTTTCCTGCTTTTTTCCCCTCTTTCTTAGGTTCTTTCTGTGCTGCACTTGAAGCTGTTAGCAGCAACCTCTTTGCAATGTCTGGGGCTGGCCCGGGCTACTAACATGTTACAGTGCCTGCTGTACCCTCAAGGTGTATTTTAAGCATAGTGGATGCTACTGTCTGTAAAATAAGAGCACTCTGCAGCTGGATAGATCCTGGTCACGTGGGTGGCATAAAGACTAATTTTGCATCTTTGACTCATCTTTGCCTTGTCTCAATGTTCTGTAGTCCCCTAAATGAATGTATTAGCTCTTAAAATTTTGTTTCATTCTTGAGGGAGAGAGAAAATAAAGACTTGGCTTCATAAAAGAGGGGAAAAGCATGCAGTGATTAGAAAAAATATCATATGAATTACTGAATGAAACAGCAGCACCCCTAGCCAAGTGGGCCACCTAACTGAAGGCAACGGCTTGGCTTCTCTGACTACCCTTGTGATTGATGTACTCACAACAACCACTTCAAAACCTGGTATCAAACATGGATGAGAGTGCTGCATCCATTAGCATTCATTATGTCACATATGAATAGGATTAAAAAAACCTGTACCAGTAACAAGAAAAAAAAAAAAGACTGCCCGAGCTGCCACAGACCCATCTCTTAGGTAAGGCGCCAGCACTATGGCCTGCAATAAGCTGGGTGTTTTGAAGACATTACATACAGAACGACCAATTCCTATATCTTATTAAGTCACCTGATCTTTAGAAGGAGGTAAGATAAATCCTACATAGTGGGTTTTTTAAGGCTTAGGCGGAGGTAAATCTGTGTCCTCGGCAGTAAAAAGAAAAAAAAAGGCTGAGGGGTTTTCCAACAAAGGTATTTGTTTGGATAATAACCAAAGCAGAAGCACTCAAATATATATAAGAGGAAGCTGTTTTGTATATGTTTGCTGCATAGATGGTATATATTTATATCTGCATGTGTGTCTGTGGCTGTTTCAATATCTGATTTTGCGTGGTTCACTATTCCACCAGAGTTAAGCAACAGTCTACAGGCAGAGCCAGCTGGAAGATCTTGGTCATTGTAGGCAAGACTGATTTTTGCTGCTCCATGGATGCTTGCACACACATGCCAACACAGTCTGCTTCCTGATGGAAAGCAGGACAAGTTCAGAATCACACAATGCTACCTCCACAAGGCAATGCTCTTCCTTGATGCCTGATCCTGTATCCCAGCCTTGACCACAGCAGCCATGGTGCTCTGGCAAAGACGAATTTGATGTCTTGAGCAGTCTGTTGTTTTAAGTAATATTGCTCACCTTGTGTCCTGAGACAGCCCGGTCTCCTGGCCACCCCTGAATATGAACGGGACTTAGCCGCCGATGGTTGTTTTTTTTTTTTTTTTTGTTTGTTTTTTTTCCCCACCCTCTGGACTTAGCACAGTCAAGAAATCCCAGTAAACAGCCACAACAGGTGGGACCACCAGTGACTCCTGGCTGGGTGTATGAAATACTTCAGCCCTACCAGAATATAACCCAGGATGGCACAGCAGGAGGACTTGTACTGGCAATTGCAGACTCCTCCAAGATGAGCCTATTTCAGGTTTGCCTTGTGTCGGCCTCCAAAGAGGCCCAGGTTTCTGGGAGTGTACAGGAAGGGAACAACACAAGCTCCTTCCTCTCTCCTTCACATGGATTCCCTCTATCTTCTTCTGATGGGACCACACTCAGAAATGAGAATTGGCAGAAGAAATCACTGTGTTAGAAGCTATTTTCACCTCACCAAACACCTTGGACTTCTGCAGCCCAGAAACCATCCTTTTAACCTTCTTTTGATTGCCCCCTCTCTCCAAATTCAGAGAGTGTAGTTGGAAACAGTTTGGAAGTGGCACAACCCACAGACTTATAGACTGGATAGAAGGGGACCTTAGCAGCTGCAAGCCTAGTCTTAGAGAAGTCAGAGAAAGGCAGTAAGAACACAAAAGTAGTGAGCAGGAAGCCCTCAAAGGGCAGGGAATGTTTTGGGCTTGTCAGGAAAGGAAAGAAGAAGAAAAAAAAAAGCTCTGCAGATCCAAGCTTGATTACTCTTAATCCGCCTCAAAAATCCTTCCAACATTTGCCTTTTTCCTCCCCCATCATCCTTGTTATTGCTTGTCTTGGTGATTTGCTTGAAAATGTGTTAGACAACTCCAGATCTTTCACTGTTAGAAGCATGAAAATAGAGGATAGGTAGTATTATCCACTAAGTAATGCTCAGTCCTCTAGAGAGACCTATCAGATAATGGCTTTTGAGAGGAGCTTAGAGACATCTGGAGTAGCCATTTTACCTCATTGTACTTAGAAAATAAAGATTAGCTAGGGCATGGGGAGGGCTTAGATTATAATGAAGGGCAATGGACAAACCAATGTCACATTGCCCATCTGTGTTACTGGCTTCAGGTCTACTGTGCAGACTACCCTGAAGTCTGTGGATTTCTGTGCAGCTGGAAGACTTCCCCACCAAGCATTCATTTGTGAATCTGGGTTTGGGGTGGATTTTGTCTATAAAGCAGCTGGTCCTTTCTGAGTGGCAGATGGAGAAATATATATATATTACGAATAAGTCTTTCCAAGGGTTTTCTTTTCTTTGTATGACCTGGTTTTCTTTTAAAATTTTGGTCATTTTCATGCAAAAGGCTTATTCCAGCCAGTTCTCCATCAAGGGCCACTAGAGTTTGGGACTGAGATCAGTTGCTGTTACTCTGTGGGCCCCGTGCACCATCGGAGTGTGAGCACTTGTAATTAGAGATGCTCCCACGGATCACAGAGGAGATGGTCATGTTTAAAGCATCAATGGCATACTGGAGATGACACTCCTAGATATGATGTCTATGTAAAAAAGACAGGGGGTATTTGTGGGTTTTGTAGTGTGTTTAGGGAAGAGATGCTCTGAAAGACAAAGCACGCCGTACAGTCCTTATGGTAAGGGTTCAACCCCGCAGCAGGAACTGCCCAAATCACATTGCAGCGCAAAACGATGGAAGAATCATATTCGCGCGGACGGCAGCCGGGGTGGGGAAAGGCAAAACGTTTCTGTTTCGGAAATACGTTCATTTTCCCCAAACACACCCAACCCTCGCCGGGAGCGGGCCCGGGAGCGGGGCCGCAACAGCACCGCGTCGTGTGCGCTCCCTCTGCTGGCCCCGCCGCGCCAGCGCGGCCCCGCCGAGCCCCCGCACCCCGAGGGGGCACTGACCCTCCCCGAGAGTCCCCGCCGCTCTCCCGGCCGGCAAACGCCACGATAAAACAGATAAAACGCACCCAGCCAATTCCTCTCGGGAAAGGATGAACATCACCGGTGCAGCCCCCTCTGGGGTGCTGCTGGAGAGGGGAGTGTGGCAGACAAAGGTGGAGGAGGATGGGAGCCTTGGAATGCGCTCCCCCGCATCCCAGCATTCTAGACAAAGAGTAGTTCGAGCCATTTTCCAAAATCTACTTTGCAATTGACTCACATAGACGGATTCCTCCCAGGAACTGCTGAGCATCCATCCAGAAAAAGACAGCAGAGTCGTGTAAGCTCACACCATGTCTGATTGCAATCTCACCTCTCAGTTTGGGGGGGATAAGCACAAAGGCAGTGAGGGAGAGGACAAGCAGAAACACATGTGCTGCTGTGTTTCTGGGTGAGGAACTGTGTGGGGAGTCTCACTTCTATTCCTGTCATGAAGATCTTAAACTCGAGCAAGAAACGAAGCTGCAGCTCCACCCTAGGTAAACTGGGCTGTGGGGATAACTATCCATGCTGCCTCTGGTTACAAAGGAAGGGGAAGAGTTACAAGTAGAAAAGGGCAACAAATGAACAACTCTACTCCGGGACAGAGACACCTGTCCAAAGCCACCCACCAGGAGTTAAAGTCACTTGTTCAACCCCAGTGAGATACAACTCATGTCAGGGCTGAGTTAAGTGCAGCAGGTTTTACTAACAGCTACAAGATACCAAGGGCAGGGTGGGTGGGTGCAGCTAATGATACTGGAGTGAGAAAATAGAAAAGTTTGTACTGATCATTTTCTCACAGCCGTTGGACTTTTCAAACAAGATGGTTGTCACTGGAACAGTAAAAATAGTTTTTTAATGCAGCACTTCAGAATGATCCTGGTTCTGAGATAAAGGGAAAAAATTGCATCAACCAGTTGATTATCCATTGAGATCATCAAGTGCACTTCCAAAACCTTGACAGTTTTGTCTGTGTCCTCAGACCAATGAAGGCAACAATAAAAAGGTTCTGACTCATTTAATATTTAAGATGTTTATCCATGTGGTTGGACTAGGTTTCCTAAAGCTTTGTTTCTATTTCACTGAAATGTCTTCCTATATTTCATATGTGAGGAAGTTTGGCCCTTGTTGCCATCCCACTTCCTACTTGGTCCATCCTTCCCAAAACCCCTCCAAACCCAGTCTCCAATCTGAATGCTGCAATTAGAACAGAAATCACAGAGAGGCAAGTGTTTTAATTGGCCACAGAGCACATGGCACATTTAAATCTCTACTGATAACACAGAGAACATAATGAGCAACCTTGATGATTTTTAAAACTAGCTTGGAGAGTTTTAATTTTATTGCACAAAAACACCTAAAGTCATTTTAAATTGAGGATAATGCTTTTTCACAATAGCCAGGTGAGTGATAGTAAAATTAAAGTATTTAAGTGTTGATTTTTGGATAGATTTTAAGAGCTCTAAGTGTCATGTTAGGTAACGTCTCATTATATGAATGATGTAGATGCAATTTGGCCAAAGAAAGGTGGCAGAGTTGTTCCAGGAGCAAAATCTACCATCATACAAAATCAAATGCAATATTTTTATGAGGAGTATTTAGTAAAAAGAAGTGGTAACTAAACATACAGAATCCCAGAGTGGTAAGTGGAGGAAAAAGGGACAGGATTAGTATTCAAACAGAGGAGATAAAGCTCAAGTCTTCGCAAATGCTGTTTGAATAAACACATTAGAGATCTAAAAAAACATAGAACAACCGGTGAGGCCAACACTAAGGGTGTACAGAAAAAAAAAAAAAAAAGGTTTAATCAAAGTATGAAGAACTAGAAGGCAAGATTGTGACTGTATTTTGAAAATTTGGTTGCCTCATGGTGGGGATCTCAACTGGTCCATAGTTTAGGCTGGCTAGTGCTTTGTTCTTGCCAGAATCCATCTTCAGGAGGGTTCAGGCTAGGTTCTTTGAAAGACAGGGAGCTTACATTGCTGGCTAGGTACGGAAAACTTGCCTTAACTTGGTTTTGTGCAGTTGAGAATGGAAAGGGAGAAAAAATAAGCAAATGGAATTGCAGTGAATGAGCCTCTGGGAGGCGGAGGAGCAGACCCGGGGTAAGTAGGGAGCCCTGAGCTGGAGAAGGAGCACACAGGTGGATAGATTGGCAATCAAGACACTGTGAAGAAGGATGGTCTAAAAAACTGGCCCGATCTGATCTGTCTTGTCTCCTTCCTAGAGGACCCTCAGCTGAGCTAAGACCCCAACACCTGAAATTATTCTCCATCAGTAACATTTATATAGCTACCAAATGGCATATTGCACAGTTTCCCTGTACAGTATACCTGGTTAAGCCCTAGCTGTGTACATGAGGATAGCATCAGAGATGATGGGTCTTTTTTTGACAGCTCAGTGAACATTTTCTGCTCTTGATCTTTGCCTGATAAACAGCACGGAGTAGGTTTCTCGACTAGAGGCAAAACTACTTGGATAACAACTCCAAAATACACCACAAGAAAAACACTATCCTAAACTTTACTTGTGTTTAACAGAAAAAGAAGCTGACGAGGTTTTGTAGACTCCTATATAGGTAAATACAGAAGGATTAAAACATCACCCCTGGATAGGTGTACCTCCATCCCCCTTGGGAACAGATTAGTAGTGCTACTCACCCAGGACGTGGTCTTTTCCAAGGCTCTCTGCAGAGAGAATTAGGTAAGGAGGGTCAGCAAATATCAAAAAAGGAGGAGAGGAGCTTTATTCATGTGGTTATTCCTGCTTGTCAGATTGCTGGCAGTCCCACATCTGTGTCCATAATGGATCTAGCAAAAGGCACAGCAGTGCTCAGAGGCTGCAAGCTGAAGTCAATTATGTGCCAGGTGCATACAGACCAGGTTTTGCTGATTTTCAGGATGCTTTGCAATCTGATCACACTTCCTAACCCCACCCCGCCTCCCCCCTCAAATTTGGAGTTAAAAGGTTCCTTTTTGAAACAAAGCAACCCAAAAAACTTTTGTGTCCTCCTATGAGAGAAACTGCGACTCAGAAAACAGATCATCATTGATCAAATAGTGGCAAAGCTGCCATTTTAAACAGCTATCTTCCCTGCTCGTAGCCTAAATACCAATCATTTCAAGTCATCTTGTGATATCTAGCAGCAAATTGGTGTGGCAGGCTGGTTTCCTGGGAGACATCCACCTTCATCCTGTGGTTTGTGTAACCAGGAGATGGCTAAGCCCAGCTCAGTTCCCATTGCATCCCCTCGCAGTATGTTCACCAACTCCATCAGGAGGTACGTCAGGCCTGGAGGAACAGTGCATTTATGAAATCTCAATGAATCCTCACTGCGACAATAGCAAAAATCTCCTTTTTATTTTACCTGTGAGCAGTGAATGTGCCAGAGAGGAGGCATAAGGCAGATGGAGGAGAAACAGTTCTTCCTATTTTGCAAGGTAGCATGTTATCTAATAGGAACTACTGATGTGTTTGTAGCATTCTATCCTAACCTTTAAGGCAGGTTAAAGCTGGAAGTGCCACCAACGTCCTCAAGTCCATAGGAAACCACCATCTGGATAGTCCTCATATCTGGTATTTTCTCAACATGCTTGGTAAATGACAACACATTTTGCTGTATGTAGGGCCCAATGGTTGAGATAAGCATGTGACAAAAAGACCATCTTTCATATTTGGATTTGTAAAATATGTGAAGCAAAGTCTCTTCAGGAAAAAGAGAGCTGCTGAGAAGAGTCATTGGCATCAACCTCATGCTATGTGGAGGACAGGAATGATGCAGTTGCTAACCCTGCCACGTAAAATTCTGAAGACATACAAATTTTTCTCATGATGAACCTGCATTCGTCCATGCACAACTGGCTTTGAGGGAATCCTTCTCCTATCTGCTGGTTACTCAGAAACTTCTCAAGGACCTGTTTTCAGTGTTAGTTCATAAAACACTTTCTTGTTCTCTTTTCCTGATGAGCTTAGAAGAGGAAGGACTGGACACTTCTATTTTAAGTTCAGTTCAGTAGGTAGATAATTCTTCTAAACATGTGAAAGGACATTAAGCAACACATAAATAAGAAATTCTAATGGATAGCTTATTCTCCAGTTATAAACTGTATGTGTTTTTATGATTTTTTCCCCCTAAATATAAGCCATTTTCTACTGCAGCGATGATGGACAACAGTCTGACCCCTCCTGGCAGTTACTGTTTTTGTTTAGAGAGGTTTGCAGGCTGGAGGTTGATCCATTCACCATCAGCTGCTGGATTTTACGCTGTATTAAATGTTCTCTTTTGCAGAGCTGTTACTTACACAAGCTTCATTGGCACAGGGAAATTGTTGCCATAAATTTCAAACTAAAAACAATTTCCAGGAATCATCTCTTCAAGTAATTTTACTGCTAGAACAGTCTTGTATAGCTGTCTTCCATCATGCCCCCTTTCAAAACAGAGAGCCAAACTCATGTTGATGTAAGCCATCCCAAACCATGATGCACTTCAGACCTGTCCAGTGGGTTTATCTCACAGTGCACATGATCTGTATGTGCTCCCTTCATAAAACTCCTTTCCTTTCCTGGAATGGTGAAACAAACTCCACCCTTTCCTGGAATACCTGTATTGGTAGGCTTATCCAACAAACTTTAAATAAATGCTGTCATTTTGGTTACTAGGCAACTTGCTCCTCCCCAACAGAGCAAATTCCATCCCTTTTTCAGGTGTTTTTTTTTTTTAGGTGTACCTTGTCATAACTTGTTTAGTTACTGACAGTAACCAGAGCAAAATTGTCACTCTCCTCTTGGGTATATGAATTTAAGCTGGGCTTTTGACCAGTATTTTAGACAGAACAAACACTTCATGGCTTCTGCAGGCCAAGGGCAGGAGGATGCAGAGAAGGGGCAGTGGGAGAAGGAGTGCTGCTGCTGCAGCAGGGGCCTGAAATCCTCCCGCAGGTAAAATCTCTCCCAAAACTGCATTAGTAAACATAGCTACATTAAATAAAAAATGCAAGTTAAAACAGTTAAAAGAAATGTTTAATTTCCAGGTTTGGCCGTTCATTTTCTAAATCAATAGAAAACACTGGTTCTCCATGTCTCACTTTCTGCTCATTTATCTCCTTACCTGGATCATACAGATCCAGAATCCTGTGGCCCATATTTCTACCCTAGCCTAAAGAGCTATTTTTAGGTGAATGCCTTGCTTTTGCTCCATTTCCACACCAATCAGAAGCTGGTTTTGGATGTACTGGAATTGTGGCCCCTCTAACATTGTGACAAGTTGTTCTCAAAGTCTATACCAGACACTGGGATTTCTTTTGGTGTTGCAGCAACAAAATTCTGCAAGATGATTTCTGTGAGCTCAGGATGAAAAGAAAGAGTAAAATAAATCACAACCTATACCAGTGGTTCTGACACAAAGTTCAGTGACTTACTCTGCATACTCTCCTCCAGTTTCCCAGAAAGGTGGAGGGTTTTGCAGTATTGGCACCTGAATGTGCAGCAGGAGGGGACTGTGCAGTCCAGGTGACTGATCAGGGACTGTTGGGACATGCAGCATGCAGTGAAGCCCAGGGCTTGTGTCACAAGCATTTTAGTTGGGTAATCCTGGTATTATTACTGATTTCAGAATCATTAATGTTGGTATTACCATGGACTCCCAGTACTGCTGGGAGATGCCACATACGAGCACTTAGACTGGTATGATGTGGAGACCACTCAGTGCCTAATGATGAATAAACCAAACTGAAGAGATGCACCAGACATTTTACAAGTTGTATAATTTGAGCTCCTTGTTTTTCCCTCTAACTCATAAGGTGGTGTTACACAGTGTTAACACCAATACCATGGTCTGACAGCAGAAACTGCAGGTCATATATAGTTAGTTACTAGTTATCAAATGTGTCCTCTCCCTGCCTTCTTCTTCCCCCCATCTGCTGCTCATGTTGGTATCCAGCCTGGCTCCTATCTTGCAAATGGCATTTCATTTGGTGGGACACAAACTCGGAGTGAATCCAGACACACTCACCCAGTCACCTAGACTTTACAGAAGCATCCATAGTGATGTAATGATACAATAATTAAAAATAATAACATTTATGAGTTTAATCCAAAGCTTCCATGATGTGAGGGGAGCTGTATGAAGTTCAATGGCACTTGCTGATGCCAATAATCTGCATGTGACGATGCATAATTAAAGAATAAGAGGACGATGGTTGCAGCTGTGGAGTTGACAAGGCTGATGCTGTTCATGCTTTTGGTTTTCTTTCCACAGACCTGGAAGCCAGACTTTGGTGAAACTATCAAGTTTTGCAGGTTTCTCTGATCGTTCAGCAGAAATATTCTCCATTAACTGCTGCAAAAATGTCCCCTACAGATCCCCCCCTATAGATGACTGTTGCACACAGGTTCTGACAGCACCTGTGTGGGCTTTGAAGGACCTAAGCATGTTCCCTGGCACATGGCTGGCATTGGTTAGAGAGGAATCAAAGATGGTGTAAACTAGAGGTCAAAGCCCAGCCTGAAGCGCAGCTGAAAATGGTGCCAAGTGGCATTTCTCTGCAATTTTACAGACTGTAGATGCTGTTTTGCTGCAGACATTGTCTGTAGTAAAACACACATAAATAGTGTATTATAAATGCTGCTGGATTTAAAAGTTTCCTGGAGAAGGAATGCAAGTTTGCAAATCCAGAAGGAATATTACTGGGACTTGTTGAAGGGCTTAATATAAACTGTAACACATAAGCCATTAAAATGAGGATATTTGGCATTCAGAGTCACACATATGGGCCTTTCAAAACCATTCTTCTCGTTTGGCAGCTCCTACGGTCCTTGAATGATGCACAACCTCCTTTTATATGTTCCTGTAAGATGCTTCTGCAAAGTTGGCATTTTTTAAAATAAATTGTGGAGGAGAAATCTGACTAAGAAACACAGATCTGGCCTAAGGGAAACTTTGGAAAACTACTTCATTTGCATGATTACTTTTGCAAATCCTAGCTGATATCTGTGCTTTGTGTTCGGTTTTTCGTTTGGCTGCTTCTAGATGTGCAAATCTGGAAGCCCACTTGTTCAAAGCAGCCCTGAGCCAGGCTTTGCAAACAAAATGTCAGTGCTGTCCGAGGCCAGGGACACTTTCTGTGCTGATAAGCAACTCCTCTGAGTGGCCAAACTGATCCATCTCCCGCTCTGACAGTGCCATTGTCTAACCTGACTGTTGAGCGAGGCTTTAAGGCTAAGCAAAGGATAAAACCCTACAATTGACCATGTCCAATGACTGCCTCCATCATGTGACATTTCCTCTACGTACATAAAGGCATAATTGACACTTTGGACCTTGCAGATGTTTTGCAATTCGTTTGGTTCCCACAAAGATACCAGAAAGTAAGTCTGGTGAACTGGCAATACCCTGTTTTCCTCTGAACACGTTCTTATCTCTAAAATGTATTTAGATGCAAATTACGTCATGTCTCATGGCCCCACTTGTTTTGTTTTGCTTTTTCCTCTAAACAGACTGTGCCATGATTTTTTTTTTTTTTTTTTTAAAGAATGAAAGTATTCAGATGTTCCTGAAAAAACTGAGTGTCTTTGACTTCTTAAATCGCACGCAAACAACAGTATATTCTTCTGCCCTCTGCTCATGGCAGTCTGCTTTATGGTTCCTAATTTAATTTCTTTTTCTGACTCTTCAGTGCTCCTTTGCTAAGAAGCCATTTGCTGTACTCTCCATGAAACAGATTATGTGAAAAACTGGTTGGCTTCACCTGGGTTTTGGAGCTCTGAACAAAGGCAGAGCAGCATGGTCAAGTGTGGGTCTCAAACAGTGCAGAAAAATTATCATCTCATGTAACTGAGCAAAGTTTTATACTCTGTGGCTTGTCTGTCCTCTGTGTAAAATGGGAAAGAGGGTAATTTCCTCCTGATTCAGCTAAGATTTTTTCCTGTAAGCAGCCTTTGATTTCACAGATGGAGATTCCTTGGGCTTTCTTTTCACTCCTATTTGCTCCTAATTAGCTGCCTGAAGTGGCAGGACAGTAAAGGCAGTGATATTGCTACATGCAGTATCTGCCTGGCTTACCTTCCTCACTCTGGATTTATCAGAGGCAAAAAAAAGGGCAGTTCCTCTTTTCCACAACAAAAGAAATAAAAATAAGTCCTTTGGACAAATGCTTCTGGCCGAGTTTGCAGGTAACAGCTTCTTCTAGAAATGAAGTGAGTTCTGTCATCTGCTTCCATACTGCATGTATCACTTGTACCTCTGTGTGCCTTCACATTTCCTTAAATAGTGATCAAAAATTTTATATATATATATATTTATATATATATATGAAAATAACGTTTCCTTCTCTGGTGATGGATGCTACATATATACACACTCTCCTCACCTTCTCAGGAACAGCTTGGATCAGCACAGGACAGGGAACTGCCCACAGTATTATCCAGGAAAGAAAGCAGGACCAGTCTTGCCCATTAGGCAGCACTATGATCCGACTGGTGGGGAAAAAAATAAAAAAAGGAAAGCACAGATCCCATTTTATCTTTCTTTAAAACATATAGGAGACCCATTCTCAATCAGGAGTATAACTCTGGGTCTTATTGTCATAATTTCTGGGGCTAGAAGGCTTAATTTGTCAGTGGAAAGCCTAATAAGTAGATAGTTGCGAACAAATTCAAATCAAATCAAGAAAAGTTGTCCATTTCAATAGCAAGGGGATTAAGGTTGGGACAAACCTCAGGGAAAGAAACGGATCTTGGTCTCTTCACGTCAAGACCGAATGAGTTTTTGTAAGATAATGCCTAAGTCAGAAAAATTGCTGGGCTCAGCAAGGAGTCACCGTATGTGATCTATGGCCTGTGTCATACAGAAGTTCAGACCAGATGATCTAATGGGCTCTTCTGTCCTTAAAAGTAATAAAACACTGGAGCAGCAGTGATGTTATGAACCATGAGGACCAGTTCCCTGACTTTGCAGGCAATCACAGCCTATGATCTCTTTCAGAAATTGTTCAAGTGACATCTTAAAGCTGGGATTTTTGGCTCTCCATATTTACACTGGAATGCTGTTGCCAAAAGCCCCTTCTCTGATGTTTAGAAACCTTCAGGAAACTCTTTGTGGACAACACACTATTTGTTCTTGTGGTAACATTGTCTTTTGGGTGAAACAGCAATTCTCCTTCCTGTATATATTTATGGAAACCAACCCTAGCCTTTTGCTTTGGTGGGTTAGACAGAGAAACTCCTAATACAGGCTCCTAATTCCTCTGACTACCCTTGTTACCCTCCTTCTGCTCTATATCAGTTTCAGGAAAGACTCATCCAGCTCAAGTAACCAGACTACTACACAGTGCTCCAGCTGAAGGCTCAGTACTGTGTGCAGCTTCCCCAGTTTCTAACAGAATACCTCACCTGGTACCATACTGAGAACAAGAGTACCTTTTGCAGGAGGGGACTGCCCTCTCTGGTTCACTTTCAGTTGTTTTCATGCTCTGAAGCTGGAGAGATCCTGACGGACCTCAGGGCTGCAGCTCTCCATCTCTGATGCTGGGAGAGTGGACGTAGGAGGGCTGCGAGAAATGGAGAAGGGCTGCATGACTGAGACCTATTTTCCAGTATATGGGATAGACTTTGTCATATGGACTTTTCTTGAGCACTCACAAACTCCTCAAGCCCAGGTGCTTTTCCTGTACCTTCCCAGCTGGCCCTGCTCAGTTGGCCCAGATGGAAGGTTTCACATCTGCAGAGATAAGGTAGAGGCTCTGATGGAGCAAATTGCTGATATCTTTCCATAGTTAGACAGAAAAATGGGAACTCCAGCCCCTCCTCCTCCCTACTGAAAGCTGCCAAGCAAAACACAGCTAAGCAAGCCTTGCCCATGATCAGCTCTTTCTTCTCTTGCACATGCACCATAGTGTGGTCTCTACTTTTTGATCACATGCCATCTCAAGCATGTGATGAAGTAAATGCACTCACGGCCATAGCACACCTAATGAAAAGGTCAGGGGCAAAACATGCTGTAACAAAACTGACTTTCATTAGAATATTTAAAACCAGTCTCAGGCTGAGGGTTGCATTTGACTGTTATTTTCTGCCACCAGCTCTGAGGTCTACAAAAAAGATCTTGTCTCATGCAGGGAAAACCCTAATTTTTTTTCTTCTCTTCCTCATAGTAGATCTGAAACATTTTAGGCAAATATTTTTAAAGATTGCTTTTAGGTTATGTAACTGTATTTTACAAGTGTTACTTTGAAAGTAAAATCTCCAGTTATAAGTTAGTGAAAATAATGTATCAGACTTGATGTTACAGCAAACTTACCACAATATCAATATACGTATATAGCTATCATTATTTGATACATAGATACAAACTCTTAACTGTTATTCTTGGTTCTCTAATAGTTGATCTTAACCTGAGACACAGTTCAGTATTTTAAAGGTACTCATACCTTGACTGAGGTCTTCAGTTCAGCACAAGTTTGCTTAGACATCTCTGCTACTTTCCTAGTTGTGTGTTTTTAATGCGTAAACATCATGGTTGAAGTTTTAAATTTTTAAATGACTATTTTAAATTCCAATGAATCAAAATTCTACTCCATGCAGATATGAGATGAATTTGGTGGGATTTTGGCTTGTTGGGACAATTATAGATATGTGAGGAAGGTAACACTGCTAGTATAATTGTTTTGCAATAGAGTAAATGATTCAGTGGGGAATATGACTTTTATTGGTGGAGAAAACATTTATCTACAACTTCTTTTTGCTAATTAAGCTTTCTGACTTAGGTTGCTGAAATTGAATGTCAGAGTATTACACATAGTGCCTGCCACTGATCATAGTTATAGGTTAGACCTTGTCTCTTTAAAGAAGTGGAGAAAAAACAAAGTCACTTCAGAAAAAAACCCCACAGAAAATTAAAAGGAAGGTGAACCCTCTTCTTTTTTTTAATCCCAAATAGTTCCCCACATGGAAATATCCAGAGACTTGCAGTCAATGAGCAGAGATACTTCTTCAGAGCTGACTTCTCTATGGAGGCTTCAAGCTTCTTTTTGGGTCTGGATTAAAAGATGTGAGCACCTAAAAAAACTGAAACAGACAAATAAATAAAGTCACCTCAGTGCTTCACGGATACCCTGCCTTTTGCAAATGCTTGTTCAACCACAACCTAAATAATTCAAACCATCGTTGTCAGGCAGCAGCGCAGCCCTCCTCAATAGGCACTTGCCTTATCACTCTACAGCAGATGCTTCAGTCAACCATTGGATATTGAAAACATAAATAATGAAACAAAATTTGGAGACAATGGTTTCTGGGCCGGGGACAAAATACTGATGGATATTGTCAGTCTCGGTGTAACCAAGCAGCAAAAGCTCAAGTGACAACAATAGGGAGGAGAAGAATAGGGACAAGTGAGGAGCCCTGAATCTCAATAAGGCCTGGAGTTGCACATGCTGCTGTTACCCTAGAAACTAACCTCTCCCCTGAAGAGGTTTGCTGGGGCATTGTCCGGGGGACACAAGATGTGTCATACACCAGATGGTCGTGTGCTGTATAACTCAGTTATCTGAGCGGTGGAGTGGAGGAATGCACGCCGTGGAGCACTCCGGAGGGCCGCCCAGGGCACCATCTGTTCTTTCAGACCCAAGGCACTGCTTTGGCATTGGCTTTTTTTTCCCCTCCTTCCAAGAAAGGAGAGGAAAACAAAATTAAAATGATTCACCATTCAGCAGGGGGAAAAAAAAAAAAAAAGCAGCAGCTTAATACAGTTGCCATATCTTGCTTTCATTTAGCTAATTTTATCCCTGGGTTTTATGTCAGGTGAATTGCTTTTTTACGCCTGGGAGAGCAGCAATTATTTCTCTCTCAGGAGTCTATCATTTATAAATAAAACCCCTTTGAGACCTCATCGGTCATTTACCATCTGAAAACCCCCAAACGCTTTTAGCCATATGTTCTCCAAAGTCTCCTCTCTCCTCCCCAAAGCTCCCTGCGAAGTTTTCAGCAGCGCAGGGGAAAGAGCATTTTTCTTTTCCAGGAATTGTTCTCCCCTTTGGCTGGGAAGGGGGGAAGGAGGAAAACAAAAAGTCAGAGTCGAAGCACCAGTGTGAAGGACTGGCGTAGGAAGGAAATGCTAATCACGGGCTGTGTGATGCCAAGGAGCAGTGACTAACATGCCTGTGAGGTGTCGGCACCAGGAAACATCCCAGGGGCCCAGCTCAAGTGCCACCAGTGCCAGCAGAAAGCCTCCCTGCCTTCTGCTGGCTTTGGGCTGAGACCTGAATCAGCTTGTGGGAGTGGGAGAACCAGATGGAAATTAAGGTTCAGGACACTTCAGGGTAATTTAATAAAGGTGTATTAAGGCACTTAATATGGTCAGGAGCAAGAAGATCAAGTCAGGGTAGTAAAAGCGATGCTCAGGCTGCAAGAAACAGGGACTGAAACGTGTGTGCTTGCAGCAGTAAGTTTTGCTTCATGACAAGACCTGTCTTTTGGCGAACCTTTCTGCTCCTCTGCTTTTGTGTTCTGTCCTGTGGTGCTGAGGATTCCCCCCCCCTCTCAGCAGAGGAAAGAAAATAAATGGAAAATAAAGTACTGGCTTGATTGCCAACTGAATTATCAGAGAAACATTTGCAACCATTTCAGCAAAGGCATCATTTTAAATCCGTTCTATAATGGCTGCAAGTGAGCACACGTCATGGTGGCTGCAAGTTTGCAGCTCCTGTGGCATGGGCAGAGATTTTCAGTGGGGAAAGCACATCTTGTCATTCAAGCTTTAAACAAAAAATTTTGATTAAAAAGATGCTGTGGCTTGCAGAAGACTATCTTGTGCAATCAGGTGGGTAACTGTTACCTGATCATTTCCAAAAGTGATCAGAAGGGCAAGTATCTCTCTGCCTATGAAACCTACATCCAGTACTTCAATTAATAGAAGAAACTAGGAAAATGGACGTAATCAAAGCAATTTTACATGCAGAATAAGGGCCAAGGACATAAATCATATTTACATTTAGGTTCCATGTGCAGACAGGTCAGTTAAAAACCCCATTAGGCAATCATTAGGACTAACAAATTATTCAGCAATGTTTAAACAACAGATGATAGCAGCTCACAAGCTGTTTGTAATCCTAATACTTCATATGTGCTTATTGTTCTTACAGCACTGGTACTGCTTGTCTTTACAAATTAATGATCAATACAGTTCTAAGGACATAATATACAGCAGAGCTGAAAACTGAATTTATTTTCCTCCTTTTGTCTTCTTATTTTTTACTTCCCTGTAAGACTGCCAGCAGAGAAAGCAGCAGTGATGAATTTCAGCACAGCTGGCTTTAAAGGTTGTGTGAAACGCACAGGCACCAGGGGCTCAGTGCACCATGCTCCCAGACTTGGGAAATGATGGCAGGCAAATCTCTATAGATTTGTCTGCACACCCCCACTGGGAATTTGCCCCTCTCTGATCCAAGACAGTTCACTGAAGGCTGCCTAGCCCACTTTCTGCACCTGGCTGAGTGATTGACCAGAAGCTCGACGGGGTCGTGGAAGCTTTATTCCCTTTGTTCCACGGGTGTCTGCCATGGAGAGCCAAGCTTGGATTAACTAAGCCTAAATCCCTGGGCAGCTTGCCAGAGCAATGCTAGCTCTGAAGCAAACGTAGCTCCAAGATGGTTTCAAGACTGGCTTTATAGATCAGTTCTTCTAAGGTGCAAATCCATGGGCATTGAGCATAATGCCTCATGTCAGGCCCCTGGGGAGTCTTTCCCCACAGGCAGCAGTTGCCAGCTCATGCAGGATCAATGTGAGCGTTGACAGTGCCATTTCTTTAGGGCCAGCCTTTCCCCAGCAGTGCTCCCTGGCCAGCGATGCAGACATCCTTTCACTGGACACGGCCGCATTCCAGCAACACGCATGGACATGTTTCATAACATGCTGCCCACGCAGCACCTGCGTATTCCTTGTTGTGGTGCCAAGCATTTTGATGTATTAGATTTTAGGTCACTGTCATTTGAAGCAATATAAGAAAAAAGCTGTTTTCCAACATCTTTCAATAGCTGATCTGAAGACAAGGTGCATTAAGCCTTGCAGGAGCCAACAACTCCCAAGAACATGTCTCCTGCAAGTCTCCTCCTCACCCAAGGAGTTAGAGGTTGTCTTCTGCTCCAAAGTGGAATTACTTTTCTTCTAGACCTCTTCTGATAAGGAAAAGAGAGGACTTTCAGCCTAGTTCCTGTGGAAACAAGATTAATGCTCTCATGCTGTGTTGGTTTTGCCTCCCCCTAATAACTTTTGAACACATTGTCCTTGTTCAACTCATTTTGACAGAAAGATAGAGGTATAGAAAATAATTAAAATCTTACAAGTTTTGTGAAAATAGGCACTGATGTAGAAGAGAGAGGGGTCTGGTATCAACATCCTCACCAAAACAAGGGTGAACATGAATGAACATCTCACTGGGCATCAGCACAATGACACAGAAAACAAACCTGCGACCACAAAAGAAAAGCTTCAGCTGAAATTTACACTTCTTAGAATTCCAAGTCAGACCGGACCAAAAAAGCCATCGTTCACAGAAGTCCTTGCTAGTTTCAAACTAAACTCAACACCTTTTGGCTATTCCATGAGATTGAAAACTTCTTGGGACGTAGCTAAGTGTCACCTCCACGTTGCACTGGCGTAACAACTTGCTGCCTTCATTACATCTGCCTCTGCTCAGGGAACCCAGGATGCAAAACATTACACAAGGTATTTCAAATGAACTTGGAGGGCGTTTTAAAAGCCTTTGCTCTGTGTGCAGGAACACTGTGTTGTGTGTGCGCAGCAGGTAAAGAGATTCATATCACTGACGTGGAAAGAAATACCTCTAATTGTTGTGGTTTGAAAACACAAGTGGCACGTGAGAGTATTATAAGCCAATGATTTGAAAACAGAAATGGGAAGCAGAAACCTGTGAATTCAAATGGCTCTGTGACCATGAGGAAACCAATGCTGAACAACTGAGTCCAGCTTCAACTGAAAGACCATGGAAAGGCATCTTCACTATACATTTTCAACTTCCAAAGGCTTACGTGGACCCGCGTGGACTGAGCAGTTCCACTGCAGGCAGTAGACCAACTCCTGTGCATAAATCAAGTGCACAAGTACATTTTCAGGGGAGCTGCATCAAACCTTCATTCTTTTTTCTTTTCTTCTCAGTGCCTCTCCTCTTACCAAATCACCACCCCAACAGTAAAATGAGAACAGTATTGTTTTTACCTTTCCTCCTTTAAACTCCCAGAAAAGAAAATCTTTCTGTATTTTACTTTTTTGTTTTTCAAAAAGCAATTTATTTCTTTCCCAGATCTTTTCAGATTAGTGCCCTGGAATATTTCCACCCTCCTCAGAACTGATGGGTGGTAAAATCAGCCCAGAGGTGTCTGCTAGCAACAAACCCCTTAACTTTCTGTACTAAAATGTCTACTGAAACCACTGACATCCAAAAATTTTATGCCTCAGCTAGCATTCTAGCATAGCACTGGCCCACTGTGTTATTTGAAACAAACCTGCTTTAAAACAGAAGAGTGAAAATGAGAGATGGTTGAGCTTCTGACCTTTTGTAAGATACTACATAAAAAGGAATCTAAAACCCAGCCTCCTCTAACTGTCAGTTTGGCAGAGGCACTTCCAATCTGAAACTCCTTGGGCTTGGAATAATAAAGGCTTTGCCTATAGCAGAGCTCTAGGGTGGGTAATTATCTATATGAGAGTGGTACCTTAAGTCCCCAGAGGGCAGGTCCCTTTGTGCTAGGCACTGAGCAAACACGTAGAGAGGGGCCAACCCTGTCCTGAGGAATTTGTGGTCTAAATAGACAAGTGGGCTGAGCACATGAGAGGGGGCAACAGATGTGGCCAAACAGGTGAAATGAATCGCCCTGAGGTCACACTGTAGATTAATGCAGATGTCAGGCACAGTGCTTCTGTCTCTTCAATCCCAACACAGTCCCCTAACTAGAAGCCCATGCTCTTCCTCACCAACTAAACCTCCTCTCTTGCATATATCCTCCCCCCCCGCCATGAATCTTTCTTTTTGCAAACTTACACAGCCCTCTGTGCTGTGGGCTGAGGCAGGGTGAGTTTTCATTATCACCTTCAGCTGGGCAGCCCCATGTTTTGCCTCTTCTCCTATTCACTTCCTTCCTTCCATAGCTGGCATACCATTTGGCATTCCCCTGGTAGGCTGGGAAAGCTGAGCCAGACACCTGACCTTTATTTTTTTTAGGCAGGGACGAGGGTCCAGGTCTAACTTACACAAGTCTTGAAATACAAACTGCTATTGAGCTGCTCTAAGAAAGAGACTTCTTTCGCAGCCTCAGATGCCTTTGTTTTAACACAGTTCTCAAAAATGGGGTAGAAAATTAAGTTAAGGCTTGGCCTGCCTTACAGCTTCCTTTGCTCCCCTTCAAGCTATTTACAAACACCTCCTACTCACTTAAAAAAACTCGCTCTGGACAGTTTGGATGAATAGCAGATACCAGTAAAAAAGGTTTCAGCAGAAACAAACACTCACGGTAGGCTGGTCCAGCGTTGAACTGTTCAGCTCACCTTCCTGCTGCTGCTGTTCCACAATGCTCTGCAGAAGAAAGATGCTGAGGCACCTTCTTCCAGGAGAAATCACTGAGGTATGAAGCCCCAGAAGGGAAGACAATTTCAATCCAGTCCTCCAAGCAGAGAGGACCAACCTGCCTCTGGTGAGCACTTGAGAGTGCCTGGCTCCAGGCAGCTACATGGCAACATTGGATGGCTTATTTTATAACGTCCTTTTCAACTGGGAAAATGGATCATCTTCTTTTTCCTAGGGTGGGGAGGATTATCAGATTTGAAGTAGCAGTTCTCAGCTGTGTGTACTGAAGGGATCAGCTGGATCCAGGTGAGGAATCACTGACCTCACAACTTGCTACTAGCCTTGAAAACCTGTAAACCCTGGTTATTCCCAGGATTCTGGTAACAGTGACTTTCGGATGGTTACAGATCAACTGACAAGAAAGGGAAATTGCATTTTGCATTAAGTGTTTGCTATGCCAGACTGTTTTCACCAAGACTAGCTGCCAAGCAGAGAATGGAGGTATGGGTTTTGGGAACAAACAGGTAGTAATGGGCACATTTTTTGGTTAACACAATGCCCTCAGAAATGCACAGACCTGGCTGCTTTTAGCCAGGCTACATGACAACCTTTCTCTCCAAAGTCATCCCAGCTGATAAAGTCCTGATTTTTTATTTCTCCAGTAAAGAATCAGCAGAAGGTTTACAGTCCTGCATTGCAAATAAAGCATCTGTACCCTGTACAGTGGGCTGAGAGAAAAAAAGAAAAGTCAGCAGCTTTCTTGTATGCATCAAGTGTCTGGATTTTAGAATAACCAGAAGACATGATACTCTTGTCCTGGATTTTATTAGGAAATTAACAGGCTGATTGATAACCTGAAATTACATAGTGAATCCCATTCAAAAAAGTGTTCAAAATCACGAGAATAATTTTGATTTCTATGAAAACATAATGCCCAGATACAATTCCTCTTTCTGCCTGTAAATTTCCACACCCTTAACATTTATCTACTGAACAACTGTGAGGTGGGATAACTGTAACAGAATCTGTAAAGTTAAATAGAGGATACTTTCTCTGTAGTCCAAGTGAAAGAGATGAAATGCTGAAAAAAAAGCCCAGAATGTGAGCAGCACGATGAGAAGGTTCCCTGTGATCTCACTCATTATGTGTCAGTATTTCAGATGCTCAAAGATATTACAGACTGGTACTGTTAACTGATGTTCGAAGTTGGGAGGCTTTAGGGCAGAGGGAGAGGGGGAGAGACACCACTGTGGGGTACAGGCTCTGCAGTGAGAGGAACAGGGTGTACTGGATGTGTATGATGCTCAAAGTGTGAGGGCTGATATATCTGTCTACATTTCTCCCTTTCTGCCAGCAGTATGAGCTACCACCACCACCACACCGGACTAAACAGCTTTTCCTGACACTGTCGCTTTAAATGTTTCATGTTCAAAGAAGGGCTGCTATGATTCAGGTGCTGACTATCTGAAAGGGATGAATTTCAACCTTAGTAACCACAGCCCAACTCCTGCTCACGTTGTGTATGTGAAAAATCACCCTGAGCCAACACTGTTGGTTTCACTGCAGCTAAATGAAATGTTGATTTTATTGCATGTGGGGTAATGTGGTTCAGCCCCACGGCTTGTAGCTGAGGCCCTTGGTTCTCTAAATAAAGAGCTGGCACTTTTCAATACCAAATGACTTTTGCAGGGAGTTGATTTCTCAAGACATTATTCAGGAAACCATTCAAATTGTCATATATGTTGTGTGGAGGAGAGATGCTTCCCTGAACTGGGGCCTCGATTCCTGAGAGGATTGTTCTGTAAGTGGCCAGCTCAAGCACTTGACCAGCAAAGTCCAGTCACTTCAGCCTCTTGTATTATTCTTGGCCTCTGTAAGTTAAAAACCAGTAGATTTAAGAAGTAGCAGGCCTTCTTTTTAAAATGCTATGTCAGGACAAGCACATTCAGACCACTGTGTTTTTTATTTATATATAAATTCTTTGGCAACAATTTTCTAGAGAGCAGAATAATTTTTTGCTGTGTAATACTTTATTGTCTCCCCACGAAAAACTGATATCTTAGAAAATCTGTATCACTTTCCACTATAAATAGTACTGTTCCAGATTAAGGATTAGTTCCTCCCTGAAGAAAAACAGATTTTAAAAATCTAGTAATTATCTCATAACTGTTTATGTAGTAACATTGAAATAAAACAGAAAAAGAAAATCATTCAGTATGTGGTTTGTTATTGTCTAGAATGTTAGTGTATGTTTATACAATAAAAACAACATAAGTTATTCTAGTTTGTTTTAAAAACCTTAGTAGTAGAAATATATTGCTATCTGCAGATTCATAAACAGAATGCACTTTTTCCACCTAAGTTCAAGTATTATTAGAATATTATTATTACTATCATTATTATTATTATTGAAGGAGCTCTAAATCCTTGCCATTTTACCTGTCTTGACATCATTTTGGTCTTTCTGAGAAAGAACACACTGTGATCATTTATACATGAACAAAATCAAGGTAGAGCTTCCAGAAGTTTTCCCTGGTGGAAGAAAGCCTGGCAATCCCTTGGCTATTATGAGCAACTTCAGAGGAGCATATTTGAGACTATTGGTAGAGATACAGTAGTCACGTGCTTTCTCGGTTGTCTGATGGGCTTAATTTCTTCCAGGTTCTCAACATTCAGTCCCATTTAAAGGAGAAGGGCAGAAAGAACCCAGCCCAGACTTATACCACATCAGGATATGTCATCTTCGTTTCTTCTTGGTACTGTCAGTTGCTCGTAGGTCGGCAGAGTGTTGTTAGGGAGGAAGAGATCCGAGTTGACGTTGTTGCCTCTCTGAGATGATCTGTTGTTCCCTTGATCCCCCTGCTGACGGGAAACCAGATGATGCAACATATCTGTAATGAGGTTCAGTTTCTGGTCCATTTGTGTAACCTACAAAGGCAGAGGGGAGCTTTGTTCAGCAGCAGCATGTGAGAAAATTGCAACAAACCAGGTGATACACATGCAATAAGAAGATGACAGTTTTCTTAATTAGGATCACAATAACCTCTGTGAAGATGCCTGTGACAGATTCACAGTTCATCAAACAGATAATTAGAAATTTAATGCAATAGGTCAGAGTTGGATGAGGACAGACTTGTTAATACTAACCTCTGGCATGTGCTTTGACACTCATTTTATACCTGGATGAACATATGACAAAAGAGCTTCTAAAGAGATGTCCTGCGATAGAGAACCAAGTCCCAGAACTGAGTTTCTGGTTTTGTTTGTTTGTTTGATTTTGTTTGTGTTTTGTTTGTTTGTTGTTATTAGTGTCCATATTTTTGAAAACATGACAAACTTCTATTGTGCTTATATGCCTTAATTAAATCAATATGCTCTAGTAAATAACTGCTTGACTTGCAGTGATCTAATCAACTCCAAGTTGGGAGTGACTGACGCTCTTTGATACATTTGGGCCCAATTACCAGCTCAGGCCACAAAATGCCCATATGTATTTTTGCTGCTGTGAGCATATGGCAGCTGGGGTCTGTGGCAAGGCTGGGAGTGGGGCATGATTCAGTTTTATGCTCTCCCTGTGTCATGATCAATGACATGATCCCCATCAAGACAGAAACCAAGAATTCTAAGATGGCTGAAAACAAATTTTTTAACTGGGGGTCTCCAGGTGTTCAACCTCAATTCATAATGCTCGTTTTCTTCTGCCTTAGACAGACTCTCCTTAAATTATTTAATTCCTCTTTTTTTTCTTTTTTTTTTTTGTTGTTGTTGTTTGTTTGTTTTTTCTGCTCTTTATTCTAATTTTTATAAGAAAATTTAATGAAAAATCAGATACCTAAGAGAAGTTACGTTATGGATGCTATTTGGTGTACATCTGTGTTATTCAGAGGAAAACTGAGAATTAAATGTTTCTAGGAGCATCACAGATTCAGTCTTTGGTTTCTTGCATCTTCCAGTCAAGAAGTATCCTGTATCACCCCTTCTATCTGGCATAGGAGGCCTCCTCTCTGTGCCAACTCCAATGTACTGAGCAAGATATCCCAAGGGGAAGATGGGCACTTCCAGCTTCTAAGTCCTGCTCACTCTCTGATCCTGGGCATGGCAAAAGCACTGAAACTGGTCAGTAAGATTCTGCCTTATGGCCTCCCACTCCCTTCTGCAAGCCTAACAAGAAAGCCTTGATTTTGCCATTGCAGTCTCTGACCCATTGATCCACAGGGATTCTAAAACTTAGAGTAAATTCTAGGCAAAAAGATTTAGTACGTTTTAAAAAGGGAAAAGAACGCAAGCAGAAAAAAAAGTGATAGGAATAAATTGTTGCCTAAAATATCTGCTAGAAAGCAGTGAAAGGCACATAAAACCACCAGAGAGAGCACGAGTGGGAGCAATTTATATGTGCCTGGCTGTCGTCCAAGTATCACACTGGATAACAAAAGACAGTAAGGCTGAGCAGAACATCAACAAACCTGTAGGATTTCAGCAGAGACTAAAATGTTTTTCTACCATAGAGAAAATGGTGGGGGTTTTTGAACACTTTGTACAACTGGTAGAGAAGCAGATACAGTGATTTAAAAATATGAGGTGCCAGAGATTTATACTTTGCAGCTGGTTTTGAAAACATTACGCAAAGCACCCTAGATGGTACATGAAACACCAGTAATTTTGGATGGAAATGGCTGTTGAAAGATGAGATTCTATGAAATGAGGAAGCTGAAGAACTCATAAGTTCAAGATTTCTAGAAGGAAATACAGATGGAAAACTGAGCAGATCATCAGGTTTTAATTTCAACACTATGTGTTCACTCCCTTAAAAAAAAAGCACATTTTGCCCAAATGGTGCCCATCACAGATGGGAAACTCGTGATGGTCCAAGTGTGATGATACAAATCAGTGGTAGTGAAGTCTGCAAAAATACCTCATTCCTGCATCCCCCACTGCCCAGGTATCACTTGTGATCTGAGACAGCTGTGCTGGAAGGATTGCAGTGAAAGCCTGCAGACAAACAGCTATCTTCAGAGTCTGAAGGACAAGTTTTTCTTCTACAAGGAATATCTTTTTGCCAATTATTCTAAAAAAACCAGGGGATTTTTTATATGTATATATTTCTTAATTTGTGATTCCAGGCTGGGAGTATCAGAGGAAACACTGGAGATATATCTGGAAAATGTGCATTTATGAAACTCTTGCAGTGATGAGCTATTGAACATGACAGTAGGTTGGACTGAGATCTGGATAGTCCTTCAACAGCTGTGCATCTTGGTGATGAAGTACTGGAGAGAAGTGAGAAGTGAAAATTCTTGCTGGGAAATAAATTCCCAGTGATTATTGTCTAATTTTTTCTAGGGAACAAGGTCTGGCCGCTGCAGCTGTGGAGTGCAGGAGGCCCACAGAAGCAGAGGCAGAAGCTAATTGCTATTGAGCTGAGCCATATGAGATTAAAAGTAAAGACCTTCGTCTTCCATTTTCCTCCTTGTTTGGGTAGGGCTCTAAAGGCACAAAGCTTTTGTGGAGGGAGGTCCAGAAAGCTGGTTGTGTTTAACTGTTGTTTAATCAGTTTTTGCTTTCCAACAAAGCAAGCTATTCCCTGGGGGTTCTGTGTCGTGAAGGGCTTGCTCAAAGACACGCTGAAGTCAGTGGTAGTTTTTGGCAATCACTGGCCTCTGTATCAGTCTTGGACCAAATCACCAAATAGTAACATATTCTTTGGATATTACAAGAGAAGGATCAATCTGGATTTCTGCACACTGATCTCCTTAGATGCTTTCTGGGGCTGCATCAGAAAAGATGACATTTGCAAACGAGGCAGCAGTGGGATGACAGGCCCCCATCCTCGGCTCTGCCAAAGGAGCATCTGCTTAGAGTATGAGATATTTTAAAAAAGAGAAGTAAAAGCCACCAGAAGGCATCTTCTACTGTCATCACAGGCCTCTGATGTGCAAGAATAAGAGGCTTGCTGATGAACAGCCTTTCTTATTAGCATGCCCAATATGCCTGTAGTCATCCAAACACACATCCTGAAATATATCATTCACTTGTTTGCCGCAGAGAGAATTATACCCACTAGAAAAATGGCAGTGTGTGCAATACCCTTTTTATTAAACTAACTTGATGTACTTAGCACAGAGAAGTGCATCATCTCCTCTGAATCATGCTTTCAAACATATTTACTTGATTAGAAATTAGCTATAATGCCAGAACGAATAAAATTAAACAGAAAAACTGCTGATGTTGCTCTAATCTTAACTGCTTTGAACAACTCTGATCTCTGTACTTAAAACAGCAAACATTGTTAATTACACAGAAGAATGACTTAGACTGATTTGTTTCCTTTAGGAAAAACTAAGTAAGCTCTTTGTAGATGATTTATGTTTCATTAGAAGCATGATGTTTGGATGATCAAATTCTTTATATGCAAATAATTTCCTTTGTATTTCACAGTTGTTGGGGAGAGGAAGCATTGTTTGAAACTTCAGAAATTACACACCACAGTTAATCCTAATTCTTACCGAAATACTGTAGGAATACAAGATTTTTCCATCCTCTGAGATAAGTAGCTTTGTTTTTTTAAAGAAAAGATCCAAGGATCATAGATTGAGCACAGATGGGGAGAGGCAGATTTAAACAAGTTTTGAATCTAGCTCTTGGAAACAAATAAAATCCCATCCATGCAGTGCACTGAGACAAAAAACACCAACAACCACCAACCAAATCTGAATCAAATAGCTCTTCACAAAGACTGAAAGGTTAGCAAACAAATCTTAAACGGCACATAATGAAGAAATGTAGTTTTGTCACAGAACAGATTTTTCCTCTCCCTGAAACGCTACAGAGGCACGTGACTACTCTGACACCACGGGCAATAGACCAGCAGGGATGATGTAGTTGCTGTGAATCACAAAGTCCTCTTAGGTCATGTTTTCAGGAGCAGCAGTCCTCTCCAACTGGATATAAACCACAGAACCACTGAATGTCCTGGATCAGAAGAGACCTTAAAGTTCATCTAGTTCCAACCCCCTGCAGAGACACCTTTCACTAGACCATGCTCAGAGCCCCATCCAACCTGGTCTCTAACACTGCCAGGGATGGAGCATCCACAGCTTCTCTGGGCAACCTGTGCAAGTGCCCTACCACCAGCACAGTACAGAATTTCTTCCCTAATATCTAAACTAAATCTACTTTCATTTTGAAGCTATTCCCCCATGTTCTGTTACTACAGGTTGTTATAATAGTCTCTCTCCATCTTTCCTGGAGGCCCCTTCAGGTACTGAAGGCTGTAATTAGGTCACCCCAAAGACTTCTCTTTTCCAGGCTGAACAATCACAATTCTCTTAGCCTTAGTGCCACGCTTTTATAAAGGTATCAAAGGCATTCTAGAAGGTACTACTGAACAAGACAGAGATTGTTCTTGTTGAGAAAACAAAA
>JAYRBT010000177.1:14920099-14965491 GCA_036023395.1 Myiotriccus ornatus
CTTTTATAAAGGTATCAAAGGCATTCTAGAAGGTACTACTGAACAAGACAGAGATTGTTCTTGTTGAGAAAACAAAATAATTTATCAATTATTATTATTTATCATATTTATCTGCTAAAATTCCTCAGATCTTCACATTCTATTCATTTGAAATTCCCTGTAATTTTAAGCACTTGCAACAAGTTTGTCACATGATTCTGAAAATAATATGTAACAATGAATTTATTTCCTTGCTTTTAAAAACAAAACAAAGCAAAACGAAACAAAAAACCCCAAACCAAAATGCAGAAGCCTGAGTGGCTCCAGTAGCACCTGGAGAAGGGTTCCTTTTAAGCACCCCTGTAATAAGAACTAAAGAGCAGCACTTTGGAGACCTTGCCCCAAAACTTACTATAGGGATTTGTCAGGAAAGGGCAAAGACAATTATGGAACTGAGTGGAAACAGTATTTTCAGCCATGGTTATTCAGGATAGTGGGAAAGCTGAAGCATAAAATTTGGAGTTTGGCATAATTTAGCCCACAAAGACCACAAATTATTAATAAGTTATTCCAAGTATTGCTCCATGATCTGCAGGGATCAAGGTTGATTAGTGCTGTTGATTAACATGTCATCTGCCCTTCATTCTTATCCTCAGAGATTTTAAAAGTAAATATGAAGGGTAAAAATCATTGTGCCTCTAGACAGAATGGTGGTTTCTATGTTCTTAACATGGTTGACTGATTAAACACATTATTTGTCCTTAACCAAGAGAAATTTTATCAGCACATTGCTCACTCAGGGGATTCAGGGAGACTGCCCTGGTTCTCAATAAAGAAAGCCAAGCATGAAGCTGCTAAAGGAGAAGAGGGAAACCAGAATGCAAGCAACACTTGGCTGAATGAAAATGTGATAAAGGAAAATTTCATCTGCTTTTCCAATGTTAGACTCCCAAGTCTGCTACCTTGACTTATCTTGAGTAGCATTCATTCCTGAGGGTGCTGCTTTTTAGCTCAAAGTGAACAAACGTTTTAAGGCACTTTTTCACAATAACTGAAGATGACTGGGGAGACCTTCGCATATTTACCACTCCTGGCGACCTGTGACCTGTTAAAAAGGACCCTACTGCTCTGCAGTGTAGCAAACTTCTAATGAAAAAAGTGATGCTTCCTTTGTGCATCTCTCCATGTCGTATAGAATCTCGAATGTGTTCGCTATATTACTACAGTCAGTAATAAGCGAGCTTTACATTTCAGAAGAACACACAAAAAAGTCCTTTCTGTTAACAAAATCATCTGCATGCACACTCATGATTCAGCTGAAGAAAAGGTGAAAGGCAAAAAAACATTTCAGAACTTACGACACCTGTTAAGGGTGGTGTTAGGAATGAAGGACTGTATCAGTATCCTGTATCTGTATCTTAAGTGGTACTCAAGAACAGTGAGCCTGTTCTGCAAGAAAAGGTGTGGTTATAAATCACATTTGTCTTTGGTGGGATCCTTTCTATTTAAGTTCTTCTGAGTATCTCAGGAAGCTTCAGAGAGCACCTTCCTTGGCTCCTCTTCTTGCTAAGTCCCTACATATGTTGGTATTTCAATATTTCCCTAAGTTAATGCTTCAGTTTTGAGGGATCTGTGGACAGGAATAGGTATGATGTTAGGAGTAGTTTCTAGAGGAGGTCAGGGATAGGTAATGGAATCTTCCCAGAGAATTTATTTTAAATATTTCTCTATAACTATAATAGTGGCGGAAGAGACCAACAATTTCAGTATCATTAAAGAAAGTTTCTTTCTTCAGGTGTGTGATTCTTCAAAAATCATGGAATTTGTCTTCCTTCCATACCCAAGATCCCAGATTCTTGTGAAACCCCTTATCAGAACTTCTGGCTTCAATGTGTTTATTTTGTTGCCAGAGAGTAGGCAGCAGTTTTGCTGGAGGTTATATACCCATCATTGAGGTGTTTGTAGGATAATGTAATCTGCATGAAGGAAAATTTATTCTCCAGACTGTCTGTACATTTTCTTGAGAGCTGGCCAAAGAAGAAACTATGCATGCTTTATGCTGGGAAAGGATAGAAGAAATGGAGACAGTGAGAAAACACTCTACTACAAGATTGTTCATTGCTAGGAAAACATAAAAGCAGAGCTTCTGAGGAACAAAATTAACAGGTTTTGAGGGTTGCATGGACAAGTCTCTTTCTAGTCAATGAAAATATTATATGAACACTGTAACCGCTGTCTTAACTGACAAATAAAATGGACTACTTTCAGAAAAAAAGCATTTTTGGAAAGGAAGGCACTTGCTACACCCTGAGTTCTAAAATCAGCTCTCTTGCATAAAGCTATCAGTGACAATCTCTGCTTTGAAATACTAAAAATTATTCTGTTTTTCCAACAAACTGACACTGTTGTTGCTCTCATCTTGCTCTGTGTTTTTATAGTAAAATATTTCTCTTACACTTCTCAAAAGTGTAAAAACCCACTTCTATAATACAATATTCCCTACAAAGTAACAAGTGGCAACAACAGCTGCTGTGCTCATGTAAGAGAACAATTCTGTTAAGATCTTAAAAATTATGAGGAATAAGTAGAAATCAAAAGTTACAAACAAGTTGATTTGGTTTTTACTGGTACCTTCATGAAAAAATATTTGTCTATAACTTGGTGCTTGACTAATGGAAGCAAGGTAAGATGAATACAAACCCCTCCTTCTAACAGGGAGGTCGGTGGGTTGCTGGCAAATGGAAGAATTAAATTACAGAGAGTTAAATACATTTCTCAGGGACTGCTAGAGAGTACAAGACCTCAAAAGGTGAAGTCTTTTAGGACAGTGCTTAAGTGCTTTTTGTCTTTTTCTTTTCTGGTCAAAATGAAAGAGGCGAAATTTAAGCAAGTTATAAGAAAGAAATTCCTGTGGGGCACTGGAACTCTGAGGTCACCAGAGAAGCTGTTGATGCTCCATCCCTGGCAATGTCCAAGACCAGGCTGGATGGGGCATTGAGCAACTTGGTCTAGTGAAAACGTTTCTTGCCCATGGCAAGGGGTTTGGAACTAGAAGATCTTTAAGGTCCCTTTTAATCCAAGTCACTCTAAGATTCTATTATTCTTTCAGAAGTGGAGCGGATTCAGAAGGATCTGAGGGTAAAAACAGTTGGAAAGGGATAACCTAAAATGCTACTAGTCAAATCAGAAATGAGGACCATGATGGATGTGGCTGCAGGAGATAGTAAGAAGCAGGGACTGGAATCAGACGTCACTTGAGAAGGGAGAGGAGAAAACTGGTCTTAATCAGCACTTTTGGTGCTGTTATTAACAACTTGCAAAAATATTTGGCTTATTTAAAGCACCCAAACTGTTGGAAATCAGCTCTTTCTGAAAGCCTTTCTTTAGCTCTAGGTGTAATTTTGGACCCTCTGCTTGCTTATCACTCCCCCAGCTCCCAGGCCAGTCCTGCTGGACTCACATTATTCAGTGTATGTCCAGATGTGTGCAGTGCTCGCAGATCTATCTGGCATCCAGAAGGCAATAGCCAAGCAATTAAAATTTGTGGTTGACTCTTGTTTTAGATAAATGAGACAAGACTTAAAAAACACATGGAAATTTTCAAGTTAGAACACTGTCCAAAATCTACAGTCTTTGGCCCAGCACTGCCTCAGGATACAGCATTTTTTTTCTCTAAAATATTACAAATGTCAGATATTTATTTTTTTAACACTTTCCTCCAAATTAACAGTGTATCAGTAGATGAACAAGGGAGCCTGGAAGGTTTTTCACTCTTTGCATGAAGCCAGGAAGGTGAAGTTGACGGTCTTGTCTCTAAATATAACATTTATCAGAAATTACTAAAGATGATAAAATCCCCCTATCCTATTAAATGAATACCCTGATTTTTTCAAGAATTTGCTTATCTTCATTTACTATAACCCTACCTTCAGAAAGTAGTATCTCTTTGACCAGACACAACTGTTTTCCCTCTCTATTTAAAAATAACAAGTTGGCAAGAAGAAAAGGATTCTTTCTTTACAAGTGAGTCAGTGATACCAAAAGTATTAGCAGTTAACGTATCTGCAAAAATCACTGGATATCCACCTATCATCATCATCATAAACAGCTTCCCAAATTCTGCTTAAATTGAAATCCAGTCTTATGGAGCATGTGAAATAGGCTTGAGGGAACAAGAAATATAGGGGAAATACTGATCAAAGAAACCAGGGAAAAAAAGCCTCTTATCTTTGTGCAAGAGTTTATACAGAGTTCGAGAATAAATGGCAGTCACGTACAGGGCCAGGAGTTGGACTTTGATGATTGCTGTGGGTCCCTTCCGACTCCGGATATTCTATGATTAGTGCATCATATCAAAGCACTGTGTGAACCTGGATGCACCCATACAACAGAACACTAGAGCAGATAAGTACTGTTATTGCCAGCACGACGTGGGGGAAACTGAGGCAGTCGAGTTAGCCCACCTTCAGATACACTAAACATCCTTAACTTCAGCTTGGATGAGGGGCTCTAACAAAACCTTAAAAATATTTTTCCCCAGCCTGGGCGCATCTTCCAATCTCAAAAAAAACCAAAACCAACGAACTTCACAGCACTCTCCTGGTTTTTATTATTGAGACAGAATGTTGGAAAACTGATTGCTTTCTCATTCTCAATCACATTCTTGTTCAGGAAAACATTCCTATGTTGGGTCCTTTTTGGTTGAACACCCCAGTACCTACATGCAGAGGAAAGACACTTTCGGTTTACTAACAGGCACTTATATTTCAGATGCTTCAGTTGTGAAGTTTCTTCACAGATGTGAAGACAACTCCCCGTGGTACTTGCCTCTGGAGGACTCTTTCTGCTGGCTTAATCGCAACAGTACAGCCTCTGAAAATCACTCCATATTTTCGTTGTCAGAAGTCTGGCTATCAGATAGCAGATTTCTCCTAGTTGTAGATTCCTGTTCCCAGTGTGGAACAGTGGCACATTTACAACTTTAGAATTTAAAAAAAAAAGAATGGAAGACTCAACTGGCATAAAAATATGTCCAGAACTCTTCTCCACGGCAAAATAAAGCCCAAATCCTCCCATCCCCCTCCTCTCACCTCCTCATTAAAGAAAACAAAAGTGACTAATCTTGACCTCTCTCCAAAGGGGAATGTTTTGCTTTTTGAATCCTTGGCTCTGGCTCTTGTATGATACTGGGACTATGACTAATAACCTCTTACCGGAGTACTGCTGATAATTTCACCATTGAGTAGCTGTTCTCATTCTGGATAATCATAGTATGCGCGTAAGTTGCCAAGATTTTATTTAAAAAAAATCCCAAAGTATAAGATATACACTCATAATCCCCCGCGTTAGAAATACATTTTTCAGCTTTAACTGTTAGATTTTGCCTGACAATTTTCCCTCCTTCCTCCAAGCTGTTATTTTTCAGATGCCTGCTATGAAATGGTTCCCTTTTCCCTTTCTTTCTCTCAAACACTTTTCTTAATTCAAAACAGATTTGAGACTGCTGCTCTTTTCTAAAGCAAATATGCCATGTATCATGTCGAGTTAGGTCAGTATTGCTTATTTCATGTTTCACAGTTCACCCAAATGAGGCATCCATACTGCTTTTCAAAGGGAATAAAGCCAGACAAGGTGCAGTGGGCTTTATGGTTGGAATAAAAAGTGAGACACATCCACAGCTTATGGATCTGACCTCGTGGCATGGCACAGGGAAGGGCACTTACCTGTCTGTTTCCTTAAAAAGTTAAAAACTAGGATAACTTCAATTATTTTTTCAAAAAAATTTCTTCGTGCACTTTCTTTTTTAGCATCCACAATCTACTCATTATTTATGATCTGATAGTTACTATAAAGGCAAAAATGGACATAAGCTCTTTTGTACCTAAAATGAACTTAAAAAAATAATAACCATACAGTGACTTCTGCGGCAATCAAAAAGGGAAGAGTAAAAAGAGTGGGGGAGAGAAAGGGAGAGAAGCAATTATAACAACAGTGAGTTTTGAGATTCCCTGAGGGCTGCTGGTAATTAAACTAATGGCAACATGAATCTCTGTTTGATGTGGTCATGAATTTGTTTTCAAAAGAAAAATGTTTAAAAAGATTCTTTCAAGAGAAATTTTTAGATAACAAGCTCAGCATGAATAATTAGACCAGAAATACTTTGATAAATATTATTATGGAGAAGTCACTTATGGGCCATGGCATCTGAAGGTTAGAAATCCCAGTGATAAATAAGGTGGCAAGTTTGCACCCATTTTGAACACACAGAACCAGGGCTGTGTTCTTGTATGCTTGAATCTGCTCCTCAGAAAGGAGGTAGCCTCTTGTTTTGCCATTGCATTAAGCTTTACAAAGACACAGATGCAAGACAGAAAATTTCAGTGGGAAAGCTCAGTGGAACGAAAGAAAACCACACACAATTCCAAAGGTACTTTTCATTCCCAGGGGCTGCACAGAGATCAGAGGTGAAATTTAGTGGTGATAAAAAGTCTGCGAGCCTACCCTGCTCCCCCAGCCTTTCCAACTGCCATTCAATTCCGCTGAAATCATATCCTTGGAAATATCTCCTTTAGAATACCCAAAAAATAAAACCACTTCCATTTTGTAGAAGTGTAGGCACCTAGCAAAACCCACTGAAATCCAGAGAACATGCAGGTGCTCTGCACCCTCTAAAATCAGCTTGCCTTGGACACCCCAAACCCACATTTCATTCATTTACTGACCACCTCAAGAAGTGGAGGCACATACGATCAATCACAAGCCAGCGAATAACCAATGAGCGAACTAGAATGTAATATATTTACCGGTGGAAACCCATGTTTAAAAGGAAAAGAAACCACTTGCTGGCTGTCATGGTGTTATTCATAAAGGCAAACTAGGAGATCTTATGGATACCAGAAGCAAAGCTACAACAAAGGCAACCAACTGCTAATGAAGAAGGGTTTTCAGTCAAATTTCATGGGTCATACAAAGTCATTACCATGCCTGCAGGAGTTCAACAGCTCTGCCAGCTGAATTCGGGTGAAATGAAGTGATTATTTTGTTATGCATTTTGTAGTTTTGGACATTTTCCATTAAATTTCAATTTCTGAAGCCAATCTGCTATGCTGAACATCAGCTTCAATTTCCAGAGTTACCTTCTAACTAATATTATTGCAGAGGAAACCTTGAAAACAGGTCTTCTGTGTACACCAAGGTCTCAGAAACTAAATTTTAAAGACTGATGTTTGTTTTCCTTTTTCTGCTGAAATACCACCTTATGGCTTTAAGCCAATTTCCTAACACTTTGGAGGTTTCATTCCTTTTTGAAAACTAAGAGACAGATCATTTGGCTGCTATTGGTAACAAGTTCTGCATGGGTTAACTTTCCAAATTGCTTCCATTACAGGTTTCCCTCTGGTTTTGAATTAGTTAAAACTCTTAAGGCTCTTTTCCATAACATTTTAAGCTATAATGTCTTCAAATGTAAGCAAATGTTTCTGATAAAATAATATGTTTGAAAAATTTAATGGATGACAAAGATAACAAAAAATTCTTAGTGCTTTTCTTTGTCAGTAACTTCTTCTAGGAGTATAGCCAGGCTGGGCATTTGTTTGGACTGGTAAACCGTGACTCAAAAGTGGATCTCTTGGCAGCATAAGCAACTGTTCAGTGGTGGAAGCAAAAGCCTCACAGTCTTTCCTAGATGATTAATCATCATGACAGGCTTGAAGACTAAATGATCTGCCCAGCTCCAGATGTTAGCTGTGCATCCATCTCTTATTCTTCTGGTTCATAGGCAGTAGCCTGAATTGCTAATTCTGAAGATAATGATGATCGTTACTGTTCAAAACAAAAAGGCTTTGGGCTTTGTAATATTATACTATGATAGAGGAGGCTACTACACAAGATCACATGGTACATATAGTCTAGACATGATGAAATGCTGCAAGATCCTTCAGGCAGAGGTGGTGACAGTCTTGCACATAAAGCTTTGTGACGTTTCCCTTCTCCATTCCCACCTCCTACTAGAACTGTTATCAATTGCACAAAGGCGGAGCATGAGTATGTAGCTGGCTCTCTCCCATTAAGTCCCTGCCACTATGGGCTGCACTAACCCCTGTTAAATCAATAACAAAAAAAAGCTTCTCTTTGATGGGAGGCAGCATCTGTTTCACAGCACAGGGTAACACTCCACAGCATTTACAGACAGGAACAAAGAGCACTGATATAATGAAAGCAGAGGAGAACATCAAGGTGGCGGAAAGAAGCTACTGAACGCTGTTTGAGACAGCCTAAGAGTGCATTGGGATCTTCAGTGGCTGCAAGTAATGAGCGACTTCACTTAGATTGTCATCTAAAGGATGATCCTCCACAGAGGGGCCAAGTTTGCCTTGGGCATCAGTCAAGAAGGACTTCATTGACAGTGGCACTCCAGGAAGGGAACACCAGAGAATCAACACTCTGTGTCTGAAGGAAACTGCTGCCTGCTCGTCCTGGATCATCTGTGTTCACTGAGGCCAGACCATGCCAGTATCACCACACAAACTGGTTTGGCTGCAGGCATTTCTTATTTTCCCTTCGCATATTATCCTTGAATGAGTGAATCAGGTTACTATGGAGTTATTTATTTTCTTTCTTCTGCTAATCTCTTTTGTTAAGTAGTACTGCTCCCCCAGTGCAACAGAGAGAGTAATCAGCTACTCTGGAGAAATTAATTCACCCCTAGTTGTGCAGTCTTTGGAAAAAGGTTGTCAGATAGTACCTACTAAGGACTTTACAGATTAAAATGGTAACATAATTCAGAATTAAGATTTTTTCCTCCATTTTCATGGATAGCTTTATGTGATTTGACTAACAACTTCAGCTCTGACACATGTGCTCTAAAGTGTGAAAGGGATTTAATTCAGTCTCAAGTATCACAGCTCCTTTCAGGTATAGGTTGCTACTGTTTATAATACCTACATTGCTGATTTATCTATTCATAGATTCATACAATGGTTTGGGTTGGAAGGGGCCTTAAAGATCATCTAGTTCCAAGCCTCCTGCACTGGCAGGGACACCTTTCATGAGACCAGGTGGCTCAGAGCCCCATCAAGCCTTGCCTTGAACACTGCTAGTGATGTGGCATCCACAACTTTTCTGGGCAACCAGTTTCAGTGCCTCAGCACTCTCAGAGTAAAGAATTTCTTCCTAATACCTAATCTAAACGTAAAGATAAATACAGAACAGCAGTAGGAATAGTAAAAACTATAAAAATACCAAGTCCTTCTGTTTTCTCTTTTGACCTCCAAGCTTCAAAATGCTTTATCATACCTACTACTCATGGCTGAGGAGATGGAAACAACAGAAAATGAAATTAATGTGCCTCAAGTCTTGCAGAAAATGATATCTGGGTCAGGAACTGCACCCACACCACCTAGAAACCCCATGATAACACAGCAATGCATGTTTTCAGATGGGACATGGACTGTCATGATGACACAAGTGTCTGACACTGCCTTTTAAAAGCTGATTTACAGAGAGGACAGAGGAGGTCTGGTTGCACTTACTCTTCTCTGGCTCAGTTAGTACTCACAGTGTACATGTGCAAGTGAGTAGATGACGTGTGACCAGCTCTGATATGCATTATTTATGTAACAGTTCTACTGACTTAAAAACTAATAAATCCACAGCCTGCAGATTATGTGCAGACATACAGACACATCATCACAAATACAACTTTATCTTGATTCTTTGTCTTTTTATCCCTGCTGCTGTTGCACAACAGAGAATCTAGTACAATAGCAAAACAAGCCTCTGGCTAAAGTTTGTTTAAATCACAGCATTTCTCCAATACAACTGACACATAGAAATAAGTGTCATTTTCCAGGAACCATTTCTATATGAATATTTCACATGGCTCAAACGTTGTCAAATTTTTTTGCAACACCGTGCTGCAAGATGCTCAACACTTCTCTTACTCTCTGAGTGGCCTCGACCCCGGTGAGCTATTCAGTGAGGAAGATCCATGGATATCCATTAGGATTGAAGAATATGTGAAACACGTAGTCTATAAATTTGCATAACAGTGAAAGCACAACACAAGAGGTCAAAATGAGGTTTCTCTCCCTATGTATTGTAATTATAGTCTATTTATAATTATAAATAATGCTCATTATATTAATTAATAAAGCTCGTATATCCCTGCTGGACAAAGCAGCTTGCCCGGTGTAGAAAATGACATTAACTCAATCTCTGCAGACTGTCCCTGAGCCCAAAAATGCTTTTGTTGGAAGAGTGAACACCTGTACTAACTACACACTTCACTCACTCAGGGGTCACTGCTCATGGCAAAGGTTTTAAATCAGCCACCCCAGGAGACACACATCATTATATTTCTAGGGCAGTCACCCGATGCTGAAAAACTAGGTAACCCTGGAAAAAGATTCACACTCTGAAGTCTCTAAAGGTGAATGACCATGATACTCCATTGCTGGCCACAAGAAAAGAGACCAGAATATTCAAATGAATAGAGAAAATGAAGAAAGTAATCAGAAACTGTTGCTGAAATCTGAAGTTTAGCATTATTTTTAGTGATTCTGTGATTTTTCTGACTTTGATGTAAATTACATTTTCTCCCATCTCTTGTACACCAATACTGGACCCAGCAAAGCTTGACAGAATGTGAGAAATATGAAATAATTTCATTTTATTCCCTTTGTGTTTCATATGTGCTCTTTATGCACCTAAATTTTTCAGTTCTTCCCAGATGGTCCCTGCTCACACCGATGCTAATCAGTGCTGGTACTTCCCTTAGTTCAGAATGCAAAACTTGAAGAATCCATGGTATATAATCTGAAAGCCAGCATCTAAGTGGTCATAGGGGACAGAGATAACTGCATTTCACATTCCTCTTCTCCTAATCACTGCTTGTAAAACCTGCCAGCAGGTTTCTCACTGGGAAATCACAGTGCAGAAAGTTACTTTAGGTAGGTGCTGCCTTCAACTAAATACGCTCCAAGGTGTCATGCTGTCCTCAGCATAAAAGTAACACCATCTGCCAAAGGCAAGGGGCAGTGATGGTGTGGGCAGGGTTCTCCATCCAGGTGTTTACAGCTGCTCTGCACCACAATACCATACATGGGGTAAGCAAAAGGGGAGTGGGAGCAGAACTTGTTCAGAAACAGCAGAGAACAGGAGCAAAGGCAGAAAAACAATGGAGCCAGGGTAGAGAAGGGATCCTTGAAGTATTTGGCATTTTCACAACTGCCTTCTGTGTGAATGCTAAAAGGGTTTTCAAGGATGCAAATGACCAAATACACAAGTTCTTCCTAAGGTGCCTAGGAACTTTGATAAAGTCAATGAATCAATACATTTTCTATCAAATTATCTCCAAACTCTTTAATCTCTACTTCATTTTGTAATTTGCAAGCACACAGTATAAATTTTCATGGACATCTAGATGCAAATTTTTTCTACCATTTGTGTGACCCTTTTCAGTCAGATTCATTAGGCAACATTAGAAAAACAATAATCCCTTGAGCTCTGTGTACTGCATGAACCTCTCTCCCCCTCCACTGTGACTCAGGAATGGGACATGTTTTGCAACAATGTCGCCTAAATATACAATAGTCCCGGTCTGCTTCTCTTTTACCCCAGAGTAAATGAGGAGTAAACTTATCGATGTCAATGGGATTAAGGTAATATAAATGGCCTGAAAACATGGATCACTGTTAGCACTCAGAAGAGCACACTCCAGAGGCTTGTCCACTTGCACAAAACATATCCCCTATAGCAACAGAATATAATAAATGACACATATTGCTGCAAAGAACTCCTATGACTAAATGGTGCATTGTATAAAGCAGACCTTTCATCAGTGCATGGACACAGTCTTTTCCTTTACTTTTTAAAACCCAACCATGTCATGCAAATTCTTGCCAAGTCTTCACTATTTTGTTATTTAAATCTCTTGAAATTTCACAGCTTCACAGAAAACATATGATTAAAAAAAAAAAATCCAACTTAAACAGAAAACATCAAACCTGGCAGGGTATATACAGAGCAACTATAGTTTTGGAAAAGAAATTGCAAGGCTTTTATACTGTAAAAGTAATGAAACCCAAAAGGTTATCTGAAGTGTAATTTAAAGAAATGTGTTTGCATTGTTTTCAGATAAAACAATCCTGAGGCCATGTGTAAAAGTCCTGAACTGCAGGACAGTAATGAGTTTGTGAATCAGGACTGTAAATTCCATTGCTGTGAATCTGGGAGCCATCAGGAGCACACAGGATTGAGTCAGCAGTTACCAAGGCACTTACATACAGCACAGGCCACTCAAATCTCCAAACTGCCATTTATCATTTCCTGAGAGAAGTTTCTTGGCAAGCCTCCTTTAAAAACAGTTTTTTTCCAAAACAACCTACCATTCCAGCAGGCTATGAATATCACTATAATTTGGCCTAATTTTCATATCAAGTAGACTATGGGCTCTGGTTTTCAGTTAATTAAAGAAACCTTCTTTTCAGATTTCCAAATGTCATTTGCAACAGGGTAGAACCCACAGTGAGCCAGCTCTGAACCAGTGCCAGCCACAGACCAAACCCTATGGAAATACAAGGGAAAACCCCCAAAACATAAATAATTCATGGTTTGAAGCTGCAAAGCTCATCTTACATAACATCAAATTTGGTCACCCTGCCAAACTGTTAACCTTTGTCTCTGATGAAAATAGCTGTCCTGGGGTCGGCTGTGTTTCATTCTTCCGAACGTGTGATTGCTCAGAGCTGTCTGTCAGAATTTGAATTCCATATGCAGTTGTTGTTGCTATTAGTATTATTACTACTACTACACACTAACAGCACTTGAGGGCCTTGTCTGAGATCCACACATGGAGAGAGAAATAGCCCTTGCCTTGAAAAAAGCACGATCTAAAGAGATGAGATAAAAACAAGGGACGGAACAAAGACTGTATTTTCATTCCTGTTTTATACATACTCATCCGAGATATGGAGGGATTAAATGTCTTTCCTGTGCTCACACATAAAATATCTGGGGCAAAAGCTAGGAATTGAACCAATGTTTTCCAGTTCAAATAAATTTAATCTTTCTTCATTAACCCTTTGTTTACTAACTACAAATCTACTTAAATCTGTATGTAGAAGCTGATTTCTCAGAGCTGGGTTCAGCTTTTGGGCACTCAGGGTCTAAGCCCAGGAGAGGAGTAACACATCTCTAACCTCCTGCAAGAGTATATATGCTCACATAGCAATAGTTACTTGTGAACTTGTTACTTGAAGCCTTACAAAAACCCAATTTAGAAAATAAAGTCTCCTATTTTGATTTCCTATTTTGTGAAGGAAGTCTGGATTCTGCTATTTCTCTGCAGAGCCCTCTGTGCAAGCAGCCACAGAAACAACAAACTGTGCCATGCTTCAGGAAAAAAGTAAATAATCACTTAAGGGATTTCTCTAAACATCTGACCTGCAGTTCACACATTCTTACCAAAAAAAAAAAAAAAAAAAAAAAAAAAAAAGAAAAGGGAAAAAAGATTAAAATAAAAATTGAATTTCTCAAGTTGGAAGGGATCCATAAGAATCCTTGAGTCCAACTCCCTGTTTGTTGCAGGGCTGCCTAAAACTAAATCATATGACTAAGAGCATCGTCTAGATGCTCCTTAAACTCTGTCACCCTTGCTGCTGTGACCACTTAGCTGAGGAGCCTGTTCCAGTGCCCAACCATCCTCTGGGTGAAGAACCTTTTCTTAATGTCCCACTTGAACTTCCCTTGATGCAGCTTCATTCCATTTCCTCATGTTCTGACACTGGTCACCAGAGACAGGCAATCACCACCTACCTATCCGCTATTCCCCCACCCTAATTTTAGATGTTGTGATTTTAGAGGCTCTTACTTTGGTAAAATAAAAAGTCAAGGGTTTGTTTTGTTGTCGGTTGGTTGGTTGGTTTGGGTATTTTTTATTAGAAAGAATAAATGTACCTGATATTAGGACAACTTACAGATGAATTTCAAATGTTCATTCCAAAGCATGGATATAGGAGAGAACTACAAAACACTTACTAGGTTTAAAAATAATCACAATAATATGTGCAAAATTGTGTGTCTCTTTCTGTCTTTCTTCTTGGAATGGCTGAAGCTTTTCAGCTAAAGCATTCCCCAAAATTTTAGTTTGAGATGCCCAAAATGGAAAACTTTAGGTCAGATGGTTAAATATGCACACAACTAAAACGGAGTCTTATAATGGGCAATGTTTTGGTGAGGCTCTGATGCACTCCCATTGCCCCAGAACAACAGGTGTGTATGCATAATAAATCCCAAAATACATGTACATGGGAGACAAACTTTGCTTCACTACTTGGCTTCAATACCAGAGTTTTGGTTACTTGTAACAGAAAAGAAGGGCTATCATTACATGCCTTGGTCAGAAAACAGAATTTCTGTTTTATCGAAAATTATGGCATATCACAATTTTTTTAACCTCTCAAAATATTGAGATATTTCAAGGAGTGGAAACTGCAAACTGTTTTAAATTGGAAACACATAAATGGCTTTAGCTTAATAACAAATGATGATGGTACTGAAACATTTAATTTAAAAAGTAAAAACTCTATCACTATTTCAAAGAGGCTAAAAGTAATAAAAAGACAACAAAAACAGACTAAGTACAGCATTACATTGCTGATCACAATGAAAAAGTATAAATGGATTATTCCAAGAATGTTTGACAGAAAACATTATCCAAGTAGTCTTCACATAAGACAACCCAGAGGTTTCTAATGGAACTTCTACTTTTTTTTCCCAGAAAGGCTGATTTTTGCCAGCTCTATCTAAAATAAGGCATTTAGGACTTCACATTTTTTTTATAAAATCTCCTCTCCATGACAAAACCCATCCATTTCTCAGTCCTTACTTGCCATCAGCTTGCCCTCCTGAGATGTTGACCCAAGTGCCTGCACACTTCGGAAGCACTTTGGAGAGGCCTCAGAAGAACAGCCTGCCAGGAGGGCTGTCAATTTTAAAATAATTTACAAAACTGCAGAATTTCCTGTTTCTGTAAATGTCTCTAACTAGCTCTTTCCAGCAGAAATCCCTGGAGAGACAAACTGTTTTCCCCTGTTTTTTTGCCAAAAGCTTATGTATGTTTTTTGGACGGCTGAAGTGCACCTTTCCATCTCCAGCTTTGCTCAAGGTGAAGAGGTAGCATATTCTGCTTGGGAATCTTACAAAGCAAACTGTGTGTTGGGATCACTGTGTAAAAATATGATAGGATGGAGGTCCTCTAAATCCAGTGAGACCTTTGCCATTGATTTTAAAAGCAACAGAAGTGCGGACAAGAATAACTATTTTTTATCAACAACATACTTACTTTAGGATTGGCCTTAGGAGCATTCAGGTCAAGGCACCTGGAGGTGCTTCAATCTGAACAGTCAATTAGTGTCAATGCTAGTCTACTTTTTCAAATTTTGATAAAAAATGTGTTTCCAAGACTTTTAGTTATAGAAATGGATGGAAAATATAAATCCATCTAATGATTAGAGGTGAAAATTTTCCATTAATCTCTGGTGTTACTCAGTTTTCATGATACAAGAAACCATCTTGATCCTATAGCCCAATTTGTTAAGCCAGCCTGGTACACATTGATTAGATTACCAGGGAAAATACAGAGGGGAAAGAAAATAGTAAGAGTTGGTCATGTGGTTTTATGAGACATGGATCAAAAATCTTAGCCCTGAATGTCTCTTGAGGACTATAACAGACTTGGGTTCATGAAGAATATCCCTGCTCAAGAAGAAAGGCAGTGAGATCTGTAAACTGCACGGGAAAACACAGCACTCCGTGACGCAAACACCAGTGGAGGCTCACAACTGCTCCTGACAAGGTCAGAAACACTTGGTAGAGGGAATTTACCATTGAAAAGGAAGATATCAAGGATTACTGCTTGGAAAATCCATTTGCACAGGGTAATTCTGGAAACCATGGAAGGGCATTGACCTTTGAAGGAACCTTGCTTGGGGTCCAGCGTGTTCTGGCCGCTTCTCAGGAATGCTTGCAACTTGATTTGTATTCAAGGAGTTAATAAGATAACACCGGATTTCCTGGAAATCAGGGTGTGCCTGCTGTCTGAGATGCTTTCTTACTGAAACCTTAGCCTCTGCTTCCACCAGGACTCCTGTACCAGGCTGCTGACCTGGCTGCTGCAGACCTTCCTCGGCCATCCACAGGGATGTCCCTCTTTGGCTATATAAACCTCTAAGGTTTACATACAATTTTTAAAATCCTGTTTTCAAGGCATGCTCTCTATGTAATTATGATGCTGTTTCTGATACGAAGAGTTCTCCTTGCCACCAACCTCTTCCCTGCCTTTCCCCCAAAATGAAAAATCCTGGTTGAAAACCAAAACAAATAGTAGATTTTTATCACACAGAATTTGTTAATAATACTTTCCCTGAAATAGTTCCCAGGCCTTTTTTAATGCTCAAATAAAGGCTCAAACATTTACAGCCAGCACTCTAAGCCAACTAATAATTTATTTGAGCCATACTGAAAAGCTCAAGAGGGATTTTGAATGAAAAATCTAGTGAATAAACTGATAGCCAAATACTGCCTTGGAGTCCTGCCACTGTAATACCCAGGATGCATGGAGCTCTGTCAGTGACCACGACACACACTGAAAAACAATCAATGAGATGATAGTTAAGTTTCGTCAATTTAAAGCAGAAAAGATAATGTCTTTGAGTAAATCATGAGCCTTAATATTTCCCAACTTCAGTGGCACACAGATGACTGGGTGTTAAACTCCCACTGCTTTAAAAACTTTTTAAAAAAAGAAAAAAAGGTATTCAATCATTTGACAGGAAGATAAGAAAGGCAAAACTCTGCTTTCAGAACTTCATGGGAAACTTAGTACATGGAGAATTCCCAAAGATTCTACTGAGTGCTACAGAATCTGCATGTACAGACCAGGATTAAAGCTCATAGTGTTAGAAAAAAAATACACCTTTTTTTTTTTTTTTTTTTTTTTTTAAGTGACTTCAGAACTTTAAAATTGCTTTGAGGCATCTAAACCAAGATGATTTTCAGGACTCAGCTGCCATCTTGTCAAATGTAAAATAAAAAACATATCAAGAAGTAAAGAATTTTAGAGCATGCAAATAAATCATCTTCTCAATTTAGTACTTTGAAATTTCTTTATATTCGCTATTCTGCAGCATTGTAAACTTAAGACTATGAAAAAGTTTATTCTGTAACTTAAAAGATTTTTTCTTCCTCCTTTTGTTTTGACTCAGATTTTTCACCCCATTTTGTATTTGAAAGAAAATGAATTCATATAAGAGTAGCAACATGAAAAAATAGTCTTTACAATTTACTGCACAGTAGTTTGCTTCCAATATTGCAATAGATTGGAGTTGCAAGCACCCTGTGGCTTTGGCTGGAGCAAGAGGATTGGTTTAGCCTTGATTTGAACCTGCTGTTTACAACACACTGTAAGCCCTTCCCATATGGCTGACTTTTAGTGAGGGCTATGTGGAAAAAAAAAAAACACCACTGCCAACCAAACACAGGAAGAAGGAAAATACTTTGCATGTGTATATTTATTTGTACAATTACTTTGGAGTGCAAAATGAAAGAATTTATATTATAGAAAATGTACATTTTATTCTGACAAAATAATTGTTCTTCTCTTTTGCTTGTTATTTGGCGTGCATGTAAGATACAAAAGATGTGGGAAGTTCCAGTTGTAGCCTCTAAAGAGATTGGATGCCCAAACTGCTGTGGTCTTTGCAGCTTTACTGAACTGTGCTCCTGGTGTCTTTTAAACATTTCGCCCCATTAACCACCTTGGGGATATTCTGTGCATGTGTATATGCACAAGTGTATTTAACTGATTGTTTCACCTTCTGAACTACTCAGAGATCTGGAAATTACTTTCAACAAGCAAACAAACCACTGAAATAATCTCTGGAACTTATCTCAACCTCTGGAGACTCCATCGTTGAGCTAAATATACCAGGAAGCCTGGATTTGTATTTCAGCACTTCTGTTTCTAGCTACAACCCAAAATCAGAGACGAAATTTATCAGGAAAAACAATTTATAGCTAGAAACAATTCAAAGCTGATTTAGCAAGGCTAACCTGTATACTATTTCATGTGTCCCAACTGTCCCTTTGCTGCGTACACTTAAGCCCTAACCAAGAGTTATGGCTGTGAGCAACTATGTACACTGAGAATATTCCTCATCCACTTCAATGGTATTTCTCAGAGTGCCGAGGGATAAGCACGAAGATATGTTTTGGCGATGCCTGGGCTCTAGAGCATACTTGGTCTCAGAGCTGCAGAACAACAACAATCCAAAGAAGAAAGATGCGGTCATAATTAAAAGTGTACAGCACGGGCTAATGAGATTTGGGTCTCAAGTGGATTGTTTCGGAGAGAGATCGCTAAAGTATGTAAAGAATTTAACTAATAGTCCCATGGTTTTGCTTCAATTTTTCATCCTCAACTGTGCACTCTTGTCCCTGTTGCCACAGTTCCCAAAGTGTAACACACATCTCTGACTCATAACGTTGTGGACATAAATGCATCTTGTCTGTTGACTGTTCACATTAGGCCAACAGACGCCTACCAGCTACAGAGGTGGGAGGAGAACAGATTTACAATTGCAAAGGTGAAGTTGAGCCTCCCAAATAGAAATGAACGGGATGCAAACTTCTGAACTTTGGGAAAGTTTAAATCTGTCTTTTCTCAACTCACAGCACTCTGACTCAATACTCATCTCAATGCCTCACTGCAGTTTGGGGAGACAGGGAATAATATTTTTATTATTTCCATTCTACAGATGGTCAGACTGAAGCACTGCAAGGTTTATTGACTTACTCAGAGTTGCACAGCATGCTTGAATGGAAGCAGAACCCCAGCTGGCCTGATTCCCACTCCTGGGCTTTTAGCCGTTACACTGTATTTGCTCCTTTTAACATCTGATTATTTTACTGTTCTAATCAGCTCCCCATTTTATACTCAAATTATTTCCATAGGTTACATTAAACCCTTTTGTCATGATACACAGACAAAATTATAGAATTTTTTTTCAGCAATGCATGGGCAGAAATTTAGTTTCTTTTGTTTAAATGCAAACATGCACAGGGTCAGTGAGAGGATCCAGCCGCTGAGAAATTATTCCTCTGCTCATTTTCATGTTCACAACATAAATTACATTAAAAGCAGAAAATTAGTCACTAGTATCTTCCTGGTATTTACTGAAAAACTAATAAAACATCACATTTTAAATGCTTGTTACTGCATACTTTCATTAGCCTATCCCCTCTCCCAGTACAAACGACTGACATAGCTGGATCTTGGCTGAGGCTGTTACAGAACAGCAGGAACATTGGTGCAGCATCTTCCAAAAGTGAGTTATTTATCTGGCCAGGGAGCTTCTTTTCCCCCCTTTCTCCCTTTCCTTCTGTGCGCGCTCATGAACCTGACCCAACATGTTTCCAGAAGAGACTCTGTGGCTGTTGTTGCCAGACAATGCCTGCAATCATTTTTCTCCAGCCGTAGATCCAAACTAGGGGGAGGACGAGGGGGGAGGAAGAGAGAAAAGCTCTTTTGTTTGGAAGTGTGAAGAGTTCTGTTGAAACACGTCTATTCAGGGTAGTTTTAAGTTGCAGAACTGATAAGAAAAAAACCAACATAATGATTTCCTTCTGCTTGCTGTGCCTACCCTCTGAGCACTCCCCTCTGCTTCTGGTGCCCATTAGAATGAGATAACTCTTCAGAAAAAGACCCTCCCATACCCTCAGCAGAGAGGAATAAACTCACTACATGTTTGAATTTTTTTAGGTTTTCATAGATTCATAAAATCATGTGGGTTGGAAGATGACCTCTAAGATCATCAAGTCCAACAAAAATCTGGTCTCTATAATTCTCCCCCACACCAGCATCAGGTACTTCCCAAAGGGGATTCTGTCTCCACATTAAATTGATGGAGTGTCCCAATGTATCTGACAATCTCTGCTGATCAGGCTGTTGTGTTCAAAACTGACGGACTGTGGGGCTCCCAGAGGGGAGGGCCAATGCTTATTTGGAGGCTCTCTTCCATGCAGAGTATGAAACTTATGAGCTGGGGAAACTGCTGCTGGCCAGAACCCAGTTCAGAGCAGTCTTAAGTGAAAAAAAGAGTCTCTTAATGGCTTAGCAATAAAACCATGGGACCTGCTTAGAGCATCTGAGAGTCAGAGAGAGTTAGTTTGCTCATGATTTAACTTGGTTCACTAAATTGAAGGAAAAGTATCATGCATTAGCTTAAAAGGAGTAGGTTGCAAAAGTGGTATGCAAGAAGTGATGGAGCATTCGATGGAGAAAAGCTCTTGATTCTAAGTAGAGTGGGAAAACAAGCCAAACAGTTCTTTTCATACTAATTAATTAAATAAATAATATTCCTGCCAAAAAGTTGCCAACTACATTCAAACGGAAGAGTAACATGTTCACACTGGATCAGCCTAGGAACGTAGCAGTTCCTGTCCATTCCTGTTTACAATTTTTTATTTTTTTTTTAATGAATAAAAAAACTCCTTTGCTTTGGAAAGAATTTTTTAGTGTGTGACTACTGTAACACATAATAAAGCAGTATCCTTAATCTTTTTATGAAAGATGAACAAAATAGGTTGGTCTTTGTTCAAGTTTGTTCTAGAAAAAAGCTGGTCTTAATCCTTTCAATAACAAGCCCTGAATCTGTTCATACACTAGCCATTTTTTAGAGGAAAAAATACCTACTTAATCTCCAAGGTACCCATGCTGCTAATCTGGATCCTGCTATGCTATGCTAATCTGTCAGACCATGTTTCTTTTCTCTTTAAGAACATGCCAGAATTAAAAAACCAGGAATAAACAATCAGAGAAAAAAACTACAATTAGCTTGGGGGAAAAAGGGAATTTTCCAGTTTAAATGAATGTGCAGCCAATATAAGATGTTTATGCAAAGAGCTTCATCATTTTACCATGCCTCTGCCAGGTTGCACCATTTCACTGTCTAAAATTAAAATTCACTGCATGTGTGTTACTCTGTCTCTGGTGAGGTGAATGATGCCCTTCAGAAATGCAGGATGGCTTGTTTCCTAAAGGCTGTGGAAACCTCTTCACCTTCGGAGGGCTCATCTGAACCCAGTGCCAGGCAGTGTTGACTAAAGAATTCTTGTCTGACAAGCCTTAACACACAGGGAGGTCATGTGGTAGGGAGAAAAATATTCTTAAAGAATATATCTCTCACCAATCCTAATCAAATTAATCAGTTACTTCTGTGGATTAGTAATTCAAGGAGAAATAGGCAGGCTGAGATAGGGGGTCATGTAGACAAAAGTATCTACCACATAATGAAGAAACTTCACACATTCTTCCTTTACAAAGTGTGTCTGGGGACATCTAGAAACTCACAGTTTGCTTTTGCAAAGTTATTACTATAATTTTTTTAAAAATTACTAACAATTCTCATATGCCTTTTTCTTCCAACTGAAAAAACAACCCCATCCAAAACCCAGAAAATAATTGATAGTTTTAAGGAACAGTGACATACAACCTCAGGGGCTTCTTTTGGACATCGGATGCACACACACCTTTCTCCACAAAGAGAGACAGAGATGGTAACAAGAACTTTTGGAAGTGATCATAGAATCATAGAATGGCTTGGGTTGGAAGGGACCTTAAAGATCATCTAGTTCTAGAATCACCTCCCTCGATCTGCTGGCCACTCTGCTTTTGATGCAGCCCAGGATATGGTTGGCTTTCTGGGCAGCAAGTACACATTGCTGGCTCACAGCCAGCTGGAGGCAAAGGAATGCATCAGTTTGCACTGCTGCTGATAGAAGCTTCCTCCTCACAACTTCTGTAAAGAACATGGGAAAGGATTAATGTCCTTATCCCTTTATGCTGATCCAATGAGCAGGTCAGATAGTTTGCAGCTGACAAACATTTCTTGAGGGCAGGAAAGATTGCTTTCGTTTCCACACAGAGCCCAGGGTCCTGGCTTCTGACCAGCCCTCCCTTTTGTGACATCTCTTGGGCCAGCAGACTCCTCACTTGCCTAGATGTGATGCAGAGGCCAGCAGAACTTAACTAGAGATGAATATTTTTTTATTCTTAAGTTTTCTGGGAAAAATTGTTCAACAGCTTCATATATTGGGCTCTGCAGATGTATCAGCATGCTGCTGTTTTTACACAACATGGAATGATAAATCACTGATCCCAAACTAGCTTCTGTCCTACACAGAAGTTTCCTGTTCTGAAAGCCCTCCTGTGCCTGATAGGTTCATCAGCTGCTGGAGAGATTGTGAATAAACGGTTCTTTATTTATGATGCGCTGCTCACTTCTCTGGACATGTGTTCTGTTTAGTTTTACAGCTCTAGAAATCTTCAGTAAACAAATTCCTGTTTAATCATAGCATAGGACAAGAGAGTCAGAAAATGCCATGTCTCCAGGAGCAGAGAAGTGAGTGATACAGGGGCTGAGTCCTGAGGCTTATATATTGTATACTACCCCAAACAATGCTCACGTATTTCACATCAAATACTGCCATCAACATACTTACATGCCATGAACTTTGCAAATTTTTGCATTAACTAAATATAACAGCAGAAAACAACACTGTAAGTTCCCTGCTCACACAGCAAATGGCTAGACATTATGAAGGGAGTTATTCAGATAAGTAATAGCCTTCAGATAATCTGTTCCTGAAACCACAGAGAAGGCAATAACCTCGAACAAGCCTGAGCATGTTGTTCCTTCCACGTACATCTTCAACTTGCCTGTTTTTCCTTTAATCCAAGAAACCTTAACTGACCAATTCATAGGGTCTGATCCAGCTTTCAGTGAAGTAAACGGAAATTGAATTGTGGCTCCAAAATACTTAGAAAAGAAAATTAAAATCAATAACTGAAATCCCCACGTAGGCAGAAAACACTGCAGTCAGTACATACATTAAGCAAAGTAACAGGCACATACAACAGCATATATAATTTCTAAAGGACAGAGAGGCAAGTTCAGAAATTGTTCTGGTTCCACATGATATCTCAAACCAAAGGTACATTTACTTTCATCTTAGTTAAAAAACACAGAGGAAAATCCCTTCTTAATCAAAAGTGAATAATTACAAGATGCTGTCAGTGACAAATATTTAAATTTCAAATACTTTCTTAAAAGTTAATTTCACAAGTATGAATATGTGTCAATGCCTAACCTAGCTTGCTTTTGAACTTGGTTTCTTATGAGTGCAATGACCCCTAATCTTCCTTAGGACTTGGCAGCTGTCTTCCCAACAACAGTAAACCTGGAGAAGATGAAGAAGACACAGCAAAAGTGCTGTGTGGAAATGCAGAGTGAATGGACCCTGGAGAAGTCCTTTACACACTTATACCACGTGCATGAGCAACAACAACCATTAAGACCATTTGTATTATGCATTTATTATCATAGTTTCAGGAAAGACTACTCTGATGAGGACTCCAGATGTGCTAGATTTTTTGTTAAAAAAGAGAAAGAGAACAAGGAAGAAGACAGTTCCTGCTTCAGGTGTCTTCTAGTCCAAGTGTCATAGAGTGACAACAAATAGATGGGGGACAAGAAAGACATAACAGGTAGTATGATTATACTGGCATGAGTTTTACAAAAGGATTAAAAGTGGAATACCTTTAAGGTGTTTATGGAGACTGACTCAGCAGATAGACATATATATACATATACACATATATATATATGTACGTGGGATGAAGTACAAACAGGATTCTCCAATGATCTAGGAAGTAGGTGATGCAAGCTGGTGTGAGTGATGAACCAAAGGCAAGGTGACAGACATGAAAGACCTTTATAATTAATTCAAGTGCCATATGCTCAGTATGATGGTGAAAGAGTTAGAGGCATGCAAGGAGGATGACAAAACATCGAAGTTGTGGGCTTGGAAACTTGGAAAGAGCAACCGGTGTGAATTAAGTGAATTAAGACAGGGTGAAATTGTTGCATTTAAAATCAGATAAAATAATGTTGTAATAACTGAAATTTTGTTGGCAACAGCCTAAACAAGTCTTAATATTAATTAAGAAAAATAATTTATATGGTTTGACCAAAGTGAAAACAAAATACTAGAGATTTTAGACTGGATTTTCATCTGGAATAAATTGCTATTTCCACTGAGTAAATGCTGTAACAGCAGTTTACACCAGGTAAATATCTATGTCTTCCCAATTCAAGAAAATAAAAACATTTCAAAAAAGGTATAATGTTTTTGAAGAAGTTACTCTCTCTTGCTTGGAAATGGACAGTCTGAATATGCTTTTAACATCATGGAAGAGAAGTCATGAGTTTCTAAGCTGTTACTCAGTTTTGCAGTATTATGTACCATACTATAAAAACATACTCTTTAAAGATTAAAAATTCTGGCATTCCGTGTCTATAACTCATGTTACAAATATTTACAATTACAGCTGTATTTATTTTTCCTTTCCCCCCCCTTACACTGAAACTGATTTATGTTAGCACTGACAATAAGAAGTAGAAAGAAAAATAAAATTTTCACAGTCTTTTGTTTATCCAGTTTGTGATGGCTATTACTGAGACAGAGGAAAGCATGAAAGAATTGCCTATGGATTGCTCATAATGAATTGGATTTTAATACAAAATGGCACAGGTACTCTCTAGTAATCTGGAAGCTCAGTTGTAAAAGATTTGGAGCTCTGAAGAAGATTTCACCATCTTCTTCATGGCTTCTGATTTGCCTCAGATTGGTTAACTACAGTCTTTAAATCATCTGTACTGTACTGTCTCAGGACAATATCTTCCATAAGAAAGACTAGATTTAATGCATGACAGTGAATTACTATTAGATTTTAAAGGCATGTTTTAAGAAATACTTGTGTCCGCATGCAAGTATATGTTTTAAGAAATAGCTATTTTACACTAAAGATAACAAAACGTATAATTTTTATACTTAGAAAACCTCAGTAATCAAACCTAAATTAATTGAGACAGCTCCACAATGAAATAGCTATTAAAAAAACCCAAAAATGATTCTTTTGAAATGCAGAACAAACTTCATCCATCCAACTTTACAAACTAGCAAATAAGTTAGGGAGACTCATACATCCCATAATTCTATCTTTAGTTCTAAGAAACACTTCTTGTTCCACATACTCAAATGCTTAACAAAAACATCCAGAGATGTTGTGTATCCTAATTTTATATATATTAATATTACATATTAACGAACCTACACTTCCAAATATTGCACAGCTTATGCTTTTAAGAAATTATTTTTTCTTCACACTGCTGAGGACACTGAAAGATTCATCCACCAAATAAAAATGTGGTGGATTCTACTTGGTACATTATGAATTTGTTCTGAATCTAACACAATTCAGCATCTCTGGAGCATTACTATATGAGTTACCTAGATTACTGGCAAAGGTGTATGAAAAAGAGTGAATGATTTGGCAAGACCAAACTGGAGAATAACCTACTTCTGAGTGATCTGCCTTTCAAGATGTAAAGCTGTGCCACCAGTAAACCCAAATTTAACTAAAAAAAAGTTAAAATTATCACTTACAATACTAGCTTTGCAAATTCTTACAGCGTGGAACTTGTTCTAAAATAGAGAGTACCTGTTCCTTTTACAAGATCATATTTCCAGCCACGTCAGCTACTACTGTTCACATGGAAAATTAGGACTAGAACAGTAACTGAAGCTTTGAAACTCTTCATGACTACTTACATGGTAAGATCAGCAGTGGGAAACACTGTAACAACAGTTACATAAGTAACAACAGTTGGCCATTTATATGGACAATTCACATAGTTATATACCATGTTAACCAAGAAATCCAACCTACTGACAGTTTGTTTCTATCTCTTATTCACCTAAAAGAAACTGATTGTGATGCATCATTCAAATTCCAACTGTAAACTTAGGAGCAGGCACTGTAAAATCTCACAGATCTTTACACCAGAGCAAACTTTGGAGCTCAGCAACACAGAGATTTCTTGAATTTAGGGCTCTAGAGTCAAACTTTACTCACAGCTCTTAACTACATCATATCTCAATTGTTTCGCAAATGCTGAGAGAGTTCAAATGGAAGTTTGGCTTGCCACCAATTCACATTTTAAAAGAAGCATTAAAATTGAAGAGATCACTGAAGATCTCTCCTTTGACTTCAATGAATGTTGAGCCAGGCCCACAATCCATCAATCTCTGGTCTTCCCCCTAGTGACAAAATTACCTGCAGGAATGCATTTTTGCATTACAGATCTCTGTTTAGCAGAACACTGGCACGGTTCCACAGAGCTCACCTCAGAGATGATACGAGTTCTTACCTCTTTCCATCCTTTTATGTTAGAAGAGAAGCACTCAGTTCATGGCCCCCAGATTAAGAGCCATGACATGCACAAAACAACAGCATACTTGCTTTTGGTATTCTAGGCACTTTGAATGTTAGACTGTGAGAGAGACTGGAGGTGGGGAAGGGGAAGGGAAACAAAAACCTTCAGTTCCTGAAATACATGAAGAAATACATGGGCTCTGAAAGTTACTGTCTAGTCATTGTGTTGAATCTAAAGGTTGTGTATTTACAGGGATTTTTAATAAAATGGGTTCCCTTTTCATGCTTTGTTTAATTTTTGGAATCTGTAGAAAGCTGGATTCGGCAATCCATCAGTCAATACAAGAGAATTGAGTTTCTTATGTCAAATAGCCTGTGTCAGGACTGCATCATCTCCATGTAACAAACCACTACCAAATCCATCACATTAGATGCCACAAACCAAAAACCAAAGCAAACTCTTGGATAAAACTCAAGGTTTAGAGTCTTTTCATAGAATCATAGAAACATTAAGGTTGGAAAAGGTCTCCAAGATCACAGAATCCAACCTTTGACTGAACATCACTCTATCAACTAAACCATAGCACTAAGTACCATGCCCAATCACTTCCTGAACATTTCCAGGGTTGGTGACTCCACCATCTCTCTGGGCAGCCTGTTCCAATGCTTGACAAGCCTTTCCATGAAGAAATACAGTTAATAAGCATGCTTTCCTCTAGGCAAGAAGGAACAGATGTAAAATCCTCCTTCTGAAAAAATGACAGATCCAAGCTAGGAAATGAGCTCAGTTCTGCACTGGCATGCTCCACGTCACTTCAGACACTGGCCTCCTTTTTGAGTGCAAACCCTGAAGTCAAAAAGTTTAATTTCAACCTTAGTAGCCATTCCAGTTGTCATAAAATTCAGGGCACTGACTCATTCAAGCAACCGATGGCAGTTCCATGTGGCAACATATGGCTCTTAGTTTTGGAAAGGAAATTTTAACATTATGACCCTCACGAGGGAAATCAGTCTGGCAGTCAGGAGTACCATTTCCTATCATTATGGGGTTAAGGACATACTAAGTGGGTCTCATGATCTATAGAAATCTCATTAAGTGGATGTAGACATAAACATAGTAGTAATGAAATACTTTTGGTGGAAATGTGACAGCTCCAAGCTACCCTATGCTTCTGCACTGATTATGATCTTGGAAAGAAACACCTGCTTGTCAAAGAAACCTCTTCCAAGAAAAGTGGAATAAAAACACAGAAATTATTTAGTAATTCAGTGGCTTGATTAACACATCCAGCATCATCACCAGTCATTGCTTCATCCAGCAGGTCAGATAAAAGCTCAAATGTGGTAGTTTTATGACTAAATGTAGACTTCCCGTGATCAATTTGTTTCAGTCCTTTGGATAACATAATTTCCAATAAATAATGGAGAATTACTAAAGAGAAGCCAAGAACAATTTGACATATAGCAGGGTATATTTTAAATTTTCCAGTGTAAAAAAATTAATCAAATTCATACGATTTCAGAATACTTCATCCTGACAGAGTTAAATCCTGGAGCAGCAGTGCATACTTGCTTGCTGCTTGCATTCCCTGCCCAGCTGGAGGAATCCCTTTCTCCAGGAGAGTCCTGGGTGGTGCAGAAAGTCAGCATAGCTGATTCTATCACTATAGGGCAGCACTTGTGGAGGAAACACAACCAAAAGCTAATGATATTTGTGGAGCGAGCACCTCCTTAGCTGCTGCCACAGCTGAGGTTAAAGGAGGTTAGCTGCCCAACATCTGCTCCACATGATGCCCAATCTCTAGGGCACAAAGCACCTGTATACAGTGGCCTTTCCACACCTCCAGCCAGATCAGATGAATTACCAGACCCAAAGGAGAAGTGATAATGTGGGTTGAACATCACAAAACGTGTTAGAGAATTTATTTAAAAGCACTAGTGTACCACTTATTAGAGGACACACAAAGACAATAAGAAATTAAGTTGTTTTCACAAGGAGCCGGGCAGCAAATGGCTTCCCTATCTGTTCAGAACATAAAATATTTTTTATTTTTTCCTTTCCATTAAGGACAATCTCAAAACCTCACAAATCTGTGAGCGTAAAGCCACAGGGAAAATCTCAATCCCTTTCTCTCTGGGACAGCACAGTCTAGTGATGAGGAAGTTATTAAGAAGTGGGGAAGCCAGGCCCTCATCTTCTCTCTGTGCAGTTCCAACAAAGAACCAATCTTTTTGCACCCCAGGTGATGGCTCGAGCCACTGTGACATTACCAAGTACCACAACCCCAACCTTCTCTTCATGCAAAACTTTTGCCAGAGCAGAGATTTTAACCACAGCCTCCTCTAGGGCATGGGAACACTATCGGCTCCTCTAGAAGAGATGAGGAGGTCACTTGCTTTCTGTTTTTCCAGGAATTCCAACCAGGGCCCCTGGATCATCTTCCCAGTAAAGCTTTGTTAAAAGTGGCATGGTCTTGATTACCTTTTTTTTCCTCCTTATTTCCAGTTTTTACTAATTTGACACTCTCTAAGGAAGAAAAACCAACAGCATGTTGCTGGAAAATTTTTAAATGGCTCTTGTTACAAGGCACGGCAATGCCAAACCCAGGAGCAGAACTTAGGAAGTCTAGTGAATGGTCCCAGCTCTAATCACTCAGCTGTGTGCATTCATACTACTAATTTGTCACAGGAAAACAGATGGTGATGATGGTGAGCGGGGCCAGATTCTTACACCTCTTTAACATTTACGACTTGTGTTGCAACAGCATCTTTGGGACTTCAGGAAGCCTGGGGTCCTGTTATGTTAGGACTGTACAAACAGAGAGTAAGATACAGTCTCTGCTCTTAGGAGCTTCCTGAGAGACTATATAGACAAGACAGATAGAGGGAGGAAAAGCAGAGAAGTGTTTTGCCCAAGGTCACATAGGAAGAGTTTGCAGAGCTTGGAGTAGGTCTCAAATCGCAGGTCAGTATATTTCCACTTGTCCAAATCCTGTCTGCAAACAAACAGCTGTGACTATTAAATCATTTGCTCAGCCTCCAAGAACTTTAACACAACTCACCACTCCACAGCTACTCTGTGTAATACACTCTGTGTATTTGCTCCTACAAAGATAGCACAAGTTTACCAGCATGGCACAAATGGGCATCATCACTGCCGTATTTCCCAAGGACACAATGAATCCCAGAACAGTGGGTGGTGAGCAGCAAAATGCTGTGCAAAGTGTTTTTTCAGAGCAGCTTTATACAGAAAGTTACATTAAAATACACTGACACTGAGGACTAGAGAAAATGCCTGCTCTCAGTAGACCCCAAATACCATATAAACTCACTTGGCCAAAGGCTGAGACACCCTTTGTCTTCCTGTATTTTGCTCTTATACCAAATTCACTGGAGAGGTCAAGTGCACTTTAACACCTTTTGTACCATGCATTCATAAAAATACTCATCAGATGCAGGAGCATAGATTTCCAATCTTTTAAAGATTAAAAGAACTGTTTTACAATTAAGGCACTATTTTTTATGTGGAATAATTGAACTGTAATCTGATGAGAAGCCACAAATACCAAACTGCAAGGATGTTCACTGTATTCCGTGATACATGTGTTCTACTGAGGCTCACGAAAATTATTATTCTACATCAGAATTTTAGTAGAGGTCAATTAAAAACTGCTCCTCCAGAACCTCATGAAAAAATACATATATTCTAATGAGTTCAAATGTTCAAAAGTTTCACTCTAGCCTTGCTCTGTTCCATGTTGCTCACTGCTGTGGGCAGGACAGTCAGCTGGACCAATTTCCTTTCTGATCAATACATCCTCTCTCATATCTTAGGATAAATAGGGACCTGAGGCATGATAGCACGAAGGTGTGGGTGGTGCACATCCTCAGATGAGCTTTATGTCAGAAGTGAAACTAGTTTAGATTCTCAGTGTGGTCAATGACTTGACTAAACAAGACACAGATACCTGCACCCTCTCACTCTTACCTTTCAGAGTGAGCGTTCCCATTTGGTACAGAATAAAAGGTAAGAGGAGAGAGTTTTCTGAGTTTGGGAACCAGTGGCTGTATCTGCATCAGCAAGTGAGGCAATGCAGGTGGGGGAGATCCCTGCAGCAGAGCAGCTGGTGTGGCAGAGCCACCATGACCACCATATGCCTCTGGAGGTGAGTTTGCTCTGGACCAGCTCTACTTTGGACCCAGGGAAGGAATGCCACTTAGGGGTAGAGTGTATTAAGTGTACCCCTGTAGCATATATGTACAGTTTGATTTCATTCATAATTCTCTCATGTTCTGAGACTACTCTCAACAAAAACAAAAACCATAATAAATGAGGATTGTCAGATGATTTTTTCTAAGTGCATTCTTGCTCTGAGCTAAAGCACCAAGGCAATCAGCAAGACCTACACTGCAGTACTACCATTCATTTTTAAAACCCAAACAATATCAAGTACTTTAGCACTCAAATTGACAGTAGGTTTTTGTTAAAAGCAAAAAGTAAACAAAATCCAAATTCTTAATATCCTTAGGAGTGTTTTCATCACTCATTTAATTGACTTTCTCCCTAGAACTTTTGCAATTCCACTGCAGTAAGTTGTGAAGCAAGAAAGAAAGAGGATCTTCACTATTATAAAGTCTGACAAGTTAAATTCTCCCAAATTGAGCAAGCAGAACAAAGTTAAACAAGATTTAGAACAACTGTATTAACCCAGGATATGATAAGCACAAAAAAAAAAAAATCCCAGTTATGGGTTCTGGTAGCATGACTTATTGGGAAGTTTATGTCTCTGTGTCACTATATGCTAGACTGCTCACCCTAACGTTCCACTGAGCGTTGCAAAAGCAAAAGCAGGAGTTTACAAAATATCTTTGGCTCCCAGTTAACAGTATTTTATTTCTTCTAGTCTTCGCCAGTTAGTGTTGCAATCCTTGCAGCATATTAGACTATCATTAGACATTCCTGAATTCTTTTAAAAAGGGCTGTATTTGGCACTTGCTAGAAGGCAGTAAGACCCTTCTCTTCGTGTGAGGACATTGCCACACATACAGTGCAATTGCTGCACTTTTATACTGGACATTCACCCTGTGCTCCACTCCAGAAGTACTTTTTAAGCACCTGGAATACCCCAGTAATGCAGAAAATGAGTGGTTGTGTGTTGAGCAGCACTTCCTAGAGTGAAACATTAAAGATACAGATTTTAATCTATAGATGGTTATGCAGTTTATGATATTTAGAAAAAGGGTATCTGGAAATCTTGAGACATGAACATTCAGTAAGTTGTCTGTGTGCATATGTTAAAACATATAACTGATGCACTCAACATATAACTGGAGAAAAAGGGGAGGAACAACCATATTCCATAATTGCCTGCAGCCCAAAAGGCATCTGGGATCTCAGTCCTAGACAGAATGTTGAGCTGATTGTGGGTGCTGTCTATGGGGAGAATTTTTGTGCTGGCATGGGAGCTGGGTGTTGATACACTGCTGGCAAAAGCTTTCCTCTGCACCCACAGAAGTTAAATCCTCTGTCACCTCTCAACAAGTACATTATGATGGCAGAAGGCTTTTCTTTTTTCCTAGCTGATGACAAGGAAGCCTGTGAGGCTTTCTGAGGATCAGAGTTAAAAAAACACAACCTGAAAATGCCTTCTGTTTCTCTAAGGTGATCCTCAACTTCATTTAATCTTGTTTGGGGAGTGGCTGAGATACCACGGTGAGCTGGCAGGGAGCTGTGCAGAGCTCCTCTGAGTGGGAGCAGGGAGAGGATGGGTGGGCAGGATGTCAGATGGGAGGCACCACTCACAGGCCACGTCTGAATGACTCTACTTCCATCCTGTGCCACTGAAACAAGGAAAGTGCCAGTATGGATTTTATATTTTCAGAATTTATGACATGCATTTAAGGAGGCACAAAGAGATAAAGGACAACCATCCTCTGTGTAAAGCATGGCAAGTCTCTCCAACAACAGCCACCTACTGCTGTCTTAGGGAATACCTGACAGACAAGCTGATGTTTACATCAGAGCATATAAAAAGTGACTGCAGGGTTGTATTTGTTACATGCACACATTCTACTCCTAGAGCTGTGCTTCTGTGTCCACTGCTGCTGGGACCCAATGAAACTGCTTTCTGCAGTATGTGGTTAAAATCAGTGACCAGAAAGACAGACCTTGGAGGGGCACAGCTGGGCCCAAGAGAAAGATCATGTGGTAAAACGCTGCCTAAAGGAAAAAATTAGCCATCAGAAGATGAGATTAGTTTTAATTTCTTCTACTACATTTTAATGTTTTCACCATATGTCTTTGGATGATCTAAGAGATTAACAGTATTTCAGGTGCAAAATTGCAGCATAATTTTCTGACAATAAAATTTAATAGATTTCTGTAATTAAAAATTGAGGTTTACAAGGAAAAATAAGCGATCTGTCAAACTCAGCACTGGGACACAACCTTTGTGTAAATCTTCTGCTTTGGTTGGGTTTGTGTGCTGAGGGTTGGGTGTCCCTTGGTTTTAGTATGAGGTTTTGACCCACAAACCATGTGGGAGCTGGCTTTTCCTCATGTTGCCATGTGACTCCAGTCTGAGTGCAAAAGGGCCCAGTTTTGCTGAGCAGTCTGGAGAACAGTCACAAAATTTTCCACACACCTGGACTGAGCTTTGAGTCTGTAACAAAGCTGAAAGCTGGCCAAGTTTCTCCTGGCTTTGTTACTGGGCTTTTTGCACAGATCTATTATTCACTGCATCACTTTTTTTTTTCTTTTGAAACTGAACCATTGGGGGGAAAAAAGGTTTGTGCAGGGGGAGGAGAGAATGTAAAAGAAACAAGAACATGTGTTTGCCTGCAATAGGGAGATGCAGTGCTGCAGCAACTGGTATCACTGCATGCACCAGCAGCTACAAACAGGCTGAGAGCTTCAAATGTAGGACAATTCAGGGGAAGGGGAAAAGAAAAGAAAAAAAAGGATAGAAGACAGCATGAGCACTGTTTGTCTTGGCTGGTTAGCATTCAATCCCCACCTGCATTTGATTCTGCTCAGTCTCTGGACTCCTCCCTCACTTTGGAGTCATGGCAATACAGGAAGGCAGGAGGGGAAGGGAGACAGAACACTTTGTACTAGCAGCCAGACCACTGTTTAACTTCTTCAGCCAAAAAACAAATATGAATATGGAAAGACTTTATGGTGAGATACATCAACAGACTGAAGCAGTCCTGAAAATCCTTCTACAGTTGCTCATTTAAGGTTTTTCAACCTGCAGACGTTTCTACCGATTAATCCCAGTGTTTGTTTTGTAGTAGTAGTTCTAAGTATTTACTGAGTGATGTGAGCCATCAGTTCTGCTACACAGAGCTCTGTCTGCTAGGAGTGTTTTCTGGTCTCCATAATTTTCACTCATATCCAGCACTCGTTGCTTGTTCAGTTTCACTATGGTTGGAAAACGAATCCCAGAAAATAATCCCTGTGCTTACCAGCAAAGAAGCCTGGGTGCTGAGCAGTAGGAATACAGCAGCCTTGAGCATTTCAAAATGCAAAGAGCAAGCAAATATTCTGTTGCAAACTATACTTCTGTATGCATGGTAAAAATTATATCATTCCTTTATTTGCTTTAAAAAATTCTTTTATGTCAGACTGCTTTTGCAGATATTCTCCCCCTAAAAGCAAAGCAAATTTTAGCAGCGCAAATGCTGTGCGCAGGGTTTAAGTGTGCTGAATCTGGCAACATCCCCACAAGTGATGCTGTGCACAGCAGACAGAACAACAGGCATCTTCCTCTCTTATGCCATGAGAGATCTCAGAAATAAAAGTTCATTTTTAATTGGAGATGCCTCACATAAAGAGATAAAAGAGAAATTGAAAGTAAAACTTGAAGGGCACCTGATGGTGCTGTGGCAAGCGCTTCTTATGAACCAGAAAGTCTCAGAAACTGACACCTAGACAATAACAGGTAGATAACAACGAAGTGTCTCTGCATCCACAGGCATCACATCACTGAAATATCCCAATCTCCTCTAAAGCCTTGGGGGCGGTAAACTATTATCAACTTTTCAACTCATATAGAAGAAATAGTTTCTAAAAGCTTGAGCAAAAAAAGAATTAGAAATGTAAAAAGCACTATTTTCATTTTTGTACAAAAGCCTGTCACTGTAAAACCATGATACCCTAGAGCAATTGCTTAAAAACTGTTAGAAGTGAATATCCAAATAGATATTCTAATACAACTTTACAGCTTATTGCTCATTATATGTACATTAATAATTTTTTTCATTTATTTATTTAGAATTGAGGGAGGGAATGGCACTCTTCACTAGAAGCTGCAATGTTAAATTCTAAACATTTTAAAATCGGGAAACACAACATCAAGATAAGAATTAAATGAAGGCAAAGATTTAGAAACAAAGGAAGAAGCATAAAGACCAATTCAACATGACTTTTTCCCTCCCATACCCTCCCGCTTACAAGCACAGGGGAACTGCAAACAGAGGGGTTAGGAACCACAAACAAACAATCCTGATCTCTGAGTCACTCCTGAGTCTCACACAGAGGAATGCTGCAGAATATCACTATATGTACTGTATTATTGTCCATAAAGTAATACTGATAAGGTGACTTCCCACCCAAATACTACGGTGGGATTTTTTTTCCGCGTGATTTCAGTCCTCTTCAGCAAACGATCTTTCTGTAAGTGTCAACACAGATGTGAGTTTTGGAGCTGGTCATGCTGATGCTTTTTATAGTCAGCAGAAAGAAATGGGCAGCTAGATGGTAGTACACACAATTTATTTTAGATGCCTATTTTAGGATGAGATGCATCATGCTCTAGATATGCCTTTTTCCCTCCCCATACCATTGAGTCTAGACTTATAGATCAGAGATCAACACTTAGATTAAAATACCCAAAGAGCCAAGATGAATCACCTTCCCTCTGGGTTGAATCCTTTGTCCTGCTGAAGTGAACAGGATTCTGCCACTGACTCTGATGAAACCAGTATTGTATTTATCATTGCTCTGTCTCCATTTCAGCCACACTGCTACACCATGCCATATCACAGTCAACAGCGCGAGAGTCAACAACCTGTTGAGGCTGTGCTTTTCCAGTTTAGAAGCTAAGCACATTGTCCAAACCCTGAGGGGAACAGGGATAAGCTGCTAGCAATAGTAACTTGCCTCGGCTAAGGCTGTGGTTCCTACAGACCTGGAGCTCAAAGAGAGAAGAGAATAGGGAGTCAATACCAAGGTTAAAACATCACAACTCTTAAAAACAATAATCCAAGCCTTTAAATCTCAGCTGAAAGTGCACACCCAAGACGCTTGCAGTGCTCAACCTTTTTCTTCCCCATTACAGGAACATTCACCAACACAACTTTTTAATATCTCCAAGAATCTGTCTTTCAGTAATTTTTTAGCTGGAGCAGCTTAAATGCAGCAGTTAAAAAAACAAATGTGGACTTTCAAAGGAGAGTAATTTTTGTGACAGCCTTCTGAACAATTATGAAGACATACTCATTTTTCTCAAATCAAAAATACCTATTCTTATCCTCCCTAAAATTCATTATCAAAGCTTATGTGGATGGGGTTGAACATTAAGACATTTCTGAAGACTGGTGTCTACAGAAAAAACCTAAAGAGAGTTAGAAGAAGAAAAAATGGCTTTCTAATGAAAAAGTTTAACATACTCTTCAGGAAAGAAAAGCTATGGGATCACAGTAACACAGCATTTTCATTCAAAATTTCATTGCCTTTCACTGTTAATTATGCTTCAAATTGCCCAAGATGGTGCCAGAAACAGTCTTAGAAGTAGAAGAAAGGACGATAATAACACCAGTTTGGTTTTGTGGAGCCTCCATAGCTGGGTGGCACCTAAATAAAAGCATTTAAAGTGCCAGAAGCCAATTTGGGGTTTGGTTTTGGATTCATTTACAATTTGGTTTGGCTTTCAAACAGATCTAAGTATGATTGGTGTAGGGTATGAGAACACAGAATCCTCTTATTTCTGTGGGGTGGGCAAGGTTTATATTTCACCATCACTGATTTGTGGTTAGCCTCTTCTTTTGGCTATTAAATTTAATCAAGATTATAGAAGTGCTGTTTGCTCAAGGCACTGCTAGAGTCAAAGATGCTCTGCATATGTATACATCGAGGCTTGTGCTCATGTGACTGCAGAGTCAGGCCCAGAATCTGGGTAGCCTTTAAGTACATACAGAACAGAACATAGTGACGTTCACTAAAATACATGACTGGTATCTTAAGTAAGGGCCTTAACAAGGTGACCCAGAAGAAGTCATCCAAAATACCCTTTAGATCTTCTACAACACTGTAGTTTCAGTGCATGGCTTTCTATCAAGAGCATGCAGGTAATGAAATCAGGGGAAAGTACTGACAACTATACGAGCATTTAAGCTGTATGCATTTATAAGAGGCTTAAATAAGGAAAATTAAAATTAGAATGGCGTAACAGAATTAAGTGGTTTTGACAATGTTTAAAATATGAAAAAGATCCTTCTGACTTATGAAATCCCTTAAGATGACTGGAGTATGAAAAGTGACATGATAACAACATGCCTGGTTCTAGGGTTTCTTTATGCTGGAAGCCACACATGTAGGGGCACATACCAACTTTCTAAAAATGTAACTAGGTCAGGTTACATAATTCTCAGAAGAGAAGAGGAGGTAGCTATTGTTTATTGTATTTAGATCTGCTTTGATTGTCTCTGTGCTGCACCTTCCACCTTGCTACTTAAACTGAGAAGGGCTCCAAGAGGTCTGTCCAGACAAAGCACAAGGGTAGGAGCTTGGAAAGGTCCTGAACCTTGATACTTCTCTTTTTTTTTAAAATACACATGTAGACATACATGTGAGAGTGCATCAGTTATGTGTTTTAACACATACACACAGACAACTTACTGAATGTTCATGTCTCAAGAAAATACCCTTTTTCTAAATATCTTAAGGACAACCATAACATTTTAGAAGAAACCATGTTTCAAAGAAGGATCACAGAGATTATTAAGGAAGAGAGAAGACATCCTGTGATAGGAAAATAGGAGAAGTTGACTTGTTCAGCCTCATAAAGCAAAGGCGGAGAAAAGATACCATGGCCCTGAATAATTGTGACCACAGAGAATAAGAGCAAATTGCAATAAACTGGTCATGAATAAATATAGTTAAAAGTTAGAAAAAGATTTTTAGCTATCTTAAGAGTGAAATTCTGTAAGCTGCTTACACATGAGGCTCATGGTAACAGGTTGTCTAAATGACTTTCAGATGGATTTTGAGGGATAAGGGAAGGGAATTATTAATTTATAAAGAGAAATTCCCAGAAAGTATGTTTCTGATGCACATCTGTAGGTATCCAGTGTTTTAGTACATACAAAGGAGTTTGAAAAGGGAACGTATCTGTTTGTGGTGTAGTTACAACAAATTAACTTCAAAATTTCATGCCTCGTGAAGAATTAAGCACCCTGTTGACCTTGTTTCTGATATTTTCCTCCCTCTGCTGAACAACTGGATACTGGCAGTAAGATGCAGACACACTCACACTTCATGCCATTACATTCCTTTCAGCATCTAGTTGGCACATCCCACTAGCACTTACAAAACAGCACAGACTTTTCCTTCAGGTCACACTGGCAGATACCTTACTGGATTTTCCTCTTTCCTCAGAAGCAAAGGTTATTAGTCAGCTTTTTTTCCCACCTGCGAGTTGCATTTTGCACACAATCTCATTTTGCAATGCTCTTGATCTCTTCTGTTATGCTCCAATGGCACACACTAGCATGGCTTTTGACCTTCCACTAGAACTCTATATTTCATATAGAGTCCATATTTCATATAGAGTCCATTTACAGCTGCTGTATCATTCATGTGATTTGCTTGCTGGTTGCCATGCAGATTCTTTGCATATATTTAGAAAAAAATCAGGTTTTGAGCTGGATTTCAAATCAGCACAGCAGACTGCAGTGCTCTCCAGCCTGTTCCTTGCCAGTGGCACATAAGAAATAACAAGAAAAGAAAGCACATATTGATAAAAATAAGGCTAATAAATAGTATTTTGTGTGCTGTGATTACAGGAACAGAATGTCTGTGCACTCCTGAACTGGGTATCTGTCTCATGGTTGCAACTGCAACTGAGATCAGCCTCAAAAGCAGAAAGTGGTTCCTTCTAGCCCAATATTTCTGAAAACAAACTATTATGAAAGACCTGTATACCCATGGACACAGGGATTGAAAAAAAAGTCAACAGATAAGTTCTTTTGGCTTGGGTAGCATTTGATAATTGCATTTGATAAAACATTTGAAAACAGGTTTAGCATGGATTCATCTGAATCAAGTAGAACATTCAGTTCCTTCCTCACTTTGGCCCCTGTGAGGACAATTTTCATCCCAGACATTTCAGAGCCTCAGCTTTGAAATTCACATAAAGGGAGATAAAACAGACAGATATCTGGCAGGCAAGAAATGCAAGTGGAACGTTGATAGGAAATTGAAGAGGGGGAAAGAAGTCTGTTTTGGGAAGAGAAGACAGTGAGGTTGGAACAACTGTACCCCAAGCAATGGAAAGGCCAGGAGGGTCCTGGCGTTTTGTGTCATGTCTCTATACCCAAAATACACCCTTTGAATCTTCAAAGAACTAGAGAAGCTGCAGCCAGTTTATACTCAGAGATATGCTTTGGAACAGGTAAACTTCATTTTAGTGTTAGGAGAGAGCAACAGAGAGGTTTTCCTACCAAGACATGAAAAATCACCCAAAGCAAAGACCAAAACTCAGGACATTTTTCTCTTCATCTCCTATTTACTCCTCTAGTGGACACAGTTGAATAAGAGTAGATGCACAGTAAATGCTAAACCCCACCTTTTCTCTTTTTGGTTGAGGGTTTTTTTTTTTTTTTTTAGAGGCAACACCCATGAACATCTGGTGTTCCAGGAAAGTATTACTCCTGAACAATTTCTGCAGCACACATACATGTTTCTTGGGATGAGAACATGCTGAAGCTCTGGGTAGGCACTATGAGGGTTTCCCTCCCTGTGATAGGACCACCTTGTCATTCCTGGTCTTTGGTTGAGGGGGATGGATTGTGTTGGGTGCAATGGTCAGTCCTTTCTCCGTGCTTACCTTTCTAACTTTAAAACCATCACAGTGACCACCTAACTGCACCATGGAAAGAAATGTGTACAACTTACTAATGGGGAAAAAAAAAAGAAAGAAAAAGCCTGCACCTTCCTAAAGTATTAGGGTGGAAATGGTGTAGATGCTAACTTGGGTACAGCTCTTTAATGATTGAATAAATGGCAGTAACGAGGAAGTTCCAAAGTTTATCAGATGACTGTATTCATTTGCTCTAAATATCATATTTAGTGATTTGTGCTGATTCTTCAGTTTTTGGGATTAGTTACAGTTCATTGTAAGTTCTAACTGTATTCCCATGTATTGTGTTAAGACCTGATTCAAGAGTAGTTTTATTTGATAAAAACCAGATGTTCTTAAAAGAGACTCTCTCCTTCATAGTACAAAACATTATTCTTAGCAATTGTATGTACCTTACAAAATTAATAAGCACAGCATCTCCCTGCGTGACATATGACATTATTATATTTTTCCCTGTTGAGGGACTTTTAAGCTGCTGGGGTCATGACCTCTGTGCCTTATGAGAAATGGAGAAGCACATGGTTCCAATTTTATCTTCAACCCTGCCCTGTTGCTGACATGTATGTTTACAATACGGTTCATCTGTTGACCCTTCACTCACATTTAAAATATTAGCTAACATTTTTTGGTCCCAATCTCAACGGTGCATGGCGATTAGCTTTTAAGACCAGTTGTTTTCTTTATTGCCTTTTGACATGCACATCTTATCCAAGAGCCCTTGACTGTTTTTCTAATTTGAAAACAGCACCAGCCACAAAACCAACTCTGGTTTGTCTGGATGCTTCTGCTCTCGTTATGACGCCGGGCACTTCAGATCTTTAAATACACAATATCGCCCCACTTGCAGAGGAGATGGGAAACATCCTACAGTGGTTGGAGATAGCCCTGAGGAGCCACCTGGCTCTAATCCTGCTCTTGGCTGCCCTTCAGTCCTGAGCTGAGGTGGGTCAGGGTGAGCTCAGCCTGACGCATGTCCTGAGGGACACAGTCTGTCCCCCAAGTCCCCCTGCACAGGAGTCCCTGGAGACAGCAGCTGGATCATGCTACAGGCAAGTCAAAAAGAAAACTGTGGCAGAAAACCCAGCCCTTTTCCCAGTCAGGGTTGGGTGCTGAAGGAACACACGCTCACTTTTTGGCACGAAGCAAAAGAAAGTGTGACCAGCTAAGGCTGACTTTTTGAAGGCGAGGCCCTAAAAACTGAGAGTGATGCTTATTCTCCACTCTCATTTTCCCTTACATCAGAAGGAAGGTGAAGGAAAAAGGAAAGAAGAGGGGGGGGATACCTTATTTTTCCTTTTAAGTCAAAATAACATAGACAATTTGGGAAGACACCTTTAGCACTTGAATTTTTAAATTATATTTTAAAATTAATTATATTTTTAAATTTTAATCAACAACATAAGCTGTGCTCTGATAGTATGATTGTGAAAAGAAAAAAGAACACTTTCACTTATAAAAATAAAAATTATTTACTTGCTTATTTTCAGCATACTGTATTAAATGAGCTCATATAAATGTATGTCTTAGCTTAAACTGCATAATAGGGCATCACATTGATCATTTCCTCAGTTCAAAATACTCTCATAATTCTGAAGCTCAGCACTCTCAGTTTACCTATAATCCACTGTCCCAGGAGTTATTTTCAATGTGCTTATTGATGTATTTGGCTTCCCATAAAAATTCTGTAAATAACTTCCAGGCCTAAAATGTACCAAGCTTATTACACTGCTAAAGAGACCTTCAGAAGTGTTAATGCCTTGTTTTCAGGGATTGAGAGCAAGGTCTCTTTTGAATGGTTGCTATGGGAACATATTTCAATGAAAACCAGGCAGGTTCAGGATCACCCTGTTTCTTGGAGGAAGGGATATGGATACTGCAGCTGTAAGTCAGGCTCTGAGAACACCTACTCCCTGCAGGTTTCAACCATCACATATATGTCCTCAAAAACGTTAAGAAGGTTGAATAAGGACAGAGAGAAAAATAGGCTTCTGACAGCTGCAGACTAGAGCCATTGCTTTATACTGTGGAAAGAACCAGCAGAGAAAGCTGAAGAGAGATGCCGTCTTTCCCTAATGAGCACAGAAGTACACCTAGACATTACAGAGACATTGTTGTGTACAGCTATAATCTCATGATAACTGCAGAGGGATTTCCTACGCTATATATTTGGGTAATCCCATGCACCCCCAGGTAATTTGGCTACATATACATACAAATATCAACATGTATATTTGTTTAATAGCAAACCGATGTATTCCCAAGCTGTTTTGTAAGAGTCCAAACCATAAATAATCCTGTTGAAGTGTTGAAGTCTTTGCTGTTCACAGGGAGTTGATATTAGCTGGAGAACCAGACCCTAAATTGTCTTCCTTTGTCTCTACTATAATTCCTTTAATATTTTTTTTTTTTCCTTTTCATTTTTCTTGATGGCTTCAGTTGCCAGAACAGCAGATACTGGCCAAGAGACTTGGCAATCCTGTGTTTCAGAAGCTGATGCCAATGGCAGTTGGGGAAGCAGCACTGGTGTTGAGCACAATTGGCTTTTTTCCTTTAGGTAATGAAGACATCATACTGCTTCTGCCCTCCCATCTCCATAACCTCTGATCCTGGATGTGGAGTCTCTGGGCATGAAACATGGAGCCTCTTGCTGCTGCATAAAATCAATCAAAGCCAATGCCACCAGGGAGGCTGTTACTTGCCACGTTGGGAATTCACTAATCGCTTCCATTATCACTCCGGTGAGGAGGACAGATGGACATAGCACTCTTGAGTCAGCTGCAAACTGTGATCCATTTCCACACACAACTATTTCAAAAAACTTCTAACAAAACCCATCTTTATGTGTTTGCATCTTTGACTTATGCAGAATTTAAAACTGTATCATTAGCAGGTTGGATCTGTGCCAGTTAGGCATGACAAAACTGCATTTTCCCCTTCAATAGTTGGGTGCAACTCAGCTTTTGAAGAGAAAAAAGCAATCCATAAATTCACCAGCTCACAATCATACTGTAATTTATTAATATGTCATTATTAGAGACGTAGGCTTTCCTGCCTTCATTTCCACAAATACACAGCAGTGCAAGTATAGTACTTGAAGCTTTCTTAATGCCTGCTTACTCACAATTCCTATAATCTTGCGACAATGAAGAGCAGATAGATTTGTTTCACAATACTAACAGTAATGGTCAAATAATTAAAACATGGCCACACAAGTATTCTTTATGTGCTTAAAGAAAAGGCTCAGCACCAGTAAGGCATAGTGATAAAACAGTACTTTGCCTCAAAGCCTTTCATACTGTACCTTTTCCACAACTTCTGACCTCACCATGGAAATTTTCCTATTTTATCAATAAGGAAAAAGACAGAAATTTTTATCAATGTGACAACTTTTGCACCATGACAATGAATGACTTAGTACAAGTAAGATAATCTATTAGTACAAGTAAGATAATCTATTATGTCTCAGCTCTCAGTTTTTTGCTAATTCCTTTCCACTCCGTCACTTCACTCACATAACCATAGTTTAATGGATCTTTTACTCTTCACACAACAGTTTACAATGCTGACATGGCTTAGAATAATTGATGGGATCACACAACCTTAAGCTATGGAAAACAGATAGAAAAACTACACCACCAGCTACTTCTCCGAAGGCCTTTCTTTGTGCTAGAAGAGGTCTTTGCTCTGGTTCTGATACAAATCTTCATTTTTGATGCTTGAAAGAAGAACAGGTTTTTAACCTTCTCATAACAACATGAGCATCAAGCCACCACATAGGACCCTGAAAGATGATTCAGGACCTTCATGGGTGACTGAGGCATAGAAGGAGAGGCTGATGTACATGAAAGCAATCACTTCCTTACCTTCTGTGAACAAGGCTACCACTACACCTGATAGCCCAGGGTAGTTTGCAAAATGACAGTGAGAGTTGTCTGCATAAACTGAGTAAAAACTTTACACAATAAAAGTCCTTATTAAGTCAACATATAAAGGGTTAAGACCTGTCCTTCTGTTTTTCATGCACTCTTGACACCTTCTCATTGCCACAAACCTTTTCTCTGCTCCCACTGCCAGTGAAGAAGAGGATGCACATGACTCCTAAAAGCTGCTGACCTACTGAACTGGTTCGTGGTCATGGCTGAAAAGTACCTCAGCCTGAGGTACTGAGCTGAGATCAGTACAAGCACAAGAGGTTCAGCCACATTGCTCTAACATGTGCAAGAGTATTGAAATGTATTTGACCATCCAAATCAATTAAACTTGATAATTTCTGATCCCTCTGACATTTGGCATCATCACCATCACTTCAGCTCTCCTTCTGACATGCAGCAGCTCACTGTTCCTCCTCTCCATGCCTGATTTCCAACAGATCTTTTGTCTGGGAAGAGACCCTCTCTTTACTCTATTCTGTAAAAACTTAGTGAGAAGGGGGCTGGGCCTTGAGGTACTACCATAACTCAAATATTATGATTACTACTAATAATAACAAGAGCAACAAGAATAGGCATATATGTCACATTAATATTAGAAGCATAGTGTTGACAGCTTCACTTACGCAGAGGTAAACACTGATGTTTAAAACCATAAAAAGCAAGCGTATGTTGACTTAAAAGAAGCTTGCTTTAACTGTTACAACACTGTGGAAGACATAACAAGAAATGCTTCAGATACTACATACACACAGATTTATGCATACATATACTTTATCCATTTTTGTGTGATAGATTCTGACACAAATCCTTTGCTGAAATTCAGAAAAACATCAAGTTTTCTATTTACTCAGATGTAACAGTTACAAAACGTTAACTCTACTGATAGTGATTTGAACAGAGAAAGGAACTCTACAAAGTTAAAAAGCACTTTCAAATTCTAACTGTAGCAGATGTTGTTTTGGTCATTTCTAGCTGGCTGTGAAGTTAGAGCCTCAGAACTGTGGTTTCGTTTGTGGTTCAAGGATTGGCTGCATTTATGCTGGGGGAAAAAAAGGATTGTTGCATGCAGGATCTGGCATGCATTGTTTAAAAAAAAACAAAACAAAATCCCAAACCATGTCTGTCTTCAATTATTTTCCATTACAGCATTGTCTGCATATAATTGCTCCATGTTTTCCATTAAAGAGTGCCAAATGAATGAGTGTATTAGAGTATAGGATGTACAAATTCCACTGCTGATGCTGCCCTGTATCAGTAAATAACATGAAACACAATCTCCCTTGACCTGTATGACATTTTCATACAATTAATCTGTGTTTTTCAAGTGTCCAACATTATTTACTGTATCTTCCATCACCAGCTGAGACTGTGGACTGAGAGAAAATCCAGGCAATGTGAAGTTAGATGGTGATTTCAAAGAGGTCCTAACTGAGGCTAAATGTTCAAATGCCTTGTAAATGGGCTGTTGCCAGAACATGCAGACAGGGTTTTGGGGGTTGTCTTTTTGGTCTTGTTTTTAAAATTTGAGATAAGTATACATCACACAGGAATTTTTTTTGCATGAAAGTAAAGGACTTTCATGGGTTTCCACAGATTTGAAGATCAGTCCCCATGTGGAATTTTGTTTGCTCTGCCAAATCATCCCTTTTACTATTAGTCTTTCTGCAACAGGCTTTGTCTGCTTCTATATCCTAGCTATGTGGATCAGATTCATTAGTCAGGGGACAAGTAGAGTCCTCAGGAGTTGGCACCTACAGATCTCTAGCAGCCTCCCATCTGAGCAGGGCTTGGGCATCCCTTCCCAAAAGCAGAAGGCATGCGGTAGGAGTGCACACCAGGAAGTATATTGTGCCCAACAAGATGTAGGGTAATTTCTATGATGTAAGAATCCAGGAGACATATTGTCATTTACCAGCTGTTAATGTTCTTCTGCACAGAGTTGATCCTGGGCTCAGCTAAGCTACAGTGAAATTTTGTGTTTTAATATCAATACTTATTAACACC
>JAYRBT010000177.1:14965591-14976382 GCA_036023395.1 Myiotriccus ornatus
TTCTGCACAGAGTTGATCCTGGGCTCAGCTAAGCTACAGTGAAATTTTGTGTTTTAATATCAATACTTATTAACACCAGATAATTACACTGTACAGCAGAAGTTAATATACCTGACCTATAACACACTCGTGACTACTTCTGCCAAAGGGGTCTCAGTAAGTAAATTGGTCAGGTTTGGCAGTTCATAAATAAGCTGTAATTATCCACTGGAAACAGCATAATTACACCTTAACTGCAACATAGCAATACCCTTCCCTTATTAGTCTGACCAAGCTATTGAAATATATACATATAAACAAAATAAATCCATGATCTTCACATTGTTAAGAATATACTACTGCATCCCCTCCTTTTTCATCACTGGTGCATTTTTCCCTCTCAGCAGTGCTAGCTGCAAACTTGAGACTGCACACCCTTGGGTATAGCCAGCTGTGCTGCAAGACGGGAAATCTGAGCATATGCACACACCAAAATGAAACTCAAATAACAGCAGAGAAAACAAAACAAAGCTGCTTGTGTAAAAGAAGACACAGTCACACTCTTTTACATTAATGAGGGAATATTGCCCAAGTGGAGTCTGACACTCCCTCATAGGAACATCTGCAGAAGAAGTTTTGAAAAGGTCAAGAAGTTATGATTTGCAATGGAAAAACACTCAACTTCTATCTGAGCTATTCTTAATTGAACTTGACAGAAGACGTGTGCACTGACACTACTAGGATATTCAGAAACTGAAGCTGGATCAGCTTCCTAATGGAACAAGAGAGAAATATATCAACTGCTAAACAGACTGAACTTTCACTAGAATGCTTGTTTGTTTTTTTTAAAAAAAAACAACACCCAACTTGATGAGATGAGGAACAAAAGCAATTACAGCACACATTGAACAGAATACATTTTAAGTATAGCTGCTAATTCTTACTTATTTTGCAGGGAAAAACTACTTGTTTCGAGGGGACAAAAACAAAAATACAAAATAAACAGAGTTTTTAACCTAGTTGTATTATTCTTGCTGAGTATTTGGTTAAAAAAAGTTGTTTGTTTAAACTACATCTAAAAATTAAGTGAAATAGAAAGAAAAATGCCATTGTGTTAAGAGAGCAGACTTTTTCTCTTACCAGTACAACAGCTCTCTCTGTGTTATGGGCTTTGAGCTTCTTCAGGCAGGATAACTGCTTTCTATGCCTTTAAGTAAGTCCTAATACAATAGGCTCCTGATGCTGACTGGATCCTTGAAAATAGAAAATACACAGCCTCCTGCCCTTCACCGCAAAAAAAACCCAAAAAACAAACTAAACCAACCAACCAACCAAAAAACCTCATATATCTGAATCTATTTGATTACAAGGATCGACTTCAAAAACACACTCACCCTGCAAAATGGAACCAACTCCTATTCTCATGCCCCTTTCACATACAAACTTGCCTCTAGTTAGCAGCTAACACTACATTCCTTAAATATTTTCCTTTCCCGAAAGAAGACAAATCCAGCATCAACTTTTCCTAGCCCATACCACAGTGAAGTAGCCTTTCCCAGAGTTTTTAACTCTACCTCAAGCACCATATTCTGTGAACAATCTTGCCCACTACAGAGGAAAACTGCTAGTACTGCTCAGCATGTTGGGATATATGCAAGGATAGAGTTTTAGACTGCTAGCTTTGAAACAGGCAAGCTAGCCCTATTTTTTGAGATGGGAATCATCAGACTCTCTCCTCAGATGTGCATGCATAAAATCAGAACTTTTCCCATGGAGGGCAGCAGTGAGGGTTGTTACATGGTGAGACACTGAACAGGTGGTGAGGCCCTCGAACACGTTGTACGGAGAAGTTGTGGATGCCCCATCCCTGGAAGTGTTCAAGGCCAGGTTGGATGGGACTTTTAGCAATCTGGTCTAGTGGAAGGTGTGCCTGACCATGGTAGAGGGGCTGGAACTAGATGATCTTTAAGGTCCCTTCCAACCCAAAGCGTTCTATGATTCCATGTGCTCACTTGGGTGGTGACCAGCAGACCCATTGTAACTCTTTGGGAATATGTCCCTGTCTGCCAAGTGCTTCGTAGCACTGGGCCATTGCTGGTAGGTGCTTACACTTGCACAATCTTGTCATAATTTCTTTTGAGAAAGGGGTAAGAGTAAAATCCCGGTCTACCTGAAGTTAAAGGAATTTTCTTTTACAACTTAATTTAATTACCTTTGGATCTCCCAATCACAAAACAAGAGTAACAGAAATCAAAGGGTGGAAGTGTAACTGGCACATTTTGCAAAACAGCACATGGAAACAAGTCTGACTGAAGTGCAGAAGTGGTTCCTCATGCAGCATTTCCTGACATACCTGAGCTCACAGATAACACCTGACCACACCTGAACTTCAGAATATGGGACTGGAAAACAAGAAGTAAGGAACTATGTAATCTATAGTGACGTAAAGAGGAATAAGAATAAAAGCCCTGAGTTTCTCACAGTAGGTGGAAAAGAAGTGAAACAAGTGTTTCCTTCTACCCCTAACTCTACCAGTGCCTTTCTATGTCTTTTCTACATGTAGGAACTACATGTGTAACTGGGAAGTAATAATTTTCTACTGCATGCCTTTTCTGCAGCTGTTAGGACATCTGGATAGAAATCCATCTGGTGCTTAGCATAGCAAACACCACCATAAACTCTCAGAGTTCTCTTGCTTTTGCACAGTTACATGAATATGAAACAACACCAGGGCTCTGAATTGAGTTTTGCTTCCAGGATGGGAGGTGGAGAGCTGTGCAAAGAAGGAAGATTTTTCGACATGGAGCTTCAGTTACTAACAGAAAAAATCCTGAATCCCTTCAGAGTCTCAGGGACAAACTTCTGACTAGGCACTCCCTCCACCTCAGGTGCTCTCCAGAGGCAGCAACACCTCCAAAGAACTGTAGGGAGTTTGATTTAATCTCGTCCCATCCTTTCCTGGCTATTTTTCCATTAGCATTTTGCACAGAGCCCACAGGATTAGGGAAGAGACAGATCTGAGTCTGTCAAGTTGTGTTTCTGTTTTCAGTGGTTATATATATGGTGCTCTGTGTTGAATTAAAACTACAATAAAAGTCCTCTCACTTGTTACTGTATTTTCGTAATGCTTGAATTAGATGGGAACAGTTACTTGAGAGAAACTAATCCAATGCATATCCAAAACCACATCAGGTTTTAATATAGAAGCTATCTCCTAACACACTGCATGGTCAAGTGGGGAATTCAACCAGATTTGTATTACTCAAAGACTGGCAGAACTGGCCCTTCTGACTTACCAGCTCCCATACCACCCAGTACAAGAACATAAACTCATAAAAATGCACAGTGTTAAATCTTCCTGGCAGGATGATAGCTTAACATGATTTTGTGCTTCAAAGGACCCGTTTGCTGCTTTCACGTTCATGATGGAAGTCCTGGCACCCGAGAATGAAGTGTTCGGGGGTGGCTGGGCTATGCAAGAGGTACAGATATGTGTTACTAGAAGGAGGATCCCATTTCAGGTTTCTGAGCTGTGAAAGAGCCATGGCTACAAGATACGCAGAGGAGTTTACAGGCTCCTTGAAATGTTTTGGCCCTTCATTTTCTGTATATGTGTAGCCTGGCTTACATAACTTGGCTGGGGTGCAGAGTCCCATGCAGGTGCTTGCTACAAGGGATGCTTCTAATACACGATCTGTTAATCAACTAACTATTTTAAGATTAAAAAAAAAAAAATTTGCTACTTTTTTCCAAGAGCAAAGCAGATTGCCTTGTGTACACACACTGGATTTGCACTGCACTCACAGAAGTCAGGTATGTGGTGTTATAAAATTATCCTTCATATTTACATAATATCTATTACAAGAGTTTTTGATGTTTCAATTGGTACAAAATCCTCTTTCACCTTTCATCATTCATGAGGAAGTGGAATGGAAAATCTACCTCGACCCTAGAGGCATGGATACATGAATTGCAAAGAAAAACAATCACAAGAGAGAAAATTGCAATCACCAGTGGGCATCTTCCCAGATGGAGTAGAACGGCTGATCTTACTCCTGATCTTGATGAAAGGGCTCCTGATTTGTATTTACAAGAAGAGATAGTGAATACTATGACTGGAAGTAGAGGGACTCTGCCTCCGGCCAGGGAGTGGAGAGGGACAACGGGGTTAGTGGACCATGTGGATTCAACAACTTGGCATATCAGACTCACAAGGCTCTAGTAGACACTTGTGCAGAGTGTACCCTAATGCCATCAAGTTATGCAGGGACAGAACCTATCTGTACTTCTGGAGTGGTGGGGGATCCCAACAGCCAGTTGTATTGAATGCTGAAGTGGACCTGACTGGGAATGAGTGGCAAAAGCACCCCATTGTGACTGGCCCAATTTGCTCTGTGCATCCTTGACACAGACTACCTAAGGAGAGGGTTATTTCCAGGACCCAAAAGGCCCATTGGGTGGGTGGGTGTATTGCATTCCCTTCCACACACAAAGCTCTGGGGAAATTAAATGACATAACAGGATGTTAAAGGCTACACTGAGAGCAATGGGTGCTGGGATTCAAACACTGGGATACGTATTTTGCAAATGCCACCTGGTTAGTCAACACTAGGGGAACTGCCAATTGGGCTGGCCCTGCCCAATCAAAATTATTACATACTAGAGAAAGGGATAAAGGCCCTGTACTACACATAAAAAATATGCTGGGGAGGGCGGGAGGGGTTATTCCTGCTTCAGGAAAAGGCAAACCCACCCATGGGGATTGCTTTTGCTCAGGGACCTGGATGCACGTTGTGGGTAATGTGTGAGGGTGGGGAAGTCTGATATGTACCTCAAGGGGGTTTGATTCTGGGTGAGAACAGCCAATGATTTGAATTGTTATGATGTAAATAATAATACCGTATGCCGTCACTACTATGCTCGCTAACATGCAATATCAACAGCATTACAGTAATAATTGCCCTGATTAATGAAGAATGAAACTTGATGACACTGGGCAAAGTCCAGCAATGACAGAATCAGACAAGCACAATAGTGATGGAACCAGAACTGGCTTTGGTGTGCAACAATCCAACACCATAGGTCATCTCTATTGGACTGCTATTAGGGATGGATACTGTCTTGGTTTCAGTTGGGATAGAGTTAATTTTCTTCCTAGTAATAGTCAGAGTGCTGTGTTTTGGATTTAGGACCAGAATAATGTTGACACACTAATGTTTTAGTTGTTGCTAAGCAGTGTTTACAGTAAGTCAAGCGCTTTTCAGCTTCCCACACCACTCCACCAGCCAGTAGGCTGAGAGGCACAACAAGCTGATAGAAGACACAGCCAGGACAGCTAACCCAACTGGCTAAAGGGATACTCCATACCACAGAATGTCATGCCCAGCATATAAACTGGGAGAAGTTGGCTGGGAGGAGCCAATCACAGCTTGGGAACTGGCTGGACAGCAGTCGGCAGGTGGTGAGCAATTGCACTGAGCATCACTTTTTCTGTATATTCTATTATTATTAATTTCCCCTTTCATTCCAACTGTCTCTATCTCTATTCAGGAATTTTACTTTTTTTTACCAAGTTCTCTCCCCCAGCCCGCTGGGGGCAGAGGGTGGGGTGTGAGCAAGTGACTGTATGGTGCTTAGATACCTTCTGGAATAAACTACAACACTGGCCTATAGAATTTGTGGGAGGGAGGGTCCAGAGTCCCAGATACCTGGTTGCTACAAGGAATGCTTCTAACCTGGGATTAGTTAATCTGGTTTAGAGTTCAGCTATGTTAAACAATTTACTATTTTAAGATACAAAATATTTGCTACGTTTTGTCAAGAGCAACATGGATAGCCTTGTGTATACACACTGGATTTGCACTGTACTTGCAGAAGTCAGGTATGCAATTAAAAAAAATTATCCCTTGTATTTGCATAATATCTATTCCAACAGTTTTGTATATTTAAAAGTACTAAATCACCTTACGTTAACAAGCTGTTCACTACAAGCAGTAAAGAACAGAAATATTAATCGCAATTGGAACTTACAGATGATATGGGAAAAGTCCATAAAGTTTAAAATTGAAACTGAAGCTCTGGTTCAACCAGAACACCGATAAAGACCGAGAGGTGTTTGCATTGGCTACCATGAGTTGAGGATTTCTGGGGACTGCTACACTCGTAAAGTTGGATCAGCACTTCAGTACATTACTGACATAAATATATATATACACATATACACACACATATATGTTCAGTCTTAACAGTAACATCTCCAATCTGAACAAGCCTTTTGGCAGATCAGCAGTGGGAGGGTTTTGTTTTTAGAAAGAGGCAATTAAAGCATGGGCTCCCCTGAAGCTCTGACTGAATTAATTTCTCAAGTTATGTAGTTTATCAGGATCTTATTCATGGAATAGTTTGCTAAATTAACAGCTCAAACATGGAATAGATTGCATTAAATGTTGCAGGTCAGGGGAAAATTAATTCCAAAGTATTAAACTCCCAAGCCCAAATCCTGCACTTACAATACTGTGGATTTACGCCAGTGTAAATGAGAGAAGAATTTGGCCCCTGACCTTTTCCAAGCAGGTCATTACAGTTGAAACAGTAACTGATCTTAAAAAAACATTTTTGCTGCAAGGTATTTATTTCTGTATAAAGGTTTATGGAACATCATATTCTTTGCCCTTTAAGACTGATACTCACATATGTAAACACCACTGGGCCATAGCTTAATCCAGCCCCTCTAAATCTGGCTAAAACAATGGAAATATCTTCTGAAACCATTGTGGGTTATATCCAATATAGTTAAAAACATCTGACTGAAACCGCAAATATGCTGGTATTTGGTTGTGCTATAAAAACATTTTTATGTCAAATACAACTGGGACTAATACAGTAAACTACAAGTATGGTTAACCCTTGGAATGAACCACATCTAGACACTCGAAGGTTAAGGTAGTCTGCATTGATTACATTTTCTCATGAAGAGCATAAAATGAATATAGGATATAAAACCTAATTATTAGTATTAATAGAGTAGTTGGTATTTATATAGCACCTTCCATGCTATACTATAAACATAGCAGCAACATGATAAACTTCTGTAGCTACTAGCTATGGATCTGATCATGTCCTGGGTGCTCGAGGAAAAACTGAGCCCAAATGCTGCTTCTTTTAAGGGAATAAACTTGTGCCCCCTTTTCCCTCCACATCTACACATACTCAAGTGCACACACACAAGGACCATTTCAATGCTCACCAAACCTGGTGTTGCCAGAGGCTTAAGTGATGCTTAGAAGAGCGCAAACAAGGAGAGAAAGGGAAAGCAGAGTTAGGCAGGGTTGCAAGGGGAGTGTTTAGGCGGCAGAATGGTATTACACAGAAAGGCAGGTAGGACACCAGGGGCTCTTGATTATGGCTATGAAAAAAAAAAAAAAGATTAAAATAAAAGTAATTGAGAAGCTGTGTTGAGAAAAATGTTTTGCAAGTTAGAGTTGTTCCAGGATAAGATGGGACAGTACTGATACAGAGCAGGGTCTAAGTTTGCTGCCCTGCTGTCCAAGGCCCTGGGCAGTGCCGTGCTGGGCACTGGCTCAGCAAAATCAGTTCTTGTGACAGTTCAATCCCTCATCATCTGTTCAATACACAAAAATGGAAATGTCTGTGGTGCATGTGTTAAATGTATTTGTAAAATAATGTATATTTTTAAATAAAACTGGTATCTGAGAGTTAAACTTATAGAAATGCATAATGTAAAATAACAAGACATTCTCAGGAACCCATGTATCACTAACTAAATGGACTCAAGCACTGCAAATCCTACAGTTAATGAAAATTTTTTTGAACAGAGTTTGCTGACAAGTCTTGCTATGGTGATTAAAGAAGATACTATTCCTAACTGCCCCAGTGGTGGGGACTTACAGCAAAGTAGGCAGAAGAGAGCACTGTGCCACTCCAGGGACATTTGCTGTGAATACAGGCATCACGGCTCAAAGTCCTGATTTGTCTGCAGGGGAGATACTCAAACACTTCATAAAGCTGGGCTTCCACCCTTGCATTATGTCACTGCTTTGGAAATCTACATTTGTTCTGTATTATATTAACAAAATATTTATTTTGTATGAAATGTTTGTTTCATTCTTTGTGCCATTCCTAATTCTTCTCTATACAGCATCTGGGGAGTGAATGGAAGCTTTCATCTAGAGAGATTCCTCATCTCTTTCCTGAGTGGTAGCACTAATTCAGTGCAACCTTTGTATAGGGCAAACATGTTCTTTCCGTATTCATTGTTGTATGTACTTGCATTGAATTTCATCTGCCAGTCATTCAGTATCATGCACACAATAAATTTTAAATGCCATTAGCTACAATAATCTTGGATCACTAGCAAATTCTGTCAGCTCACCGTTGTGCAGATCACTTATGAATACATTGAAGAGCTCAAACTTCAGCCCAGACTCCTGTGGGAATACACCACTACCTCCCTACCCATTTACTCACAGCCATTTCTTCCCATCTGTCAAATCTGTGGGAAATCCATGAGACCATTTTGAGATGATTTAAGAGTCCTTTAGCAGAGATCTTGTCAAACTCCTCTGCCAACCTATACACAGCATTTCAAACAGGTCACATTTGTCCATGTGAGTGGTGGCTTCTGTATGCCCAGTAATTACACTATTCCCTGACCAGGAAGTCATTACAATATTATTTCCTACTATAATATAAATGTCAGTTTTACACTTGTAAAATAAATAAACAGGGCTGCTATAGACCTCAGCTGTAGTCATTTTACAGTTATGTGTAGGAACAGTGCAAATAAGATAACCTTCTCCAGCTGCTGGATAATCCAAACCTGACTAAGTTTCCTTGACCTTCACTACTACGTCATCAGCAACTTATTTCAATTAATTTACAAATATTAGTGCCATCTGTTTTTTTAGGAAGCAGGTTTTTTTATTTATACATTCACTGTAAGCCTCCTTATCCTCACAGTCTAACTACTTGCATAATTTTAGTAAGACCATATATATGTGGCTGAATATACTAAATACTGACAGCAGTTCATCAAAAGGGGTACACAAGCAGGTCCCTCACTTAACTGCTATTCCCATCCAGCCACACACTGAGTCTCACTGACCTTTTTATACATGTCTACCTGTGAAAAATGTGAGCAACATCCAAACCTGGACCTGATCCTATTCCATTCAAATCAAGGGTAGTTTTTTCAGAAACGCTATGGAATTATAAATGTAGTACTACGAACATTGTCAGCTGCTCAGCTAAAGCTCTCAGCACCTTCCAGAGTTAAGCCAACATCTTAACAGTCGTGCAATGAACCCAGATGCTAATAATTCAAACTGCCATATCTGGAAAGATTAAAAGAAAACTCTGTTAATTGCTATGTAGCTTAATATTCAGCCTTTTCCTTCCCTAACAACATTGTAATCAGATGGTGAGCACTGAGCTCCCGCCTTAGATTGATGGTCAATATCCACCACAGCAAGATAGATAACAGCCCTTAACGTACTTCATCACTAAGCATCCTTTTAAAATGAGCTGCCAGCACTGTTAAACTCTTCAACTCTGTGATACGAGATTGGTTGATCCTTATTTTCCAGGTGGATAAAGCTGAACAAGACTCAAACAACAAAGGTTCTGCTATCAGTTCACATCTTGGTTTATCAATAGCTTCAACTGCCTTTTTTTAATCAACAATATGAACGTCTGGTTTAATACCCAATACTGAAGAACCAAGGTTATCCTCTACAAAATGAACAATCAAGTTTTAGTAGCTTATCACAGTGATGCATTTGCTTGCTTCATGTTTTGATTTGAGTATTTAAACATCCATTTATATATTTCAGTACAGAAAACCTTTGTGAACTAGGTAAGAAAGCATAACCTGTATTTTACTTTTAGATATCAATGAAACAGAGAAGCAGGCTTAATTGTGTAACTCCTCTGATGTTCATAACTGAGACCATTCCATTTGCACTGTATCTCACATGTAACTGATGAAAGAAAATGTGTGGGAGCAAATGTGAGGAAGATGAATTTATTTGATTTTCAGAGCTACAACAGCAGCTGGTCAGCAGCTTCACTGCAGTCCTCCCTAGTCAAAGTAGCTCAAGACCAGTGGGGTTTAGATCTTTTATTGGATGAGGCTTGGGAGGAAATGCAAATTATTATTCAAAAGCAGACAGCTGGAGAGCAGGAAAAGTGGGGAGCAGCCACGAACCATTAATATGTACTTGCTAGTCTGATTAGTTTACCAATGAGAAAAGAGTCGAATATGTTGTGTCTTTTACTCACTGCCTCCATATATTTTAATAGAGTATTTATGTATATGGTATTATACCTATATAGGCCTTGTTTGTTTAAAGTAAGGGACAAATTATACCAAAATAAAAATCCTGCCAAGTTCACCCCTTTCCTGCTTCTCATCCTTCCCTCAAATGGATACTGCCAGCACATTAGTGCTGAGCAACAGCTGAGAGGCGAACAAAGAAAGCACAAACAACCTTAGTGTAACAGCAGTCAAACACTCAGACAGAGGAGTGACCTCCTCCCCCACCCCAATAAATATCCCTCTGGCTCCCATAGAAGAAATTAGGAGGATGAGTTAGCACAGCTGAGCTTATGTATAGGGAGGACAACACCATGTATCTGTAAGAAAGGAAAGAGCACAGTAAATAGCCCTTTCTGCATTCATCTGATTGTCAAATGTCTTAGTTGTATGGGGGCACCTCCTGAAACAATCCCTCAGCCTTGGCCATATTGATCATCACCATTGGTCTACCCTGGCCTCCAATCGGGAGGCCTGGA
>JAYRBT010000177.1:14981250-15018999 GCA_036023395.1 Myiotriccus ornatus
GGAGATTGGAACGAGATGATCATTAAGGTCTCTTCCTACCCAGGCCATTCTATGATTCTATGAAAAGTTTATTGTCTGAAATGGTTGTGAATACTTGACCTGATTTGATTAAATGAAATCTATTTTAATGAAAGAAATTTCCAATGTTTACTGGCAAAGAGGCAGAGCAAACAAGTTTTGCTGAAGTTGAAAGAGGTGGTGGAGTTGGCTTGGGAGGAATATATACACTTCTGGAGAGTGAAACCTAAAACTAAACCCCTGTAAGAACCGATGATAAGTAGTTTATTGTTAGCTGAGTAAAAACAGAGTTCTAAAAAAGAGTATGAGAGAGCAGGAGAGTAAGTGCACGGGTAAATGACTGCAAGAAGGTTTGAATTTTACAAGAAGCAACTAATGGAATATAAAGACAGTAATCAAAAATATATAAAATCCAAGAAGGTCAAAGAGCAAAACATCATTACTTTTAAAATAAAATACATTTGAGACATACTTGAAGGTTGCAAATAAAACAAGTTTAGTGGAACTATTAAAGGCAAGATCCAAATCCCACTGAAGTTGGTGGAAAGACGATCACTGACTCTTACAGTGTTGGACCAGGACCAAACAGAACAACAAAGAAACTTCCAATGACTGAAAAAGTATCAAGAAAATCTCAGTGGTCTCTTCACATCTGTGTTTGATAACAAAGAACACTGGCGATGTTCACGAAGGATGCATTTGTGGGTACTAATGAGGACAAAGTAAAGGAATCTGTGAAGTAACCAAGTACAGGAACAAAATAAAGACAGGTAATAAGTAGTAATGGATTATACCCACAGATGAAGAACAGCATTTTGTGTGTTTACCTGTGCACTGTAATATTTGTTCTGCCATGTTGAGGAAAGTCTTAGAAATAGGTATTATAGAGCATCTCTGAGCACATTGGACACCCAATAATTGAATGTCAGTTGCTAAAAATCAAATAGAAGGCTAATATTTTTAATTACTTTCTGTTTTTTAAAGAACTTTATATATTTTGGCCAAATATTAGTAAATTAAATTGACATTTTCAGCTATTACTTTCAGAAACACTTGCTTCACACGAAAACAAGCCATGACATGATTTGCAACGAGACAGAAAATATTTGGACTGAAGGTCTGGACTCCCCCTTGTTTCTGGTTATTTTTATAAACAAAAAAAATCATACCAACAATGAGCAAGCTAAAACATTTCTGAATATGAAATACCATGTCTGGTATGGACATAGACCACAATCACTAGATTTGAATATGTCATTATCAGTGTGAGCTTAGTCACGTTGGAACAAAATACGCTGTATCTTTGTGTATGAACATGCCCACTGGCAATCCACGGTTCTTTGTCTCAACACATCTTCAGGAACTGCACTGAATTGGAGAGTGTAATTTCCTAGGCTATCACCTTAATCATTCTTTCCTGCATGCTAGGGTATTCCTTTGTTCCCACAGGACACTACTTTGTTGTGCTTTGCTGCTGATTATCCTTTACCTGCTATGCCTGTTCCAGCTGGAGAAGTTGGGAAGACAGGAAAGACACCAGTAAAGCATGTAGTGGAAGAAATAAAGTGGCATTTGCAAAGTCAGATGCTAAGACTATTCAAGAGAAAACCTAAGTATGTTCTGCCTTTGGCTGTAACAGAAAAGAACAGAGCATAAACATGCAGTGCTACTCCAGGGGCCCAGACTGGCTGCAGCTCTTTCACCAGTCAGTCCCCGTGAAACTGTTATAATCTCATGACCCAGCTATGAACCGTTTCCTTAAAAAGCAATTCCCCTGTACATTGAGTTTCTGATTATCCAAGAGCCAGATGCAAACAGAAGACCTGCAACACATATTTCAGGTGCTATTGAAATGCAAATACATATAAGGTATAGTCTTTCTATTTCTCCTGGAGACACATATTTCAAGTAGTTTCATTTGCAATGCAAATTCATTATGGGCAAATATTGTGCTCTAAAGTTAGGAAGAGGTAACTTACTCTTAAAGGTCTACAGACTATCCTGATTTCTGCCCTTCAAGAACCAGGAAGACTTTAGACCTCTGTGGTTGCATAGACAGGATTGCAAAAATGCCCTGCAGTACAAGCTCCTACCCTTCCACCTGAGCTGTTTCAAATGTCCAAAAAGATGTAGCCTCTGGCTCTCCATCGTTTCCTCTGGGAGACAAGTTCTGTTATGTCAGAGCTTTTCTCCCTGCTCTGTAATACACAGCCCCTACTGATACTTAATGATACAAACCACAACAGATGGCTGGCAGAGCACTGTGGTAAATTAATAGCAACTCTTTTAGGCATTCAGAAGCTTGAAAAATCTTGGAAGAATCCTCCAGTATGGATTGTAAGTAACATAAAAGGAAGCCACAGAGATAACATTAGAGACATTTTTGTCCCACTTGAAATGTAGGACCTGTCATTGTTACCAAAAAAATAAGAAAGATCTTATTAGTAAACTGAAAGAGATTCAAGGAAAAACCCTTCCTATGTATAAACTTTTGGCCTGCTTTCACAAAAAACCTCCCACAACACATATATTTTGTATACACTGCTGTTTCAAGGAAAGGCAAAGTAGCAGGTGATGGTATTTCACGGTGTCACATGTCCTGTCTGCAAATTCCTGAGGGAACCTCCCAGTTTGGCATTCCAAAAGGGAACACCAGCCCAGTGTCCGTTTCCAACTAGCTGACTGCAGATTTGGCAGGTTCCAGGTGCAGGTGTGGAGCTGGATACTTGAGTAAAGAGGCACATCACTCAATTTGACCTCGAGACAAAAGCTTCCAACACATTTGCTCTAACAAGATGAAGTTCAATGTCTCTGAAATCCTTCTTTTGAACTCTGACATTAACCTCTGAAAGGTATTTAAGTGTTCCACTCCTACTGACTTCAACAGCATTTGGGTGCCTAAATACCTCTCAGTAGCTGTCTGACAAGAGAAAGAGCTACTTGATTGAATAATTTAAAACCTGATCTCAAGTGCCATTTACGCCTCACTGTCCTCCCGGTCATTCCAAAATCCAGGTATTTCACTTTCTTTAGACCAGAGCTACCAAAAATCAAGTACAGCTTTTGAAAACCCTTTCCCTTTTGCCCCTCACGTTCCGCTGGCTGTGGAAAAGGACAGTGATGTGTGACGTGCTTTGGCTGATGATGCTCCAGCCCGCGCTGCTGCGACGCTGCCAATAACCCGCCACTGCCGCCCCAGCTCAACCCGTTTGATGAAATGCTACTGTGTTTTCTTACATGGAAAACAAACAATGCCCTGAGCTGTGCCCTGATCTCCAGCAGTGATGCTGGGGAAGCTCATAATGCCAAAGCTCAACCTACACGAGCTTGAGGCTGAGTTTTTGTCATAACTTGCATAGTATAATGGGGTCTGGAGAGCTGCTGATTTCGGGGCAAGAGTGTATTAAATACACTTTTATAGCTCAAGGGCCACGGGACAATGACTTCTGTGAGATTTTAATGAATAGACGTTAAGGCTCAGACCATAAATTAGTCAGTTGGAGGGTTGGTACGTAGACACACTCATGTAACATTCCTGTTCATTTTATTTCCTGCAATTATGGCCTCTCAGTGAAATGACAGCTCCCAGTTATGGGGCAGGGGCTGGCTTGGCCAAGCGCTCTCTTCAAGGTGGCAGCTCTCTGCCACGCAGGCTCAGCATGCAAAAGAAGGATGGGCTAAACTCAAGCACACAGAAGTTTAAAAAGTAAACACTCTGATATTTCAATACTTTCAAAACTTCACAGGGTTTATAAAAGGGAATATGAAATGCTTGTCTATATTTAGGTCACTTATGAAGGGCTGCATTTACTTTGTAAATCTATCACCTCTCTTTTTTTCCCCCCAATATTCTCCATTCAAACCAGGTGCCTTTCATTTTTCCTTTATAAACAAAAGCACTGGTTTGGTGTCTGGCATAGTCTTCTGGCACTTCGTCCTACCTTAAACATTTGGTAGGGGAAGCTGGAAAGATTTCCAGGTAAAAAGTGAGAAGGTTCCTTTCTATAAAAGTCACCTTTAAAATTAAAAAAAAATAGAAAAGTAGCAAAACTTGTTACATAAGGGTTAGATGCCAGGTCCACACCAGAGGTTGGAGGACCACTGGGTCTGAGCCTTGTCCTTGAAGTCTTTTCTTTCCCAAGTTACCAGCTGGGCTGGAAGAATGTTCCAGAGATGAGTGGGTAAAGCTGGTATTACACTTTGATAGAGTTTTCCTCCTTTTTAGCATTTGTTGAACCAGAAAATCTAGGTCATGGAGGAATATCCAAACCAAATAGCAAACTATTTTAGCAAGGGAATCCAGAAATTACCATGCCAGGGAAAAAAAAGGTGCAACTTTAACATACTTGTCAATTGGTATTATGACTTTTTTTAGTTCCTGGGGACACTGAAGTGTGGACAAAACAGGAAGGGAGAGATTTGAAAAAGTCATAGATCAGTAAATACATAGAACTTAAATATTATGTACATTACAGTACTTTTCCAAAATATGCCTGAATTTTTATGTGTTCACCTTTGAGATCTATTTTAAGTAGTTGAATGAAATAGGAATTTTACCGGTGATGTCCGATCAACTAGGACTTGACCATAGCTTTGTCACACATTATTAAAGTCCATGTTCCTAAAGCATGGTTCCTTATGCATTTCAACATTAATGTAGCCTAGAGGAGTTTCCTTGTACTGTCACTGTATTTCTTTTTGCCACTGACTTCTAACACCTCTTTATCTAAAAGTTTTTAGAAAACAGGTACTGAGTATCTCTGAATCTTCCTAGAGCCCTGACTGATGAATCTTCAGAGAAGTCTAAAACCAGCCAGGACCTCTGTGAAAGTTACACACCAGCTGGAAAGTTTATTGTGGCTTATTTGGCTATTGCCAAATGTAGGTGCAGAGCTACAAAATATTTTATCTCTTTCATTTTTATGTTCTCAGTGAAACTAATACATGTCATCACCCACCTACTCTTAATCTAAAAATAAAACTCATTCACACACCACAAAAATACTCTTCACTACTATCACGACATAAAATGCCCCTGCCTTCAGAAACTCTGAACTGCTGATGAATATAGTGGTATAGTTTTAAAGCTAGATTAAAAAGAGTGAACAGCACCAAGTTCTTAGCTTTACTTTAGCTAGCGAAGTGTCATGTGCTTGGTTGGAGACAGGTAAAATGAAGAAAAGGGAGGTCATCCTCCCAGAGAGTCCCCCTGCAAATCCAGCACTGGAATACAAGTTCATGGACATCACCCAGACTGATGCCCTGCCCCGTTCAAGCAAGCCTCAGGGTGGTAAATGGTACCTCACCTGCCTGCTAACACAACAAACATTTGCATCAGTCTGTGCTTCCTGTGAGTTCTGTGAAAACCTACACTGACTATTCATGATCCCAAGTTAATGATGGGATCCTTGTTCCTCCCCTCGTTCCTGCTAATTTCAGCAGAACCTGAAGACCTTCATAAAACATGGTTGGCATGCAGCACAGCAGGGCTTTTCTTTAAGAAGATGAAATAACAATGCTAAAAGTACAGAGTAATGTTCATTTTTTCAATTTTAAATAAGAAAGTGAACTGTGTCAAGCTCAGATGTCAGTAAATAAAAATAACTTTATTCAGTAACATGCAAAAATCACTCAGGAAAATGAAAAATCTTCCAGAACTCCAAAAATCCAGAAGATTATTCTGGTCAGAGAAATTGTGACCTGAGAGAGCCTCACTGGAGCAAACTCAGCATTGCCACCTGAAGCTAAATTTAACAGAAACACAACCTCTCCGTGGGGTACATAGGGCTAGCCTTAATTTCTTGAATGGTGTCTTTGATGCTACTAATTGTGTGCTATATTTAAGAACTCATAATGAAACGGTGGCCAGTTGGCTCTTTGATGAGGTATTATTCATAAGCAAATGAGGAGGTTACTGTGAGGACATGCTGCATGTGGTTGAGGTTAAACACACCAAAACAACTGTTCTGCTTTCTAATTTGAGCAACACAGCAACTACCTCTCTCTGACTTACCTGGAAACCAAACAGGAGTTCATCCCCTTCTTTTATTGACCAGACAAGTTTAGTCACACATTTTACTTATCCTATCATCACCATATAATTGCTTACAAATCTTCAAAATTAGCCTGATGCTCTGACAGACTTAATATGGAAATGGTAACAAAAATATGTTATAGAGTTGCTGTCTTCATCCAAACTAAACAAAAAATAACCTCACTTTAGGGTCTTCATAGTCCCTTCATATTAATGCCAAATTGCTTTTCAAATCATACTTTTACTCAATTGACTGCTATATTGTTTGAGTGCAGGATAAGCAGGAACAACCCAGGAGGCAGGTGATCCTACACTCAGAACCTGATCTAGGGGTTCATAACTATATGCTGCAGATAGGCAGGATGCCAAAGAAACTACAGGCTGTAAAATTCACTTATTCCAGAGCACTGAAAAATTACATTTTCTAATGAAAGGCAAGACTGTGAAAACTAGGGGCTGGTATGTAGGGCAAAGAGTGCAGAAATAAAGAACCAAAGCATATCCTTGAGTGAGAAAATCACAGCAACCCCTACCTGTTCACTGGGTCTTGCTCATTCATTTAGTGGTATTTGGGTCAGTGAACTCCTACTACTTCTAGTCTTTGCTCCTGCTGTTATGATAAATACTGAGCCCATTATTATGAATGGTTTTGTGAATGACAGACATGATGACAACGCATTCACAAAAGCCTATACTTGTTTTTGAGAATGTATTGCCCACAGGCACTTGCATAGGTTTTGGGCCACTTCACAGCACCTGCTGCTAAATGCAGAAAAGGTGTCGGCTTAACACAGTTTCTAGCATACACATTACTTATCTACTCCTGAAGTAAACAAAGCCAATGTCAAGGTATGCAAATCTGACCTCCTAAACCTGGAGCTTCAAAAGGACTCAGAGATACTGAAGAACCTCTTCTTGAGATACCTTTCCCTCAGAAAGCAGGCTGACAATGTTTAAAGCATTCCTACTCACTAGTCATTTCAAATTCTAACCCTTCTACAAGCAACATCATTCCAGAAAGATAACAGCAGACTGACCTGATATACCACAAGGGCTCCATGGTACTGGCACTGGAACAAATGTGACCCCTTCAAGATGCAGTTATCAGCTTGCTGGGCCCCACCTAAGCAAATGGAGCTTTCACCTCTGCAACCTGCCCAGGCTTGCCCAATGGGGATGTGTGCCAGAGGCTTTCTGCTGAGTGCTAGTGGAGGCTGAAATTTGTGGAGGTCAGTGCTTCATTATGAATTTAAAGGTGGCATTTTCTATGCAAAGAAGAGATCTCAACGTAGCCCGCGAGCTGGTGCTTAGATCCCCGTCCCTCCTACACACTTCTCCTTTCAGTGGCCATCAAGAAGCTTGGCCTGTTAGATTTGTTTGGAAATACAGGACATAATGCACAGGCATGACATTTATTGCCTATTTCTGACCTGGCATACTTTCTGACATTGTATGACATTGTATGCCACTCCAGCCTAACTGTACATGTATTACAACCCTGTCCACCCCAGAGTTCACACACTGTAGATTGTGGCTATTGTCCAAAGGTCTTCTCATAAAACACACTCACTGCAGCAAGTCACACTGGTAAAAACATTGAACTGTGTTACCATGTGACCAGTTGCTGATGTGCATACTTAATTTTCCTGTCATTAAGTGAATTCAAGCATTCTGGGCACAGAATTAACATTCTGGCAATTTTCTTATACTTTGGCTTTCTCAAGGACAAAGGTTGAAGAACATAAAAACTGTTTCATGGGCAGAGTCACTTTATATTCAGTTCTGCAAGTTCAGTGGGTATTAACACAACCAGTAAAACAGGAAACCTTTTCATACCAGTATTTCAATATATGCTTTTCTTTTTTGTAGTGATATTTTCATCCTGTGTCAGACAAAAATTTACTGCAATTCCGAAATGCTAGAAATGTTTTCAGAGGATGTGATCAAATAGAAATAAAAAAACCAAACCAACTGAAAATAAAATCCACATAAAGATAAATAATACAGCATTCCTCATGGTGGACTTGGCAGTGCTGGGTTAATAATTGGACTTGATGATCTTAAAGGTCTTTCCAACCTAAATGATCCTGTGATTCTATGAAGCAAAAGCCCTGTTTACCCAGACATGCAGAACTGAAGCTTTACAAACTAAGGGAATGTCTGCATCTTTTAAGGCCTCTCTTACAAACATCCTTTTCTAATACTGTCAAAACACAAAACAGACTTTAATTTTTAAATTAATTGTCAGCATTTGTGAGATGCTAAGCTAAGGAGAAAAATACAGAAGCCGTATGTGGCCACATACACAGATTTTGTATATTCATGATGTTTTCTTTTGCTATGTTGACAACCTCAGTCCTTCACTCCCAGTAACCACAAGAGAGATGCACCTGTAGCAACTCAGAGCCTGGAAATCAAGCCTTTAAAAATCAACTTCAATTAGTGTGCCTCCATGTCACCTGATGTACCTTGGAGGTGAAAAAAGTGGATATGAAAGTGTGTTTGTTTTCCTTTGCCATGCCTTGCAATAAGAAATTTCATTCAATATTTATCTAAGGATTTCAGTAGTAAGTAGAGAGTTTGTGGCAGTTCAATGAATGTTTTCACAGTGTTGTTGTTACTGCAGTTGTAAAGTTTCACTTATGATTGAATGTTCAGGGCTGGTAAAACCCTGTCTCTTTACTGCTCACAGATGTGTCAGAAAAAAATTTACTAAAAGCCTGTTTTTTATTACTGCTCTGCTGATCCTTTTTCTGTGGACATTCCAAAATGCAAGTTAAATCTGATGGTGAATGTATCTTCCAGATATTCACATTAAAGGACGTAATCCATGTAACATAAAACATACTACCATAACAAAGCTATAAGATTTAAAAACAGATTTTTTGGAAGCAAGATCTAATTTCATCCCTCACAAATGTTCTCAATTCAATTATTGAAATAAATATATATGTGAATATATATATGCTTTTTATATATTTACTTTATAAAAATATATGCAGATAAATGCAGCTATCTGCAAAAGGTACCCACAGGTTCTGCCAGCTCGATGCAGATGTAGCTCCCTGACTCTGAAGGAGCGTGTTACAAATTTTACATAGACAGTGAAGTCTACTTTGGTGTTTTGTTTATTTATTTACTCTGAATAATTTACATAGTAACTCCTGATATTTCTTGGTATCACAGCTGAATCTCAGAACGCATCGTACATCCAGCGTAAACAGTCCTTTGGTTGTACAAAGCTGCCAGGAATTCTCTGCAAGTCAAAGGTCAAACACACACTGACTGTTCAAGGTCCTATTTTTATAAACATTAATGACCAGTGAATACTGTGAATTTTTTGTCCTCTTTTCGGCTGGTAACACACCTTTTTAGTTAGTAAGTTTTAGAAGGATGTCAGCAGCCTGCTATCCCCTCCTGAATGATATCAGACTCTATTCCACTAGTGACATAGGGCTATCACATTGGTTCACATGTGTTGGGTATTTTAATCCCATTACAACTTCTGTGGGCAACTGCACAGAACAGATACAACAGAACATTCTTTTCTGTAAACAAATTAGGAAGGAAAGAAAAAAACCTTTTTTGATAACTGGAGAACAAAAACTCATTGGCGTCTTGCAAGACCCATTAATTTAATGTACCGTACTCACCTATCCCACATATACTGGTAGAAGACCAGTTTAAACAGCCAATACAACTCTATGGGCTCTCAATCTTTTATGTAATTGTGATGATTCAACTTTGCACAAAAAATTCTAATATGTTTCATCTAATGAAGTGCAGGTAAGACTGAAACTAAAAAGTGCCAATACCTCTATTCAGACTAGAAAGCATGTTACATGTACCACAGAGCAATGCTACAACCAGCATCTTGATTTTATAACTTTACTCTTCCTTTGTGAACATGCAGTCATTTATTTAAGTTACCAAAATGGATTTTCCTGTGAGATATGACTAATAAACACTGACGCTCAAGCACCTGCAAAAGAAACATTGCTGCTTTGTAGTCTCTGCCATGAATATTTCACCTTCTATCATCTGAAACGATCTCAAATTCTTCTCATCAAAGTATATGTTACTGAGGCAAGGAGCCTACTTTAGTACATCAAACATATGTTGTAACATCCAGTCTATTTAATCTTCCTGCCTTTTCCCTCTGAAAAGGATGCTGTCATGCATGAATATACTGTTCCTTTACGCAGCTTCTGCCACGAAGCCAGCCTTGTCTTCCACTCAAGCTTTTGCTTTTGTTGTGGTTCACTGTCTTTTAAAATTATCTTTTCAGCTGCATTGGAATTAGTCATCATCCATCATGCCACTAACCCAAATAATAGATTTAATGAGAACAAAGTCTAATTTTATAGATTCTGCAAGATGGAAACAAATCTCTTTTATGCCCGTGCTGTTGCTAATCAGATGACAATGCAGATACTAAGCATCTACTGAGGTGCCAGAGTGGGAGAGAAGTACCATCTCCCTCCAGCTCTCAAGAAGATGTTCTGTGTTGGGATCACAGAAGGAAAGTAATGCTAACTATGCTGAGGTAAATGCCATTTGTGTATGGTATAAGTACAGAATAAGACAGAGTTTTCTTATCGTATTGTGTGTCCTTGATGGAGTACCTGCTTTTGCTCAGAATGCACTAATGGTCCTGCAACAAAACTGGTTGTGAAATACATCAACTGTTATGAGATGAGATCCACCATACAAAAAAAAAAAAATGCTGCAGCAGTTCAGCATTAACTAGTTTTGACACAAATTACATGTGGCATGCACCATCTGGCTTCCTAAAAAAAAAAAAAAAAAAAGCAAAGGCAAGGAATAGGCAGGGAGACTCCTCTGCCTTTAATGACTGAGTGGGATCAGAGAAAAGCAAGCTTGAGCAGCAGAGATTTGCTGCAGGTAATGGTATCATGGTATAAAAAATGGCAGCTGTCAGAGAGATCCTGAACTTATTTCAAAAGGCGCAGAAATAGAAGGACCTTTGCTAATTAAATATTCTATAAAGCAAAGGAAAAGTACAGGACAAACAATAAATCACACAGCTCCTTAGAAGTCATTTCACTTTGAAAAAAAAATCCACCAAAAAACCCCAGTGATTTTTATGTAAGGAAAAATATTTCAAAGTAAGTATTCTGTGCAAAGCCATATGCAGAAAGTGTTTCTGTGTCATGTAAACTTCATAGAGTTCTTCTGTTCTTTGCTCTGTGCCTCTGGGACCCAGTCTGGCACCGTTTGACCTCCAAGGAGCTTTAATGAAAAGCACATCAAGCCCAAGTGAGGGACTTTTTGATGTTAGCACTGCACATCACTAAAGAAACCAATACTTTTCAAGTCGCGTTGCACCTCCTCTGGTAAATGCAGCTTGTACTCAAGACAGTGTAAGAGTTTGAAAATGAGTCCACTCTCAACAATTCTCATGGGAAGAGAGTCTACCACTGCGTTTATCTTGCAGGCGAAGTACATGTCAGTCCAAAATACAAAGCGCCACAGTGTTGTATGTGCACACAAATTCTTTTTTGAAGGAATAAAATAGACACTGTCAAAATACTATTTCTACAACTGGCAAGGCATTACACAATGTCCACCTGGAGCAGCAGAGCTGTCCCGTGCCAAAAGCAGTTCAGATGGTCACCTTCCCCCGTCATCCCAGATGGACCATGCCCCTTACCTGAAACATATTTGCCCTAAAATATATTTGCCTTATATTTGAAATATATTTTCCTGGACAACCAACCCTACAGCACACAAATCTCTAAGCACAGAACTTCACGGGATCATCACCCACTAGTGAACCTGATGGGATGGGAGAATGAAGATATGTCTTCCTAACTGCAACTGGATAATGCAGCAGCTCACCCGCACATGCCAGCACAAACTTAGCTAACCTCTGTAGACATTCTAAATGGCACTTAAACAGCAGGCAGAGTCGCCTGGTAATCAGAATTTTAGAATGATTCCTCAAATGAAATTTAAGTGCCTTAGCCAAAATGTACTTTTATAAATATTATATATACATTGCACAATGGGCTTTTACAATGTTTAGTTTTTCTGATAGGAAAAGTGCCATATTAAAACTTTCTTGCAAAAAAATTCTCAAATAGCTTTAGAAAAAAAGAGTAAAAATATTTTTAATTATGAAAAATGTAATGAGATTTCTCCCAAGCACAATTACATAAACATTTAAAATCAGTGATCAGTTCCCCACAGAGCTGAATACAGGCCACAGAAATTTACTGACTTTATAGGTGCTACTGTCCTGAAGTGTAACAATGCCTAACTTGCTACTTGTGATCCTACTTCTGATCTCAGAAGCAAGGTCATGATCCTACAACCTTAAAGTTAATTGCCAGTTTTTCTACACACTTTGATGTGAACTGAAGTAGGGCTCAAAGCAATCATGGATATACTTAAGCTCCTTTAAATCAAAGTGACCGCGGGAAGGGGAAAACGTCAGAAGCAGTGCCCTTGGAACCACCCTGTAAAAATGGAAATTCTCCCTTCCTGAAGCAACTCCCATCCTCTGCATATCTGGAGACTTTGTCAGCAGTTAGTAAATTAGCTATGCTTTTTCTCCCATCTCTCTTTCAACTCTAAGGCAGCTGTAAAGAATTGGAGGTTGCACTATGAAAATGTACATGTAACGATATTCAACGGAAAATACTCAGTGTCATAGCTCCTCCTCAGATGTATTTAAGAAAATTATTTTTGATGGACAAGTAATTGTTACAATTATAAAAAATCCCAACGTATTATCCAGAGAACAGATGGGAGAAATGTCAGATTATGTTCAAGCACACAGATGAGTGCTTTCACTGAAAAACAATGGAAAGAGATGTCATGTTTGGCTTAGGAAGAAGTGACAGCTATTGATATAATCACATTAAATGCAGATTTTTCCATTTAATATCTGGAATTATTATTGTTTTCAATTTTTAGACTTTCAAGGCTTTGTGGGTTGTATCTTTTCAAAGAAGCTGCGGAAGGAATTTCATATTTTCATGTTTGTTTTTTTTTTTCCCCCCCATAGTTTCTGTAAACTTACACTGATTGCGCATAACCAAACAACTTAATTCTACAACAGTTCCATGGATCTGATGCACCTGGGTTGGGACAATCCTAAGCACAAATTCAGACTGGGCAGAGCATGGATCGAGACTAGCCCTGGAGAGCAAGCCTTGGGGGTGTTTGTGGATGAAAAGCTCAATATAACCCATCAGCGCACACTTGCAGCCCAGAAGGACAATTGTAACCTGGCCTGCATCAAAACAATTATGGCCAGCAGGTCGAGGGACGGGGATTCTGCCCCTCTGCTCTGCTCTGGACAGACATCATCTGGAGTGCTGCATCCAGGTCTGGGGCCCCCAACAAAAGAAAGATGTGGACCTGTTGGAGTGGGTCCAGAGGAGGGCCACTAAGTTGATCAGAGGGCTTGAGCACCTCCTCTATGAAGATGGCTGAGAGAGCTGGGGTCGTTCAGCCTGCAGAAGAGAAGGCTTTGGGAAGACCTTACAGCACCTTCCAGCACCTAAAGGAGGCTACAAGAAAGCTGGAGAGGGACTTTTTACAAGGGCATGTAGTGACAGAACAAGGGGTAATGGCTTTAACCTGAAGAAGGGGCTCTGAGTTACCTGGTCTTGTGGAAGCAGGGGTGGAGCTAGGTGATCTTTAAGGTTCATTCCAACCCCAACCATTCTATGATACATTCGTTGTGACTGATGGGTGCACCACGACCCAGGTGTCTCTTTAAGCAAGCAACATTTAATTCAGAGACCAGTGGGCAGCAAGGATGAACCGAGACAAGAAATCAGAAACAAAAATACCAAATTCCCCAAATGGGCGTATTCTGGAGAATATGAAACCTTGGTTGGTTACGTGTCGATTCAACTCAGTGAATGGTCAGAGTATGGAAACCACTTATTTAGATTTTCAGCCTCTCTCAGTTTTATCTGTCTCATCAGCTACACTGACAGTCGAAAAAGAGGGTTATCAGCCATCACCTGAAAGCTGTTGAGCCACCTGCAAAGAACTTTCTGGTTTAAAATAGGCAAAGCAAGCAATAAGCAGAGGGAAGGAAATATCCCATCTCTACTAAATAGATAAGAATTTGAGGGCCCCATATGATAAAGGGTGGGTCTGCAAGTAGACTTGGGCCTTGCCAAACCCAATGTCAGAATCACCAACCTTGGCATACGTAGCCTGTGATTTGAGTTTGGTATTCAGACAGGTGACTCAGGCTGGGGATGCTACACCCCATGTTTTGAGCTGTTTTAGCCAGCCAAACGTAGCAGTGCTGAGAGGATTGCCTGTCACATCCCACCCCTCTGCAGTCATAGCCATCTAGCAGGCTGCTGGGAAACATCCAGCTAAACTCAGGGCTTGCTGCCTGTGACACATCAGGAGATGCCTACATTTGGGTCTGAACTTATTTACTATGAAAAATACCATGCGGAAGGAGCTCCCATGCAAAACACATCCCAAAAGCAGGCAACTTTCTTATTTTTGTAACTGATTCCTTTCTAAGCAAACTTGACGGTTATTTTCACTCTGAAGGATCTGGTCCTATGACCAAGATGTGACAAGATTTTTCATTGCTTAAAATAAGAGAAAAATTACACATGGACATACCTTGCAGACATCTCAAAAGCACTTCCAACTTTAATGAAAGCTGTTTCCACTAATCTGTACTGCCGTGTGAGGTTTATCAGCAACTTTCTAAATCCTATACAACAGTGCTGATGGGTGAAAAGGAATCACGGACTGGAATGAAATCTCATGATTTCCTCTGCATAAATGGGTGGGAAAAATGAGACTGCTGCTTTTCAGCAGTCAACACTATAAGACGTAGCCTACTGGCACATAAAGTGAGCTGCTGAAGTTGTTTAGTCCTGATTTCATTGCAATGATCTGATCACTGGATATCTGATGTTTTTGTCCTGGCAAATTGTCTGGTCCTTATCACTGGAGATAAGGAAGTTAAACATTTCTAGACATACATGGATTTTAGGGCATCTGGTTAGGGTCCTCTGTTTCACAGACTAAGCAGGATTTATACATACAAAGACAAAAGGCCACAGCAGTTGTGATCAAACGCTTCTTGTAAAACCTGAAAGCTTTTTAAAAACAGTACACTCACAGTTGTTTTTAAAGTTTGGGGGAAAAAAAAAAAAAAGAAACCTAACTACAAATGAAGACCTCTGTTCAACAAGCTACTTAAGCAGAATATAAATCTGAAGCAACAATACTTCCAACTGAAGTGGACAGTAGTCATTTATACTTACTCATGGCACATACTTAAGTACCTTGATGAATTAAAGCCAAGTGTGCAACATTAAATTTGGGAATAGTCTTTTTTAAACAAAATGTTTTTACAATAAGTAAATAACCTTGAAACACACTGCAGCTTAAGCTAGCACCAAAAAACAAGTGTGTAATTGTTTATTTGCAGTTCACCAGACTTGCATGCAAAAGCCAAGCAACCCTGCATTATCCTAACGTCCACTTTCTACCTCTGTTTGTTGTTCAGGTGTATTTTTTTTTCATGTTTCAGAGAAGTATGTAAAGAAGAACATCTCATCTCTCCCTTAGATTAAGAGTTAAATATAGCTATTGCTGTTCAGTTCCTGGTCCTTTTCAGAGCCAGCTCTAGAAACTTATTGCCTTTTTCTTGACCCTGCTTCTAGTTATATTGAGATTAATGAGACTTACACTCAGGAAGGTAGAGTGAAAACAATCTTGAAAACAACTGGCTGATTCTTAAGTGTCAGTGTATTGCATCATAATTCCAGAGGGCTGTAATCAGTGGCACAAAGTCTAGCTGGAGGCCTGTCACTAGTGGTGACCCCCAAGGTTAAATAGTGAGCCAAGTATTGTTTAACCTACTCATCAAAGTCTTGGGTGAAGGGGCAGATGCCTCCTCAGCAAGTTCACTGATGACACAAAGCTGGGAGGAGTGGCCAATATCCCAGAGGGCTGTGTAGCCCTCCAGGAGGACCTCAACAAGTTGGAGATTCCTAATTTTTGCGCTTTCCTGGAATTATATCCCTATTTACCCAGTGCAGCGAACTGCTTGTTCACCAGTAAATAATAGTGCCTCACCAACGCTGTTTTTTTTGTCAGAAGAAATTATTATAGGCTTTAGAAGACTGACAAGGAATCTCACTTTCCATACTCATAAAATCAGATCCTTAAGAGGGCATTGCTTTTCCTTGTTCAGCTAGCATCTGAAATGTGCTTAATTGTAAAAGGCTTTATAATCATCAAAATGTATATTAAAAATTGCAAAATGGGTCAGATGTTCACTCAGGTAATAATACGAGTCGTAACTAATACATTAGGATTTCCATAGCCTATCCCATGCTTCCTGTGAGATGATGTCTTTAGTAATTCTGACAAAGTACAACCTTTTGGCCTGATTTCTTTAATGTTGAATATCTGCCTCAAATTTTTTTTGAAAACTCAGAAAAATTAGTTGCCTTTTCTAAGAGAAATATAAGGAAAAATGAATTTATGTCAAAAAAAAACCAAACCCAAAACTTTCTAGGAAAACTCTGGCCCTCCATCCGAAGCAGAAAATTTAATTCTAATAATACAAGATTTTGGACAAAGGATGTTATTTCTTGTTAATTATGTGAAACTCACAGTATTACTGTCTGGAAAATGACAAGTTTTACCTTCCCAGTACAGAGATGCCAGCAGCAAATACCCCTTAGCACTCATTTAGCCCATTTCACTTTGTCTGATATTCAGGTCTGGTGGTGGTTATGCCAAGACTGAAATCAACACAAGTGAGTGCAGGAGACTTTTCCAGTACTGCCAATTAATCCTGCCTGAGCCAAGATAACACAGAAAAAAACGCTCCCATTCAAAAGCAAACAGGAGGAAAAAACCACATATAAGGACAGAGTGGGAAACACCTGGAAAAAAGTTTTGGCTGAGGTGAGCTTGGGAACTGTGGGTAAATGAGATGATACACATGAATAAAGACTGGAGAGAGTAAAGGAAATCAGTTTCCAGGATTCCAGGCTTCAGACTAAAAAATTTGGGAAAAAAATCATTGAAGAGTAGAAATGAAATCTGCAGAAAATTTTACTTTGGTTTTTCTGTTTTTATATTTTGTTTTGTTTTTTGTTTGGTTTTGGGTTTTGTTTGTTTGGTTTTGTTTTTGTTTTTCTGGTTTTCTCTACCCTATTTAGGGATACAGCCATACTATCTTGCAAATATATCAGTTCTGTAATTGAGATAGTCCAGTTCTTAACACAACCTTTTTCGCAGACATTTTACCAATCCTCTGTGTTCCTACAGTTGGCATCTGCTCCTGCTGTATTCCAAGTGAGGTACATAACAAATCTCTTTAAGAATGTTACTGTATTCTCTTTGCTGAAGCTGTGAAGCTGCATTTAATGCATTTGTAACCAAGAGTACTTCCACAACATGAAAGAACTCATCATTTTTCCAAATGCTAGTGTCAGGCAAGTTATTCAAAATAATCCCTTATGCAAACAGAAAGGCAGACTGTCTATTCAGGGACTTTCCTTATCCAAAAAAACTATTTTATTAGTCACTCATAGACTATACGAATTTCTTTAGGAAAAACAGAGAACCCCAAATCTAGGCACGTCTAGATATTAACTGCAACAGTATTTGCAAAATTAAGAAAGAAATGTTTTTTCAGTGGGTGGTGTTAAATTATTTTCTTTAAAAATTATTTTCCTAAAAAATCTATTGAGATGTTGGACAACATCATAGTAGAGAGGGACATAATAGAAGAAAACATCATACTTGTGGTGCCTGTGGGACTTGCATCCAAGGGAAGAATTTGAGGTAAACATGGTATAGTCTGACTATAGTCTGGCTATTCCCACACATCTCTGTCGTAAGCAGAAGTGCCTCACCAATGCTTTCCATCCCACTTGTGATCACGTGCATTTATCCCTCCTCTTGGTCATCAATTACCATTAACCTTGTTATTCTGCACCATGTACTTACAAGATGCAATAAAATACCAATATACGAACCAAAAAATGGTTTATGTTCTTTGACTTCTTCGTATTTATGCAATCACAAACTGGAAGAAGGAGTAAGAGCCTGAACTATGTAATTGTTCCAGATCTCAACTGGACCTGAGCAGATAGCCCTCGGGCTGCTTTCTAGAAATTGTTATAGTATAGTATGTAGCTCAATATTGGCAAAACATCTATGACTTAGGGGCTAGGATTACATGATATTACTGCCTCAGAACAGACAAAACTGTAGCTTGTTCTAGACAAACCAAAGAGTGGGGGACCTACCAAAATTAGGAAAAAAAAAAAAAAGCAACCTCAAAATCCTTTAGATAGAGGTTGAAGATACAAATCTCATGAGTTCCACATTTGTGTAGTTTTTGTCTGGATTTTTGCCCAATAAGAGAATAGAAATAAGAAACAGATGAAGCACAAACTATATACAAGTCAAGGCAAGGCAGAGCTTTAATTCCAGGGGGACAGAGGGAAAGGTAGAAAGAGGGTATCAAGAATGATACTACAGGATACCAATATTTTAATGCAAATTCTGATATATGCAGGTGAAAGGGTTTTTTTTCTCCCTCTCAATTTGGAAAAGTCTTATCTTTTAAACATAACAGAAACTCTGTTCTGATGATAAATTATATTTTTAGTTGTATTATAATTATTGCATATGTGAATTCAGAGCTGCTTCTCCGATAACGTCTTATATGCTTGATTGAGACAAGTTGTATCTTCACAGAACCAGAATTACTTACACCCTTCCCTCCCAGAAAATTCCTCCTAGCAAGACACTTGCAACACGGGATTGATATAATTAATTTCATTCATTTCCCACAGCTGTTCTGACTAGAACAGTTCATTAATTTGTATAGACACTAAATTTGCAATCTGAGACGTAGGTAAATACATTATTGCAGAACAAACATTTAAGTGCAAAAAAACCCCAGGATGAATACTAGGCTTGGGCCAGAATTCCCTGCTACAAGTACGTATATTAAGAGTGTGTGTGTATATATCTAAGAAACTGCTGACACAGCACTGTGGAAAGCACTGCCAGAGAGCTTTCTGCTGCTGCCAACAATGTCATCATAAATCAGAAGGATTCTCAGGAGCAACTCTGTGGTTAACCTGCGTGAGGATACGAAACAACAGCCCATTGTTGCCAGAAAAGAACTATTTGACACCGCTTGGTATCACCTCACACACTTAGTGAACCAGACTTTATACCTATTTCTTGCTTAGCTTAAGGAGAGAGCAAAAAAAAAAAAATAAAATAATTAGCACTGCATAAAAACCAAAACAAAACAGGCACCAGTCAATATCAGAAAAAAACAATACTCTCTCCCCTATTCTGAGCACTTCTCCAGCCCATTTGTTTGAAGACAAATATTTGAACAGCTTTGTATCAGATGTACCTTCAGAAAACCAGAAATTGAGAGGAAAAAGAGCATAAGAAATACTTACTTCTGGAAAAGTTTCACTGCAAGACTTACCATCTAGGGATATCCCTGCAAAAATCCAGCTCAGAATGGACCCACTTGTAATACGAGCAAAAGTAGGAGATTGCCAGGACCTCACAAAGACACCTGGCAATTGCCACCCATCACTGCACATTGCAGCAGCCTTGGGTTCACCACACTTTCTCTGCAGAAGCTGTCTTGAGGATAAAGACTTTCTCAGCTGCCTGGCAAGGGATGTCAGTGCTAAGGTTCAACGTGTCTAAGATTACATGAAATGAGTTCAGGTCTTAGCCTCATGGTTTTACCAAAACCAAGGTCCCACAAATACTCCAAAAATACTGTGGCTTTCATAAGTTTTCTAAATAAACCATCATTGATTTGGTGATGTTTTCTGAGGAGAGATGTATGGTGCTCAGGTACAGTGAAACATCAAGTTTTCTAATGTTTTAAAGATACATACTGAAAAGGGAAAAGTTTAGACAACTGTGCTGGTGGAGTTAGCTTGATGATATTCAAGGATGAACCTACACAGATAGAGACAATTTGCAAACTTCCCCAAACCACGTGGAAACATGGTCAAAATCAGACTCCTAACATTTTCTTTTCTTCATGATTGAATTTCTTCTGTAAATTACTGCAAAAAAAGAAACAAATAGCATGCAAATAGAACAAAATAGAAACAAAAGGCTACAGTGCACCAACAGACAAATGAGCAAACCAAAGAGGAGATGCATTTCCTCACTAATTTGACGAAATCAGGAAAACCGGATTATAAAACCACAAATCTTCACTACTGCATCTCTCACAATGCTGTCAAGTCTGCCATTACTAGAACACATTTCTAAGCGCTTGTTTCTTTTCTCCCTGTCTTTTTTTTTGTGCCTGATACAAACCTTCTGTATCCTGGAGTAACATATGAATAAGATTAACTAATTGTAGAGTGACACCTTAAGTTTCAGGGAGATGGGAGCAAGGTGAATCCTCTATTTGCAGGAATAACTATTTAAAATCCTTAATCCTCAGATTCAAGGTGCATTGGTGAATTTGCTCCCAGAACACGGTGCACCAAGATATTTTGCAAGAGATACCATTCCCCACGTGTATGCACATGAACAGCCAAGCACACAGGACTCACTGGGAAGGAAATGAGGATGTGAGTAGCTCTCACCTCCTCTGATTCCCCAAGAGCCAAACAACTTCATAAGGATTATGAGATTTGTCAGAATTTTTTTGCTGTTTAGTGTTTTCTGAAGTTTTGTTTTGTTTTGTTCAAGGGTGGTTATTTTGGCCCCCTGATGGTTTTAAGAATTTTGCCTGCTCAACACTGTCTTGAGACAAGGCACTGCTGGGATCTTAAAGACCCCAAACTGATTTAATTGTTGAAAGAGCCATTCACCCTCCAGCCTTCATGTACCTTGCCCAGTTACCTTCTGACCGAATACAGATCTCTCTTTATACAGGAAACTTGAGATTCTGTGGCACCGTTCCAAAGGCTAAACAAAAAGAGGTTGTAAACTTTAACCAATCTGCCTCCCTAAAACTAGCTACAGAGACTAATTTTCTGAAATCAAATCCTCTTGTCTGAAAACAGAACACACTTTTGGAAGGGCTTTAAGTCTTCTGACTACCACATCCCAAAACCAAGCTATCCTCTTCTTCCTATCTCTGGTAACCAAGGACAGCATCAGAAAATCTTTGACAGAAGCAGGCATGTCTGAACACTTAGTTGAAGCATCAGCACCAGCAGTCATACGGAACAGACAAATCTGAGGTAAAAAGTAAGATGAAAAAAAGCAGATGCAACATACCACAGTAGGGAAAAGCCCTTTTATCAGAGTTGAGAAACAAAAAAAATCACCAAGAAAATATGGAAACTTCTGATCACAGTAATCTTTCAATATTATGTTTAGGAGTAGTCCATTATCAATGCATAGGAAATAGCTAGGTATGGCCAAAAAAAGGCATACACAAAAAGTTCTCATTTGTAATACTCCAATACTACCGTGATGGATCTTTGGGGTTGGGGGGGGGGGGTAAAACACCACTAAAAGCTCACTCACTCTCTTTTTAACTTTGTATTCAGGCTTTTCCTATATAGGAAAAGCAAAGCATATTAGCAGGAGATTTCTTCCTCAGCCTCATCCCTAATAGCACAGGTAGCATTTACCAGTTTCATACAATAAATAGAAAATAGAAACAGAAAAGCTCCTCTTAGTTCCTTTCCAGTCAAAGTTGGGTCTTCTGTTTGTACATGAAGGGAGCGTGATGCAGCTATCCATGTTCATCCATTTCATGCTATTATCATGAGGTTAATTACCCCATTATCCCAAATCATAGATTGTTTGAGAACCTTGTTGAACTCTACTCTTCCAAGAGATTGGCAAGGCTAGCTTTAGCTTTTCAGATGCTGTGAAAAGCAGCTGTCTCTCCAACCATGTACAGGCAACACAGCATTGGATTCCCTTCTAGAGAAAAGGTAGGAGTTAACTTTTAAGTGATGCTGAGCACCCACAGTGTCTACCACAGTCTCTGAAAACAAGGCTATTGGGAGACAAAATGAGGAGTAAAAGAACTAGATCCTCCTATCTTGACTCTACTTTCTTAAGCAGCACAAAAAATGGAAATCAACAGAGAATAAACTGTGACTGTCAGACAATTCTTTTAGACTAAGTCATCTCATCACAGTACATGCATGGCTTTTCAGGTGTTTCATGGAAGGTTATCACTTATTTCTCACTGTCCTGAGTAACACAGTCACTTACGCATACTTGCAGAGAACCAAAATCATGGTAGAAAAAAAATCACTAAAAACCCACTAACAAACCAACAAAATCACTAACAAATCACTAACACGGTCTTGCAAAAAAAACTTCAAAACATTCCCCACAATCATAAAGTTTCTTTTTCCTTTTTTTCCCCCCGTAACTTTCTTTGTTCTTAAAAATCTATAGCTGTTAGAAGGAATATTATCAATCTAAAACCAAAGAATGTGTTTGTTGTTGTGTTTTTCTTTTTTAAAAAAAGGTCTTATATATTCAGTGGAGCTTTTTGATTCTATGCCCAGATACCGACATTACAAAACATAAGACAAAATTATAGGTGCACAGCGTGCCAAGAAAATCAACTCAGCGTGGCTTGCCCAGGCTCTTTGAAAGAGCGCATGCATACTGTGTCACTATTATGATTTAAAATAGTTGGGCCTCCAAAGCCATAACACTACTGTACCACAGCACAAGGTGCCTGCAGATGCCTGTAGCAGCAAGCCAAGTGATTAGCTTTAGGACTGCGATGAAAGCACCACTTTGATTTCTGTTCAATGTGTATTCGCAGCTTCATTTCAGTACAAAACAAACCTATGATGAAATGAAAGAAAGCTTAGGAGGAGGGCGGAAATAAATCCAGTCTTTTACAATAAACCCCATTATTATTTAATACAGAGTGCAAATTTCTCAGTTTCAATGCAGAGGGGGATTTTCTACAGTAAAGGAGAAGAAAATGGGGTTTCGCACTGTAAAAGGACTTCTGCTTCTTTTGGGTATAAAATGGACAGAAAAGCTTACAATTCCCTGAGCTCAAGGCTTGCTAGAGGTAAACAGGAGTCTGTATGCACATGCACATGCATTGCCCTGCCAGAGAGAGCCCTCTCAAATGCTTCTGACGTTACCTTCTACCTTCCACATTGCTGAGAATCAGGACAACACCCAAGGAGACCTTGGATGCGCTCTGACACTTCCCCAGACAATTTTTTTAAACTGGAAAGGAATTTTTATTTGTTGGCACCAGTGGTTGGTTTTGTTTTTGTTTGTTTGTTTGTTTTTTACAGTGCCCTCCAGCTGCTCTTGGATCCATGTTACAATCAAGGTTCAGGCTGCTGCAAGTTCATAGATGTTGCAGGGTTCAATACCTGTACATACTAGCACAGCAAGGAGACACACTCCGGCCCCAGCTCCCTCAGCCTTATGTGAGGGTGATGAAGGACAGCAGGTCACCCTTCCATAAGTTATTGCCTGATAATTGCCAGATGAGCTAATAAAATTTCATCCTTAATTAAATCTCTAATTAAACCAGTCTCTGACCATCTCTTCATACCACCTTTAATTTGTGTTAACTTTCTTAGATCATTTCAAAAAGATATCTAGTTGTCTCTTAAACTGATATGAACCATATTCTTCCAAGGGCTTCCTGGATGCATTGTCTATTAAAATATTGGTACTGTATTTACACTTTCTGCACATGTCCTAAAGAGAAAGCATTTTTGAGTGTGACCAGTATGTACCTACTCTGCAGACATCCCTTTGCTCTGAAGAAATACTTACATGTCATTAAAGAAGTAATCTAAATTGCTTAAAATACTCGTTTTTATTGTGACTTAATAACAGACTTGTAAGAGTTTTTAACCAGAAGGAATGTCAATTTAAAGTTAACCTGCCTGCCTTTCCCAAGGTTAGCAATAACTTCCTCCAGGAGAAACTGTGATCAAAACATCACACAAAATTTTTGAAGTGGTACTGTATATGTAGCAATTATATTCTTCTGGACTTACATTTAACCCAATTCACCTCTAATAATTCACCTTTGTAACTGGTTTCTTCCCTCCCCTTGCCCCCCACAATTCTACTATGAAAATGGATGAATCCACATTTTTTATGACAATTTCTAAGGTTCTTCAGTGTTTTTTAGAGTTCTACTAGCTATTTACTAGTGATTTATCTAGCATAGAAAATACTTATGTTTTGTTACTGCTGTATTTACATGGGTTTTATTTTATGTTTTAAAGCCTAAGCATCTGTAACACACATATCTTCTGGTATAGCATCACTTAAAAAAGTTCCACCTAAAAACATAACAAGGCTGGAGCTCTGAGAGCTTACAGCCTAGATGAGCACCCCTGGCTTTACTCAGGAGCTGAAGCTGAGAGGATTGAAGATGCCTATTCAAGGTTACAATACAGATCAAAGCTGGGGGAAATACAGGGCAGATGGAGAGAAAAATTAACTTGAGGTTAATTCTGCATTGCAAAGAGGCCATAGATCCCAGACTTCAAATCCCCGAGTGCATCTCTGTTCTTCTGAAGACAGAAAAATTAATTTTTCCCCAAGTTTTTCTGCTGCACCTATGAGTTTAACACTCTGCTTCACAGTTATTAATCAGCACAAGCCTCTCTAAAGCAAGGTGCGGGGAGGGTACAGATGGGGAAATTCACAGCACCAGAACATCAGAATTTAGGTCAGTTGTTTTTAAAGCTTTGTTTCACAGTATAATTCCCACTCCTCTAACATGTAGCCCTTTAAATAATAATATAAATGTAGCAGTCACTGATATATCTACCAAATTTGCTTGTATCCTAATTTATTTCTACCTACAGATATGCCATACAAGAATATTGAAGGTCTAAATCCTGTTGTTTTCCTACTCTCCCCTTGCAGCACTTCCACCAGGAGCTGAAAGAAAGGATGCCAGTTCTGTAGCCATCAAAATCGGTGAAGCACTACACTTGGTGAGTCTTTTATTACAGCAGCATCTCAGGACTGAACAGGAACAAAACAGGAGAAAAGAGGAAACTATTTTTTTGGACTTGGCTCAAAAATACATGCATCAAGTTGGGCCCTCTGGATTTATCACAACTACCCATGACTCTGGATTTATCCATGACTACCCATGACCAAAAAAACCACTCCAAACCAACGACATAAAAAGGTCTCACTTTTTTTTCAGGTCTGGTATAATGCTCTGTAACTGTTTTTTTCACCGAAATTGTACAGCCAGTGCACAGAAAACAAAACGAAGATGACCTTGTTTGTAGGAATCAGTGTCCTTTTCATTCTCAAGTGTAGCACCACTAACTGATCTTCCTCTTCCTCCTTTTTCTCTGTGCAAAGGAAGTTACTTTCCACTGCCTTTTTTTCTAGCTGCCATGAGATTCATAACTTCTTTTGCACAGAGATTCAGAGGTCTTGGATTCAAAACCAGCTTTGTCAGCCTCTATCTTGGAGCAACCTCTGAATGACCCGTTCATTGTGAGCATTGTGTCAAGTCCAAAGTGTGCTGCAAAGACAGCTGGACCAGTGCTAAATCCAGAAACAGCTGGACCTTTGCAAAGCATCACCCTCAAGCCAATAAGCCATGAGTGGATGCAGTGCCACCCAAATGCTGCTGGTTGGATCTCTGGGCCATAGGCCAATGTGCCTGCAGGGAACTGTGTCATACAGAAGAGTACGAAGTTTATGCTATAGCAGAAACCACAACTCCTTTGCATCAGTGAAAAAGCACTATGTTACTACCCAGTCACTTCTGCTACCAAATTTCTGCTGAGAGATTATGGTTACCAGTTGGTTGATCTCAAAGCTTGGCCAAAATATCTATACGTAACATTAAACAAACATAGAGGTAGAAGATCCCTGATTATGGCTCAGCTTTTTGAGAAGAAGCAAAAATTACCCTTGCCCATTTTCTTTCTAAGGTGTTCTCCTGTAAAACTCCTCTGGTTGAAACTCTCTAGAAACTTGGGAATAGCAGAATAAAAGCTTCCTTCAGTACCTTGATGACCCCAGCACGCAATCATAGGCACTGGTGGCAGTACTGGAAAGTTTCCAGACAACTTCAGCCATGATGAAGCAAGGACACCATCTCCACTCAAGTTGACATTTTAAATATATTTTACTCTTGGGGTTTTTGTTTTGACTGCCTCATTTGGCAGGATTATTTTACATGATAGAGAAGCCAAGTCAGATGTCTCTGTTGCTAACATTTACTAGAGTGACACAACTAATGCTCACATATCCAACTACCCCAAGAGAGATAAGCTATGACAACCAGAGACAAAGAACAGTCAAAAGAATCTTCACAAAGCACAAGTGAAGAGGAGGAAAATCATACCCAAATGGTGGCTGCATCACAAAGTGGTAAAGCAGAAAAAGGACAGCCCAGGCAGGGCAAAGAGCCAGTGCACGCTGCGATTGGCAGACATGTACAAACACAGACAGAGATGTAGATGTAACTTCTGTTGTCAACATATATTTTTATAGGGATAATTTTAGAATACTTACAGGGCTGTACACTTTTTCAGTTTAACAGAATGTATTTGTTCACTCCTTTCCTATGGCTGGACAAAGGGCAGTATTTATTAGGTGAAATGTCTGACAAAGCCTTTAGTGCTGTTAATCACACCAGCTTACTTGATATATTAAGGCCATTAGGACTTAACTAGATAAAGATGCACATGTTACTGAGTGAATCACCTTCTATCTGTCTAATGGAAACCAAGTGTTGATTTAAGTGGAGTCATCTGTTTAAAAAAGAGAGAGAAAGAAATTGAAATAAACCCAAGATTAACAGATGTCATAGAAGGGTCAATGGCGAGCAATGTTGGATCCAAGACTTTTAAAATAGAAACTTACATGAATATTTGAACTCACTTGAATATTTTTCTCTGTCTGACTGTGCAGATACAGCATTTAATATAATTTTTTTAGCTTTCAAGATTCCATTCATAATTATCCACATGTAGGACAGTTTCTGTGTCATGTAAGCAAGTTCAGTCCTCTCCACCCCTAGACTCCTGGGCTACAAAATGATGCTAGTAGATTAATTTCTAGATGATTTAAATTGTACTGTCAAAAATAGTTTCAGTACATTTATATTGGCTGGGTTGGTGTGGTTTATGTGTTTATATATGCTGTTCTCAAGTACTGGATGGTTTTAGTATTAATGGACTATGATTTAGTTGAACCCTGCACTGGCCAATATAACTATTCAAAACTAGAGGGGCGTTTAAACACAATAACAAAAAGGAATGCTGATTTGTGGTTAAGTCCCAGACACGGCTTAAGTTAAATTCCTGGCTGTGCCACAGATGCCACTGTGATACTTCAGGCAAGTCGCATCCTGCACCTAAGCTGTCAAAGAGGAAAACAATATTTTCCTTTCTCTCTTCTCTATTTTGTGCGTTTAACCTGTCAGAGCAGGAGCTTTCATGCTATGATGAAAATAACAAAGCTACTGCAAAAATCTGTCTAAAGGGAGGCAGCTCATCAGACTATGACGCCCATGACATACAAGGTCAATCACACAGTGCCAGGTGAGGCTGCTGGATGGAGCTGCCAAGTGTAGCATCAGTTAGTTTGGGACTGAAAGAGAATCTGTGACATGGGTTCACAGTCCTGTGCTAACTGCTGAAACAGTGGCATATTTTAAAGACATATAGAAAGTTGTTGTAATCATAATCGTTCCAGATTTTTATCGAAGTCACGCAAATCTTTATTTCTGTGTTGAAAGGTGAATTATAGTTTTGTGGCAACCCCAGTGGGCAGGATGCAGGAACAGAGATGGATGTAAGGAAACTGTATTTGCCACCTTGGTTTCCTGAGCTCTAGAAGTGGTAGGTGTATTTTGAACCAGGTGCTCATATTCTACTTTCATTGACTGCCTATTTTTCTTCTTATCTTCCCTCTGTCTCCCATACCTCTAAGTAAGAGTCAGACAGTAGAGGATCCTTCTCCTATTTCTCTTCCCGCAATCTAAGCAGTACTGGACCATTTCTGGTTTGCAATTTTCAGTTGCGGGTAGGGAGGGGTAGGGGGAACAGGAGGAGCAGATAGGGTGTCAGAAGGTACGGGCATTGTGTAAGAAAGGGAGTATACCTTCCTTTACTCCGAATCTTTTCCAAGAGCTGAATAGATTTCAAACCTGAAAAGACTGCAGGCTGAATAGAGACCTTTCAGCTCCATGCACTTTTCCTCTCTGATATTCAACTACATATGAAAATAAAGTATTTTAATTCCAGCAAGATCACTCTAAAACCACAACTTTGACAAGGAACAATTCCAACTTTGATGCATGTAACTTCAATAAAGGTTCATCCTAGTGTATCAAAACCAAAATTTGCCATCTTTGTTAGATTATATTTTGGTCACTTATCTGCAACACACCCCCCTCCTCAAAAAAATTCAGAGATGATCTTATGGTCATGTCTATTTTTTTAAGCTATAGGAAAGACAAATAAAAGTCTTCTGTGTAGCATGCTGTGCACATGTGTTGTTCACTTCAATGCTTTTCTCTGATCAGCTCTACAGGGTATTTAGTCCATACAACTGTTCCACATTCTCTCTCGGCATATTCACCATGCATTTCCATTCCACATCAAATGTAAACAGTCTTTGCACAAGAATGATGGAGGCTACATTTCAAATCTTGCTTGGGTTTATCTTTGAATGCCAGACAAAACAAGCTTTATGTGGTTTGATAAAAGATCGAGTCATCTCCATTTGCAGATCTTACATTCACTTGCATACCTACTCAAATATAAACACCACTAGCAGATTCCCAAACCACCAACTAATCTGAAGATTGTTTAAAAGATTATTAACTGGTAAGGCATTATTTCATCCTCCATTCCCCCCCCACATCCTGAAAAAATTCCTAGATTTTATAGGATATATTGTGTGTTACCTAAAATTCCTCTGGAATTTCTGCTCTTAATAAGGAAGTAGACAGCTCTGCAGGTAACAAGCATGGCACCACTGCCATTGTTAAGAATTCAAAATATGTGTAACACTTTGTATTCATAAAGGTTTACACTCTGTCCTCAGCATTAAGGTTCCCAGCTACTGTCTGCATCCAGAAGCCCTAGAAATTTGCAGTAAAATCCATCACAACTCACTTAAACAGGAATTCTACTCTTTAGGAGTATTTCACTTTTGCCTTTTTTCTCTTCATAAAATCTGTAGAGAAGTATCACAGATGACTACATGCAAAGGAATAAGCAGAGTTTAATTAGTCATCCCTTTTGAATACTAGCATAGCCATTGTGTGCTAGCTTGAACTACCTTCAGTCAGTCTTCTTGAGAATAGAGATAATATATTGTCTTGCTTAACTTCATTTTTCTGTGCCGAGCAAGTGTATACTCTCATTTCTTGCAAATAAGCTAATGAGCTGTAGTATTCTCACCATCTGTGGATATTTATGTTCAATGATGATTTTTTTTTTTTCCATACAATCACATTTACTCTGATCTAAGGGCTGACACTTTGGAAACAGACCACAAAACACCACAATAGCTTGTAACACTGCTCTGTAGGCCAGGTCTGTAACTATACCTAAGCTACTGCACCTACATACTATCCTACAGGTTATACATAGCACTTCACACAGTTCATATTAAACCATTTCAAAATTAATGCATAATGTGATTGTTTTACATTGTGCTGCGAACAGATCTAAAGATCTTCAAACAGATAAAATTAGTGCTAACGAATGGATGCAAGTGAAGGCTACTCCAAAGATCTTACAGCCTTCAAGGTATGGCTCTGCAAACACTCACGTGAATGTCCTCTAGACAGGCAAGGGTCTGATCACATGGCCTTTGTAAACACACCAGAGTTAAGGCACTGCACAGCAACGTTCTGTGTCTGTGTGTGACCAAATCCAGCAGCAAGCAGCTGTGTATACAGCATAGTATAAAAAGGGCTACATTGAACGAGACAGAAGTTTCTCTACCCCAATTACCTTGTTTCTAGTGCAAGGCTTGTAGCAGAGTCTTAAAACCCCCCGAGTGTAAGAAAGTACATATACATAAAATCATGGTTTTCCTTTTTTTTTTACCAACTCATCACTGACTACTGTTTAAAGTACTTGCTAAACTGGAGTTTACATACAGACATCCTGTTTAATAATCCTCAAGTGAGCCCTTCTCCATGACTTTGCCTAATCTCTCTCTCTGTTTCTATTCTGGCTACCGAAGCTTCTGGCAGCAGTGAATACAACAAGTAATTTTTTTTTGTTTCCACTTTTTACCATGGATGCCTGATAATTTTATTTTACTGTAGCTGGCAAGACGGGAAGAATAAGATATTGGAAATGGAAATCTGTAGTTTTTTGTGGTTTATCTACTGAAATACTATCAGATAGGTGAGAGAAAAGCTAGTAAAACTGTAAGGCTGCCTAATGACCCACATTGTTCAAGGATGTGCTTAGTTATAGTCCAATTTAAAGAAAATGTTCAGCACTGAAATTGCTTCCGTATGCTTGTACTTTAGCATCTGGAAAAAGACTAAGGATTAAATTAATAGGGATACTTAATCTTCCATATGCCTCAATATACCTCCACATCCATAGGTTATTACTTCTTCATCATTGCAAGAACTACATACAAGATGAGTAACTGCTTGTTGGTGTTTCTTTTGATTTTTAATGATTTCATGTTTCTTTTAAAATTTCCAGCCAAACCCACGGCTTTTAGTTCTGCTTCTTGGTATCTGGAAAGGCTAATCCTCACACACCTATTACAGAAGCTGCCAATATTCCAAATCTGAACTGCCTAGCGCATGTTCAGCCTGCAAAGTGCTGAATATTTCCATAACAGACACTTCCTGAAGCCATCTCTCCAACCAGTGATTCATGTTTCTAACCTTGCTTTCCAGCACTGATCAGAAAGTCAGGTTGTTTGTCAGTCTTCTACCATCACTATTTCAGCATTTCTATTCAATTAAAAATAAAGCCAGAATGTTTCTGCCCATTGCATACTGATGTGCAAGAAGGACATAATCAGCCAAGCCCTTTTTTGAAGTTCGCACTAATTGCTGTGCTACCTTAAGGAAGCACAGTAACTGTTCCCAGGCTACACAACACCAGTAAAAATAGAGAAAAAAACCCACCACGGTATGATCCTATGTTAGATAATGCATTTTTTTCACACAAAATTGGAAAACTGGCCACACATGAAGAATTCTTTCAGGTGAACAAGCTGTCAACACGAAACCATGTATTTTTGAAAACCGAAATGTTGGCTCCTCAAGGCTACCATAAGATCAGGTCAAAGGAAACACCTACCATGACTTTAATGGTCTCTGTGGCATGTCCTAAATCTTTCTGCATTGGATGGCCTAGAAGTTCCTTATTAGAAATTGAATTAAACAATTTACCTTATGATACAATAAAATAGCAAGTTTATTACCATTACTGGGAAATCACCCTGCAATATATAACTCAAGTTCATGTATTTTTAAGCAAATCAACATGAGAAATGTTAGATATGAAACCTTTTGCAATGGGGAGCTGTTAGCTGATTAGAAAAGTGGAAAAGAGCAAGAGTAAAACCCGAAACTGGACCCAGCCTTATCAATGGTCATTCTGTTCATCTGAACTGTCTTCAACATCATTCCAGCCAAACTGGTTTCTAATACATGTATAGACAGAAACAATGCTCTGATGAAACAACTTCAGAAAATTTTTTTAGCTAGAAGAAAATGTCATACCACATATATAACTGTTGTAACATAAAGTCACCACCACTTTTTGAAAGCCACCTCAAACAAAGCCTTTGCACTTATTTATCTTTCGAAGTTCCATACTCAGCACTCACAGAGAAAAATATATCATATATGTATCATACCCTCAGAATTTTACTGCACATGGGCTCTATACGTTTAACAAAGACACTGCAGATAGAAGACAGAAAACCAAATCAGCATAACCAGAACTCAAAAGGTTTCCAATATCAGTTCAGATTTCCAGTAGGTAACTCAAGCAGCACAGCAGCATCTATTTTAGTGCACATGTTTTCATGTGATAGATTTCTTTTCAATTGATTTTAAAAGTGGTGCTATCTGCTTTTCAAGTAAATCTGAAAAACTGCAATGATCTGTATGATGCTCTTTGGGTTAGTAATAGAATACAAGGGTTCATCTTCTCAGCTGTAAGCATTCAAAACATGCATATGCTTGGAATTAGTATCATCTTGCAGAATTGTTGGATTCACTTTAAAAGGTGTCGTGTCTCACTACTACATACCTTTTCTACATACGGAAATCTCCATTCAAATCTCTACAAGTTAAAATTTAGTAACAGATAGCATGTACTCCTAATGTTCCATGTAACTGAAAAAGACTATTAAAATATTTTAGCTATGATCTTGGCAATACTGATATCAAGACTGTACTTACTGTCAGATAGAGGAATATTTCTGAGTATATAGAAGGGATGCCCAGAAAATTGCTTTGGATTGCTATAACTACTCTTAAAAGGCAAACTTTAAAGTGCTCAAATCATTACAGAAGGTTAAGTCCTATTTTTAAAACAACTTAACAGAAAGAGCATAATGTCTACTGCTCAGAATGGTTTTTAACATTTTTTTGTAAATCTGGGTTCTGTTATTGTACTCTGGGAAGTCTGTAGGCAGGACCTACAGACATCTGGGGCAGTGTGGTCTGCAGGCACAACAGAGAGAGTTCCAAGGACTGCCACTTTTAGCCTTCACTGCATATTCTAGATGATTTTGTGCAGTGCCCATATTTAAGACTGAATTTCCTTAGGGCAGCCAAGCAACAAGCCTGGCTGATTACCTGAAAAGTGCAAGCTGCGCCTGCTACAGCTAAATTAATGGCTGGCAAAAGGCTGAAAAAGAACAGATTAATTTGAAAATTAAAAAGCTAGCATTACAGTCATTTATAGCCAAACTAAAATTAGTGCAGTGAAAAGAAAATAGGAGATGTAGGACACAGAATTTCCCAAGTGCACTGTGGGCTTGCTCCTGGCTGGAGCTGCTGGGCACACCCAGCATTAAGCCCCTGGCAGGCAGTGCTTGCGGTGTGAGGATGAAGAGCGCCGTGTGAGGATGAAGAGCACTGTGCACACACAGCTGGGCCCATCTGGAAAAACTGTTTTTGATTTTGAGCTTGGTAGCAAGCCAGCTGTGGCCAGGTTCCTTGGAGGGTAGGCTGAATAGTCATTCACAGATGTTTCAGGATAAAAAGAGAAGGCTGGTCACCGCAAATAAATTGATTTGCTGCCGTAATCCTGCTCAACAACATTCTCTGAGGGGCTGGATCAATGTATCTACACGCACAGACTTGGACCATTGGTACTTGGCAGGGTTTATGAGCTCAGCCTGGGCGCTGCACTACCGCCTTTACATGCCTGCTGGACCACAGCTGGCTGGTGTCCCGACAGATCAGGCTGTGGGCACGGTGGGGGCTGCAGCTGCCTGCACTCAGCTATGGCAATACACCTTGAGGAGAACACAGCCTTTGCTACCCTCAGCTTTGCAAGCAACAGAGAACAATGGCAAAGTCAAAGTATGCTGTGATTACACGTTGGATCGTGATTTCTTCTCACGAAGGCCCATCAGGCTGTGCAGTTTCTAGTTACATTAACAAAACCACCTTTCAGAGTCTTGCCAAAACTGCAAAATTCAGTGGGAAGGAATCTGGAGGAAGGCTCCTGCAAGAGTGATTCATCCCTTTGGCTTTTGCATATTAGGAAACAATCTTTAGATTCATGATTATAAACTGCATGTATCCCAAGGTCAAAGTTTCTCTCAGTGCATAAGATGAACAGAATACAGTACTCTGCACTTTAAATGAACATGTTCCTAAATTTAAAGAAGAAAACACAACTTTTTGCTGATTTCAATACTTGAAAGGTCAGTTTTGTGCCATAAAGGATCATAATTCCTGTCAATGCTGTTTAAGCATTTTATTTTAAAATGTCCCCTTCATGTGCCATTCCTCTGTACTGCCATCTGTACATATGCCTCCTCTGACAAAAAGGAGATTTTTCAAATGCACAAGAGGTGGTTAGATGCTGACACTAGCATGCAGCACTTCAAATCTCTTCTTCTGAAATCCAAGACTGAAAACTAATTCACAAACCAAATGGGATGAAACTGTTTAAAATATTTAGTAGTCTTGAAAAACAGCTGATATAGATACTCTTTCTATAGTGTTCAGCTAAGGAAGGATTTAATTGTATGTTGAAAGCATACCATGTACCATCTACTTTATGGGAAAGAGAAGGCAAATCTCTGAGAGCAAAAATACGAAAAAATTAGCTTTGGCCACCATCTACAGCTGCAGCAAAAATGTGATTTCAGCATTGCCAGTGTGCTTCTATGTTAACCACTGTTTGCTGAGTCCAACTGAAATTCTCTATTTTTAGCCTTTCAGCTACTTTCAGATAAAATTCCTGCAGATAGGACTAGCTGTATAGGGCAGATAACATACAGCTCTGAAACCACAGATGACCTCATGCAACTGCAAAGAAAGAAGGGTCTGTTACTTAAAACAAGGCTAAAATTTAACCCTGCTACACTAAAATTATACAGGGAGTGTTTTACAGTCCCATTACAAGACATAAAACAACAGTCACTATAAATTCACGGTGTACTTATTTGTAGGGATGTAAAAAAGAGCAATTAATAACCCCAAACAGCTTATCTCTGAGCCAGTACAACACTAAAGCTTTCCCAGGCTCATTGGAGCACTGAGAAGCTGCTTTAGCTGTCATTTGAGAATTATTTGTTCAAACTGAAAAGTCATCGCTCTCTGTCACAAGTCACAAGACATTTTCTAGTGTTCCACACTTTCAGTTGACATTATGGAGAGAAAATAAATAAATGTAATGCAAACTTTCTGGAGAGGGCTTCCACGTGTAAGCACACACACTAACCACAGATCTGAGGGAGCACTGCACAGTGATTCTTCTGTACCTTCCTATATTCTACTACACCCTTTCTATATGTACCCCTATATACCATTTCCTTTGAAATGCCATTATTTCCAGTAGATTGACGAGCAGTTCTAAGTACTCTCATTTAAGTTTATCTGAAGTGTTTAAGGAGAAATACATAAGGAGAGGGTATGTCACAAGTGAATCAATACAGATCAGGGTGCTCAGTTTGCATTCCCTGGAATGTGTTTTAGTTTACAAAATATTTGTTGGATGTTTCTTCAGAAAAAATTCTTCATGAGGCTATCACAGTTCCAGTTGTGAAAGAAACATTCTGAAATCTCTTTTCCTCAAGAAAAAGTTCAGTCCTTAATAATGAATGAAGTTCAGATATATGAGTGAAATAATCCTGCAATAAAGAAATTCTTTCACTCCCTCACCAAATCACTGTAAGAGATCAGTAAAGGATTCAAACTATTTCTCTTAACTCTTCCTTTCTTTTCTTAATACCAATGTAGGCAAACCTATATTTTTAAAAAACGACATAGCCTGTACCTGTCATCTAATTTTTCAAGCACAGTCAGCATTGAAATAAAGGGTTACAAAGCACTTAACTGTTAATTTGCGATTATAGAACAGGTCTATTTTTCTGGATTCACGTCACTTGAAAGGAGAAATTTCATTTGTCATAAGGAAAGAAAACCAGGACGGAACAAGGTTTGCTATTTCTCTCTCTAAGGAATTGTAGGTGGACTTATATAAACAACAGAGCAACGATCAAAGGGAAATCTTAGGGACCATAATATACTGAGGTATTAAAGGAAAAGAGCCTTTTATCTACTGTGGAGGAAGGAAGTAAAGCATTGAGACATATGTAATATATGCAATTAAAAATAAAAAACCCAAGAGAGTCCCAAAAAAGACTGAAATCAATTCAAGTCTGTTTTTGTCTTACTCTGTTAAAATGACAAGTAAGAACCAAAAATGCAATCTACCACAAAAATTATGCTCCATCACCTGGAAAAGCCAGGCTTTCAACTCTATTTTAAGCTGAATTTTCCCCCACATCCTATGAAACAAGCACTGTTCGATCACAAACCATGCCCTCATTCACTGACAGTTCAACTGAGGCTTACCTTGTCCTCCACTCTGTTCAGCCTGGCACCAATCGTGTTATTTCCTCGATCTTTGCTTTTCTCTGTGGAATAAGAAACATTTTCAACCTAATATATGGTGGTGTAACAAAATAGCAGCTAGCCACAACAGGGTGTGTTTAACCAGGCCACCAACACCGTGTAACTGAATACCTTTGCCAGGTTGATAGATCTATTCCTTAAAAGTAGTTTTTATTTCTTTTTATAGCACTGGCCCACGCCATAGCATTTAATAGCCCTTAAGTTTAAGGCATGTTCAACCTTAATTTTTAGGCTTTAACCAGGGAGAACAAAAATGTTCCAAATTTAGTTAATGTTTTAATTGCCACTTAAAAACAATCTGCCACTAGACAAAGGACTCTACAGACAACTTGAAATAACACATTGAGTGACATTTTATCCTTTTCCACCCTATAAACTATATAGAAAATGAGTTTTCAAATGACACAAACAGAGAGTTTTCATTAGCCAGATTTGTCACAAACAAACTTAGTCCTTTGTGCTCCTTTTCCAGACTCTTTTCCAATCAACCTAAGATGTACGTGGATATTACAAATTTCATAGGAACTCTGCAATCTTCGCACACCAGTTTTTTGAAAATATGATGAGTCTCAGACTAGAGCAAACATTTCAAAACCTTTGGTGCAAGTGGGTGCTTTAAATAAGAACAACTCTAATTTAAAAGTGTTGATGACTAAATATTATTGCCAGTGCCTAATCCTCAGAGCACAACTGGCTGACACTGTTTAAAAATTTGGCAATAAAATGTATTTTAACAAGTATTTTCCATTAATTATAACTTTATCAGATTAATTTTAGACATGTCCTTTGTATTAACTTACCTGACACAGAGATAAAAAGAGATGGCTTCCCTATGGACTGGTCCAACCTATTAACCAAAAAGAGTAAATTTTATTTTTTAATTAGCTGAACCAACATCTTCATTTTCCCTAGCTGGAGCAGGGAGGCCTCTTCACAGACAAGTAAAGTAAAGTTCAAATAATTCTGGTTTGTCCTGTAAGTGAAGCCATTGCTTTGTGCTAAGAATAGATTAAAATTAAAAAAATAATAAAAAAATGGGATTAGACCTAGATTGGTCCACAGCTTCTTTAACAACTGTAAAGTTTCACCATGCCCATCACTTTTCCGTATGATCAGCATTGTTTCCTCTTTTCCTTGTTCCTCTGCAGCTTTTTTGCTGCACTTATCTGTCATCTCTTAGTTTGCTCTTAAGTGCAGTTCTACCAGAGCTAGTGACAGTATTGCACTCACTAGGTATAACACTGCCCCTAACACACAGGGATTGCAGTGTATAGTCAAAGCTAGCAGGAACTGAGGCAATACATGTAAGTCCCAATCATCAGACTTTTAAGCTTTTTGCCTTTCCTCCTGGTGGGAAAAGAAATATTTACTCAAATGCCACTTTATATTCACTAACTTCGCACGCTCCTACCAATATGGCACTTTTAACACCATCACCTTTTCATCCACGAGCCCCAGTCACTGCCTGATTTACAAACATCCTTCTGCTGCTGTTTATGGATACCAACACTGAATTCATGGACATACCTCCTCTGTAACTCCTTGATTCGCACCATCAGGTTGAGGTGACCCTGAGAATACTGCTCAATAA
>JAYRBT010000177.1:15019099-15081420 GCA_036023395.1 Myiotriccus ornatus
TTCATGGACATACCTCCTCTGTAACTCCTTGATTCGCACCATCAGGTTGAGGTGACCCTGAGAATACTGCTCAATAACATCTCGGACATCATAGGGCTTTCTAGCTTGCTGTAAAATAAGACACAAAAAACATGCCTTTAAGCCACAAGGATGTAGGAATGGTCTGTGACAATGTAGATGTTTTTGAGGAGTAAACAGTAAGTTCTTTTAACTCCTTTCAACACTGTTGTTGTAATAACTCTATGAGTTATTTTGATTGTTGCCATGATCACACATTTTTGGTGATTTTGACAGTTCTCATTTTATCCACCTTTTCCTAACTTCAGACCTATATGCTTTTCAAGAGATTATCCACCAAACTGGAGCCCAAAAGAACCTGGAACCAAGAAAACTTTGTCTGGCACTTTGATCAGAAGTCTGTGCTCACTCTAGTTTCTTCTGAAAACAAGGTTCATACTCCTTGGCCACTGAACAATATAGAGGTCCTTCACATGCACAAGCCCCTGTTCTCAGTCAGCAGCTGGGGTTCTCAGTTCAGGTCTTACCATAGGAAGGTTAAAACACAGTCCTTGATGAAGGTGCACAACTGATTTCCTTTTCCAGAAACAGTGGCTGAGCTTTCAAGGCTACTGGGAAATACTGGTGCAAGGAATGACCAGGGAGAAAGCCCTGTGTCTGTATTTTGAATGGTATACATGGGAAAGACTTAGTCTGACCTTAGCAATGAAACAACTTTTTTTTTAGAATTAAAGATAAGGGCAATACTATTAACCTATAAACACCAGGACTAACTGGAAAGCAAGAGAACAAACATTTCAAAGTGCAGGAACAAATTAAAGATACCGTAATCCTACATCTAGAAACTAGAGTGCAATCAGTGCCAGAGCTGTTTAGTTCCCAGCACAGGAAAGTCATGGACCTGTTAGAACAAGCCCAGAGGAGGCCACAAAGATGACCAGAGGGCTGGTTCACTTCTCCTATAAAGATGGACTGAGAGAGTTGTGTTGTTCAACTTGGAGAAGAGAGGTCTTCAGGGAGACCTTCTTGTGGCCTCTCAGTACTTGAAGGGGGCTTTTAAGAAAGAAGGGGACAGAATTTTTGCAAGGACCTGTAGGAATAGGATAAGGGGAATGGCTTCAAGGTGAAAGAGGGCAGGTTTAGATTAGCTATTAGGACGAAATTCTTTACTTTGTGGGTGGTGAGACATTGAAACAGGCTGCCCAGAGAAACTGTGGATGCCCTATCCCTGGAAACGTTCAAGGTCAGGTTGGAAGGCACCCTGAGCAACCTGATTGGTTGAAGATGTCCTTGCTCATGCCAGGGGGTTTGCATTAGGTGACCTTTAAACATCCCTCCCAACTCAAACTATTCTGTAGCTAATTTCAAAGTTTAGTGAAAACCTTGGTAACACTGATTTATAACTTCTCCTTTCTTGCTCTTTTTAGAACAAGGAAAAGAGTTTACAGTGGTAGCTTCTGAGATACCAGAATCTGGATGCCATTTGAGGTCTCAGAACTGTTCTGTCACCTGTACTTCCAAAGCAGATGTTTCTGCACTGCTTTAGCTTACTTCACACACTGCAGGTTTTCCTCAATTCTTCTTTTCTAAGCCAAAGGAAAGCAGGAAACAATATAAAAAACAGGCTGTGGCACCTTCACGCAGTCCCCTGCACCTGCCTGGGAGGTAGCTCCCACATTTCAGGAATCATTACTTTAATAACATCACTTCATCAGAAAAATTACATTTCAGACAGCCAGATTCCTGCAAACCTTGCATGAACGTGATATACTCACTAGTGGAAGGCTAAACAGGAATGGGAATTCCTTCAATCTAACCAAGGAGCACAGAAGAATTCCCAAGAATCCCCACTGCTTACACACATATAAATCATAACTAGCATCCATGAAAAAAGAAATATGGTTCAACTATGGCATAAGCCTGTAAATCTTTCCCTAGACTAGCACTGTAAACATGATGATATTAAAAAAAAAAGTTCTGGATTATTTTTGTACTATAAATAAGGAGGAGAGAAATCTGAAAGATGAGCTTGAAAACTGCAGGTTAAGAAAAGCTGTTAATTGGGTAAGAATAAAGATGCAGAGCTTTCTCTTGCCATCCTCATACTCTCACACAGGAGCCTGACAGTAGACAGAGTAGGTTTCTCTCTGCATGTTTATCATTCACAGGGCTGTTTCTTTCTCTTTTAAATGTGAATTGAAAACGTGAAATAAGTAGAATTTATGAATAAAGCTTAATTTTTGAGTATGATATGTTATTTAACAGTCAGTACTGATTTTTCTGTAATTACTTCATATTGAAAGCTGATCTTTCATGAGAAAATACTTCTTATGTTGACCATATGTTAATTTTTTAAAAGGAAAAAAACCTGCAGCAGGCAATGAATGAGTATTGAAGAAACAAAAATAGAAGCCAGCCCCACAGCTTTCCTTAACCTCTTCTCTTCTTTACTTTTGTTCCTCTGCTATTTAACGAATACTCATGGAAAAACTGTAATGAGTTAAAATTTCCCCTATCATATATGAAAGTTTGCAGGAGGCACGAAAGCCAATGCCAAATATTAAATGTGCACTACTGGCTTATGCTGTTCTCTAGCAACTGGATGGGCACAGAGGCGTACCTGAGAAAGGGAGAGGGGAACTTGGGCAAGGGGAATTTCTGAGAAATGTAACCAAGTAACAGTCAAATAAAATAGGTAGAACATCCTGTGAAGCACAGGACACTGAAGCACATTGTTTGGTAGAGCCCAGTATGGAGATTAGAAAAATTACACACACAATTCATGATTCATACCATGACAAATTAATTATGTAGGATGATGAACTACAAGACTATAAATGTAAGATTTTCCAGGGAAATTGTAACAAATCAGGCAACAGTTATGTCATCAGTAGAGCTGCAATCTGTATTTTTAATTTATGCTATGTATAGAATATTTGCCATGGTGAAAGACACACCACAAGTTAAAAATGTATTTTAGAAGGAAAATAATCTACTCAACAGGAAGAATTTACATGGAAAGAAAGTAAAAAAAAAAAAAAAAGAAAAGAAAAGATTGCAAAATGATTGCAAAATGACAATGGGAAATCAGAACGAATTCTTGGTTTCTGGATCTGTGATGGGTATCATGTTGTATACATGTGCATAAGTTTTAAGACTTTTAGAAACTTTCCTAATTGGAAAACAAAGGCTATTCACTCATGAATCAAGCTAATGGAATAACTGAGTATGGTGATTTTCTTTCTGAAATTCAGTTATAAGGTTAGGCTGTGTTTAGGGCATCTGATTTATAACAAATACACAAAGTTCATTTTTGGTAGGGGGGGTGAACAAAGCATAGAAAACAAGTAATTTCTAAGTCTACTTTCCCTGTAATCTACAGAATCCTTCCTTAACCATAAGCCATTCACCCTAACTGATGCACGGGACTTATGTTGACTACTAGTAGAATGTGACCTTTTGTATAGAATTTGAAACAGCCTACAGGCTTTATGAGAACAGAAATACATCCACGAAAAAATATTAATTCTTTATAATAATATACTGGGTTCTTACATGGGTATCATCATAAGAACTATATTTAAACCAGACTTTGAAATACAGTATAAATTTCTCTCCTGCTTTTTTAAGAGGAAATGATACCCAAGTGTGATGCTTCACAAAGGCTTGCTTTTCATGTCCTTTGAAATTCTTGGTTTCCCTGTTTAGCTTTTCTTTCTTTATTTTTTTTTTAATTTTTTTTTTTAAACAGGAAGGCTTTGCTTTCTAGCTGGCTTTTGTCCTTGTGGTGCCATCATCCCCTGTTATTAACTGATCTTTTAAAAAAATGTATCTCGTCAAATTTAGGCATACAGGTGTGTCCTGCAAACAGCTGGTATAGTTTAAGAACCATGCTGGGTTCATGCTGGGACCTGTTTTGCAAAATTTTCCTCTTCCTCTCCTTCTTCCTATGCTGCCCTTCTCAAAAGCTTCACAGGCATCTCTGAAAAGTACTCCTTTAAAGTGCTGGCCTTGCTTAACGTTCCAGCTAATTTTAAGTATGAATAGTCCAATGGACTTCAGATGAAATTCGGTTGTGGGTTTGTTGGTTTGTTTTCAACAGTTATAGGAGGAAAATATCTGATTTTTTTTAACATATATTTCACATAAACAGAATGCTTAGAAAGCAAGTATCTCCCAGAAAACAGCTACACAAGTGCCTTACATGCTGAAAGATACATTTTTAAAATGCATCTTCTGCTTTACCTTAATTTCAGATATTACATTGGCCTGGTTATTAGAAACAGTACAGTCACTACTTGGCACATGTTTAAACATTTTAATTTCTTATGATTATTTTATGTGCATACAGTAGAACAAAGCAGATTTATGACATACTTTTGACGAAAGAATAATGGCAGTGGTTATCTCTTTAATTACTGGAGAGATTTTCAAAAGCACCTTGTGGCTTGAATTTCAAGGTGACTTTGTGCATTAAGTTACTTAGATGCTTTGGAAAACTGTACCTTTGGTGCTCTCCAAATTTTTAAACTCGGTCATAACCTTGTATTCAGAAATTATGGAGAAGTATCAGATACCCCCCCCACGTTCCTATTGTGAGATTCTGTTTCTGACAGAAACAGCAGCATATCACTTGCACACAGGGGTGATTTGAGACACACCCTGCTTCAGCCAAACTGACATTTTTAGTTCTTTAGTAACAGCTAATATTGATCGCTCAGGAAGAAGAAAGACTGCTAAAAGAGGATGAGAGACAACCTTGATGAGGGATTTTGTAGATGGCCAGGACCAGGTCCTTTGCAGATCCAAAAGTGAGAGTACAACTGAGAAGCCAGATTAGCAACCGAGATACTGAGCACAAACAAGTTTTAAGTATGAACTGAATGGTCTCATTCTATTCAGTCAAATGCTTTTTCAGCTTCCATCAAATCATCTGCCGCAGGGGAGTTTCATTTATTTGCCAGGTGGATAATGTTGCACACAGTGTTCAGGCATTTTCAGAATCTGTTTCTGACAAATACCACTTGGGAGGCAGATATACAATATGTAGATTTCTTGTTTCTAAGCAGTTTAGTTAATACCATGGCAAATATTTTATGATCTAAATTTATGAGAGCACTGATCCAGTAATTACCACAGTGCAAAGGATCAAAATCAAGCGAATAAATTAAAGTTAAATGGAACTGGCCATATTTAGGCAATTTTTCACACAACAGCAGTAGGCACATCACTGGAATAGGCCACATCCCTTGCCAAGTTACCAGTGCTAGCCAGCAAGTGCTAAGGAACTTCTAAACAAAATGACTATAAATATTATTTTCACGTAGTCCCGACATTATGCCTTACTTACCCTTAGTCTAATAATAAAAATAGGTGAACTGTGATAGCAGAAAGTTTCTGAAAGTGCTCTCTTCAAGAAAAGCCTGGACATGGGTGATTTCAGCCTAAATGGTGATGGTCTGGATACATTATACATAACTGAAAAAATTTTCTAAAAAGCTTAGGCAAGCTTAGCCATAAATTAGATCACAAATTTTCATAAAAATGAAAATATTCAAAGTAGAAAATTGCTAAAGAATTTACGCACTGCTTCTAAATTTCAATGAGGAAGTCAGAATCATGGGTTTGAAATAGCAGCTAACTCTGTCTTACAGATATATTGGACTGTTAGTCATCATCATCATCACCTTCTGTATCCTAAATTTTGTGCCCTTAATATTTGAAGGAAAAAGGATACCCTCCCTTTTTTTGGAGGGTCTAGATTAAGGGTGGGAAAGCTTTTCGGTCTATTGTAAACAGCAGTGGAGAGGTCATACATGAAAATGGATGTGGGCCATTAAGACTCTCTCTTCCTTTGCATTTTCAGAAAGTTTGCAGTCATAATATTTTATTCAGACCACTGTTGAATGCTTACGGCAACACAAGACCACAGCAAGCGAAGTGGCACACAGGAAGTGTACGTCAGTGAGGGTCAGGGGAGTAAAGAGAACCAGTATCTCATAAACTGGGAAGGAGGTCTCCCACCCATGCAGAGGGAGAGGGGAAAAGAAAGGAGAAACATTCAGATACACTAACAAATTTCCACCCTATTTTTTTTATCAGGACTTCATTATCACTGAGTAAGGAAAAGAAACAAGGCTGAGGTAGTATTTTAATCTCTAATCCTACTGACTCAGCAGGACAGCAGCATACAGCCCAGAATTAATGGAGACATACGAGAATGTTTGCACTGCGAGAAGGAGACAGCGATAACAGAGGGTTAAGGGTCAAGTCCATTAGCAGAAAATAACATTTTAATTCAGACTGCATTTCAGGAGTTTAGCCTATTTCCAGTGCATCCACAGTTGACTAATCTGCTGCGAAACAACCACCCTATTGAAGGAGGGAGAGAATAGTGGGTGTAGCTCACCATTACTGAAATGAATTGTGTTAGTCTCTCTTAAGTTTCTAAAAGAAACAATGAGTCAGGAGAATAAAAGGGTTTATTTAGAAAAGGAGCTTTTTATTCACAACTCACCTGAAACTTTTTCTTTGCCACAAAGTACTGCATCCTACGAATCACCTTAATTGCAGCACGGTGGTGTTCCCGCAGCCTGTGGGAAAAACGAGGCAGGTGAGTGGGGTGAAAGAGCATCTCCACCCAGACAGTAAACATAGCAGTCTGTAGTAAATGCTTCAGTAACACGTGAATGTGTAATGGAAGTAGTTGTGATTACAGCCTGGGAGTACAACACACCATTATGTTGACCTTCCTCACCTTTCAAGAGGGCTATAAAAATCCAGGGTTTTATCTGACCTATGCTGGGTTTGCATACATTTCACAGGTAAAGGAGGTGTCCACATAACTTCTACCCACACTTCCCAGTTTCATTTTCACAAAGAAAGCCCAAACTCTCAAGTTTCTGCATATTCAGCCACGAAGAGTTTTTACACACAGTCATCCAGAAATCCAGCTTTCAGTTTTGAGGTTTGTTTATTTCTGTGGTGTTCTCCCCCAGTTCCTATACAATGTTTCTTCTATTATAAGAATTCTTTGTTTTTCAAAGAATTATTTTTAAAAAACACTTTGAAGATTTTTGAGTTGTTGACTCCCTAAGCAATCCAAACGATCTCATGGTAGCTGGGAACTAAGTGAACCAAACTGAACTGTAAGTTTATATAAAACCAAAATAATCTGAAAGATCTTTAAAAAAAGAAATACATTTGCATATGAACTGAAAGCAGAATGAAGAAATAATAATTTGCCCTTTGTACTCTGAAATAACTGATTTCCACAGTATCTGACATTATTTTTCAAACAGTGCATTAAGACCAACAGATATTCCAAATTTTTCAAAGCTTGAAAAAATGATGCATTTTCCTTAACATTAAAATATCAAATCAAACATTTAACCTGTAGCCATTCTTGAACTTGCTCATTTTATTACTCTTATCAAGATGCGCTTCAATGACATTGCAGCACAATCCTTATTCCCTTTTTAAGTGCATGAAAATCTAGCATTTCTAACTCTCATCTCAAACACACTTTCAGTGATGGCTTTAGGGAGTAGGATCAAAAGCAGAGTTAGATATTCCAGACATTTTATCTTCATAAAATTATTACTAGTAATACTGACAGACCAGCATATTGAGATGTCACTTTGCAGTGCTTTCTGTCTGTATTGAACCTGACAGCATTCATACTGACTAAGGAGAGAGGGAGAAAGCTAGTTTGATAAGTGTGTTAGCAACAGGGTCAGCAGAGGTGGCTTTTGCTCTTTTGGCAACAAAGTTCTTTTCCTCTCCTGAGCATTCATCAGGCTTTGAGCATCATTGTCACCATAGCTATTAACCTCATAACTGACAAGTCATAGTTAAGTTCTGTACAAGTTCATACAAGTTTGGGTCTTTGGTATGATATAGCCTAGTATCACCCAAGCCTCTTCAGCTAAATATAACCTGGAATTTTAGTGAGTATTCAGCTGTTTCCTCAAGACAATTCTCCCCCAGCAAACAAAAGCTCTGTCTGTGCAAATGGTGGATGTCTGTCCTCTGAATAGGAGTAGCTGGGGTGTTCCTTTTCTGAAAACTCACACCTTTTAGTAGGAAATCAGCTTTATGTGAAGCCAAAAACAGAAGTAAAAAAAAAAGCCATAATTTTCTACTTGTAGCTGTTGTCTCTCTGGTGCATTCTTTCTGTTATAGAGATCATTCAGGTTTAGCAATGGCAGAAAAGATTGCTTTTTGCAGAAATAGGATAAAATACATTGCTTTTCAAGCTAATAACATACAACTTTTCACCACTGGTCTACAGCTCACTACGCCTCTAAATGTATTTATATAAATTGACTGTACCTCAGTAATTATGCACCAAATCTGCAGCTGGATCTGCATAGGGAGGCCCTTCTCTCTTAACACCTTACTGAGATGTCTTAGAGACACTGTCTCCAGGCCCCTGCTCCCACAGATCTTGCTTCAGCATCATGGTTTGAGTAATAAAAATGGAAATCTGCTACTCCTGACTGGGATGGCTGTGCGTTTGGATCAATTCCCAGCGGACAGCTAGCCTAATGCTAGTTCACAGTACCCCCATGCTGCATCATTCTGCTGCTAGGGACAAAGACAACTTCCCCAAAAGCCAAGGCAAATAAAGTGTTTGGGGTTTTACGTTCTGCTTCGTGGACATGGGAGCCAAAAAGGTAAATGCTGCTTAACTTGCTAGTAAATATCAAAGGTGTGATATCATGCAGCTATACATCCTACAAATAAAAGCACATAAAAACATATTTTGACAAATAGAAATATATTTGTATGGCAATAAAACTGCGTGTAGTATTTTGGTTTATGCCTCATTTCCTCTGGGGTGTTCTTCACAGTTCATTATTTCTGAGTAAAATATTTTTCTTCATGACAGCTGGTCACTAGTAAAGCACACCAAATCCCTCATTCTCTATCTAGAGGACAAGTCTCATCGATAGGAAAGGCAGCCGGATAATAAAAATGATATTTGCCATTCAGTAAAATAACAAAACTACTCCACCAAAATGATTTTCCAATGCAGCTATTCCACATCAATCATTTTTCAGTGCTGACATAAACTTCCATGCCAGAAAGGAAAGTTAATATTCTCATTTTAATCCTTCCCATTTCCTGCTCCAGTAAGAAACCTTACAGTAGGCTTGTTTCTATTTATGCTGTAAAATCTAATTCTGCACAACAGGCTGTCCCTATTCCCCAAGATTAAACACTTCTGCAATGAGGGAAGGGAATAAAGGATTTAATTAGTAGCCAAGGTTATGATTCACAGTTGTTTGATCTCTTTGGCAAACTGGTAACAAATGCTTTAGCAAATTTAGAGCTTAACCATTAACTGGTGATATTTGTTTGTTCAGCCACTTGTGACACCTCTGAATTTTGGTTACTGAGGGACCGTTTGCAACCTCTGGGCACATCCAGCATGCTTAGATGCTCAATACTTTACCACCCTCAGTTCTGTGAAAGCTTTATTTTTGTTAGGAGTGTGGCAGGAAATGACCTCCTCTGAGCATGCTACCAGAGCAGCAGGACACCCTCACGGTGCACCCGTCCATACAGCCAGGAGGACAAGACCTTTGGAGAAGCACTGCTGTGCACAGTGAGTCTCCGATGGCAGCATGGAAGTGGGCTTTAGGAATTACTGGGATACTCCAGAGAGCCTGCTTGCTTCAGTATAGCTCTGTGAGCTAAGCTCTCTTGCAATTGCAATCCCTCATTTTTAGATGTTCGGTTTTCCCTAACTTTGGGAGAAAGCTAGTTTGATAAGTGCATTGGCAACAGGGTCAGCAGAGGTGGCTTTTGCTCTTCTGGCAATAAAGCTGTTTTCCTCTCCTGAGCATTCATCAGGCTGTGAGCATCATTGTCACCATACCCGTTAATCTCATAACTGACATCTGAAGGGACTTGCCAAACACCACTTGAGTGTTTCTAATAGCCAGCAGCACATTACTTTAAAAAATAAAATATACAGTACGTCTGTAAAATCAAGCTAAATATTACTGTTTCCAATAACAGACATCATCTCAGTCTGCACCTTTCCGAAGAAAAACTGCCGATACCTCTCACTGGCAACCAGTAATTTTTTTGCTCAATATGAACAGAACATCAAGATAACCTTGAAAACAGCACCTGTCACATGACATTCATCATGGACTTAAACTCAGAATTAGGTGCAGAAGACACCAAGGAAGCTGTAACACTGTTACAACCTTTAGGAATGTTCCAGAAGGCTGAAGCAGGAATAGGAACAACAGAAAACTATGCTGGTGGTAACACAGCCAAGAGATTCATGCAAACCTGCATCATTTACAGCTAATAAACCCGGTCTGCTTTATTTGTGCACTGAAAAATAACCTGTTGTGGGTGCCAGCACTGGCAACAAAATAAAATGGATTGTATACATTTCAAAAGAAAGCCTGACAGAATAAAATTATTAGAGATCCTTAGTTTTTCCTGCCTCCTTTTGTTGTTAGGATACCTAACCTACAACCAGTTACTGGAAGGAAACCTGATCTCTTCATTAGTCCATCAGAAATCTGGACTGGAATTTCACTTAATTTGGAAAACAAGCATGATGAAGAAGTTTATGCAATTTAACAGACATTCTCATTTGGTCGAGAAGTTGTTACACATTTATAAATGCCCCAAACTGTTGTAATTGAGATATTTGTACATTTGACTGCATATTATTAGTTTTCCACAACACAATCAGCCAAAACCTTAAGTTTCCCAAGGTGTGACTCATTTCCCAGTCCCCCACTCACCCACAGACACAGTGAATGTCACCATTCAGCCAGCACGCACCTGCTTTCTTCCTGCAAGGGGACCTGCAGGGCCAGCCCAGAAGAATGGTCTGGGACAAAGGTTAATAATTTTTTTTAAAACCTTTTTATGAAAAAAGAAGTAAGCAGGTGCATGGTTTGGTTTTTCTATGATTCAAGACAAAAAAATAATTTTAAATTGTTTTATAAGATTAATCCCTATTCTGAAATATAGAGTTCTTTTAAAAGCATAGTAAGAAAGGAAAAACAATTACTAATTAGAAATATTTATTGTCCTTTCAAAGCATCTGAATTTTATATCTAACCCTTATAATGCCATTAAAAGTTTGTTCCCCTTTTCATCTCAGGAAGGTGTTCTACATATTGGTTTAGTGTTAACAGAAATATTAAAGCAACTAGACAAAGGAAAGGTGGTGCTAATTTCCTATTTATAACACTTGCCTTTTTGTTCATGTGCAGAACATTTTATTACCAGGCCCATAATATCTGGCACAGACCTCCCAACGTACAGGGACACTGATATTATGGGAGTTAAAAGGTCAGTGCTGTCTATTCAAAATGAGTTTAACAAGAATGAAAACTCAGTAGGAGAGAGCCACAAATTTATAATATCTTTTACAAAATGCCCATTTCTCAGTAAACCTAACACTGATTTGAAGTCAAGCTCAGTTTTCAAACCTATTTAAATTCTCTGCAGTCATCTTAAATTTCTGACTTGGGACAGAGTACAGTATTAGAAACAAGGCTGAAGTCAGTTGGCCTGAAGTTTTTGGCACTAACCATTATTTAGGTTTGAATTTTATCTTTAACACATCAGTTTTTAATCATATGTTGTGCATGTGAACTGAAGTATTTTTTTCCATTCAGGCACTGAAAAGCATTCCTTGTCACAGAATCTGGTGGATGAGATTCAGAGTAACTACATTAAGCCGTTTCATTAGTGCATTTAAGTCTAATGAAATCTTTCATCCTTAGTCCTCTAGGCACTTTAGGTATAGAATTTGCTGTGGCTGAAGGTTATCCTGTCATTCCGTGCCCATTACAGTTGATGGGAATCTCTCTGTACTGACCAACATTTTAGATGCTGGAAATTGGAAGGGATTAGGTTGCATCGCTCTGTATTCTGAAATAGGAAATGCTTGATCGCCATACCCAGGAACAAAATCAGAATCACTGACTTTTTCAAATGAAGTCAGCTACCCAGCTTCTCTTTTCTTTTGTTGTCAGAGTTTGGCAACTGTTGTTTGCCACAAATATGATACATTTACTAGGGGCTCTCAAAATAGAGCCTGGCCCATAAATGACTCCCAAAAAAACATCTTAAGGATAAACCAGTAAAACCAAAAGCATTAGAAAAGTATGATGACATTGGAAGACTGAAGGTTAATTAGGCTGAAGTTTAAGTAAATGGGCTTAGTGATTACATAGAATTATAGAATGGCCTGGTTCAGAATGGACCTTAAAGATTATCTAGTTCCAACCCACTGCTGTAGGCAGGGACACCTGTCACCAGACCAGGTTTCTCAGAGCTCCATCCAGCCTGGCCTTGAACACTGCCAGGGATGGGGCATCCACAGCTTCTCTGGAAACCCATTCCAGTGTCTCGCCACGCTCACAGTATAAAATTTCTTTCTAATATCTAATCTAAACCTGCCCTCTTTCAGTTTGAAGCCATTCATGTTTGTACTCCCACTACATGCCACTGTAAAAAGTCTCTCTAGATCTCCCCTGTAGGCTCCCTTTAGGTATTGGAATTCACATAATGCTCCCATAACATTTTCAATGTATGAATATGTTTATCTTTAATAGACGAACATTCTTTGCTAGACCATATCCACCTGAGTTTCCATCCATTCATGAAAGCGAAGTCAGAAACTGGTGACAAGATAAAAGAAATGTGAATTAATTCAGTTATCCCCCATAGTCCTCACTGCCAGGGTCTTCATAGGTTGAAATGCAATAGAAATACAGAAATAATAGTTGCACATAAACCAAGAAGAATCACAAACACCAGGCAAGCCAGATTTTAAAAATTTCTTTGGTCTTAGCATTCAAAGTTACTCCAGCAATTACTGGCAAATGAGTAAACTGTTTATGAAAGATCTATGTCTATTGAACTCGTATTCATGCTTGTAAATTGGTCACAAATGCGTAGGATTTCGTTAAATGCATTTGTCCATATAAACACTGAATAATTCAACAGCAACAGCAAATTATTCCTATGAAGACATTTGATTAATAATTTGTATAGAATAGTATGTTTCAAGGGTTTAATTTTAAAAGTAAAAGTTTCTTTGACTTAAATGCATGTTTCATAGCATAATTTCTGTTCCGTACCTTGGGGAACGCAGGGACTGACTTCCACAGGAGTACAGGTGATTCTAGATAAAAACATTTCTCTGCAAGAATAGTCTGCAAGCAGAGTTATTCTTTTGGTCAACCCTTCAGTCAGTAAACAATTTGATTATTATTTACTAATTGTGAACATAGCCCCAGTGGAATAAGCTTAAGCTGAATTAACTCTTGTAATCTTCTTAGAATCATAACATCACAGAGTCATAGGATCAGCTGGGTTGGAAAGGACCTCTGAGATCATCAAGTCCAACTGCTATGTATTCTCCCAACTCTATGTAGTTGGTCTTTCTTTTTAATAATTTAAAATATGCAATTTTAAAACCACAGTCATCTTTTAATGGATTTGTATTTTCTTCTACAGCGGCTTTCATGTCTTCCTTCTCAAAAGTCAAGGGTTTAACTTAGAAATCCTTTCATGCACGATAGCAATCCTCTTTTCTCTAGAGATAGTTTGGTTTAGCTTGGTTTAAGGATTTTTAAGAGACATGCAAAAAAGAACAAGCTTAAAAAATAACAGCGCCTTTGGAGGACTTTGATGTTTTAATATCTTCAGGTAATAACAAATATAGCCTACTATTATAGGAAATGCTTTAGAGAGGAAAAAATTGTGTAGGCTTTTCACAGTCATGCCATTGCTGCATGGTCTGTAAGTGGGGGAAGCTGGAAAGATGCAGGCTTCCTGTGGGATGGGCAGCTCAGCAGCCAGAACTCAGAGCATGACATGATCTCCCCAGCTCTCAGCTCTATCTCAGCAGAGATGTAACACTGACGTACAGCTGGGGAAAGGCACGTGTGCTGGCTTCAGCCCTGCACTGGGCTTTTCCCCTGCTTTGGGAGCCCTCACACAGCAATAGCAGTGGGTGAGAAACCTGGGCAGCTGCTTTGAAAAGTCAAAAAGAATTCTGAGCTCTGCATCAGTGGCCTGGGAGAGGTGTCCGAGGGGCCATGGGAAGCAGGAGTTAGGGGTTCATATGGAATGGGGAAAACAAGCTTAAGACATACGACTTGTGTCAGGCACCAGTAGCAATTTGAGACTCAGAGAGACACCAAAACCCACAGCTTTAATCTTTTAATATATCCTGATACCAAGGCAATCTGAAATGAGTATTTAAATACAGGCCTGAGATGGGAAGGAACCATTGCTCTCCTCACTTTTAGTTGGCACCAATGAAAGTAACAACTGCTGAGTGGGTCAGCAGGAGATGGCAAAAGTTTTTTTGGAAGTTGTTTTTCTGGTAGGGAACACAGGTGTCACAAGGCGTTGCAATTCACCCAAAGTACAAACTCTCTAATATCTATACTGCTGAACAACAACAGTATTATTGTAACTCAAGGTAGATCATATTACAACTGAGTTTTCAAGAACAGCTTTCTGCAAGGCATTTAAATGATTCCAGAAGACTGGACACAGGATAAGAAAGACAAACACACCATTAAAAGCACAGTTTTTAAGCATGCTGACCCTTTACTCTATTCCCAGTGGTCTCTTTATATTCTTCAGCATATCCCAAAAAACAAAACAAAATATGGTTTCCAACTAAACCTAAGAGGATCCAGAATAGCTAAACAGCATAGGATTTTGAAGTGCCACATTTAAATTTGTTCAACTTTTTTGGAGGGAAATGGTCCAACACATATACTATGTCTAGAACCAGGACAAACTGCTGTAGCTGGAATAAAGATCATGGGTACGTTTTCAGAACTAATGGAATGCTGGGGCAAACAGATGTAGCATCAGAGATTTCCCCTGTGGTCTGCCCACAGTGATGCTATAAGAACATAACACTCATGCTAACGGTTTGCACTGAAATTGGGCAAGAGTACAAGATTTCTTGCGTATCCTAAATCACCTTTGCTCTATATTTTCACAATTTCCCTTTAACTTATGCCCGTTTCCAGGGTATGAAGCGTTGAACAAAGGACATGGGAAAAAAATAGTCAAACAAAATTATCTTTGGAAGATACCAAAAATTTGCATAGAAAAAGCAGGAAAAATACACAAACCAGTTCCCATTTTGTCAGAGTTGATTGTTTCCCAACGTTGGTGATGTCAAATACCAATTGGTATTGATACCCAGATCAAATCACAGTGAACTTTTATTCAGCTCTTCACTCTCTGCATCTTATTGAGTCAGAAGGCTGTTGCTTTTTCACACGGTTTCAAGGCCAAGCTTTTTGAAAGTAGCTAGACACAAATGAGATTACAGATAAGTAAATAATAATGTACAGCACTGTCTTACAGACACTGACACATTAAACTCCTTTTCTAAACAAGCTGAAGACAGAACACAATGGAGTTTTTTGTTCATTGCACACGGGGAAACCATTTTGCATCATCTCGTTAAGAGCAATCTTTTCAGATAAAAAAATATTATTTGCAGAGTTTGTCATTTAAGGCTCTGAACTACACAAGGAAATTCAGGGCTGCAATCAGTGGCACTAAGAAGAAGTAGCCACATTTTCTGTGGTTACTCGCCTCTCTATTTTTTGCCTACTAAACTTACAATAACCTTTGAATATTTAACTGGCTGATGTTACACTGCTTCATTATGCTCAAGAAGTTTTTTACGCTACACAGTAGCTCTTTGCTGTATTCATTGTAAAGAGCTACAAGACCCCTGCAAACTCAAGGCTGTTTGACTTTTCTATTTGGCTTAAATTGCATTGCCCAGAATTCACATCAGATATGACCTGTACACAAAAGTACTAAATTCTGAGTATCAGACATAAAAGAATCAAAATGATGTAACTCATTAAGATTCCTCAATTATTTGTTTCTAGCCTACATAAAATATGCTAATTTAATGTATGCTGTATCTCACATCTTAATTAAGACTCATCATGTAGTACTACTGCTGCCATCCCATTTAAGCTTTTGTTTTGAGACAAAAGAAATAAGGTTTCATTGGGTCAGCTACTGACACAGCTCATAGGGGATCCATGGAAGGTCAGAACAATATTGCACTATTCAACCTCACACAATGAGTTTAACCAGAACCTCCTTCGTTTTTTCCCTACATCTCAGTGATATGTGTATTTTAAATAATAGTGAATAGGCATAAAAAAAGTTGTCTCTTCTTTGTACAACAATCATAGGCAAGAGGTGGGAGTCACTCATACACCCTCACAAGTTCAGCTACTCTACCAAGGCAAAGTAGGTAAGTCAAGAGAGTTTCTCAGTGGTTCAAGACAAATGGAAGTCATGGCACAGTTGTGACTGACAAAACAAAGCAGGTCTCCTGTTGCAGAGACAGGAATTAGAAGGAAAGAATATTTGAAAGGAAAAAGCATTGATGTGAATGGCAATATTTCAATTACCAAAATGTGATGATATTATTTTGGAAATCCTAACATTTTCCATGTTTTCTATTACAGAGAGGATTGGCAAATTCTCCTGCTGCTCAATAATGAGAAAGAAAATGTGGAAATCACTGCTGTGAAGCTCTTTCTAAGCACTATATTCTAAAATCATCCACCATTGCCACAGATATCAACTGAAAAACATGAAGCCAAATTCTGCTCTTATTTTCGCTGTGAGACAACAGAAGGGACTGGAAGCTGATGCACTGTTAGGTCACCTTGGCTTCTGGCCTGCCATCTCTGTAGGGGCTCTGGATGTAACTTATGCAGAGTGATATAAGTGTCTTCTCACAGCTGCACTTCTTAGTGGGTGTAACCTCCAAAAATAAACTGAAAGAAAACTGTAAACATGAGGGTGTTGCTGTGGTTTGTGTAAGCTGCAATGAAAAGCACAGCAAACTGTGAACAGATAGCATTTGGACAACGGGACTTCTCACGTCAAAGCCATGACTTCAGGAAAAAAAAAAAGGCAGTTAAAAATGTAGTCCAAAACTGCAACTTTTGCAACTGGAAGCATTCTCCAGGATTTGTTATTTTACAATGGTGGAGAAACACATGGGATTTCAACTTGTGGAGAACAGCCTTTCCCTATAAATCACAGAGGGTAATCTGAAACCTAGAAACAGCACAGGGGCTCACATTTATGGATTTAAAACAGATGAAGAGCAAGCATGCTCTTAACCCTTTCCCCATAATTCCTTCCCAGTACAAAATGGAAATGAATATGCAAGTACTGAACAGAAATTAACTTGGTAAAAATCAAGATTAATACAATTCTGTAAACACTGAATAGTTTAGACTTCCCTAAGGACACAAGCACAGAATTGTGCTAAAGCAAAGCACTGTAAAACTGTTTGAGCATAATCCACTCTTTGGGCTGTTCTTTCATCAACTTTTATTTAAGCAGTTTATCTTATTGAGATTAGGATCTCTCCTATAGAGCAAGACCTGGCAAACACAGGCCTCTGGTTTTGAATATCAGGCTATATTTCATTGGAAAAGAAGTAACTAGCAGCTTGTCATCTCACCATAACGTTATAAACTCCTTAATCAGGCAATAGGAGAACTAATACTAACACATTAGCAATAATTTCTCTTCAGAAATATGTAAGAGCATTAAGATGATATAGTGTTTATTTATTGTCACTCAAGATCCGCAATCATTCTGCTATCAGTTTAGCCTCTCAGTGGATGAAAAAACCCAAACCCAGCAAAGCCTATTCCAACGTGAATCCTAAGACACAGCCTTTTTCCTGATTTTTTTTTTTTCATTTAAATAAAAAAACACGGAGTAAAAGAATGGACTGGAATATCAGCATTGCCAAGACACATTAGTCTATACCTTGTCAGAGTCAGAGTTCCAGTCCTTCCAGAAATTCACTCACATACATAACACAATGGTATGATTAAAAACAGAAATGGGCTCGGATTGAAATAAAGTATGATGGTATGTCATGTTAAATCTCTACACCAGGATAATATTTTAAAGCAAATTCTAAACCAACCAACACAGGACAGGAGAAGAGGAAAGATAATTTTAAGCTTACTTGACCGTGGTAATTCAAGCTCTGTCCCTTTATTGGCTGCAGTTCATTGAACTAGTACTTTTGTCCATGTCTCCTGTTGAAAAGCTAGGTTGTCTCTGTACTTCACTGAAAAAGTTGTAATTCATAGAAAAAAAGGCTCTAAAGTGGCAATGATGGGCACCCAAAGATTTTTCAAGCTACCTGAGTGAGAACATCAGAAAAATGCATAATGAAAAAGAATTCAATCTTAGCCACTGGGCATGTTGTGGGAGCATCCAAAAAATGCAGACGTGGCTAGAAGTTTGTGCTACAATAGTCAGAGGGACAACCAAAAAAAATCTGAGCTCTTTGGAAAAAGTTTCCTAGAATGTTTTCATGTAATTGTAGGTGCAAAGAAAGATTTGGGAAAAAGAGAGAGTGTAAGATAGAATTTATGCTATTAGCACAATTCACTCTTATGACCAGCATTTGATAGGTCAAATCATGTGTTAGAAAATCTCCATAGACATAACAATCACATTTTTTTTTCCTTTTGAAACTATTTCAAACCAAAGACTAATATTTAACAAATTCATACTTTATGAAAAATTTAAGATTAGACCTTTAACTTCTTCATCTTCATCCTTTTATTAATCCAGTTTTTTCAAGCCTCAGTATTTTTCAAGAACACCCTCCCCTGCTTCACTTTAGTCCTGCAGATGCTTAGATTCAGATCTCACCTTTGTGTCCTGTGAAGCCACAATGATATTTGCAAACACCTATGGATGTCCCACTGGGATTTTCAAAGATGGCTATCAGCCCATCTAACTAGGATGAGATACAGAGTTCTGAAAAATCTCACGAGATAACCTAAATGACTGTGGCAACCTGACCTATTCCATATGTAAGCAATGCTCAAATTCTGTAGTAAGAAGGAAGAGGTACTTCGCATCTTGAAAAGCACTAAAAATATGGTCTGCACCACATTTACTGAATTATGTATTCCAAATGGATACATAAACCCTTCTTCAAAGCACGTCGAGTGCAAAAGTTCCTGCATAAATGTCCCAAGCTGCTTTGAAGCCCCCATCTCACCACAGCGGGTGCAGGACCACGAGCATGAGTAGACTCCTTGAAGTCAAGGGGAGAACACATGCCTGAACTTACACACTTGTTTAGCATACCAAATGATCAGCAGAAACTTGAAAAATCAGTACATACAAGAAAACATTTAAAACAGCAAATGGAGACTACATATCATGGAGAATTCTAGATATACACTTATTAACTAGGTTCCTATCTTCTGAGTGGAAAAATCTGACCTGAAACATCCGAGTTCTCCTGTCCAATCTAAAAGTTAAAGAATATGCTGTGTTATTACTATTGCAAAAAGAAGGGAAATTTTATGAGTTGATATGCTGGAGACAGAAACTGGCTGGGATTAACTACTCTGGTATGTGAACTCTGTTTCTTTCTGCAGCTTCAAAGCAAAAGCACAACTCAACAATGTAATTTTTTGGCCTAGAATTATTCTCTGCTAAGTTAGATATGGAAAATAGTATGTGTTTTAATTACTTTCTCCCTCTCAATTAAGAAACTGTTAACAAGCCAGTTGTACCTTTCAACCTAATTTCTCTTACATAGAAAAATATTTTTCTTAATATTCCTATTTCACTGTGTAAATATGTGATGAAGTTTGCAGAACGATTAACAGTTGAACACTTTGTTAGAAATATCAGATAACTTTGTAACTTTACAGTTTTGCAACACATTTTTCTGCAAAGCAACAATTCCTCAGTAAGGGTTGAGCTTCACCTCACCTACATCACTCTAGAAATACTTTTTTTTCAGTGGCATCAGTACAGTCACAGAATTCAGTATTCAAAGAAGTAATACAGCCATGCGTTTCCCTTGGCAGTATCAGCACAGAGAAAGTTAAATGGAAATGAAAACTAAACCACTAAAGTTCAGAGGAGTGTCTACAGTCCCAGATGGACAGCCATCTGAGGGAACACACTAGTAGTTGAATTAAGGGAGACTCAGCATTGCTATCACTTATACTACACTGTTTGAGAATTAGGAGATTCCCACCTCAAGATTAACATCATCCAGCATACACAATACACATGACAAACATTACTTAGGAAAGCGGAGAGATATCTTCCTTGGCATTAAAAGTATTATGATAATTTCCTTTTTGTGTGTGTGTGAGATGGGATGCACACATACTTCTCAGTCTCTAGTGTCTTTCCTGCAAAAGAGGTAGAATCAGCAGCAGTTAGCCAAACCCTCCACTGGTTCAAATCAGAGCTCCACTGATTTAATTAGACAGGCAATCCTGAAAGTCTTACTTAGAAGAGCACTGCATCAGGCTCTCTTCTCCTCTTTTCTCACCATATTCCTGTGAGCCAGCTCTCTTCCCTAGCCACTTTCCTTCATATTAGCTCTTGGCCCCTCTCTTCTCCTCTGACTTTCCTACGTTTTCCAATTAACCTTTTTCCCCACCTCACCTTTACATTTTCTGGATCTGTCTTGTGGTTCCTCCTCTATGTTGTATCAGCCATAAGTTACTTATCTCCATTTTCACAGCCCTTCATAGCCTACTGTGACTTTAGCCATAGAATCTAATGGCTGCCCTCACTCTGTGTGCCACTGCTCAATAACCATTCAAACATGTTTCCACATTTCCTTTCTTGTTGTCTTTGTACCAACCAATACTGCAATATAACTTCTGCCTGTTTCTCCTTACTCGGTGGTTGCACAACATCTCTTTCTTGACAATGGAACACAGTTCAGAGAATATAACCCTCATATCTTGAGGAGCACAAATGCTCAATAGCAACATAGTAAAATTAGGCTTTTAATGCAGCTATTAGTTTTGCAGCTGTGCTTTCTGCATTAAACTAATGATACAGAGTCCTTGAAACCAAGCAAAAGCTTGTTCTTCCAAACTTCTGTGAGACTAGGGTTGTTTTGGAAGAAAAAGGACTTACTAATCCTCATTAGCACTTCCTAGTAAGCACTTTGCATATATATTGGGAGTACCCTGGTATTTATAGCCAGCCTTCTAAATCATAATGCCAGCAATCACTTTACAGATGTTTTGCTTTGTGGAAGAACTGGACAGATTTACTTTTCCACAGGCAAGTATAAAAAGCATTGATTACTTGTTGCTTGTTATTATCTTCTTATCATCAACAGGATATTTTCTTAGCCTTAATGGTGGACTTGGCAGCACCAGGTTAATGGTTGGACCTGATGATCTTCGGGGTCTTTTCCAGTCTAAATAATTCTATGTTCATGTTTTAAATGAAATTACAGTCTGATCTGAATGCAAGGAAAGCCAAGCTGATAAATTGCTTAAAATCCAACCAAAACAAGATAAATTGCAAACAAGTTTGGGTAATGGAGTAGATTCCTACAGGCAGAGAGACTTGTAACCTGGAGCGCCATCCTGGGAATCTCTTAAAAATCAATGTTCTGAGCAAGGCACACCCAGTGCGTTGAGGGCAGAAAATGCCTGATGACAGTGTGCATGACACAGGGCATCTGTTGTGCATTTCAGGGATCAGGTACTCAGTGATGACTTTTTTCAAGCCAGGCCTGATATCTGTTGACAAGCAGCTCCATGGAGTTGTGACTGCTGCTTTTCCTATGGGCATTTTATCCCTGTAGCAACACCATAGACATATGAAAACTTACGACCTATGAAAAGTTACATCTCTTAAGAACAGCAGAGCTTAATGCACAAGGAAAATGTGCTTTTGGTAAGTAACTGAGAATTTCAGCCTCTAGCACTTCTTAGTAACACTGGGTCTTTTAAAACATACTAAACAAATTCCCAAAGATGCGAACAGACATCTACGAAACACTCATTCAAATCCTACCGATTACCCATCTGTCTCAGAGTTGCCTTATACCTACAAGAGTCTGGTCAATTGAACCAGAAATCATTTCACTTAATCTAAGACCAAACTAGAAAAAAATGGATTGGTCCTTGGAAACCTCTTGGACTTTTCACATTTAATAAGGCTTAAATATTTTTTCTTCACATTTTTTTTTTCCCTGTTTGCAAGCCAAGGCATAAAGCCACAACAAGGAACAATTTTGCAGAATTTCCAGTCCAAATTGGAAGCGGGAAATAACAAAACAGCAAAAAATCAGATCAAAATCTTTTCCCATAAGACTTTCGTGACCCAGTTTGAAAACCCATGAGATTTGGATGAGTCTGAGAGACTCCAGATGAGGCAATCTTTGCTCAATTCTCCAGATGTTTATCCACTGCTATTTCATTGAGAATACTAGATGGCATTGCTTTCTGGAACAGATTATCAAATTGGTATTGTTTGTCCCATAATCAGATGACCTCTGCCTAGGCTTAAGTGCAAGTCTAAATACACCTAAGTATACTTTTCTCTCTATTTTATAAGTTTAAGCATTATCCTCTTTTGAACAGTATTTACATATGTTGCCTGTGTGTACACACACATAAACCTGACAAAACAGAGGAACAACAAACAAATTATTTATAGTTGTATAATTAGTGACTAAATTGAATTTGTGATTTTTTGTTGTTGTTGTTTTGCTTTTTGCATAGAGTTCCTTTTTTTCCCAGCAGTATGGAAGGTCCTGAAATGTTTCATCCTAGATCACAGCCTGTACTGACCCCTTTAGCTGCTGATTTCCAAGGACACATTAATAACAAGCTGCTAGGACAATTATTTAGTTGCAGTCAGATGAGTGGGAGATACTGAGAATATCAGAGCATTAGCTTGGAAGGAAAAAAGAAACAGAACACAAAGTGGAGGAAACACTGTATCTCCTAAATGAGGTCAGGGCTTTCAAAGGTGCTTTTCCACTTTAAAACATGCAAATCTGCATCTAAAGCAAAGGCCAAAAAGATCTGCATCAAAAGCCAAAGGTTCAAGTATCCTCTTCAAGTCAGTGGATTCAGAGACTCGTAGTGAGATAGCTAAAATAACTAGAATAAAAAACCTGTGCTATTATGTATTACTCATGTATTTTACCCAGTTACTAAGACAGCCTTAAATAAAAACATGTGGATTATATAATAACAGATAAATGTTTAGTTTTTGTAATGTACCCTCACCTAAGTAGATAATTGGCAATGAGGACTGAACATGAGAACTTTTGACCTGAAAGTACATATTTTTTTTCTGAATTCAACAAGAACATACTCTCTGTTTTCTTAAGACTTCAAACAATTTAAAATGGTCATGATTTTTTTATTTAAAAAATGTGCTTAGAGAAGATTGAATAAGTTCTTGGAAGCTGAAGAAAGGTATCCAGCAAAGTGGTATCTATCTTTAAACAGGAAAAATTACAACATAGATGCTGGCATTGATGGTGCTCAAATCAACGTTCTGGATGTATCAAATATAAAATTACCTGTCAGTGAAAAAGAACCATGGGAATGTCAAGAGAATGACATTATTCTTTGTTTTTCTCACACATCCTAAAGTTAAGTGTTCAACTATGCATTCACACCAGCTTTTGAAGAGAACATAACAAGCGGATACATCATAACACAGGAGGATGTGCCCTAAAATTATTTCTCATCTTATTCCATTTGCAGAGCGCTATCCTTTCACAAGAGTTAGTGTAGATCTGTGATGGGGTAAAATCTTGGCCTGCTGAAGTCAGTAAAAGTTTTGCTGTCGATGTCAGTGGGTTGGAATTCCTTCTACTATCTTTAGATATCTGGACAGATGCCTGAGCATCTGCTGAGGTTGTGTCTAAAAAGTCAAAGTGCAATTTCTTCAAAATACTCTAATCTGTTAGTGAGGACAATTTCATCCTATTAAAAAGTACTTACAAACTAAGTGTTCATTAGAAGTTGCTATGCCTGACTTGTTTGGTAGATTTATTATGGAAATCTACTTTCTTGCTTCACAGAATCACCTTTTCCTAGACTGCTGTGAAAACATGGTGTATCAAACAACTTGTCCAAGGTTACTCAGGGGGCCAATGGCAAAGCCAAAAATTCAGAGTCCAATGAAATTATTTGAAGTACCAATCAAGAAAAAGAGCACCAGGAATAAAAGAGGGAAATATATACCGGTGAACTAACATTTTTCTAGCCCATTATTTCCTAAAAGCACAATGAATTAAAGTGCAAGGAAAACATTGTACGTGCACAAATAAACCAGGCTATTTTCCAACTTACGATCATATTTACATATATATCAACATTCAGACATAACATACTTGGGTATTTCTGCTTATAAAGGCACAAAGAACAAGTAAGGGTCTGAAAGGAAGAAAGCCCTGGTTTATGGCTAGGGCCAAAGTGCAAAAGCCAAGCTCAACACTGTGTCTGCTCTCAAAACTGCCAGTACAACAGATTTTCCCAGTCCCCAGCTCTCCTACCTTTTTCTGTGCCAATAAATGGCAACATTTGTGTGACCATTTATAGCACAGTGGCAAAACAAGACTGCAAAATCTATATTAAACAGAAAAGAGAATTTAGATAGATTACAGCTGCCAATTATTAGCAACTCTATTCACACTTCACTTCCACCTCTCACTTATTGTATTTAATGTAGTTTTCTTAACTAGGCTTTCCAATTATACAGATTTCCATTTAAATTTGCTGCTCTGTTCAAGAAACTAATGCATTTTCTGTAAATGACTGTTCCTATAAAATTGGCAGGAACACAGCCTCACTAGGCTCACTGATGTTAAAAATAAATGAATGGTAATAGTCTAAGTTCATTAGTCCAAAGCACAGTTGACTGATACACAGGTGGTATTAGACACTCCTGGGTTACTGCTCTTGCTGTGTTGATGTTCATGCAGACTTAAATAGTACCTGGCTGTCTCAAGGGTACAAGTCCTGAAAAAAGTTTTCATTCTTTTAATATTTCACTTTATCTGCAATCACTTCAAGCAACCTGTATTGAGCCGAGCTGATTTTACAGAAAATATTCAGAAATGTAGCAAGAAACATCCAGCCTTGCTACACGACTGCTCAATGCTTCAGCAGGATACAAAGCTTCTCTACCTCCCTCCACCCCCCCCAAATTATTTTCTTTTTCTCATACTGTGCAATGCACTTGCTTGAGTGAGCATAAGACATCACAACAGCAACAAAATATATGATAGTGTTTAAACTCTGACATTAGGGTTAACCAGATTTGTCCAGGGACTCAGGAAAGATCTTGCCTAAGAGGGGGGGAAAAAAGTGCTGTGAAGGCTAAGGAACATAAAATTAGAATGTTTTGTAAATGGTTCTACTATCACCATGTAGGAATCAGATATGTATGGGGATCCAAACTGTGATTTAATTCCTCTTTAGTTAAAAAAAAATAAATACGGGGAAAAATAAGTATTTCCAGCATTTAAAGCATTAGGGCAAACTGCCATGTTGTCTGTCTTTCAGCTACTCCTTTATGGGAAATTACAAATCAGTTGTCCTGAGAAGCTGGGGCTTGAACTGAGAATATGACCCACATTAAAGACAGAAAAACAGGTCCCAAACTTCTTTTCAGTTATGCATTTAACACTGGCTACAAAATATTCTAAGGTCTTGCAGTAGCAATTCCATGCTATCAATACATGAACACTTCCACAAAGTAAACTGGACAATACCTCATGTGAGGTGAAGCACCCATGTAAGACTCTGTAGGGATGAGGCCAAAGGTTTTTTTCCTTCTTGTTAATCAGAAACAGATCACGAAAAGACTGTTATAGGGAAAACCCCCCAGATTAAACATAGGACTAATGCATTAACTATGCAGAACTTGATGTGAACTGAAAGACTCTGAACTGGGCTGAAGTACAAATATTCAGTCTGGTAATATTTATAGAGTGAAGTTAATACTTTAAAAAAAGTGTTAAAATACAAAACACACAAAGCCCTTGCAAGGAGACCCTCCAGATAAAGAGGTAGTGCAAGATGGCATATTTCTACTTGAGGTGCTTTTCAAATTTAGTATTTCTCTGTTATACTTTCTAGTCCAAGTACTGAGGTCTTGTAACGTCCAAAGCACTTCCAAGACAAAATTTACAGCTTCTCAGGAAATGCTGATGCAAGTGAAAACTTCACAGTGCAAGTGTTAATACAGAGAAGGGAAATAGCCCTAACCTTTTTAAATTCAGATCAAACCTTTGTTGCAAGCTCATTTCCAAAGTGTAACACGTCACTAGCAATTTTCTATTACAATGCCATGCTGCTAAATTTAAAATGGTTTACCAGATTTAGAGAAACCTGAGGTACTAAAAAATACAAATAAAATCCCAATATTCTTGCAATGAGTAATAATCCATTTTTTCAGCTTTGCATTCAGCATATGGCTACTGCTAGTAGGAAGATAGAATTCAAGCAAGAGAAAGCAAGGCCTTACTTTTGTTCTGTTTAATGTGACAAGTAATTCTATTTCTTGTGAATTTAGTAACACACTACAGCCTTCAGTGAACAGAAATCATTGGAAGTATTTGGAAACAGAAGCTAAGGATTAACCTTGCATTAAAACTACTGTTGACCTTATAAGAGTGATTATTTATTAGTCTGTGAAAATCAAGACATAACCTCACAGCTCATATAACTATTCAGGTGTATTATAAAAATAAATAAATACCATCCTTCTCTCACCACCAACAGCACTAAACTTGAAATCACTTGCAGTTGAAGTTTTAATACTGATGTTTAACAGGTCAACACAAATACTGCATTCAGATTATTGTTAAAATTTAAAAGTATATCAGTAAATTTAATAATTGCTGCATGATTAAAAAAATGTCCACAAAAAAAGAGAAAGACTCAAGATTGTCTTGTTTATAAGATGTGTAAAGAATTTTGCTTAGAATATATAGAGTTAAAAAGCAACTACTTGGTCGTACTCAGTTGTTTGTGCAGCACCAAATTTAAATCCAAGAGAGATTATGAGAAAATTTGCTGCAGGCTGTCAGACCTCATTAAGTTAATGGAACTGGTAAACTGGCACATTTCCAGCACATTGTAAAAAGAAAAGAGCTTTCAGCTCAAGAGTGAAGGAGATCTAGTTTCGGTTTGGCAGCTAAAGGAGATTATTAGCTATAAATAATGGCTGCACTGAGATGACTTATACGGGATTGCTTGACCAAAATGAAGTTGAAGAGACAAAAAACATTAACATTTTGAAACGAATGATACAGTGTCTTTGTTGGATGGAATCTAGAACAGCTTTGTAGACATTTTCCTTTCAAAGCCCTACTATTTACAAAATCATCTAAAAGTCTTCGTAACAAGCTTAGCTACCACAGAACTCATTAACAGAGAGAAAATTCTTTTCTTTGTTGAGTCTTTGAATCTCTTTAAAAGATGTTATGAACCAATGCTTCGGTGTGAGGTGGTGATGTGCTGTGATGTACTAACATAAAAGTATTATATTATTTTGCTCTGTTTTCATAGCCAGGACAGCAGAAGGGTATCGGTAGCCATGAAGGGCAGGGAGGAGAAATAAGTAGACTTAGAAGCTGCTAGTTTCCTGAGGAATCAGAAAAGACAAAATGCAGAAGAATGTGAGAGAGAGGAATTTCACTTGGGAAAATGAGATGTCCATTTTCCTTACATTTACATTTCTTACATTTTTCTTACATCAAATTTCTAAATGGTAAACTATTGTAAATGGTGAACTAAAGAAGATAAGATTATCCTCTGATTTTATACCAATAAATGTAAATTCTGGGGCTTACTTAGATACTGAAATCTGCGAAGTTCAAGCCTGGAATTCAAACATCCCTATGGCCAGGAACTGGTTCTACCCATTTACTTATCTGATTTGAAGTTGGCTGGGTATTGTTCCAATTTTCTGTGGTGAAGTTTTTGGAAACAGGTGTTGATTCACAGCACTAAAAAAAAAAGCGCAAGCCCAATTTCTTCTGCATAAAATGAGAATAGGAATTCTACTGTTTACTTAACTCATTCTGTCTTTGTTCTCTTATTGTTTCTCGAGAACACATTTTAAAGGAAAATGAGGCCAGTTTCTATGTGTATTTTGGCCCCAGCTTCTTTGTTAAGAGGTTGGTGCAGGGGTGCATGAGTGCCCGTGAGCTAGTTTGGTAAGAACACCTGTCACCTTGCAAACTGGATTAACATCACACAGATCCCTTGTCAGCATTGCACTGGAGTGACATTTACTTCTGAGCAACTCAGTCCAAGTCGAATCCAACTACCTTCATTCATGATACAACCAATTTCCCCAGGCACCCAGTCACAGTGGATATCGAGGCACTTCAATATCTGTATGCGTCTGCTTTTACTTTAGATTTACTGGTGAGTGACTCGTGAATTCTGCCAAAAAAAGTAAACATCAGGTTCCCTCCCTATGAATGAAAGCTTTATTATGCTCTAAAATCTCTGCACGGAAAAGACTGCCTCCAACAACCAGCTGAGCTAAAAGTGAAGAAAAAAAGAAAAACAACCAAAAAACATTAATGCAGTAACACGCGCTGCTCTCACTAGGGACCTGGGGGAGGAATATATCAGAATGTAGGAACACCAGCCATGTTCTGATGCTGTGGTGCCAATTTGAAGAGTTAGGCATACTAAAACAAACTTAATTCACTGCATCCCTTAAAAAGTGGGTAGAAATTCAGCATCTAACACTATTACTCACACTATCCCCCATCCCAAAAAACCCCCAACCTGAAATCACTTTTTAATACTGTTCAAGAGTAGCTTACCTCTTGTAGACAATAAAATTGAGCATGTGAATGTTTCTGCAGGAATACTGACTAGGAAAATTTAGTACTAAGCTACTCAAACAGAATAGCAACATTCCTGCCTGAAGTTCTCTCTATCCTTTAGGAAAGGATACATGAATATCAGACCTAAATAGTTTATCCAAGTGTTCAGTTTGAAAACAAAATTGATTGTTTCTTTTCTAAGCTTGCTTTTCTAAGCACAGAGGCCAAAGAGAAGGCATATGGAAATAACAGCTACTACCATGAAGACAAAAATCACACATCCAAAAAAAGCTACTTTGAAACAGTGTTAACCTTTTTTTCCCCCACACACAAAGGAGTAAAGAAAGACTAACCACAGTTTCAATTTAATGTTAAAGATCAATTTGCTTCTCAGACAGCTAAGTCATAAAACCCCAAACAGGCTCTTTGTCCTACTATCTCTTTAAATAATTCAGAAAAAGCCCCCCCCCTTTTTTTTTTTCACTTATAACTTTCAAGGTATGTAAGTAGACTTAATTCTCTCCCATTACAAGATTATCCACTTTATGTACTACAGATTTATAACAAAATATCTCACTAATATATCCAAGTAGTATGAAGAGGACCCTGGTCAGCAAATACACCTCAAGAAACCTGAAGCACTAAGTACCTTCTGATACTCTTCTTTAGACACCTAAATGTAAATGAAGTAAAACATATATGACAAGGCTCCCCAAACCTAGCAGCGTTTGAGATTTTGCAGTGTAGTCAACCTCATCTTTTAACTTAACTGTTTTGAACACTTACAGATTAAACATTACATTTAGACAAATCTCCTAACCAGCTGAATGTTATAAACCTTGACAGGAGTGACGACCATTCATATTTCTCATATGGATACTATAAGCCAGAAAATGTAAACTAATGCCTGAAGGCAGGAGTCTCCTAATGAAGGTAAAGAGCAAAACAGGGCAAGAAAGGAAAGAGCAGAGAGACAATTCTTTAGTGTGAGGGTGGTGAGATACTGGCACAGGTTGCCTAGAGAAGTTGTGGATGTCTCATCTCTGTAAATGTTCAAAGCCAGGTTGGATGGGGCTTTGGGCAACCTGATCTAGGGGAAGACGACCCTGCTCATTGCAGGGGGGTTGGTCTAGATGACCATTAAAGGTCCCTTCCAACCCAAACTATTCTATGATTCAATGTCAACTGAGAGAAGCTTTAGTCAAGGGAAAGCAATGATTCTATGATCCCAAGATATTTGAGTACATGAATAGACTCACTTGACAGAGACTTGGTTATATAGTTCATTTCTTGGAGGAAACAAGTTTAAAACAGCCTGAATACAGTTTCCTAATATAAGTGCAAGATAATCCAGAAAAAAATAATATTCAAAAGAAGTAATATTGCTGCTTTGACTCTTGATGGTTTTTTGTATACCTGAAAGCGACAGTATACTGAATTTTGTTGACTTGATCGATCAAACTATAACTTTACATACAGCAGTGATACACACTGCATTGTATCACATGCCTTCCAACTTGGACATATTAACAAGGCATTCTTTGGCCACTTGTCTACTGTAATTACATGGATTTCCATAGAGGTTTCACCCACTTCCAGCTGTTGACCATGAACTTTTTGTTCTAAACGTATGCCAAACCAAACAGAAGCCAAAATTACTTGTTTGCTGTTCATCATTTGTCTTTTGGGTGCATATCAAGACTGATACGCCAAAGATATTAAATTCCTTTTGCTTGTTCATTATGAGTATGACAAACATACAAGATCCTTATGGGAAACTTAGTTTATAAAAATTCTCCTTCAGTCACAAATTGCTAATCAATTCTGTTCTATCCCACCTTGAGTATAAGTGATACATTGCTGCAAATATATCTGGCTGTACGTGGAGGGCAGGATATCTGTAATATTCTCTGTGTCCTAGATCTGCATATGCAGGCCTTAGTTTTCAATCAGTGACAGATATATATATTTTTTTTTTTAAGAAAAGGAGTTATAAGAAGATGTATTTGGTATTCTTTTCTATTCTCAGTTTATTTTCAAGTATCTCTAAGTACATACTCCAAAAAATTCATTCCTGAAAGGAAGTTCCTCATTTCTAGTTTTTATAAAAACTCCTCTCCACCTCCCCAGGCTTCTGCAAGGCATTACATGCATCACTTTGAAAATGTCTGTGTTTGGCTGTAATTTATTGATTTAGATGTATTAGTTTTTGTCATTAGTTTCAATCTTTCACACTTACACTATATATATGAATATACTACTTATGTTTTCTTTCCACTCCACACTATTTATGAGTAACTACCTCCTTCACAGAACTCATTCCTGCACAGAACTTAATTTTTGCTACTGAAATTAATTTTTTGAACTACTCAGGATTAAAGAGAGGTCAATAAACCAATTACTTTGGGCAACGGTGCAAAATCAGTACTAGTAAAGTAATTAATGCCCTTTTCATTGTTTCCACATCATGGAGTGTTAATAAATTGGGCTTTTGTCACTATCCAGTAATTTCTTTACAACAAATTTCTTCATTCCAATCCATCTTTTTTTATGGCTCCCTGTTAATACTTTAAAATACCAGACTAATTAGGTTTCCATTTCAACTGTTAAGTCACAAGCTCCATTTTCATCTCTGTTCACCCTCCCTATTTTCTGATATTCCTAATGAGGCAATACTTTTATTTAAAGGGTGTGATCCTTTAAAGAATTTCTAGTGGCTTATTAGTTATGTGAAGAGGATCTTTCAGGAGTTCCCACGTATATCGCTTAAGCGCAGCACAGCGGCACACACATTAGCAATGAACGCTAGCACACCATTAAATCCAGGACCTCCTATAACCTGGAGTTCATCTTTTTACAGGATCAGCCTGTTTGCAACTGCAGCACTTTAATTACTCCCTTCCCTCATATGATATTTTGATTGATTTCAGACATTTGAAATGTGTTCGCTTGACCGTGATGAGTTAAACACCTTCTTTACCTCTAGGAAAGGTGAAGAGAAGAAAGCACAACTGAGCGATATTAACACCCATGAAGACTACTGGACAGAAAAGAGGGCTTTCCCTAAACTTCAGTAGAGCTCTGTATCTTCCAAGCTCTGTATCAAGTCATACACAACTCAGTAAGGAGGCTGGTATCACACACAGCAATTCATAGAGTGACCCACATGGCAAAGGCTTCTTCTCAGTAAAACATAACTTAATCTCTTTCCTGTCAGGAACAGGAAAATGAGAAAAGACGGTAATTTCTCTTCTGCAACATGAACTGTGTGAATTTTTACCCTGAAAGGGACAGAAGTAAATATTTTGAGTGTCTGCCATTGAAAAGGAAATTGCAACAGTAGGAGGAGCACTTTTGCTAAAAACACTGAGGAAACCAAAACATACTTTTAAGGACATTTTCTTCTGGGGGGAGAAAAAAATTCTAGGGCCTCCCACCTAGCTGCTACTACCAAGATTTACAGAGGAAAACCAAGGTCACACCGTGCTGCTTTTGGCTGTGATAGGGTTAATTTTCTTCATAGTAGCCAGTGTGGGCTGTGTTTTGGATTTGTGCTGGAATAGTGTTGGTAATACAGGGATGTTTGCATTATTGCTGAGCACTGCTTAAACAGAGGCAAGGCCTTTTCTGCTTTTCAACCCACCCCACCGGCAAAGAGACTGGGGCTGCACAAGAAGTTGGGAGGGGACATAGCTGGGACAGCTGACCCCAACTGACCAACAGGATATTCCTTATCATATGGCATCAGCATATAAAGCTGGTGGAAGAAGAATAAAAGGGGGAACATTTTAAGTGACAAGGTTTGTCTTCCCCAGTAACCACTGCTGTCCTGGGGATGGATGAACGAATTAATTCCTTGTTTTCTTTTGTTTGCATGCATGGCTTCTGCTTTACCTATTCAGCTGCTTTTATCTCAACCCACAAGTTTTCCCACTTTTTCCCTTCTGATTCTCTCCCCCATCTGGTTGCAGAGAGAGTGAGGGAGCAGCTGTGTAAGGCTTACTTGTTGGCTACAACCTGGAAGAATGAGAAACCTCACTTTCAAGCAGGTCTGCCAACCCAATTGGAGAACAACTGGGTTTTCTCCAGTCCTTGAAAAAAACTCAAAGATCACTGCAGTCCAAGCCTTTTGTACAGTAAGATGCTCTGCATGGCAGCCTCATGAGTGGAATCAATGGGAAGCATCACTGTACCCCAAATGCTCCTCATGCCTCAGAAATATGTTTGGAATTACTCCTTCATCCTCAGATGCTGAGACCCTACATATCGACATAAATGCTGTAGTGAGTTAATATACAGGCAGTGCTGGGATCTGAGCACATACTTCAAACATTTCTGAACACAACAGGAATTACGCCTATATCTTAAATGTAACTTTGGCCCACGTGCATTTCTGGTCCTTCTCCCATTTCTGAGTTGCTTGCGGTGAAGAGCAGGAAGGGACAAGAGCCAAGCATGCCAAACACAGTCTACATCACCACCTCTGCTTCACTCAGTGGTGAATGAAGTCATTAGCTTGAGAATCTGGACCTGGAAGAAGTTTGAAACCACTTACAGCCTCCAAAATTCCACCTGGGAGATAATTTGCCAAGGTGCTAAGTGGAGACAGAGCCAAAGTTCCTGGTTTAGCCAACCCAGCTGTATGGCAACAGCCTCCTGCCAAGAACACGGAGGTACAGAATTGCAAAGTCGAATATAACACTGAGCAATTCTCACAATCATACACCCAATTTAAATCCCTGCACTGGTGTTTGTAAAAGGCCTTGAAGATGAAAAGTTCTATGCACAATAAGCACTGAGTAAAATTATTAAAACCAACACTTCATGAAAAGAGATTAATTATGCTATTACTGTTTGCACATATGAATTTTCCATTAAAATAGAAATCTGGGCCCCAGTTCAACCAAGTATTTTAACATATGTGTAACTTATAAGCACACGAGTAGTCCTATTTCAGTTAATGAGACCATACCTGCTTAAAAGTTAGATGTGCTTCACTACTTGGGGCCCTTTGATTAGAGACACAGGCACAAAGACACAGGTACCACCTCTTTAGGCATCCTGATCACAAATAGTGACGTTTCCTTACCTCAGAGGCATGTAACTACCTAGATACCAAAGTTTCTACCCACAAATGTGACCTGAATGCCTAAAAGTCTGCCACATAGAACATGCCAGCATGTCCTGATATTGTCCCACAGGTAAGCATCTACAGATCTCTCCAAAGCTGCCTAGTGTTAAGGACATGACTCCTTGATGAAACCTTGCCCAGACCTTGGCTTTGAAATGGTATTGTTCACTCCTACCACTTGCTGACTATCTAAAGCAAAACCAAACTTCCCTCTTACTTTTCCCAACTTTGTTCAGCACAAACAAAACTGAATGGAGATGACTCCAGTTCTAAAACGGCCCATAAAGCTTTTAACCACCATACTGAGTTCAAAAGATACAAAGGTACCTTTGAGGGATAGGGTTAAATACCATTAAAATTCAGGAGAAAAATGAAAACAACGATGAAGAATTACTCTTAAGCTTTTCAAATAAAAGATGTGAACATATCCAGTTCTTTGTGAATACTGCCCTTTAAGGAAAATGAAGGAAACACAAAATTCTCTAGACAGTATCTTTTAGAAATTTCCATGGTAAATACTTTTCTTGCAGTTCCTTTTCGTATATACTTTTTACTGACTGGAAAGCACAGTTGCCACTACCTCCATTTGCCTTGCTTCTTTAGATTGAGGATGAAATATAACAGCAACCAGAACTTTATGGCCTACCTTATAGTTTGTGTTTCTGAAGATATTTAATAATTTAATGCTCTTCATTCTTTAAAGGGTTTCTAAGGCTCCTCTTGAACTGTTTTCTTTAAAAGTTAAGTTCCAGGTGGAAAACAAATCACAAAGCAAAAAGAGCTCAAGACTTCTCTTTCTTTTTAAACTCTGAACAATGCACAATAACTGCCCTTTCCTGGAGTCACAATCATCACAGAGAGACCAGGAGGAGGCTCTTTTAATTGATTTCTATGCAATTTCCATCTTGAGAAAGAGACCCTACAACTGAATTTTCCTTTCTGGAATGGCTTAAGGATCATGTACTTGCAAGTGGACTCATTTAAAAGAGAATCAAAGGAAATTTACCAGAAAAAGAAACCCCTCTCCTTCTTATTTTAGCAATGCACATATTTTGTGATTCAAAAAAATCTATCAGAAGTTAGTCCACCTAGTGAAGTATATACTCTATTCCCAAAGATTAAATACTTTCTATATTTTCAGATGAATATAGCAGCAATTTTTTCTATGCAAATAAACTGCAAATAAAGCCTATACAAATATTGTCATTCAAAAGCCACAGCTCTGTTTACTGCTTGAGGAATAACTGTTTTGCTTTGCAAGCTTCCATTAAGTGACCCAACTGAGAGCACCCAAAAACCTTAAAAAAGAATAGGAGAAAGAAGGCAATTCTGGCAGATAGAGAATTTCATTTTAGGTAAAGAAACTTCTTCACACCTGGTTCTCTCTTTGTAAAAAAAAAAAAAGAAAAAAAAAAGTAATTTATTTGGAAATGAACCCCACTTTGAAAGAAAAGTCTGGATGAAGTGAATACTAGAGAGAAAGTAAATCAACTATCTTTTTGGAATAAGAACAATAGAGGTTTTTAATTATAGATATTTTATATAGAACTAATTCAAATGCTGTATAATGTAAAAAAAGACTGAAGTACAGAAACTATCTGCATTTAACAGCCATGTAGAATGCAAGGAGTTGACGTCCTCTTGCATAAAAGCCACTGATAAGTTTTTCTTCCTAAATAATATCCACTTGCTATTTTACCCTGATTCGACATTCTCTTAGACACAAACACAAACACACACACGTGTAGATACACTCCTTACAGCCAGTGCTGTGAGAATTCTCCATCTGGTCTGCAAACTGTAGAATTTCCTTTCCCATCTATCTCAGAAATATAGTCCCATGACCCATGGGTCACCATCTGCTCAGTTACACTGGCACAATGCCTAGTATGCTTGAGGTAATGCCACCATCCTTTCCTCCAATTGTAAACTCCCAACAAGGCAGACATCTACCAGAGTGTTTGCACACAATGAGGCAGCTCCCAGTGAGATTATAGTTAAGACACCACAGAAATTCCCTTCATCTACAGTAGCCTAGGATGTGGGAATGACCAAAGACACATGCAGTCTCTCTTGATCAAAGGTCATTTTAAGGAACAAAGCAGTCAGTGCTGATGTGTCCAAGATAGCATAATATAACACACACACATAATTGTGTCCAGCATGTGTGGTTCCCCCCCAGTTCCTCTCTTAATGATCTTTGCTTCACTCAGTATTCATTTGCGTACAATCTCCTATTCTCAGGATGCCCTAGAGCAGAACAAATTATACTAAACATAAGTGAAATCAAACAAAGTTTTCATTGAATACCATTCATAACATTTACAAACAAGTCTCTTGTGTTAAGTTTCTCAGAAATAATTGGCAGGTTCAGTTTTACACCATTAGATTTTCTTTTTCTTCTTTTTTTCTTTTTTTTTTTTTTTTTTTTTAAGGTGTACCTATGCAATACAGTAAGAAAAAAATCTCACGTGACTTACTCATTAAGAATGAAGGTAGTGGAAAATTTTTGTATCATAAAAACCAGGGGATAGGAACAAATATAAAATTTAACCAAATTAGACTGTGTGCGGGGAAAGACATTTTTCACGTGTTTTTAGATATTAAAAAAACCCTAGGAATGAATGCTCACTAGTTTCTGCAGCAGATATTACAGGTAAAAGTCTTCTTTTAAGGTGTTTCACTAGTTTAAGTCTAGAGTAATGAAGAAGTACATGTCCAATTTACCTCTCTCTCGTACTTCCCTTTTAGGTCCCGCTCCTAGGAAACACTCATTGCAACTTTTTTATACACTTCTCTGTGGCTCACCATCTAGCAAGTGTTTTGAAACAAGTCAAAAGCCCACTGGCAGGAAAAAAAAAAATAGCCTTTTTCTAAAAACGGTGCTATTTATAGCATGTGCTTCTCTCTAAGCCATCATTTCAGCTTTATTACTCAGCTGTGTAACACTTTATTCAGGTAATGTTACACTGGCAGAGTTATTTCAGCAACGTTATGCTTATTAATCTTCAAGAATGCCAAAGCTAAAAATAAAATCCAAACAGTGTGAGAATCTAGGCAGGGTTACGACAGCATTTCTCAAGGGATCAAAATGTCATTACATTCACTCCTTAGAGGGAATTTTCTTCTCAGCCTTAAATCTTGCAAGTGGAGAGGTCAGACCTCCAGCCGGCTGTGTGTGCATCTGCACATCAGCCAAGAGAGGTGTTTTCCTCTGTACAGCTACACACACTGATAGCAGCGAGGCAAAGCTTCACAGGCGTTTGCCTGAATTCAACCCTCATGATGCAAGTGGGTTGGGTGAAAAGGAATACACACTGAGGAGATTGCTAGCAGCCCTCTTTCTTTTTAACTAGAACAATCTTGTCATCCAAATAGTAGAGAAGCTCGGGTCCTTCTTGAAGCATTCCTTGACAGCACTAAAAAGTAGCATCAGTGATTTAACCAATGCTCATCTATATTTTACAGAGGAAGACACCATTTCCTTTCTAACTGGGATTTAGGCAAAGCACGCAACTTATGCTGCACTATCAGATGAGACTCCTGGGATTCACGGCATGTTCATCTCCAGCAGGTAGAGTCCAGCTTGTGGGGACAGGGGACAAAGGGACAAAGCTGCCTACAATGACCTGTTCCTAAGTGAGCTGAGTACCTAATTAGTTTGACTATTTTTGATAATCCAACTAAACAGGCACTTACTTTGGTGACTTAAAGCCTTTAAAATTATCTAAATTCAGAGGAAGCAGAAGTATAGATTATTAGAGAGAGAGAGGGAGGGAGAGCTGGGGCTGGTGGTGGTAGAGGATGTGTGTGCCACTTCTACATACACATATATGAGAATCATTAAACATCAAGGAACAGGGAAGAACTTTCTTAGCTGGAAAATAGCTATAAGAGAAATCATTTGACTTCTAGAACCTTTTTTTTTTCTTCTATATTTGGAGGTCACTATTGATTTTCTTAGTTGAGATCCGTATTATTTCTCAACCTCTGCTAGTGTTCCCACATGTGACTGGACTACATTTTCTTTTCATTATGCTAATCTGCTAAATTTCCTTATTAAATTTTAAATTGAGGGACAGTTATGTCAATTACTAGCTGCAATCTTCTTGATTACTTCCTGCACTGATACTTAATATTCAACATCCAGGTGTCAGAAAACGTAACAGGAAAACAGCCTGAGTGGATACAACCAAGGACTTCACTTGGGATATAAAACATCTTGGAAAAACTCCTGTGTCTTTCAGATAAAAGCATACTGTAAGTGTATTAACATTAAGCAGGTATTTGCAGCAATTACTCCAGGAAATTAACTTGGAAAAAATGAAACTGCATGGTAAGGTTATGACAAACCCTCCGAGAAGAATTTGGAAGGAACTGGACGTTTACTTCAGAGCAAGACATGGATCTGCATTCTCACATATGTGCTGGTTCCACACCATGCTCCCTGCCCCAGGGGACATCATGACTTGACCTTGCTGCACATTTCTCCAAAACAAGTTTGTTACAGAATTAACTGGTTAAAAGAAAGGAGCAGACCATACGGAGCAGAAAGATGGTTGAAAGATGAAATTTATTTTTTCCTGGCTCAGTCTGTTTATTTTTTTGCCTTGCTTAGACCATTCCAGTAACATCGCTGGAATACAAATGTAATCCACAAGTATGAGACTAGACTGAGTGCTGATTAATTTAAGTGTCTTAAATCCACAGCTTCGTGCATGAGCTAAGCTTGGGTCAGAAATGCCAAATTAAATAGTGGCATAACTCTTAAGAAATAACTTGTGACTTGGACAATCCATAAGGAATCAATAACAAATTAAAACCAGTCAGTAGCAGTGAACTGAATAAATGAGTCATTCTTCCCAAAACAAACCTAATAGTAAAGTTCATTTGTCTATCAGGAAATTAGTGCTGTATTTTTGAAAGGTGCTAAATTACTTTTTTAAGATATCATAAAACTGATATTAAAAACTAGAACAGTTAAAAGGCAGCTTTCCAAAATGCTTCAAACTGAATAGGTAAAAGTACCATGTTTATACTTAGTATTTTGTTCTTCACAAATGGGTAGAAAATTCTTCTTTTTCACTTTTGAAGTGTTTACACAGCATAGCTTTCCCAAGAAGTCTTGGAATATTTGGGAAAGATTATAAAATAATGTTATTCAGGATTAGTTCAGAAGCAGTAACTGAGCCCAGAACAGCACTGGAAAATGGGCAAAAAGTAAGATACTCATTATGCAATGTTGGTTGAAAATGTAGTTTGATAAGAATCAGAGTTAAAAATTTTGAATTTTTCAAGGAATTCCAGGAATTGTGACTAGGTATGAAATTGTTGTTCAGACCTAAAGGAGTTCAGTATTGGCTTATTCCACATCAAAATAACATTTAACTAACTTTAAATGCATGTATATTCAAAAGGCTGGTAGAATAAAAATTGAAAAAAAAAAAAAAAAGGAAAGACTTGTGTTAAAGGATTTTAATAGCAAATCTGTGCTGACAAACTGTGCCTTAATTTGAGATTAATTGTATTCTCCCTTTGAAAAAAAATTCTGAATGATGCATCTAAAATTGATTTAACAATTAAACAACTAAAACTGTTTTGTTGACAGCAAGTTTGCCAGGAATTTTTCAGTGAGCTTTGAATCAGTTCAAACTGATTCAAACAGTAGAATACATTTCAAGTATGGCAATGTATTGAGTAAAATGTTTTCCTATTCTGTCAAAAGATCAGTTTAGGTAAAACTGACCAAGAACTTCTATTCTTTCAGATGTTGAAGTATTTTCTCATATCCTTTCACAGTATTATACCTAGAGAGCAACCTCTTATGTCTAGCACAACTTAAAAGAAGAGTTAGTGCAACCAAAGATCCAGCCCCAGTTCTCAATCCCCAGCATAAAAAAGCTGAGCTGTTCAGCAATAAGCTCCATGAAATATACTGCTAAGTCTCCCATTATGCAACAGTTGGCTTTTTCCTCCAATACCACAGTCTATTTCTTCTTACTACTGCCTGAGAAAATTCTAAATATGTTTACACAAAAGAATTTACACTGTAGAAAACACTGGCTTTCCAATGCTGTTTTTTCTCTTCCAATACTCCATTGAAAGCTTTCTATAAATAATCTTTTCCTCCAATTAACATGTGTTATAAGACCAGTAGAAAGATCATAAATTATTGTTGCTGTAGGCTTTTCAGTGTAGTTTATTACTGAAAAGTCATGAACACTGCTTTGGAAATGCCAGCCTGTGAATCTGTAAACCTAGGAAATTAAGAACTAAGCTGGTCTCTTTACCCTGAGGTCAATTAGAAATGACACCAGCAGACTTCTTGGTGACCTAGGGAGATTTATAGCTTACCATGCTAGGCCTGTGGTTCAGCCAGAAGATTAAGATCAGAACAGCACCTGGAAGACTGTCATCAGTTCAGACAGGCTGGACCAATGGCTCCAGGCTAAAATGTGCACAGGAAAAGAGGTCATGTCATGCAGCCTTTGTTTTTACCAGGGCTAAGGCACATGTGGAAGGTACCCATTTGAGAGAGAGCTGGACTAACAAAGGTCTAATATAGGGGCATTGGACTGTCCTGTAAAAGGAACAAAGGCAACAAGTTGTCAAGGCACTCTGACTTCTCTCATTACTAAAAGTCACCTCCAAAGATATTTGCTACTTGATGAGGCCTCATGTGATTTGCAGATCTTGCTCTTTATTACTTCTCCCTTTTTATTTTTACAAGTGCAACCATTAGCTACAGAATGCCTCACATCATAAACCCTCACAATTTAGAATAAAAATTTGATCACTTCACTCTGCTGTGAGAATCTTATAAGAAAACAAAAAAGGTTGTGTCTTTCAGCCACTCATAAATATTTTATAATTTGGTAAGAACAATAGCCTACAAGGTTAAAGTTCAGGTCTGTAGTAGTCAATGAGATCCTTGCAAGACAATAAAAGGGAAAGCTACCCTTTGTTTTATAACAACTTTAGAAACAACTTCACTGAGGTAGTGGGAGCTTACAGACTTTCTATTGTATTCAAGTCATTTGTGCAAGTTCTCCTTATTACAGTTTTGATAAATGATGTTTGCAGTGGAAAAGCTGTTTTGGGTTTCTGAGCATTGTAAGTATTTAGATCCATGTCAGGTACTCAGCACGGACATACAGAAGAGCGCACAGCTAAGAAAGCAAATGTCATTTTCTGAGGTAACCACCACCCAGGCTCAAAGAAGTATTTGCCTAATTTCTTCTACTGTATGACAATTAGAGGAGAACAAACCATAATCTTTGGGTTCTCAGTGTCACACTGTCTTTAAAATGGGAATAAAATCAAACTCGCAGAGCTGCGAGGCCTAATTAATGCTCAGAATGCTATTTATAACCTCAATAACTGAAACCCCTAAACAAGTAACTACTAAAATTTGTTACTTTTAAGAAGTCAGTACAACAGGGAAGTTCTTTTTCACCAATTTTTTCAATCTTTCACAGTATAAAATTAAGCCTTCTAAAAAAATATCTGAGGGTGGTTTAACTGAGGATTTACTAACTTAAACGATGGTGTTCCTCATTTTGTTATCCTCTCTGGGTTTATAAAGTCATAGGTAACAACTCTAGACATGAATCTGAACACTAAGATTTATTACTTATCTACTTGATTTAATCATATTTTGCAACATGTCATGTGCTCAGAAAATATGAAACCCAAATTCTGTTTCCAGCTTCAGATTTATAGATGTCACTTCATAGCAAACCTTTTTTGTGCACATAATTTCTCATTTCTGCCTCAGTAGTTGAGGTTCTCACAATGCCTGGAAATTTGGAATTATTCTTTTAGTTAAATATGGACAAACAAAAATGCCTTGATGTGATTTTTTTTGTATTCTGAAGAACTCCTGGAATTCTTTGACTCAGCTGAACAAGCTGTAGTCTTAGATGGAATGGGAAATTACAATCCTTAACAGTGCTTTAAATTAAAATATATTAAAAAAATAAATTAAAACCCCCTGAAGCTTAACAGGGTTTAGATTATTTTTTTTTAACTGTTTTTGTTTTTTTTCTTCTGGGTTTGTTTGATGTCCTTACACTCAAAGAACAGTTTGCTACCTTAAAAAATATTAAAAGCTTTCCTACCCTTCCCTCGTCTTCTCTCTTGGAAGGAGAGCCAGTGCATTCCACGATATATTTGACATCACTCTGCTAATCACTAGTGTTTTGAAATGGGTATCTCACAAGTCTCTCTAAGGTTCTATACATGCATATAAATGTATTATCTATAGAAATAATACTAAATATTATTAATTCTAGCTTTGATGGAATTAACCGAGAGAAAAAAAACACATTGGCAAAGTCAAGAATGATGCAGGTGTAACAGTATGAGCTGGCTGCAGCTTTCATATGCAGTAGCTTTTCCAGCTGTTTGATTAGACAAACATCTGATAATAATCCCAGAATAACAGACACAAGCATAGAGTGTAGGGCTTTTCTTGTTGTTCATTTGCATCAATTGAGAACATCACAAGTCTCTACTTCCTATCTTTAAAATAATCTGTTCAATATGGACTTAAAACTGCACATAGAGTATTACTTTCTCCTCAAAACTTGATGTTCTTCACAGTGTATTAAGTCTCTCCACAGTAACCACAGTCAGTATAAAGTTTAAATGTTTTTAAATGTTTCAAGCTGTCACATCATTGTCCTCCATGAGATCGGAGAAGGAATAAAATCAAACAGCTCTTCTCCTCAGGCAACTTTTCCCAAGTGACGGAATCCAGAGACTGACTTTTTGGCATTTGTTATTATAATCAACTTTCCATAGCTTTTACCAAGGCATAATCCTTAGTATATGTTTAACCAATGCAGATAGATTTTCAGGTCATACAACATAAAACAAGTGCACAGGGTGTTATGCATCATCAAGAACACAGTGGATAATGTTCAGTTATCCACTTCTTTTCTACTCCAATTCCATCCCCTCGGATGCTCTAAGCTCTTATTTGAATGACCCCAGTGTTTCAGTCTTAATAACCTTCACAGCAGTCCATTCCAAACATTTATTACTCCTGGGTTAAAAAGTATTGCTCAGCTACATCTGTTCTTAATTTGATTTTGTAAAAGTTTTTTCTTTTCTTCTTTTTTTTTTTTTTCCCCAAATGCACTAAATTACACAGGCCAATGTACGTAAGAGGGTGTGGCAAGCATGACTTTTATCAGAAAGCTGAATTAACGGGCACTGACTGATATTTAGAGCTTGAGGGCTTTCTTGTCGGAGAAACATCTGCCATTTCTGTGGACATCCTTCACTCAAAAGTTGAAATATATATACACACGAAGGAAAAGGTTCCTGCTGGGAATCCCACTGTTGCTCTTATTTAAGTTTGTGATGAACAAGATATCTTGGACGCATTCAGATCTTTTTCCTTCCATACATACCACAGACAGCATGTGGCAGAAAGGTCCAGCAGTGCATAGATACCAGGGCAGATAGGGAACCTGCAGCTCCAACCACTGTGGGCTTTGGGCAGTTATGCAGACCATTAGCAATGCTGGGAAATCTGAGGAAAATTAAATTCTCTGAAGCTGTATTAATAAAGCCATCCTGTGCCGGGATCGCCCAGAGTGTGATTTATATATGGCCAGCTTTGCTCCTACTTGTTCACCCTGTTTTGACAGATAAGCTGTGCTCACTGCTATCTTGGGACTGGACAAGACTGATGAGCTCAAGGGGGCTGTTAATCATAGAATGGCGTGGGTTGGAAGGGACCTTAAAGATAATCGAGTTCCAACCCCCCTGCCATGGGCAGGGTTACCTTCCATTAGACCAGACTGCTCAGAGCTCCATCCAGCCTGGCCTTGAACACTTCCAGGGATGGAGCATGCACAACTTTCCTGGGCATCCTATTCCAGTGCCTCATCCCTCTCACAGTAAATAATCTCTTCATAATATCTAATCTAAACATACTCTCTTTCAGTTTGAAGCCATTTCCCCTTGTCCTGTCGCTACAGGCTTTTTTAAAAAGTCCCTCTCCATCTTTCCTGTAGGCCCCTTCAGGTACTGAAAGGCTGCAATTAGGTTACCCCAAAGCCTTCACTTTTCCAGGCTGAAAATTCCCAATTCTCTCGGTCTTTCCTAATATCAGAGGTGCACCATCCCTCTAATTCTCTTCATGGCCCTCCTCTAGACTTGCTCCAAAAGGTTGATGTCCTTCCCATGCTGGGGACCCCAGAGCTGGATGAAGTACTCCAGGTGGGATCCCACCAGATCAGAGTAGAGGGGCAGGATCACCTCCCTCGACCTGTTGCCTACACTTCTTCTGATGCAGCCCAGGATCCCACTGCCTTTCTGGGTGGGAAATGCATATTGCCAAGTCCTGTCCAGTGCTCCTTTGCTCATGGGACATCTGCAATGAGTTGGGGTTTTTTTGCACAGGCAGGGCTGTCTCAAAGATAACACTGGTGGGCATTGTCACACCCTGAGAGATGCTGCAAGTTAACAAAATTGTTCCTAGCAAGTCCCCTCCCATAATACTGGATGAGGGGGAGAAAAACAAACAAAATCAAATACAAAGTTCCTGCTAAGCTCCCAAGCAAAACCAAGAAGAGTCTCACAGGCACATTTTCTATTCCATTTCACACACCATGATTAGTAACAGGTTCTGCTTTCCTCTGAGTCACTATTTGAAAGCATTTTTTAATGCTTCACAGAGCAAAAAGGACTCTCTGCCCACCGAGAGGGAACTTTATGAAAGTTCACATCAATCGACAGCAGCAAAGCAAACGCTCCATCTTGCTTCAGTGCCCTTCTAGCACTGCTCTGACTGCAGAGCAGACAGTAAACAGTAGTGTGTTTGTGTGCAAATAGCATTCTCCTGAATGATGTCTGCACCTGTGTAAACTGACATCACTATCTTTTTTTAAAATTCAGTTTATTTAAGGAGTTCACAAGAGACACCTGTTCCATGCACAGGCACAAATGACATTCAATGAGCTGAAAAAAAAGTATGTCTGGGGGGTGGGAGGAGGCAAAAGTAATTTGCAGGGCCCTATACACAAGCATGTTTATATCTCCTGGTCCTACAACAGACAGCTTCTGCTGCTTTCATTTTCTGGTCTTGTGGTCTAAGCCAGTATTTGCAAAATAAAATACAACTACACTGAGTTTTCAATACTGGCTTATTAAAGAAAAAACCTAAATAAATAGTGGGGGGAATAGAAGAGAAGGGTTGGATCAATCAGAAAACAGCCTGGTCCCTGCCTGATCTCTGAGAAAGGCACCCTCCAGCTCCAAACGCTATAAAAATCACAACAGCAAAGGCCGCAGCTTAACAGCTTATACAGGAGCTTCTACGACATTTTCCTGTTTCACTCTCAGTGGTCATGCTCTGTTCTGTGCTTTTTACAGCTGACACAATACCTGGTTTAGGGGTGGTTTTTTTGTTTGTTTGGTTTGGTTTTGGTTGTTTTTGTCTTTGAGAAACGTCACAGGAGGCTTTGAAGGTTTGGTCTCAACAGCACTCACACTGTTCTGTGAGGAGACTGCTCCTCTTTGGGACATCTGCCCCAGATACAATAAAGCACAAAAAGACTATTTCTAGTCTGGAGGGAATGGAGAGACAGAAGCTGCTCACATCCCATCTGACAGAAAGCATTTTAAATAAAGCTATATTGATATTCTCAATTGCTAGTCACCTGGTTGATTCTCTCTTACTGAAGTAAGTAGTTTTAAAAGTATTAGAAATGCATTTTTCAAATTCAGTGTTAAGACCTAGGTTTTTCAAATACAACAGACTGCAAAGGAGTGAAATAAGGAGGAAGAATTATCTCTGGCATATTAAGTGCAAGGGAAAGACAAGTTCCACGTTCATAAACAAGCGGCAGATCCTGTCAGGTGAATAATCTCTGCACACTGTTCCCCATGCTGCCCAGAAGCAGCAGGAGGCACCAGGAATATTACTTTTTAATAGAGGATCAGTGGATCAATAAGACAAGAAGATTTCCAGAAACTAAATCCATTACTAGTTGAAAACTAGTTGGAAAGTCAAGGATTTAATGTAGAGAAAGATATATTGAAAAAAGTCAGATGGAAAGGACAAAGACTTCCAGACAATCGTGGTGACTAATTAATTCCCACTTCTTCTTATCTCAGAAGGATAAGAGCCAGGGACCAGCTCTGCAGGAGTGCAGTGAACATGCAGTGAAGAAATTTAGAGTCAGATAGAAAATCAGAAGTACTTTGGCAGGAAAATTAGCTAAAACTGAAATATAGCAAGGTGGAACAAGGCAACAAGATGTGGAAAGCAATGATTTTGAAACACATCAGGATTCTGAAAATTAATATAAGGCCCACAAAGTAGTAGAGCTTGATTTTCCATGTACAGCTGTTGTAACACACCTGTCACAACAGTCATATTTGGGGGAAAAAGATGGATTCATGCCATTAGACAAAAGAAGCCTTCCTACCTAAAGAACAGCCTTGTTCATTTCAGTGAAATAAAGATGGAAACCAGGTTTGCACAATATCAGGACTATGCATCCCTAAAACATCAAAACCTTTTGCCTCTTTCCTCTGTCAACAAATAACATATCTCATGTCAACACTTTAGACTTTTCAGAAATTAACTTAGAGCATTTCATCACCTGAAGTAGGGCAAATGCAACAAAAAATAACCAGAACCTTATTTTAAAGGCTATCAGTTGTACCTGTTTTTATCAGAAAAGCACACAAGACCTTACACATCTTCTTGATGTTTCACTGACGTGCTAGTGTCACACCTCAGTCCTCTCCAGAGACCTACCATTCTCATAAACCCCAGCGCTGTTCCCAGTCCCGATCTGCCAGTCTCCATCAACAAAGATGGGAGGCAGACACACAACCACTTCTTAATCACTGGGAAGACCACATAACAGAAACCACGGAGGTTTAATAGTGGAGACCCTCAAGCAACTTTACAGTATATAGAGGTGCGAAAAGAAAAAGCTTGAAAAATTAGGTCTGAAGCATACTTTTTCACAAGATAATAGAATAGCTGAGGCTAGAAAGGATCTTTGGAGAATTTTCAAGTTGAGCCTTGCTGCTCAGAGCAGGGTCAACAGGAGCATATGGCTCAGGGATTAGAATAGCTCCAAGGAGGGAGACTCCACAACCAGCCTGGGTAACGCTATCCATGTTTAATCAAGTAAAAATGCTTTTCCTTATGTTTTAATAAAATTTCCTGTCTTTCTTGACAATTTTTTGTGGCCACAAAAATAGAACAAAATATAGTAGAGTAGGTCAATTGTTCCCCGTGAAAAATAACTCTTTGTAATTCTTCTATAGGTCTGCCTCCTGACATCACTTAACTGCAATACCGACATGCTACCTAAGTGAGAGTCTGGAATGAACAATTCATTCACAACTTGTTAGTGAGCAGTCTAGAGCACAGAAAAGGCCCAAGCAGATTACCTGCTTTTTAATCTAGGCCTCCATTCTCAGTGACACAGCTCTTTCTACATGGATTCAGCATGCTCTATTCAATAGACTGTAGATGTTCATGGAAACTGAAGATAAAATTCCTTTCCTTTGTGACAAAGTCTAGGCTTTGACATGTCTGCAGAGACTGTATTTTATTTTTACATGCAGAATTGCCAAAATCAAGTCCAGTTCTACAGAAACTCCCCATCTTCCTCTTGAGGATATTTTAATTCTTTGAGATGACAGTCTGGAAACACCATGATTTTTAGAGCTCTCATCTCCACATTTCACACACAAACCCATTTGCGTCCTGTCAATTTTAACACAGTTTATTGGGAAGTTCAATCTAACCCAGATGTTTGCTGACAGAAATTTTACAGGTGATGACAAGATTCCATTAACTCAATGCGCATGATGTTAGTTAATGTGAGTTTCTGAGAAGTCTTATTCTATGCTCCTGGCCCTGTACCCTCATCTATTGCTGTGCAAAGCCCTTTTGCTGAAGCAGAACACAAAAACAATGTTTGTATGAGTTACAGAGATTTACTTATCCATATATTTCTACTTAAAGTGTGAAACAGACATGCTATGTGATGGTTTGTGAAATAATTGCTAGTATGGCAGCCAGATTGAAAATAAGAGTACTTGCATGCTATAGATGCAGAAGAAGACAGCCAGATGGGATTTAGAAAACCATTTCAGCAAGCTAGGTGCCTGCGTTTTCTCTGGTATTTCCCAGACACAATTAGCTTCAGAGTGACTCTGTGTGATGGTTTGACCTTACCTTTTATTTTGTGACTGTAACAAACAAAAGAAGGTAAAAACTTGTTAGTATGGGAATCCATTACCTGAGGCTTGACCAGCCTCCCAATACCTGCTCTGCCCAAAGATTTGGGCTGTGAGGGGCATGCAGCACTTTTGAAAACAAAAGCCTTCTTTCTTAACTATCTCAGTTCTGCTTAAATTCAAATAAATTAAATATTTAATAAAAATAAAAAAAATATTATTAAACTGTCTGAACTATTATGGGCTATTTTTGTCCAATGTGAGGAACACATGGCTAATTCTAAAACTAATACAGTTACTTCTCTTCCATGGTATCACAATATGTTCCTATTCCTCCTCCTGCCCCACCCTCTGAAATTTCCTTATCACTGCAATGAGATACAGCAACTTTCATATTACGATCGAGTAATGACACTTTGATTGCTCATGGCACAAGGCCAGACAGCTCCTAAGGCAAGTCATTATTAGACTGCAATACACACCAAGTCAAGTTTCACTGCTGAAATGGATGATGGAAAGGTACAGAGTGAAATGAAAGCAGAGGCACTAATTTAAAACTGTCACGTAAAGCAGCCAGGAATCCTGCAGTGCACAAGAGAACATGCTTCTCATTGTGTCTTAGAACCCTTAAACACATGGATGGAAGAGAGAAAAGATACTGAGAAATTACCCTTACCCTCTTTAAAATAAAAGGCATATCGACTACACCTTCACTTCAGTCTAATGGAAGTGGAATACAAGAAATGCATTTTTTGAAGAGTATTGATTCACAGATTATTGATTGCATCAAAAAAGATAAAAAAAGTGCAAAGTAAATTCAGACTCTGATAAACATAAATCTGATATAGACTTAGAACAATCCCTAGAGCACTGACTAATGGTTTAGGTTTAACTGCCACTGAGAATTTCCTTGATTTAACATTATTTCATTTTCATTTTAGATTTCATTACATTAGCTCAAGGGTGCAACAATGTAAGTCTCATTTCTTGACCATTATTCTTCACATAGAGACAGAAGTTCTTCAGTACATACTGTCTCAGACAAATGAATTATCTCACAACTCTATCTTCCACAAACCCATAAATTACATGGCAGTTATGAAAAAAATTGCTTCACATGCATGGAAAAGGTCAAACAAAAAATTTGCTCTCACACCAAGCTCTTTTTCCTGCAGTCACTGCAAATTCAGTAAATTGAAGTTGAGGTAAAATTCTCAGAAGAAGAAACCCTAATTTTTATCTAACCCTAAGATTTTTTTTAAGCCTTCCTTTGGATAGTGACATGACAAGGAAAATCTCAGAGTTGTTTTCTGAACTTCCTCCAGGCTAGTGTAGCAAGAAGTTTTTTATTAAAAAAACCCACCAAATCAAACCCAGAAGCAAACCACTAAAAGATCCCCTAGTTTCAGAATTAGGTCTCTAGGTGAGGGGAAGAAAAAACCCCAAAAGGTGAAAATTATCAATAAAACCATAAGAACTGGGAGGCCTGAGACAGAAAGTGAGATTTCATTTTTCTGTCTCAGAAAGACTATAGAAATTGAAGAATCTGAAACATGTGTGTATCCTAACAGAAGTGATCAGTGGTAAGAGCAGCCTCGAGTATTGTTTGTTGTAAGACTACTGTTTCCTAAACTTAAATGTTCTCTGTGCAGTGTAAACACCCTTAAGAGTACAAACACAGGGTAGGGGAGAAAAGCAAAAAACAAATGACACATGGCTGTGGAGCAATACACAGGATGTAACTCCAGTCTTTATGGTCTTTAACTTTTGGGTGGGATTCTTCCCCTTATTCTAATTCCTTTATTACAAGGAAAGGCAAGGAGGTAAAGAAGAGAAGGAGAAATATGAGAAATATTAAGAAGTGATTTCACACTCGCATTTTGCCTTAAGCCAAATAAGACATTAGTTTTCAATGATGAGTGAAATTGAGCCATTTAAATGGAAAACCCGCCTTATCTTCTTCTTGAAAGGCTGAGCAAAGTTTTCAGCAGACTACATTTCAAAGTTTCTAAACATGTGCAGATCACTTTTTACATCTAACTGTTGAGAATGCAGACATGAAACATGTGAGAATTTACTTGGCAAGGAAGACTTCATGTATCAATTAAAAGTTTTTCACCTCTTAAGCGGTAAACACAGCAGTCATTTCACAATTCCTAACTCACTATGACTGCCCCACTTAAATTAAATATATCCCCAAATCCTGCCTCAGGAAATAAGTTGTGAGTTCAGTTAGTTTCTGAACAGCTTAAATATATCATTAGTATGAAAATGATCCCCTTTTATGAGGTGCTGTTATTTCATAGGATATACCTAATGTTTAGGAATGTGTACATCATATACTGAAATGATGTACAACGTATAATGAAACACATATAAAATTCCAGTAGCACCAGGAGCACCACTGCAGTTAAGACTCTGACAGACTCTCCTTTATAAACTTATATTTAATAATACAGAATTACAAGATGAAATCTGGAAAAAAAAAAACAACCAAAACCAAAAAACAACAAACCAAACACCAAAACAAACCCCAAACATTTGGAGGGTACAGGCTACAGTTCATGTTTTCCTCATACAGAAGCAAAGACATACAAACGCAATTTCTGTCCTTATTTTGGGGAACATTTTCTTGTTGGAGGACCAAAAAAAGTGCTTTGCAGATTAGATTTTCAGTTGTTGGATTTGGGGAAAAAAAAAAAAATTATTTGGTTCCCTCTTTCTCCCTCCACACTCAGTGAAACTCAGCAAATTTACCATCTGCCATAAACAAAAGCCTGGTTGTTGCTGTGCTTCCATAAGAGAAGACCTTGTAGATAAGTGTGACTATAATTCCCTGTAATTCCAAAAGCAAATGTTTAGTGTTTCTGCATTTCACTAGATCAGGAGAGATAAGCAATTCAGTCAACAAAAAGAATGTTTATGGATATACTTAAATTGATGTTATGTGTGTACAAGAGTAAAAAATAAACCACAGCAAACATACATTTTAAAATTGGAGAGTTAGAATAACTATTTGATCGATTATACTAATTTCTAAATGCATATTTTTATCATCAAAAGCAGGGTGCTAAGTACATAACCTAAGGTGCTGAAGGGTAAAGAATGTTTAGAAGCTGTTTATGTGCCCATAGGTATAGATGTTTCTCCTTTCATGGGATCGTCACACGCCCATCCGCCCCCTGTTATTTACAAAGCCATCTTAACCAAATCATATGGAAGTCGCATCCTCTAGTGCTAAGACAAAAGTTAGCATGGAAACTAACCAAAATCTTTTGAAAAACGATAGACAATCTATTGGGAAAAGGCTAGGGAAGAAAAATCAAAGCAGATTTTTGTGCAATGACTTTAACAAATACATTTTCTCCAGAAACATGTAACCTGAAAAAAACCTCTTGCATGTTTGATGTCAAAACCAAAATTCTTTATGCCTTAGTATATTGGAGAAATTGTTCACGCCTACCTAAAGATTGTCCCGTGGTGTTTCCACTGTCAGTAATTTGCATGGAATTTGCATCGGAACTCAACAATGCCTGTGGAGAAAAGAGACTGCTTTTCCCTGATTTTATTATGACGTTCAATACTCAATATACTTTTTTCCAGGTTGAGCCAAACAGATCGTACACGATCCTGTTTCAGCTAACACTCCCACTGATTTTATAGGAAACTACTTATGTACCACTGCAGGTACTTGTGAGGCATCTGCCTCACAAACTCGAAGGCTTCACATCATCCATTGGTAAGAAATTAGGCAGCAGAATCACATTCCACCTATTCATCTCTTTTTCAAGAACCAGGTTTTCTGTCTTTTACTCAATCAGAAATCAGCCATCAGGGACAAAGGCCCTCAATTAAGAAACCTCTTAAAGTCCTACTGTGTATACAAAAGCAAGTGCATGCTGAAACCTTTTGCTGAATCAGCTGAGTGGAGAGAAGCAGCCTACACTGCATTTACACAGAGAGAAATTTCCTAATAGCAAGCCCTATATTGTTCCTTTTCTCAGGACATTTACTAAAATATATCTACCCATAAGAGCTATGAAGTGAAATACTTAATGTACTTTCTAATTCAAAACTGAAGTGATTTACAAGTCTCAAAAATTGGGGAGGGGGGAGTTTAGCCTCATATGTTGCAAACATTTAGATTATTTTCAGAAGAAGAGTATTTTTCAGAATTGGACATACATTAACACTCTTTCTCAGTAACAACCCTAACTTTAATAATGAATTCATTCTTACCAAATGTTCTAGAACAGAATCTTCAAATTTCCAAATAGAAATTCCCACTTGTCTTGCCTATTCATAAGCTAAATTTCAGAGACTTGAAATGAAAAGTGCTAAGTAAATAATTACATACTACTTAGATATGTATTTAAAGTGTTATGTTACACCACGTTACACTCGAATGTAGAGTTGATTAAAAGACTCAGAAGATTTCCAGAATCCAATACTAGAAGTCAGTAGTTTTTTCCAGATCTTTCTCTTTTGATCATAATACCCACACAGCACTCACCAGAAGGCAAAAATAAACTGTGTTTACTACTCTCCACAGCTTTTGAAGCAGGGATAAGCACATTTCTCATGTAGTAAAAGGATAAAGAGAGCCTACATCAAACCAGTTCTAGCTAACTGACAGGCTGATCGTGGATCAAGTCCTGAGCAATGATCCCCTTGATGGCATTACCTCCAGGCAGGTCAGCTTGGCTCCCTGGATCACTTATAGGTGGGGAAGGTGCAGACACACTCCCCAGCTGGTCTAATGAGCCAACCCAAATGTCTGCTGGGTAGAACAGCCATGTTTTCCTATGGTCCACGAAGAGAAGCAGTCATGCTCCTGCTCAGTGTTAACAATAAAAGCAGAAATTAATCACTGGTCCATTGATTTAACAAGGGAAATCCTTAGATTTCCTAATGTCCCAAAATATTACTGAATGACAAATTCTGCCAGGATTCAAACAGCATAAGAAACTGGAGAGCCCAAGAGGTAATTCTCTTTCTGAAGTTCTTAATATTACAGATGTTCTTGCAAATTACATCACTGGTGACTTTCAGCCCTTAAATGCACACTCAGGCTGTATTTCACAAGAAGGAGATCAGATCCTGTGCCAGAATATGAAGCAAAGAATTCTAAAAAGCAATTGTGGACAAGCTGAAAATATAGCCCAAAAATGTCAAGAAAAATAACAACAACAAAGAACAAATCAAAACATGTCTTAGATACTAAGTCAATTATGCCTCAGTGGTATCAGATAAAAAGTATGGTAATGCCCCAAACATCTAAAAATAGGTCTAGTATTTCACAGCAAAAACTACTGCAACAGGTTGTATGGTATTACGGTTTCAAGACAAATGTGCTTTCCACTTTTTGGCTACTGGACAAAGGTAATTCTACATCCAAATGTAAAGTGCAATACTCTATCACAAATTTTCTTCCTACTCTTTTTCATCATGGTCTACAAAGAGGCCTGGAAGAGCCCCAAGAGCAATGTTTGCCCCTAGTGCTGTAGTTCGTTATGTTCTGCGCTCTGCAATTATTTACATGGTTTAAAAAAAGGAGAGGGAGAACAACTGTGAAACGCATTGTGCAACCACAGATGACTTCATGTTAACCCCTGTTACTGGGTTCCACCCTCGGGTCAAATGCCTATGAGTCAGTGTCTAGCACAGATGAATGATGTCATCCTCACACCACCTCTTTAGCGAGAAAATGTGGTAGAGCCTTTCATTGCTGATCTTAAGAGACCCTGGGTTACTAAATGAAGTTCCCAAGATAAAAAAGAATAGGCCTGAGCTTAAAAAGACAGGAAATGAGCACATCACTCCAACACCTTTGAAACAGATTCTAAGAAAAAGACTGTGATAGATCATATACAGCAAAAATGACCAACAGGATGCATGTGTAAAGTAAAAAAAAGATTTGCATTACCCTGTCCCACAAAAGCCAGTAAAAAAGGGACATAATTATATCATCTACCCATTTTAACACAAACCACAAACAAACAACCTAAAATAAAATTAAACAGGACAATTGGTGTGATCTCTCTTTCAGGTATCCAAGCAATGATAGACCAGACAGGCAGGGAACAATTTGATTTCAGTGAAACCTGAATATAGAACACCTGTGTGGATTTAAGAAGATAGTTCCATACTGTTTCAATACACTGCAATATGCAATAATTGGTTTAAAAGCAGAGAAATTCTTTTATTTAAAAAAAAATCCTTGAAATGAAAGTCTTGAGTGCAAAATTACTGCACGTGAAACCATCAACTAATTAATCACTTTTTAAAATACAGGAAAGTATAGAAGTGAGAAAGAAGTGAAATGGGCAAGCATACAATAAAATGTGCTGCTGGACGAAGAACGTACAAAATTACTCAGAAAATACTTAGGGTGGTATTAGACCAAACTTGATGTGACATTAAACATGTCCTGCAGTGCCTTCCTGGTCATGAAAGCTCCTCTGTATGAGGGCTTGCAGGACATGTCTTTGCAGGAATTGAGAGCTGCAATAAGGACATTCTAATTTCCTCAACTCCAAAAGTGGTATTTCCCAGTGAAAGGAGAAAAATAGAAAAGGCATGAAGGGGAACCTTCATATAATAACTTTATACAGCCTGTCAGAGACTCCAGAAGTTCAGATTTAACAGAGTTCTTACTAAACAGATCCAAGGTGATCCACATGCACATGGAAAGAAACAGCAGCAACTAACTGCCTTCTGTAATATTGTGATAATAGGACAGGATTTTTTATTTTCCCCTAAATATAAAAGTCTATGTTATTTCCAAAATTTAATTAATGTGACAGTTTCACAGAATCACAGAATATTTTGAGTTGGAAGGGACCCACAAGGATCATCAAAGTCCAACTCCTGGCCCTCCACAGGATCTCTCAAGAGCCACACCATGTGCCTGAGAGAGCTGTCCAAACGCTTATTGAACTCTGTTCAAGGCTTGGTGCTGTGACCACTTCCCTGGGGAACATGTTCCAGTGCTCAACCACCCTCTGGGTGAAGAACCTCTTCCTAATATCCAGCCTAAACCTCCCCTGACACAGCTTCATGCCATTCACTTGGGAAGTTTGTACAGGTACTGGTATCTTACTAAGGCTCTAGCAATGGGTAATGCAACATTGGTTGGGGATACTGTGCTTGCTCTCTCTTTTACTCTATGCTCTGCATTTTGAAATCTAACAAATATTAAACCAGACCAACATTCAAACAAACCATCTTTCAGAGGAATTCTAGTAGGAGTGAAATACATATAACTAGGAATATAAAGTATCAAATTCCATTGCTGTTTGAGAACGCTGGCAGCTAATAAATTCAAATATATACATACATAAAGGTCTGCCCTTATTTACATTTTCCCTTCCGTTTTTTGTCCAGTTGCCATTTTTTGGCCTATAGAAAACAATCCTCTTTTTTTTGAGTTAGATTCCACTGTAACAATGCCCTTTCTTGGTAGTCCTCCCTCTCTCACCCTACACCCACAAATCACGATACAAAGCTGCTCAAAAATGAATCTACACTTAAGCAAACACAGGCCTGTTGTCTGCTTTTTTCACTCTTCATAGTACTTTTTTCCCCTCAAAACCCCAATCAATTGTTCCAAAGAAAAAAAAATCCATACAATTTGCATGGATTTGCAGCTTTCCCTTCCCACTGTCGTGACAGTTCCTATCCCTTGCTTTCCTGTTTACCTTCAGTAGGTCTGTTGTTATTTGGTCTTTCTCTCCTTCCACAGATCCTGCAGTTGGGTACAGCCCATCACTCTGATCATAGGTCTGAGTTTCAGTCTTGCATACTAAACTGAAAGCCCTCCTTCATGCTTCAAACAGGTTAGTATTTATGCTAGACCCTAATTTTCAAGTTCCTTGAGCTCACTGTCCTCCATAAGCCTTAGTAGCAACCAAAATGGCAAAAGCATGAAACGCTTTTCAAAGGGCTTATCCAGTATTACTCAAAGAAAGAAGGAGAGCTTAGCCTGTGACATTTCAAATCTTGGTGCACCTCTCAGATGAACTGCCAAAGACCAGCTAACAGCTCTAGTGCTCAGGCTTTTTCATTTTTTGCAAGCTTCAGACGACAATCATACTGAAAAATTTCACTTGCTTTTTGCTGTACCTCGGTATGGCACCAAACTCTTCAAGCCCCGAAATTGTTAATGGGCACTTTCAACCTCATAGGAAGCCAGAAACTGTAATGCTGGTTTAGACGCAGATAGGGATGTATAAATAAGACCATTGTTTCTACTAAGCAAAGCTTAAATATTGTTATATGGTAGTTAAAGTAGAGTATAATAGTCTATTGTTTCTATGAATAGGTTCTCCCAAGCACCAATCAACACCTTATCGTTAACATTAATCACTGGGATATCTTCTCCAAGATCAAACAAACACTTCTTGAGAGTTCAGACTTTGATTTCAGAAAACTTTCAGTGTAGTAACAGATTAGATTTAAATATCAGCAACTATATCCTTATTCAATGAAACTTATTTTAGTGATTAACTGTTACATAAAGCTATCTGAAGAGGTTTAGGAAAATTGTAAGTAAATGTGTAAAAAAAAAATTCCAACAACCAAAAGTCTATTTCAGCCAAAGTATCTTTGGATCTGCTCTTAATATCTGGTATATTGAACTTTAATTCCATTTCTGTATGGTAAGGTAACAATATTATTTTATCAATATACCAAGTTATTTAATTTTACTGTATTTCTAAATATGTTTAATCAGCTCAACAGGACACAACTCCTTTTTTAGAAGTTGCTTTAGACTTTTATAGCTCTCTAAATTAAAAAAAAAAAAAAAAAAAAGAAAAATCTACTCCTTCCCACATTCACAAGAGAGCCTCCAGCTCCAACTCTATCAGTTTCTTGCTTATCTTTCATTTGTGCTCTGAAAACTGGGTGAGATGATAGCAGCTGTCCAGCTAAAAGTTGGCCAGGATCCTTTTCAGAATCCACCAAACAAGACATGGCAAAGTCTCTCTTTCACACGATGGGCTATAATACTGATACAGTGGTTCAATAGTCTCCTATGATTCTGTAAGTCTTAGCTTTCTCTTCTTTCTAAATGCTGAGGAGGGAAGTGCAGTGGCTCAGCAAAACTATACAAAACAAGTAACAAACTATCCAAGCTAAAGATCTCTCAGGTAGGATGGGAGACCTGACAGAAAAACTCTTAACCTTATCATGACGTCATAGGAAGTCTTGCTTTTGCTGAAAGTACGTTTTCCACTGATGGAAATTTAGCTGGAGGTTTCCAGCAGGCTCGTTTTTAGGATGTATGCCAGCGCAACTTGATGTCCCTGATGTCACTTTAGTTGATTAGTCCAAACGTGTCAAACAAAACTGAATCCAGTCTTCAGAAAGAAGTGTCAGTTGGCTCCTGCAGCTAAGTCAAACCAATGTTTATAACAAATCAAACCCACCATATGTCTCATGTAGTTAAGACAGTAAATAAGGGCACTTGAAGCTCTGAAGCTTTCTCACTAGCTTCTTCATATCCTTACACGTACAGTACACTGCCCTGCCAAGAACTTAGTAAAGTGCGTTTTAATTTTTTGAGCCCTTATTCTCAATCTTCAGAAACTTTTTTCTTATCTACTACCTGCTATCCACACAAAAATGAGCATAAAAAATTAGCACTCCTGCTCCCTCAGAGTCTGGACCAAGGATCTATGTTTGTATTGAAACATCTGTCTCAGCCAGCCACTAAATCCAGCAAGATTTTAAGTAAAAACCTTATTTAAAAGACATCATATCACCCAGATCCCATGACGGCAATGAGGTCTTTATGTTTGTTTTCATTCCCCCCCAACAGCCAAGAAGAAATATTTTGCTATGAAAGTTCACAGAAACTACCATACATTGCTGCTGAAGAAGTTCAAAGCTTCATGGCAGTGAGTCGACCAAGATGCACCTTGCACACAAACACACTCGACGCTTTGTGCCATGAACAAACATGATTTGAGGTAATCAGCTACTTTTCTCTCACTCTCCTTAGGTTTCCCTAAATTGCGAGAAACAGACTATTAGAGACACATGTCTCTGAGTCAAAAAATGAGTTTTCAGTTTGTGAATTACAAGTGAATTGATTTACCGCAGAAGAAACATAAAAGAAAAAATGCCAATAGTTTTGAGATTAATGTAGATTAAGTTGTCCACAGTCAGGTAAAGCAGCAACTATTTAGTTGTTCTCTCGTTGTCTGAACTTAGAGCAAATGGTGATTTCCAAGTTTCAGCCACTCAGTGGAACCTAAAGGTGACCCATGGCTGCAGTTATGCACCAAGTGGCTGTACAGACTGCAGCCTTTCCCAAAAAGCAGCTTTTTGATACTACCAAATCACCATTGCAAGTATTTTATAAACCCTAACTGCATTTATACATGCATATGAAGATAGTCTACACATTTGAGAACACTTTCTGATTCACACAGTACATTGCTGCTGAAGCAAGGAGGGTCACAGGAATAAAACCTCACAGAAGGAACATTCTGACCAAAGGAATGATTTAAGGTGATACTTTAAAGTCAAAATCCTGGACACAGCATTAAGCTCTGCCTCTGTTGAAAACCACCTGTGACATTTATAAAGCTTGTAAGCTGTCAAAATTTCACTTAATGCTTTAACCAATAATGAAACCTGAAGCAAAATAATGCCTTTTCCTACATATTAGACCAGAGGCTTAAGCAGCATGGGATTTAGATGCAAGCACAGAGGCATGTAGAGCTATTTTAGGCACTTCTGTATTATCCAAGACACCTGCATGGGGTTATGCAGATATGACATCAGACCCATGCCCTTCTGGAGAAGCATTTGTAGACCAAACAAGAAAAGTTAAGTCACCAAAAATGACACTAGGTGTTGAAAATTGAATGTCTCCCAGTAGAGTCTGCTTCTACAAACCCACTGTGAAATTCTCTGAAGTGTAAATCTTCATTTGAGTTTTGCTTTTAAAATATTAAGATATTTCCATGAGAATGATTGGCTGCTGCTCATAGGAAGCTTGCTGCACCTATTTATGGGCCAAAATGAGAAATCTGTTTTGAAAGTATTGTACCCGTGCCTGCAAAGTTAATCCCTGTATATGAAGGACTGCTTGCTTTAACTCTATATGCATAGCTATTTTCTTCAGGGATACTGTTAAATATAGTTCTAAAAGTGCTGACTACATCAAAGTAGATGGGCTTGCCACTTGCCTAAACTGGAAGGCACCCAGACGGTCATATAGTCCTTGTAGCAGTGGGGAAAAGGGAGGATGGGCTGAAACAGAGAATGCACTGAAAAAAGCCCAGAAGGCAGCTGAAAGATGCTGGCAGCAGTGGGAGTAAGGTGGCTTCCTTCATTTTAAAGAAACTAACATAACAGTATATGAAAAATATGGAAAAAAAGTTTATTCTTAAGGGAAAACGGCACACGTGCTTTATTCACAAGGAATACATGCTTTATGCACAATGCCAAGTCCCTCATTAGCATCAGTGTACTCAAAGGAAAGGGTCAAAGCCCACACATTTTACTGTGGCCAAATGTTTCTCAGTTTCTTCTCTCTGAGAAATGATTATATGACACTGGCCGCTACAAAAGAAGGATCTCTTGAAACAGTGGGAAAATGGACACTCCAGGTAAGGAATGACCATATAAGAGAGTGGTGGGAGCCATCCTGAGGGAAAGAGGGGAGGTATAAGTGAAAGGGTGTAGCAGCACAGTGAAACACAAAGGGAGTCTGCTGACAGCATGTGTGTGTATAGGCCTATAGCTCTATCCTAACACAAGCTACTTGGCAGGGTATCTGCTCACCTTTCATCTTGCAAAATCCTAGCTGAGATTTGTTTGAGGTGCCCCAGCTTTCTGCTTGTGCACTGCCCTCCCCTTGGTCTGGTTAAGAAACCGAGGAGTTTTCCTGAAGGTGCTCTGTAACTCTTCTCCAGCATGATGACTTATTTCACACAGCATAAAAATTTCCCTCTGTTCCAGGGGCTTTGTTGAGGGGTGATTAGCCTACCCAAGATCTCTGATCAGAGGAGAAAGTTTGTGTCCAAAATTGTGAAAGGTAAGAGGCTGTGTCAGCTCGCAGGCTTGCTGCAAGCTCGTGTAACTTTAAACCACACTGTAATGATTACATGAGCCTGTCAAAACAGTATTCATCAACCTTACCTGAACTTTCTGCTACTATCTGGTCACGGATTTTTTAATTTTTTTTTAAATCAAGTTCGTTTTGTCCTTTTTCTGTGAGCACTCTTTCAAAGGCATAAACAATTACACCAATTTCACACCTAAGGTTAAACTTGGGTGAAAACAGTTTCTTAGCAAACCATTTTCAATGGAAATATTACTCCAGGAGATAAACAGCTATCTAAGTGATATCATTTCCACCTACTGCAATGCCAATTTTGGGGTGAAAAATAATACGGGGTGAAATACGATAACAACGAATTCTAATTGCTTTTAAAGGTGTTGGTTATTCCCCATAGTGCACAAAGAAACTGAAAATTGAAAGATGTTTTTTCTGGTGTTTGACAGCATCAACTTAAAAAGGTGACAGGGAGGGACAGAAAGGACTGTATGCCAGTCCATTTGCACACAACACTAATCACACTTGACATGTTTGTTTATTGATCTACTTGTATATTTCAGAGCCTGGATATCTATGGTTTTAAAAGTCTGAAGAATAATTATTTTTCCACGGTACCACAGCTATACATGTGACGTAGCAGTCTGACCTGGTAAAGCAAGTACATATTTTGTTCCTCTGTATTTGTTCCAAGCTACTCTTTGCTAGAATGCTTCAAACTGGGACATACCCTTTCATATCCTTTTAGTTACACAAGCAGGAGTTTCTATTTCCTTGTTTATCCTCAATGAAAGGGTGAGCAGTCAAGTCAAGCATTGGGCAATGCAGCAGATGTGCACAAAGCACCCATCTGACAATGGCCAGGGTTCCCACTGAGACTTTTGAGCAGAGAATAATTGTACTTTCTTTTGGCATGAACCAAGGGTACAAAATCACATTTACGTGTGCAAGCCTTTGCCCTCTCAACATGTGTTCTCAGCTGCATTAGAGTAGCTGGCGAAGGTCAGTTTGATTTTCAGTCCTAAAAGCAAAGAGTGACAGTAGGAATGTGGCAGAGAGTAACATTTTAAAATAAAGCATTTTCTCTCCCTCCAACTACACTTAGGTTTTATTAATTAGGGTTTGCAGGAGAAAAAAAATTTAGAAATGTCACTCAATAAGAAACCAGCTCAGGCTTTTCAAAACCCAGAAATTAAAAAAATGCCACCAACAACAGAAAAGCTGATATTAGACAGAATTTCTCTTTTACACTATAATTTTCAAAAGTCTCACAAATTGACATTAAAGTTCAGTATTTAGTTTCAGGTTACATGATGATTTCATATAATGATCCTTCCTGTGAGTTTTTTGATGCTACTTCCTTTTCTATCTCAATTATTTCCAAGCATAAAGAACTCTCAATCTAATCTTCCATCTGTTAGGTTTTCTGTCTTCTTTTTCCTTTCCATTTTTCCTTCCCCTGATCTACGTTTTTTGTCTTGTCTCCTTTTCCCAATCCATAAATTCTCTACTACTCCTTCCCATTTGGAGTACTTAGCTTTCTTCCCATTCATTAACAGGACAACAAATTTTACCTGAACCTCATCTCTTGAAATGGAACTGAAGTATATTTTGATTCGCTACACCTTGCATAAGAACTAAGCTGCAAACCAAGAACCAAAAACCCTCAAAACAAAACCACCAACCACTCTGCAGATAACTGTACACACAGCACTCTGGAAATAACAAATCCTAAATTCCTAGCATATTTATGACACAGCAGAGTTCATCTTTCAAATTAACTGTGTGTGCTAGTTCCACATCTGAGTAGCTACATATGTGAATGCAGCATTCGATCAGAAAGCAATTGAAATTTGGGTGACTAAGTTTTCCAATACCTAGAATAAGACTAGTTCCCTTATCTTAAAATTAATAGCAAGAAATAAGCTGCTTTTCATACATTTATAAAGACACAGAACTTTTAATTTCCAACCTTATGCTTAAGTTTTGTGCTGATTTTTGAGAAGACAGTAGCAGATATCCATCAAACTCTTAACTTCTTTACTTGGCGAGGCCTAACCACGTATCACAGAATCATAGAATTAACTGGGTTGGAAGAGATCTCCGAGATCATCAAGTCCAACCCTTGATCCAACCCCACTGTGATTACTAGATCATGGCACTCAGTGCCA
>JAYRBT010000177.1:15081520-15104165 GCA_036023395.1 Myiotriccus ornatus
GTGTGGCCTCACCAGTGCTGAGTACAGGGGAAGGATCACTTCCCTGCTCCTGCTGGCCACACTGTTCCTGATCCAGGTCAGGATGCCACTGGTCTTCTGGGCCACCTGGGCACACTGCTGGCTCATGTTCAGCTTCCTGTCAATCAGCACCCCCAGATCCCTTTCCACTTGATATGACCTATCAAAACAGAAATCCATAGAGTGTTTATAGGTTCATACAACCCATCAAAGCTGAGAGATAGGAAATAGATGTATTTCTTGAGAAGTAGATGAGAAGACGAATTAGAGTGAAACTCCTTGACTATCAAGCTTATGCAGACTTCTTTAAAGGTCACAAATTAGATCTGTGGGACCAATCTACCGATTTTCTTCCTTTTAGTAAAGAATGTCCAACCTTTTAATATGATTTTGCCTCAGGACACTACTAAACTCATGGTACTTCATCCAGCATTTCTCCTGCATGAGGCCTTTCCCCTGTTCCCTAAGTAACATGCTGCCCCATACTACCCTCACCTACTTATTTCCTGTGCTCTTAATGCTGGAAGTGTGCCTGCACACATGCAAGCAATGCTCAGTGGGATACGCAGCAGCACGACCACACCTCTTCAAATGACTTCTAACAGAAAGCTCATTTCAAAAGGATGTGACTTGCAGGGACATTTAATTAATTAGGCAAGTGTTTAGAGTAAAACCCCAAACAAGGCAAGTACTGGGGATCCTTTATTTTATCTGTTTTAATTTTATTTTAAGAGCCCCCTCTGGCTCTGGACACAGTCACACCAATATTAGAGAGAACAGCTGTTCTGAAGCCCAGGGGCACTGACTGTGCGTGTCCTCTGCTCCCAGATGACTCAGTGCTGGCCACTCTATGAGAGTGGCAGTTTAAGGGTTAAGCATCAGAGGGCACAGAACAGCACCACCCTGATCTCTGAGACCTGAAAGATACCCACATGGAGAGGGAAGTGCTGCCTTCCCAGCCTTGGCCACCATCACAGGCATTTAATTGTTTCCCCCCAGAAGGTGAGAGATTCCCTGTCTCCCCCTCACCCTCCATTCTCTAAACTCTGTCTAGGTACAAAGGCAGAAAGGCAGCAAACGGCACCTTGCTGGGCTGGCAGGGCTGGAATTGTCCCATTACAGCTGCTCCCTAAATATCAGACCTCATGGACTGCAAAATCAACTGAACATCCCCCCAAATCATCTCTTGCCAAATCTGTAATTTGCCAAGTGCAAATTCCTTGGCATTTACGAGTCCAAGTACTATATTTTGGTCTTATCTGGAAAAGCAGGGACAGAAAAAATAGACAAATGTTACTAAATTGGTCACATAATTGGGGACTGGGGGGAAGGAGTCAGATCAGCCAAACCCCAACTCTACAGAATAATGTGCCTTCATGAACAGTCCAGAAGATCTGACACAGATTCGTATGGATAAATGTATCCTTATATTTGTAAGTTGAAATTTGTAAGACAGAAAAAGATGTGCACTCAGAGAGACAGACAGAAAGACAGCAGTAACCACGAAAACTCCCAGCTACTAAAATGCTTCTGGTGATTTCTATGTTTTGACAAAAATTTCCAAGCAGGGTTTTATGAAACCGGTACATTTATAAACTCAGTCAATGAATAAAGAAGCTCAAATGTGAGTTAGATACACCATGTATTTAAGGAAAAAGCAACTCACAAAGACAGGGAAACCAAAGCTGATGGAAGCTGAACTGAAGTTGAATTAAGAGTGAACTCAAAGCCTCACAGCATGGGATGGTTTATTAGCAGCCTGAAGACAAAGGCCACAAAGCAGTTTTACTCCCTTAGAGAGAGGAGCCCTATTATGGAGCCTTTCAACTCTCCAAGAATTGCCTTTTAACTCTCCCTCCACAGTAGGACAAACAGGGGAAAGAAATTAGTCTTGGATGATGTTAGCTGTTTTGTAACTTGTAGTGCTAGTCCCACTGGAGCTCTTCTGACTCCTGTCAGATTTATCCTCTTGACATTCAAAATGGATTAACCTAAGGTATCTTTTCATAAGTAATAACAATAAAAATAACCCCTCAACCCACATAGCATTTTCTCCCTCTGACTCAAAAAATATGAGGATTAGTTAGAGGTCCAAATGATATTTCCTGGACTTTGTAGTAATCTCTCCTTGACTGTCAGTGCTACTTTTAAAGGAAATGCTACTTGCTAACATAGAATCTGCACAATTAACTACATCATGTTGTCACCTACCTACATCATAAAAATATAAAAATTTACAAAAACTCCTTGTGCTTCCAGAAGTCTCTAAGTCATTGAGCCTGAAATACTATCAGTAGCAAAATGCATCAATAACATTCAGTACATCCGTATATCCCATTCAGCTTCAATTAGTGTGGTTTTGCTAAAAGAGAAATGTATTATTTTTCAAACGATTTAAGAAGAACTTGGCAAATAATTCAATCTTATTTTGGCTATCGGGTGCTCCTTACTGAAAAGAATTTTTTTTAGATGTGTCGTATTCTGATTTCTGAAAATATCTCATCCTTAAGTCTTTTACTCTAATGACTAACATACAGCTAAGTCATATGGAGTGTTGTCTCGTATTGTTTTGTTACTGTAGGATTGTTTGAAAAATGAATGGACTAAGTTGAGCATCAGTTCAGAGTAAAAGTAACGAATGTGTATATAATTTTACTCCTGTCAGAACTGGATACACCTTATAAAGTGCTGTATTTTGGGAAGGAATTTGCTTCATCTAAGCAGGTGGAGCTCCAAGCAGACTTTGGCTCGTATCATATGGAAAAATACATTTATTGCTGTGGAAAATGAAGCTGCACGTTAGAGGAAAAAGAAAACCCACATGACTCAGCTGCAACACAATGGTCATGTAAAGTACTTGAATTTGCTCTCACAAGACAAATTTCACGATCTTATGTCACTGGTCACAGGCTGTAATGCCTCACATGAGGTGCCACATTGCTTTAGGAATATTTGCAACAAATCCCTGTATACTAGAACACATTTTTCACCTGTAGAGCACCAACTAAACAGCTCAAAACAAGCAGCTTTTTTTGCATTGTCACAACAGGTTCTCAGGAGGCTATGCTGCAAAAAATAATCTGACACCATGGCAGTGCTATCTGATCAACTTTTCAACTTCTATGATGCTCCTGTTTTCATAGCAAGCCAGCACATGTGCAAGTGATAACTGTGAATATAGTCAATGTGGATTTTTTTCCATATGATTAGTAACTACTGGGTTCATGCAAGTAATCCACCGCACAATACCCTAAATATCTAAGGTATCAGGATAAGCTCTAGCAAGAAAATAGTGTCTTTCTTATTCAAAAGAGGAGCATAAATATTTAAGGACTGAGCCAATATATAGGGGATTTATACTTTAATACAAAGTTTCCAGTGTTTCAAATGTCCAAATTTGAGGTGTCTGTTGCAAGACATCCTGAGTCATTATAATTTCAGCTACAATATGGTGTTCTAGCTTGAGTCTTGTCAGTAGTCTTAGAAGAAGGCTTGACGAAGAACATAAATTGAAAGAACACAGAAAAATGGGAATGAGGGGAGAATGGAGAAAAGAAAACCTGCACTAGCGAGCATTGTTTCCCATTTAAAGAGTATTCTGCTAAAGAAAGAACTAATACGAACTTGTCAGCACAAGCATTCCTATGAAAAAATAGTATGAATAAGCAAAAAGTAAAAAAGGAGATACTACTTTCTGAACCTTAAAGGCACATGTTGCAACTATATTGAACCTGATAGGATTCAGGTCAAGAACATCCACTAGCAAGGGCTCTCCAGGATTATGGCACAATAAGATGAACCGGTTAAACAAGTCCTATGCAATAGTCCATCGGAGTATTTAGGGTCCCATAGCATCTCCTCTCAGTGTCTGATTTGTTGTCCCTGTCAATGCATGTGTTCACACAGTTATATCCCAGCAACTCCAGAAAATAATGAGGATCGGTTTTGCTGATTTGAAGCCCTATTTATACTAACCTCAAGGACTGCATCTAACAATTACTGATCAAGTCTGACACTCATAGTTCACACCAGCATTTATGCATTACTTTGCTGAAACTTTTTCACATGCATCCACACTGTTCAAAGCATGCAGAATAATCTTTTTAACAGTCTCTGCTGAACAGCTGAGCACATACTTCATGTTTTGATCTGGATTCATCATAGCAAGTGTAGCAAAACATTGAAAAGTGTGCTATTCATTTAGTCATGTACAAAAACACCCTCCAAATAATCTGTATGAGAAGGGGAGAGTTTTTAAAATGCATTTCATTTCTTAAAATGTGGGGTCTTCTGCTTTTATGACTCACTGTAATTGCTTCTCTCTTCAAACTGGTGATTTTGTCTAGTAATGTAGCAGTGGAACTGATCAGTTAAATGAAGCATGAACTGCAGCCTGCAGAGAGCTGGATTAAAAACTGCTGAGTTTTCAACATGATCCTTAATCAGAAAGGGTTTCTTTTAGAGGAAAGAAAATGTAAAACATAGGGGGCAGGGAGAAAAGGGGTAGGAATGAGATAATAGTGTTCTTTTTAAAATAGCAATGCATTTCAATTTTTACATAATACGTAAACCCATAGCACCCCTATTCATAAACATGTATTTCCATTAATAATTATTTAAGACTACAGTCATGGCTTAATTTGGGCTCTTTATATGTTCATACTGCAACTTGTCACAGAGGGTGCCCACAAGTCTTACACAATAAAAATAATTTTACAGCAGTAGCAGCCTTAGCCTGTTTTTACCCTTTCTAGTTACAGTCATCACACACATTCACAGATACTAAATCACAAGATACTAAATTCTCAAGGTGTATTTTAGTTTTGTGTTGTTCTGGAATGAACAACCTTAAAGGATCAGGAGGCATCTGTAAACCGCATCTTTTGCACAGATAAATAAAGTCCATTTCTTGAATAGCTGGCAGAGTGCAAAGAATGGGCCAAGGAATGAAATGAAGGAAAAAAAAGAGAGGAAACGTCACATTGCTTGCCCACAAGTGCTGCCAAATGGACAAACTAGGAGAGCAATCCATTTCTCCAGTTAATGCTGACGCCATTTTCACTACTCCTGAGCTCCTTTTTCGTCTTGTTAATCCTGTGCCTTGCAAGGTTCATTAACCCTGTTTACACAGAAAGGTCGAGTCAGTCTGACATGCTAACAAAATGCACATCTATCTGCACTTAAGCACATATACACTTCAGTTTCTTTTTAACAAACTTTCCAACTAAGAAAGTGGTTTTTTTCTACTTCATATTAAAAAAAATAAAATCTAGCAAACACAGGACTTAGTTTTACCCAGAGCACTAAGCAGGAAGCACAAATCCACAAGAAACTTTTCATTGATACTTGGTCCCTTCCTCCTTGAAGGTTTTAGAAGAGCAGCATGTTACTTAACAGAAAGGCAGCTACATATGGACCAGAACACTGTCTCATCCAAAGGGGCTCTGGAGCACAGTATTAAATTGAAAGACCAGTGCAACCCCAAAGCAAACAATGAATTTCAATTTGCTGGTTTACGTGGAGCAGGAAAGGGATGCTGCAGTCATTTTGAAACTGAATGCTCCTAAACCAGTACTGGGTATCTGGCCTAATGTTAAACAATGTTTGAACATCTCTTATTTAATACAACTATGTGAAAACCTGAGATTACCTCAAACAAAATCCTGACATGGGGCTTAAAAGAGATTTTTCCCTCATGGGCTCTACTACACCACATATAATCCTGTTTATCATAAAGGCAATTGGCAGATGCCTTCCACTGGGTCTGGAAGAGCTGCATGAACATTTGATGAGAGAACTGTGCCCAAACAGAAGGGGATGCAGCCCTAGTCTAAATAGACTTTAAACTGCAGATCTTACCACTTGTGTCTTGACAGAGGGTGAAAACTCAGAGGTCTGCCACTCAGGAAGCACCATGACAAAAAGAAGGGATACAAAGCAATTCCCCAAGCAGAGAAGTGTTTTTCCCTGGAAGGTAAAAAGGTAGCACTGCCTTTTCACTTGAAAAACAGAGCTTTTTTTTGTGTTCATTTTCCTGACAAAATTGTTGTTGTTTTTCACAGAAACTGGAAGCAACCTAATCAATAGCTCTATCCATGTGTCTGCAGCACTCATAAGAACCTGTCTGGCAACACCCGAAAACCAGCCTGCACCAGAACTGCGATCAATGCACATTTGACAGAGGTATAAATGAGAGATCACTAACACAATCCTTTGTTAACCAGAATTCCAGTTTTATGAGATTTGTGGGCTCCTTAATGTGGGAAAATAAGCTTACCATGACTTTAAACAACCCAAAGACTGCTGAACAAGAGTTGGGTATCAGAGGTACTGTGGCCCAGTGTCGTACACACACTGCGTCCCGCAAAAAGTAGCACGTGTTAAGTCCCTTCCCACTGCTGATTCAATAGCTCATGGTTATACAGTAATATACAGAATGAACATACAGTCTGAACATTAGCACAGCAACAACCTTACTGTTTATTCAGCAAGTCTCCTACACTGAATTAGGAGTCTCCTACACTCAGCCCAGTAAGGAGGTTATTGGTAGTCTGCAGAAAGGTATTTGAAGTATCCACAGAAATTCCATTTATGAATTTGCAACAATACTGTCTGTATGTCTTGATCTTGCCAAAGTTCACTTGTGTTTATGCGAGCAAAACTGCAGTCCAATTCTTCTTAGCCAGTTCCATTACGATAAAGAGAGAAAAGAATAGGACACTGATAGGAAAATCAGGTACAATGCTGCTCCACATCAGCCTTGTTTTAATTAAGTCAGCTATGATCTCACGGCAGGATCATTTTTAACGTTGGTGTTTAGGAGAAAGGCTTACATTGAAGGCTAGTTTGGCTGCCTTTAGTTAAGAATGTGATTCATGTGAGTGGGAGAAAACAATGCAGAAAAATCTACATTTTTGTGTAAACATAGAAAATAGAAGATTTGTATGCCAGAGAAAGAAATAAAAAATAGAACACATGTATTTTGCTGACTACACCGTAAGGAAATTCGCTACAGGAAGCGATAACTTGTCCCAGCAGAACCATCACTATTAATACAACAGTAGGTCCATCTGAGTATTCATGTGCCATACACATTTATTCCTTGTTTAAACACCTCTCCACCATCTGAACCATGCACATTTGTTTCACTGCTCTGAATTAACAATAATATTCCATGCTGTATGTTTACATTTGTGAGCTTGAAAATAACACTGATCCAGAATGTGGCTTTTAAAAAAAACATAATATTGTCAGAAGTTCTTAACAATTACTATAGAGCCTTTCATTCTTTGCAGAAAATATCTTTATGGAGAAATTCTGAATATTTTGTTCCTGAGGCTAATTCATTTCTAATAAGAACAGGCAATCCAATGGTTTCTCAAAGAATGTGTTTTAAATTCTGAATCCTCCTATGTAATCTGTTCTCAAAGAAATAATATACCTCTTCAAATAGCCAAGCTGAACAATGTCCTATGAGCTATGCAGATTTCCACTGGTAACTTACACAGGTGAATCAGATAAATGCATTAAGACAAAGTTTATAGTTAAGTAGAATGTAAGCGCTGAGTTACACTGGCCTGAAACTCCTGGTTGTAATCAATTTCTACGCCCCTATTTAACACAGAGGGAAAAAATACCCTCATTATAAAAAACAAGTTTTCACTGTAAGGCAATCAGTATAATTTTCAATATTATTCTGTCACTGATAAAACTTAGAATTTCTTGTCTTAGTTTTTAAATACAACCAGATGCAAAACTGATAGACAAAAAAAAGCAATAATCATCTCTCTCAAGCCACTTTCTTAGTAAAGATACTCTAGAACCATTCAAAGCAGTATCTTTGTTTGAGTCATTGTACTGAAAACTGCTATTTTGTCATATATTTTTCTTGTTTTGCTCCATAATATCAGAAAAAACCCAACAGATAGTCCCTCCTCCTCCTCCTTATCTAGCATACAACTTCCAAGATCAGCTGGGACTTAAATGTGGGTCTTTTTCAAAACACTTTTGATAAAAGTATAGAGATTGTCCCTTAATAACAGAAGAAACTAAGTCATGTTTTCAGAAATTCTTTAAGAACTTGCTAGATTAAAGGACTGTCTACATGTGGAATTATTTAGTAATGACTGCTCAAGAACAGCTACTCCCGAATAATTCCATGTGTAGACACACTTATTCCAGAATAAGGTTGCCTTATTTTGGTCTAATTTAGCCCATCAAAGTGTGTTAAGCTACACAGAAACAAGAGTGTCAGCACATGGAGTTATTCAAGAATCACTGTTCCTAAATAATTCCATGTGTGGACAAGTGCTTGTGAAAGCTGAAGTTCAGCTCTGTTATCCCCAACCACGTTATCTCTGGTATCACAGCTCACACAAGGCACTTTGTGTATATGTACTGCTTCTCATTCTGTTACTTTCCTTATTTCAGTTCAACAAAAAAAATCACTTTTTAAATTCAATGGTCATTGTTGAACGTAAGCTAAACAAATACAATTGTACAGTCACTCAAATGCAATTCTTCTAGAGATTAAGTAAACTTCATCGTATTTTGTTTTCTGAACAAACCAGTATTTACAGTTGGCATTTGTTCTTGTAAATTGATTGTGCACAAAAAGCCACCTCTTTATGAGGTACTAGGGACAGTTGAAAGTAATTGGGATTTGGTTTTCCTGAGATGGAACTAATATGGCCAACTGCTGAATTAATATTTGGATAAATGTTTTGTTTCAGGTAATAAAATAAAGAATTTGTTCATGTTGTTAGAGAGACTCACTACTGGGTAATCAATCAGAGCACACACTACAAATCACATTTTCAGCAAGGCACAAATCTGTCAAAGGGTATAATTATTACTGAAAAATTTTCACAAACACCTATAATTATTGGAGTTAATAGTAACATGTCAGGCCAGGCTGGAATACGGCATTAGTTACCTCTGGTTCCAAAGTTCAAACTCAAAGTGGTAAGAAGTGAAAATGGATTTTGATAGTCCTACAACATCCAGTAGACCAAATCTCAAAATCATACTCCAGCTGGCTGTTATTAGAAGCCTATGCTGAGGAAAACCCACTTGCTGGAATGCCAGAGGTAGAGCAGGTACCCTTCAGCATATCCCTGGAAACTTTCTATTTCACTGAGAAGGTTTAATACAGGTACACGGTGGAAAAAGTGCTAAAAAAGTACAGTCTTGTAGGGTTATTATACATAATCTCTTATTGTTCAGAAACTGCAAAGCACACAGTATGAGTACTCCCTCCTTTAGAGTTATCATCCAGACTTTAACTAAATGTTCACTCACAGCCTTTGTGCAACAGCCCTGGAAACCTGAGGGGACCGCTCATTCTGTAAGCATTTTGTTTTCTCCTACTCACGAATTGTGAAATCCTTTCTTTATTTGCTTCACATTCCCCTACTCTTATGACAAATAGAGAACGATGAATTACTTCAAGGTCCTTTCCATGAGTGAATTATCAGTATTTTGGAAATATCAATACATTTAGCTTCAAAATGCTTCTGGCAGCTGGCTGGTATGACAACACTCTCACTTGGCAGATCAAAACTAGAAAGGCAGAGTGATTTTATGGCCAAAACACAGTAACTAACTTTACATGTTTTACTTTACAACCCTGGCTGGATTTTTCAAAATGAAAGTACCTCTCATTTTCCATGATCTCATTGACCCAAGGACAACTGCAGATACTTGAAATAATTCTACTGGAGTCAGCACCACAGCATACTAAACATCTATGCTGAGCCCCTCAGCATGTCTTTGCAGCGCCTTTTTTAGTATCATCTTACAAAATATCTGCAATTTTGGTCATGAAAATGAGGAATTAATTGTAGTTAGCATTATATGGCACTCAACAGAGTCAAGTACAGCGTCCATTGATTTCATTCTTTTTAAATTCAGATCTTCAGATCTCACATTTCACTCCAGAAAATGGGAGTGTTTTAGATTTTTTTAAAAGAGTTCAGATCACAGAATTCAGTAACAGACACAAGGTAAAAAACAGTGAATGGTCCCCTGAGGAGCCAGAATATCACTGTTAAACTTTTTACCTTAGCATTATCCTAGTATTAAAAAATGAGTGCAAAAATGTTATAAAAATCACGTGCAATATTGTGTTATGAAAGCTGAAAATAGCGTTGGCATTTCCAAAAGGTTCATTAAGCTTACACAAGAGGATATTGGGGAAAATGTGATGGCATTATAAGCACTGTTTTTGGAGGAATCACGTAAAGTGTCAGATAACAAGTACAGAGCTAATTTTTTTTCTAGTTAGCATTGTGACTTAATACACACTTTCTAAAAGCTGAGCAAACAGAAGATAAAGGAGTAACTGGGGGGATTTCCACAAAATGCAAGCCTGTATTTACTTATTCAATCCAGGTATTCATTTAAAATAGACTTCTACAGTGCAAAGTGCCACTAATGCATTGCTAATTTAAAACCACTGTTAGATCCATGCCTAGTATAAAACATCTTTTATACCAGATCTTTTACTCAGTCATTATTGTCACTGAATACAAAATGGATGCAGTCTAATGGTTTACAAGGCTTTGTTAAATTAAATACTTTTGCAATTTTTCACAATTTAATGAAATCTAGTCATACCAGAGTTGCTTAACCTGTTTTTAAGTAGAACTGCCATTTATGTGTTTAAAAAGTGCATTTAGCTCTCCACTTCTAAGATCTCCATCTGGATTTTACATTTATTATTTGCTGAGGGTTTTTTTTCAGTCCAGAGCACTTACTCTGAATGGATGCCTATAAAAACAAAGACGAATTTACATTATCCACCTCAATTATAAATCAGAACTACCTCCTCAACTTAGGGTTTGAGTAAATTCTAAGAGATAACATTTGAATAACCTGCCAAGATTTTCTTATGGTGGTATTCAGCAAAAAAGTCAGTGTTAAGCAATTTTGACTTAACAACTTCCATGGGCCTCTGTGCCACATCAGTGCCCAAGCCAAAGGATGTTTTGCTAATCCTGAGGGGGGGAAAAAAAGAAAAAAAAAAAAAGAAAAGAAAGAAAAAAAAAAAAAAGGAAAAATGAGTATCCCCACTTTGGTATCTTGAAAAAAGTCAGGATTAAAATCAAAGCCTCAAAACACACACAAAAAAGAATTTTCTGCATTTGATATGCCCATTCTACTGGTGAAAGCTCATCTATCACAGAATCCTGGATCATCATGAAATTAAACATGCTTATTTTACAAATGGAATACAATTGAAAGAGATGATGCCAATCATACTAAAAGGAAAAGGAGAAAAAAATTCTCATTATGAAATTTTTCAGGTAAGTATCTCAAACCCAGGGGTTGGTAGTGACATCTCCATATTCATAGTTTGCTGTTGAAAAAAGCCCAAGTAACTTGAGTTACATATCCTAAATGTGCCAGGAAACAATAACTTCTATCAGTCAGATGATTTTTACTCAGTATCAATGGAGGAATTTAATTACCTGACTCTACCCTTCAGGCTGGAAATCACGGACTGTCTCATCTATTTCCTGGGCAGTTCTAGGTAGTATTTCCAAGTTTTACACTTTGAAACACCCAAACAGGTCATCTTACTGTGACAAATGGCAATGTCAGGTATTTCTTATATTGAATATAACAATATATAAGAATATAAGAATATTCTTAATATTCTTATATTGCTCTTTTCTTTTAGGATTCTTCTCCAGCTGGTCTAAGAACAGCTTACTACCCCACCTTTCATCCCACTACATCCATGAAAAAAATATCTCATTCTCACTTCATTGCATGGAAAAGTTGGACTGCTCTCTACATCCCACCTCACCAAAACATTTCCCTTCTCCCCATTCTGTTTCCAACACCACCAAGGTCTATTCCACAGCTTTCAGGGAGGAAATCTCTGTGCAACATGCCCCTCTACCAATGTCTGTCTCTCAGCTTAACAAAGTTTTTTTATTGTTCTCAGACAATATTATTAAAAAGTTTGAAAACTTCTACTGTCAAGTGCAAAAACACAGAAAGAAAAATAACTTTGTTAAAACATAGGACTTCCAAAGTTGAAGTTAAATGTGCAGCAAAAGCAGATCTTTAAAACTTAATAGTGTCTGGTTGACAGCACTCTTCCTCCTTCTTTAGTCTCTGGCTTTTTTCCAGATAAACAGGCATACTGTTCCTGTAGGTGTTACAAGTCTTGCTGGTACAATTAACTGAAATTAGCATGGCAAGAACAATCTGTTCTATTGCCATGCTCATGGCTCTAAAAACTCGGCGTAGATGGATTACATTTCAGCTGTCAGCAGAAGTCTAATGGATTATCCCTCAACTTTATCTACTGAAGTAAATTCAACACTGATCTTTAGGTTAAGGCAAAGAAAGTAGTCAAAAGAAGCACCAGGTAGTAAACGTTTCCATCAAACTGTCACAAGGGGGAACTCATCTGCTCTGTATTTAAATTAGGAAAAGAACATGTATCTCAGAAACAGGCTTCTTCTATCAGTTTGGTAGCAGACAGTGTAATTTATTTATAAAGAACATTGAAAGAGAAAGAATGTCAGAGTGAAATGCATGCATTAAATACTTTCTCTAAATTTGAATCTAATCCAAATTTAACCTTTATTCTCAAACATACAAGGCTACACCAACCATTCTCTCTAGTTACCTCCAAATATATAATAAAATCAAATTTCCACCTCAACTGTTACCCTCCATCCTCCCCATCAGAATCCAAAGAAATGTATAATGAAAGCACATGACTCCCCCCCACTGCTAGCAAAACTGCTTAGCATGTATTTATTAAATCATAGTCCTCTGCATTACCTCTTCTGTCAGATATGCTTTGGGTTTGCTAGGGTGGGGTTTTTTTGCATATAAAACATGCCATAAATTCTTACTTAATCTACTACAGTATATCTATGATTTACCAATAATTCAACCAAAAACTAACACAAGGGTGAATTTAAAGTGTAACTATTTTATTTCATTATTTTTCCTCTAAGTATAATAACCGCTGGATTTAGAAGCAGTTAGCTGAAGTATCACTCGAGTTCCACAGCCAAAACTAAAGGCATTATCTTTGGAGTCAATGAAGTCTGCAGCTGCTGGAATCTGGAATGGAATGCATCTTTTCATTAGGCTGGTGCCAAATTAGAAATGCCTGCTCATCCAAATGAACCATGAATGCAGCACTTTAGAAGTATCTGCTCTTCGCATGTAACTCAGCATGCTAGAGAATGTGACAAGCCTAGTAACACTACATCTTTGGCACTTGTGGGAGAATGAAAAATGTCACTGCCAGTGTCCTTGACTGAGCCCTCGCACGGCTGCCCTGTCCTAGAGGTCCAAGAGCGAACTGAAATGCAGCCCCCATTTTCAGCTCCATGCTGCTGCTCAAAATAGAATATTTTATTGTCAGAGGACTTGAACAGAGAGCAGATCATAACGCCCCAGATAAGCAAAACCAGAGTTGAAAACCACAGTAAGAACAAACTGGCTGTTACCCTGCTTAATTAAAGAGCAGGGAAACATGACTTGCTCTACATCACAGCACAAACCAATTTTCCTCAGCTAACACACTGATGTTTGCTTGCTGCCATATCAGCCTAAGCCTCTATCTGCTCTTTTTCTCTCTTTCTCTGTGTTAGCCAAGAATCACAGGTTGTAGAAGGATTCAAAGTATCTAATTATGCTGCTTTCTCCGCTCCCCCTCCACCCTCCCATTAAACTTACTTCCCTGCTAGCATTTTATGCAAGAAGAGAAGGATTCAGTGAGTCCAGGTACCTTTACACAGAAAGTGGCAGAAATTGGCAGCAAACTTGCTGAAAAAATAATAGGAGACAAAACCAAAATTAATTACAGAATAGTTTGGGTTGGAAGAGACCTTAAAGATCATTTAGTTCCAACGTTCCTGCCGTGGGCAGGGACACCTTCCACTAGACCAGGGTGCTAAAAGCCCCATCCAGCCTGGCCTTGAACACTGCCAGGGATGGGACATCCACAGGTTCTCTGAGCAACCGTTTCCAGTATCTCACCAGACTCACAGTAAAGAATGTCCTCTAAATATCTAATTTAAACCTGCCCTCTTTTCTGCCTGTCTCTCAGCCAATGTTCAACATATATTACCCATGAACGTTTTGTAGTATTCAACTTCAAAAACTCCTAAGCACACTGATCTCAAAGACTTCTCTGGGGAGATGATTCCATAGGTTAAGTGCCCTTATGTAAAAGTCCTCCTGAATTTCCAAATTACAAAAAAAACCCTTTAATTTTTATCATGTACATCTCAGTGGATAAAACTTGGAGTACATATGCTCTGGATTGTATCCACGTAGCTACAGTAAATTAAAAATAAAAGGGTTATTTAGCCCAAACTCACTTGCACGCAATTCTGCTGATATTTTACTGATTATAAGTAGACTTATTATTAAGTATTAGTCAGAGTGTATGGTTAAATTTCTCTGACACTTGCACATATAAAATACTCTCATTAGCTGATGGAAGAAACTGTAGGGGCCAGAGCATTCAAACTTCTATTATACAGAATCATGGTGTTTATTATCACAAGCAGTCCCACTGAATGTCACAATTCATAATATTAATTTAAAAAGAAAGTGTTACATAAGTGAACATTACAGCCATTTTGACAATGTTCATTTGTAACAAGAAGTCATTGGAGAAAGCCTGGTCTTTGAACAACTAAGTCTTTAGCAATCTTTTGTTATTGCACATATATCTGATAATTTATACGACGCAAATAACACTTAAATTTGTTCGGTTATTCTCAGAATTACTAAAAATCAATTATACATGGTATACCACACCACTTAGGGGGAAAAATAAAGCAAAATAATGGCAAGAAACCTGCCATGACATTCAGCAGACACCTAAAATAAAAGTTGAACAAATATTTATGTAACTGTGGTTGACAGAACTAAGGCAAGCACAGCCTTCTCTCAAGAAACAGCAGAAATCCAGCCTTGAGAGTTGTTCATGTGTTTCATGTCACAGCCAGCTTCATACAGCAAAGCCTATTGATGCTAGTTTTCCCTAATATTTTAAATGTTTATTGCAATGAGAAATTAAAGGAGAATTTGGTTTGGTCCTTCCTTTCATTTTATACACCCATACATGCAGTGATAAACGAACTCATAGAATTACTAAGCTTGGAAAAGATCATCGAGTCCAACCATTAACTGATGACCATCTTGCCAACCAGTTTAGAACACTAAGCATCACACCCAGTCATTTCGTAAACACTTCCAAGGGTGCTGACTCCATCACATCCCCGGGCAGCCTATTCCGATGCTTAACCACCTTTCAGTGAAGAAATTCTTCCTGATGTCCAACCTAAACCTCCCCTGGTGCAGCTTGAGATATTTCACTCGTCCTACCACTTGGTACTTAGAAGAGGCTGACCCTCACCTTGCTACAACCTCCTTTCAGGTAGCTGTAGAGAGAGGTAAGGTTTCCCCTGAGCCTCCTTTTCTCCAGGCTAAACAACTCCATCTCCCTCAGCTGCTCCTTGTATGATTTACTCTCCAGACCCTTATCGAACTCTGTTGCCCTTCTCTGGACTTGCTCCAGCACCTCAGTGTCTTCCTTGTAGTGAGGGGCCCAGAAAAGGACACAGGACTTGAGGTGTGGCCTCACCAGCGCTGAGTAAAGAGGGACAATTGCTTCCCTAGTCTTGCTTGCCACACTGTTTTTGATACAAAAGCAGTTAAGCAATTAAGCAAAGAGTGAATCAAAATAAAAGGCCTATGTTCTTGAAGGAAGGAAGGAAACCATGGAAGGAAGCACACTACACGTTGCCTGTGAAGTACCAAGTGAGCAGCTGGTGCTTGGGAAATGATTCTTAGTTTGGCAGACTGGTGATAGCTTACAGTAAACATTGCTATTTCTTACCTCCAAAAGAGAGCTTTCAACCAGTAAGTCAAAAGCACTTTCCAAAAAAGGTGCATCACTTCCACTTATCCAAACAGAAAACTGAAAGTTGCCCACCACTATTTCTTAATGGCAATAACATGCAAAAGTGTTACTACAACTGAAAAAAATCTTATGCTAACTGGAACTAATGAAAATAATGGATATTACAAAAAAAATGAGGCATGCATCAACTGAAGATGGAAATGAAAGGATCTAAGAAAAATCTCAACAAATAAAGAGATCAAACCCAAAACACTGCAGACACTGAATTAGAAGTCAGTGCACCTGCAGTCTGCGACGTCAGAGATGAGGGCATTGTCACCGACACTGTCACTGGCAGGAGCTCCAGAGACAGTTTAGGAAATCAATGTTTTTTCCATTTAGGAAAGAAGAATTCTGTAGAAGGACATACACACAGAAATACTGCTCTTGTTATTCCCATAGTGCCACAATGAGCACTAAACCATGGAAAGCCATCCCCAGCATGCAGAAGGTGTCTCCTTTCTGTACCACAGTACAGAGGAATATGTCTGGTGGGTCATAACCCATTTTGGCCATGGAGTGAAATCCAAAAATTACCCAGAAAGGCATGCATAAAAATTCTGTTCTTAATACAAAGCCAGATGCCTCAAAATGTGCCACAGGGTATCTACAGCGTGAGGATAAAATAAGGAAAACCAATTACAAATGCAATTAATTAGTTTTAAATTCCACTCTTCATGACTCTTCAGCTTTTGCTAGCTAATTATCATAATGATAGTTATGATATTACATTATTATTGCCAATAAAAGCCCACATATTGCTATTTAAATTTTAAGAGAGCAAGAAACTGACTATTTGAGTTATGTATGTATGTGATTTTAGCAGGTGACAAATCTTAGCTTTTTTATTGCTGTAAAACCAACCAGAATTCAAGAGATATTATTTCATTTTTACCCTTAGGCATAACATTATTATAATAGACATCATTCCAATCAACTATGAGCTATAAAGACATTACAAAAAAGAAGTTACAGTCTATACGAATATATAATATCTCCACTAGGCATATAGATTAGATCCACATGCAACTTTACTAAATGTTTCGAACGTTACATCACTAATTATATGATACTGTCACTGCTGGTAAACCGCAGATGTAACATGAAAAATATTCAGCTTGGTCTCATGTAGATCTTATCTCAATGTGCAGGTTCCAAAAAAAACTGAACCAACCCTTTTGATCTCTGCACTGTATTAGCTGTTAGCTTAAGAGCGAGCTTGCTGAGCTGAGGAATTTTTGCAAGAGTTGCTTCAAATCTCCACATGATAGAGGCAAGAGGTTGCACTTAAAATATGAAAAGCTAACTTTCATTTAAATCACATATTGTAGCATTTATGTAAATCACTAAGGTTAGCTTATGTTTTTGATATTCAATACCATGTCCCTTAGAGAAGCCCTTGTCTCTCTCATTCCTCTGCATTTTCCGTAAACAAAAGCAAAGCTCAGTTCAACAGCTTGCTGTCATAAAACTAGCTTAAAATGGAAGTTTCTCCAAAGGTTTCCAAATCCAACAGCCTAAAAAGCACTACATCAAAACACTGTATTGGAAAAACCTGCAGGTACAGCTGATACTGAATTAGCTGTACCTCCTTTAAATAACAAAGGTCAAAACTTCACCCAGGTTTGTATTTCATTCTTCTGTGTGCCTGTGCCATTGGCCTCCAAAGTTTCATTAGAAGTGAACATGAATGAGGTTTCAACAGACAACAAGATTTCACTTGGACACAGCAGGTCCCCAAGGAGGCACTAATCAAGCACACGGAGCCTGGCTGCTGGGTGGGGAAAGCGACAGATGGAGAAATAAAAAATGTGACAAAAAAGGGTATAGAAAAGGAAGTCAACATTGAGCAGAGGGGGAAAAATGCCAAATGAGCAGAACCAGGAGAGAGAAATGGAATGGGGAAACAAACATCAAATTGAATGAAAGCACAGGAAGACAAACCAAAATTCTCAAGCTTTATGTCCAATGATTAAGTAGCCCATTTCTAGCAACTACAAAGCCTCTACTCGCTGCAGAACAGCCTTTTTGAGGTTAGTTTAAACAGACAGTACTTTGTACCAAAATTTTATTACTCCTTCAGGTACAATGTATTTCCTACACAGGCCCCTTGGCAGATGAGGGGCTACCAGTAATGCGGGGAGAGCTGCTTGCAATCTCTGCCTGTCCTAGCATGTGGCTTCCTACCTGTTGACAGAAGAGCTCTCCATGGAGCCTGACCTCTTTTGCTTGGTGGACATAAACAGATCTGAAGTACTGATGTAAGTACAGAAAAGCAAGAAAGCAAGCTTGCTTCTGGCGGTCATATAATGTCAACATCCCACAGCAATGAGCAAGATCCAGAAAGGTGTTTTTCTTTCTCACTACTATCTTCTTCCATCTTACTGATTTTATTTTAATACACAGTGGACTGCTACACAAATGTTCACAAATCTCTGCAGCAGCTGCAGTCATCATGACAGGACAGCCCGAGACAGGACACCACACCCTACAGATCAGTAATTCGGGTCTAATATGGTGACAGAGTAGCTTTACCCGGGAACCTGGTGAACCTGAACCTTCCTGAATGAAGGGTGACCCTGGCTTTCTCACATCTAATACCTAGAGACAGGAAATTCTCTCTCCATCACAGCCAGCAGACATTTCCCCGTGAGTTCAACAGTGCCAGAGTGGTGTAATCAGGCTTTCATCTCCTTGGCCACTAACTATAAACACGAACAGGGGAAGAACAATAAAAAGAACTCATAAAACAGGGTGCTACTATTTTCTTCTATCCTGGAGAATAAAGCAAACAAAATTAAACAGTTACTCTATGTGGGGTCTTCAACCCTTCTGTAAAACAAAGCAAAGAGGAATAGTGCCAAGGTGTTGGACAGGCAGTTCAGAAATTCTCCTGAGAACAGTAATCTGTAGAAGTAAAAACCACAGGCAGATCTGCAAGGCCAAGCTGATTTTTGCCAGGGGTTTAATAACTGTGCTATGTCTCCTGCAGCAATGAGAGGAATAAATACAAGAAAAGAATAATCTCTAAAAAACTGAGCAATAAAAAGCTGCAAAACAGAAGGCAAAGAAGTAAAGAAATCAGATTAAAAACAAAGATTTATGTAGTTTCTTCTCTTTCTCTTTTCCAGAAATATACATTAATCAGGGCTCCTGTCTCTTGTTGGGACCTTGATGAAGATGAGGTGAAATCAAATATGTTTAATGATGTCGGAAATGAGGCATGAAATTGAACCATTGTTTGATTCTGTGTTGCCTTTGCTTTCATAAGCAAGGCAGTTCTTTAAGCCTGGGTGGTACACCAGCATTTACTGCCAAAGGGAAATATATTTTGCTTTCAGATATATTTCTTTTTCCTTTTCATAGTTTAAACGGACCAACTTCTTTATACACATCGTGCAAACTGGTTGTAGAGATGAAAAAAATCCCATAATATTTAGGATAACTAGCTAAGAAACATCACCTTTTCATAACTTGATAGTAAAATTGGAGAAAGGAAGAATGTCAACAACTAAAGGTTAGCCAGGAAAAAACTCATCAGGAAAAATTCTAAATGCACTGAAAAATTTTGAAATTAAGTTATTATTAAAAAATGAGCTTTGATGCCTCTAAAATAATACTCTGAAATTGGGGTACTGACATTCAAACTCCTAAGTTTATATCCATTTGCTTGACTTTTAAAGATGCTGATATGCTAAGCCTGGAGCTACTCCACAGTCATTTGTAATTAGTTCACATTAACATCACGACAGGATTAATGGTAATATGATGGGACTAACGGCAGGAATCTGATGTGGCTCTGGATTTGGAATATTTTGCACTCAAAAAGAAAGCAATGACTGCCATTTTAAAAAGAACTGTGAGGTGAGGAAGGTGAGGACAGAGCAAGATGGGATGGGAGCAGACTTTAGCTTTCTGCTGTGGCGGCTGGAGTTAATCCTGCAGTTCTGTGAGGGGACAGTAAGCCTTATATAAGAAGAATGTAGACATTTAAGAGGAACAAAAAACATTCATTTAAACCCTTTTGTTCCCATAAGAAATGCTAATTCCACCACACATTACCAATAGTAAAGCTCATCTTGATTTTTTACTTCCAGCTGAACCTTTTGGGGAAGCACAGGTGATACACAGGTACAGTGTCCCTGATTCAACGAAGTACACACCAGGGGGAAGGACCACCTGCATTTCTAGGATGTCAGCAACCCCATCACAGAATTCCCCCATGACTCAAGGGTTATGCAAATATCAGTCTGCTTCATGCTGCTTAAATTCCTGTTGGAAGGCAGCTCCAGAACCTCACTTCCTTGTAGTAAGACTTTTTCCCTCTTTCCAGCCTCAACTATTTCATGACTAGCTGACATCCATTTGTGTTGTTGCGAGCAGTTCGCTCTGCAAGCCTCTTCACTTTTGGTTGTTTTTCACAGCTATTATTAACAGAATATGACTACTGGTTGATTTTCTCCACATATTCTTTAGTTTTGAGTCCTAACACCTACAGGCACACCTCTCCTATTTCTGGCTGAAGAATACGCAAGAGGAGGGTACAGTTCAGTTCACTGGATAAACCACACGGTACTGATTACTGCCCTGTTAGAAAAAGGGCCCCAAAACATAAATGTGGTAAGAGTTTTGGGTAAAAATAGCAGCAGCAGCAGCAAAGTCAACTGTTTGAGAATATTTCAAACCTGCTTTATACCCCTTTTTAGCCACAGAGTACACACATCAAGGATAAGCATCAGATATGTAAGAAATGAATGTTATGTTCATGCTGACTTTTTTTTTAATGTACATGCTTACATTAAGTGAGTACATATGGCTGTACACACACATATATTTTTATGTGGATTTTTCCTGTTAGAAATCCTGCATATTCATACATGCAAATGCAGCAAATTTTCCCATGGATCACAGCAGTTAAATTTGTTGAACTCAAGTACTGCATGTTTGCATGCATATGAAAGAAAAACAGAGAAACACAGCAGGAATTGGCATCTTACATACAAATGATGCGTTGTGTGCATTAACAAATGAACAGCACACTCCCGAGGGAGTTAAAGTGCATGGACCAGAAGTTCACTTCCTTGCCAACTTATTTCAAATATTTCACTAGATGTTCTTGCTGCAAAGAGCACACATGTATATTTAATGCCCAATTAAATCCCTTTAGTTTTTAAAGTCTGCATTTCTATTTTTAGAAAAATAATACACACTAGAGAAATAAACAGGACATTAAAAATTAATTATTCCATGTTCTGTGGAAGAATAACAGGCATGTACCTTTGATTAGCTGATCCAAGTGAAGCTAAATGTATCAGAAGGCTATATTATGGTTGCAATTAATACATAACAATGGACTGGAATAGTTACCCAAAGCAATGGCAGTCACAACTGAATGTAATAAAGCTATTCCAAAAGTAATTTGCATGTATAGTTTATAAAGGTCATAGAACTCTTTTAGACATATTTCTTTGATTATAAACAGCTGACATACAACAGTATATTCAATTTTTCCAGCCATACTTCCAAAAAAAATATTACATTCATAGCATACAGCGAACTAAGCCATATTATAAACACAGGCTTTGGGTGCAATTTTAACAAATCATAAGCCAGCTGATTTTAAGAATCCAAAATGTATCAATACATAAAAAAGCTCAATATCCAAAAAGTTAATCATAAAATTTCCCAAGTAAGTTCAGTTACACCAGCTTTCTGTAAATGACATACACGCCTGATGGATTTTAGCAAGGTTCTGTGAGACAGTGACACGCAAAATATGTACAGAACTACCAGCGCTAAGCCTCCACTTTGCCCACTGTCCTCTCTTCAGAAGAAGACTGCTCCCTAAAGGACCAGCCCTCAGGAACGGATCCACTGCAACTCCAAAGTTGTTTGAAAATATCCTCTAAGGTGTCAGAATACATAGATTTATTTGCCATTGAAGACAAAAGATGGTAAGCTCCTTTCTGCTATATGATTTGAAAGTCAATATAGTGTTAAACTCCATATAAAGTCAACCTTTCAAATGTTCTCTTACCAAACTAATGACATTAACAAGATAAGCATGTATGGTGGAGCAGGTGGAGAGAAAGACTGCATTTTCTTGTAGCTTTTGATCCTTAAAATAAAGCAGCATAATATCAGTGCATCTTGTCCAAACATAAGTACCATTTGTATGTAAGGATTTTATAAAATTTCACTGTCTATTTACGCTGAAGAAGACTTTTTTCCGTGAACAGCTTCTGTGAAATCAGAGTGACTTCTATGCAGCACAAGGCACTACTTCAGCATGAGCACAGACATCAGAATGTGACCCCAGATCTCTACTTTCTTTGAAAGTGATATAGCTAATCCACACTTCAACAGAATATCAGGTTAACACTTCAAGGGGCTTGTAGAAGCGTATGGGGCAGATCCTCAGGTAGTGAATGGATTCAAGAACTGAGTGAAAGAAAATATTTTTGTTCTGTGAAAACATATATAATTTCAGAAATTGTTCCCATCCCAGAAGACGGGGAGTGGGGGAGAAGAATCAAAAGAGGATTTGTCGGGGTTTTGAAGTTGTGTTGCAATATGTTTGTGGTATATAAAGGTATGCTGAACTTGTTAAAGTAACCATGCTTCCAAGATGGTGTTTGTAACTCCTGGTGTAACCCTTCTCTTTCCCAAGATCCT
>JAYRBT010000177.1:15104265-15129791 GCA_036023395.1 Myiotriccus ornatus
TGGCATAGGTGCCTCCGCCGCCTGTCCCTGCCACGAGGGACGGGCGGCAGGGGGGTGATCTCAGCCCTGGAAACCTTCACAGAGCAGCCGGGAGGGACCCTCCAGAAACCCACCTAACTACAGCAGTTAGGATTATCAGATAAAAATGCAACAATGCCCCAGTTTTGGTCAATCAAAGAACTTTAGAAGTTGGTTTGCAAATTCCAAGATAGGTTACCTTGTGCTTCATTACAAAGTGTTGCCTCAACATGAAAGATCTCTTTATTTAAAAAAGAAAGAAAAAAATCTCAACAGGGACTTTTTAACTATCTCAGATCTTTTTTTCCTCAGGTTGTTTTTTTTTTTTTTTTAAGTTGAGCCATTGATCAAAACAGACTATGTTGTAAAAGCTTTTTTGAAGAAGAGCCAGATTTCCTTTTTGACAGCTCTCCCCTCAGAAATTCACAACAAATTGCTGACTAGTCTGACGATTGAACTTCCCTGTGAAAATTTTCCCAAATCTATAGCTGAAGCCAATCTTCATCAAGAGTCATCCACAAGCAAGCCAAAAGCCTCTGAATAATTTAAACAACATTCTGTGAGCAACAGGAGATTATCATCATTGCTAGGAGGAAAAGAGATGTTCTTTCATGGAAAGTCTTGACCAAGAGACCATTGTACTGAGAAGTCTAGACCTTAGAATAAGTCAATGGGATTACCTTCTTCAGGGCTTTTTCAATATGGAGTGTGTGTTTCAAAATTATTTAGGTAGTTTTTCAAATAATACATCCCCAAATTGCAAAGCTTCTGAAGATGAACATACATGCAGATACTTAGGGACAACATCTCTAGGGTTTTCACACTACTGGGGACGGAAGCTGAAGGTGCAAAATGAGGACTGAGTTGAGAGCAGTCCTCATGGAACACAAGGGTGAACAGAAGATTACAAACTGGTGTTAGAGCTCATAAAAGGATGAGAGTCCTGTGCCTAAGCTAATAACCCCACCTGATGCTGTAACAAAGAATGTAGAGACATGAGAGAAGCTTGAAAGAAACAGCCCAATATTCAGCAGAGTCTATACTCACAATAAGCTAAATAACCTCCCTAGAAATAAGGTCATTGTACAGTCAAATAACTGTAGAGCACTGCCCACCGTGAGTTAAGAAGACCTTTTTAGTTTATGTTATCTCAGATATTAGGAGTTCCTCAGTTAAACAGCTACACGGGATGCAACAAAACACTTGCAGCGGGAAGGACACAGGAATGAACAATCCTTGACCATGCATGAACTCATTAGACTTGTTCAGTAATATCTATTGCATGAGGCAGGGAATTACAGAAGAAGGGGAAGTCTAATTATATGATGAATATATACCCTTGAGGCAAGGGTATAAAGTCATCCAAGAAAACTCAATTTCCTCTTTATCTTCAAAACACTAAGCACAACATTTCGATACAGTTTTTGGGTTACAACCCTAAATTGTGGATGCACAAACTGAGACACCTGGGATCTACTATAGACTTCCAAGTAGAAGTCAGCAGGACTTATAGATGTTCAACTCTTTCCAGTAAGCAAGTGTAATTTGGGGGAAGTCTTAAGTGGACTTTAGAAGATCTTGAATTTTAAGCCCACATTTGTTTGATAACTTCACTATTTCCAAAAGAACTCTTCCAGCTAAGGTGACAATATTAATGGAGATAAAAGTGATAATATACAGATAGTGGTCAGTGATGAGGCCTACAACACAGAATGAGTGTATGTGCTCTGGGGTTGAGTATACATTGAATCCTGATGATAAATAACATTAAGCAGCTGTCCCTCCTAATGCAGTCCCAATTCTCAAAAGCACTGAAATCTGTACATCAAACTGCTCACCATCAATGTTCAGTCTTAAAGTACCTTTTGCACCAAACCCCAACCATTCCACTTTCCCCTACACAGCCAAGGAAACTCCAACAGCCTCTCTATGTCACAAAGACCTCTGGTCCCTTCAGCTCCAGCTCACGAGCCCAACACTTTCCCCAACACTATGCCTCACCAGACAGCACCATTTCTACAGATCTACATCTATTTTGAAAATAAAACTGGTAAGAAAATAATGGTCACTGACGCTGGGTTACTGTTAGGCAGAACATCTTTCCTCAACCAAGTCACCTGAGCAACAAAAAAAGCTCTTGATCTAGAATGGCATCAAAGGAAGGTCTGTTACATTAGGGAACAGCATGCTCACAGACTCTGCAAAAATCCACAAAGCATTGTCAACTATACTGTCTCTGGGTACTTCATCTCGTCTAACTTCTCTCTTTTTTCACTTGCTTATTTTTTTTCCCTTTTACTCTTTCATGATACAGGTTTAGTTGCACATTTTCTTAGAAAATTGCAGGGAAGGAAGGAACCAAGTGAAGCATAACTTTTAATAACTTATTTTTAATGGGTTTAATAATCCCCAACACAAGTTATGTCAGGATAGCGTATTTTTTTAGCAGAGCATCTGGTACACATGTTTATGAGATGGTCCCTGTGCCTGAATAGAACTTGGAATAGAAGAAGTCTCCATTTATTGCAGAAGTTATCTATGTGGTTGTGTTCCTGGGTGGCATTCGCAGGATTCTCCTATATGCATTTTTGACCTGCTGTTGTATGTTAAGCTAAACTCCATGACAGAAAGGCAGATATTTTTTACTTAACCAAACTGTCCTAAGAGAAGGTATGTCATTATTAATGCTGTCTTTTGATAATTTCTTTTAGCTATTTGGCTGAAATGACTTTTACTTAACTATAGAAGCAAAATTCCTTTTAAAGGAATACTTGCTTGAGTCAAAAGTATCTGATACATTTTCCCCCAAATCAACATCTGTAAAAAAAATCAAAACACACAAAAAAATATTCATTCCACCGCTACCTCCCCAAAAAAATCTAAAACCCAAATCAACCCAAAAAAAAAGTAAAAATAGGTCTCACTGGAATCAAGATGGGATGAAGAATATTACTGACTTTAGCAGTGGTTTAAAAGCTGCAGTTCAAATGTCTACTCTAGGGATATATGCTACCGTTGTCAAACCAATTACTAAAACCTATTTGGACAGGCATTATGCTAAATATTTTATTACTCTATAAAGCATAGAGATGCAAAATTCTATACTCTAGACTAGGAAAGACTAAACAGACCATTAGTGAAAAATTACATGATAGAACAAAGACAGCACCTTTTGTATATTAGCTGTGTCAGGGTGTTTTCCTTGTGTTGGTAAAGCCTTCTGCAACACTGTAAAGTCATATTTCAATACAGAAATACGTATGGCATATTAATGAGGTCAGTTTGAAATACTCTGTATAAGAAAATTTGAGAAACTCAATCTCTGGGCTCTGCTTAAAGATTTTGATTACTTTCAGGACAATTTTCAAGTTTAAAATTTTATAAAACAAAGTAAATGCTGAAAACAAAAAAATAAATCATATTAAACCCTGTAGCCCTAGGACACTGTTACCCACTCATGCTATAAGGAAATACACAACTTGGTTTCTGCTGCAGATGATCTGTGATGTCCCTTCTATGCTTTATTATTAAGCTGATAAATGACTCGCTAGAAACATGGTGAAAGCTTTTGGAATTCATTGTGCTATGGAAAACAAATTAGAAACTTAACTTGTTGCATGAGGGATTACCCTTCACAGCATGGCCTTCACAATGTGAAACTAATTATTGCAGGAAGATTTATGGTGTTTACAGTCAAGAATTCAGGGTCAGTTTGACCAAATTCATGTAACTTTAGACCGCAGGCTTGTCTGACTCTAAATAGAATGATGACTTCAACAAATTCAAAGATAAAAATAAGACTTCTTTTTTTTTTTCTTTTTTTTTTTCCCTATTGAATTGTTTAGCAAGAAGATGGGAAATAGGGGCTAAACAATTCTAGCTTTAGGTATTTACTCTGAACATTTTTTCTTTCTGAGTAGGCAGATAATGCAGCGTGTCAGAAAAATATGTTTTAATTTTGGTTAATTTCACAGGAATCCACTAGAGTGTTAAACCCTGGAACCCTCTAAGTGTTTTCATACAATCACTCAATGATCAAAACATGCTACTGATCTGGAAATATGGCTGGCTGCATAATGAAGAGGCCAAGCTGTCTATCTTAACTGAATCATTAAAAGTGACTTAAATTTGTAAAACAATTATAAAGCCAATACTAAAACACATTACCTAACATGGAAATCGGTTATCCTAAATTATAAGGTGAAACAACACTTGTTAGAATAGCAAGTGATTTGTTGTCAAGAAATTCTTTCCAGTAGATAAATAATTTTAAGCACAATTCTTACCACATCATATTTTCTTCTTACGATATATCCAGCATCTTCTATGCCTCTTGAAAATTATTTGTTTTGCCAACAGCAGAACTCCTAGTTTATGAGGACATCTTGAACACGCTTGAAACAAATATTTTGTACTTAGAAGCATCCTGTAGCATCCTGCTGTAGCTGACCTACTGTATATTTTTTTAACATCCTCACACATTCAGAAAAGCATTTAAGCTTGCATTTAATTCCAATGATACAGTAGCTCCTTCACCATGATTTAAGAAGCTTCTTAAGCTTTATTGGACTAGGGCTGCTGTATCTGAACCTGCAGATACTGACTACATTCAGTGGGATATTTTCAACTTCTGCAAACACACTTGGGAGTTAAGCAGCTGTATGAATAACACCAATGGCTACAGATAACTGAGACTGCAGTTATGCTTCCAGCCACATTAAAAACTTGACAATTTCTGGTGAAAGCAGATAACCTCTGAAGTAAAATGCAAGTAAGCCTACCAAAATCAGCATCACCATTTTCAGACTCAATGTCATACCTTGCTACTATTCATATGAAAATACACCACTCTAACGAAGACTGCATTCAGTCAAACACTCTGCTTCCTCTCTATCCAGAAGACATGTAGGAAAGTGAATCTTTTAGACTGAAGAGCTGATGCATAGCTAATCCAATTTAATTATGTGTCTAATAACCTTTCCCCTTTAAAATATAATTTACAGTGTTTTTCTTGGAAAACACTAGCTCATAACTTTACAATGGCCTAAGCATGACCCAAGCTTTTCCTGTAGCATTTTACCAGGAGGTGATACCCACTAAGTAAAGAATTTTGAAGAAAGCTGGTCAAAACCAAGAACAAAAGACTGACTCCAAAACCAACACACAGAGATGAGTTACATACTGTTATATCCTTTAAAGTGATATTAGAGACCTTCTGCCAGTTCTATAACTTAGCAAATGTTACAAGCCTATAGTAATTTTATTTATCATAACTTATATCCAGGTTATTGCAGGCTGTCTGGAACTTTATTTTGGTGCATTAATAACAGATCCTGGTTATAATTTCTTATTTATCACCAGCAATGACGCAGGAGCAAAGAAACAACTTTGACTGTCAGATTCCTGCATAGGTTTGCAATATTGACACTATACATATTCATTTAGAAATCAAAATATTCCACAGATAGTGATGTCCTTTTTATACTATTTTATTACACGATTTAAATCAGCCACTTTCAAAAAAAAAAAAATGACCCATATGTGTTGTCTGTTACCATATTAACAGCTAATGAGAAACAGAAATCAAGAGGAATTTTTTCTTTTTAAAAGGTCCACACAGGGGTAAAAGATGATCTGTTTTCCCTGAAGGATCCTACCCTTTCCCAAGCCAGTTCTTTCACTTCTGTCAGGGTACTGCTACTACATGTGCACAGATTTCAGTAAAGGCAGCTCATTTCTGGGCTTCTGCAATCCTAGTCAGAAGCAAGAGCAAGCTCTCAGTAACACAGTGATGGCCAGTCCAGGGGCAGGCAGAGAATATGCTGCCAGCGACAACAGGGAATTTGAGCACTAGATATAAAAAATTTAGTGCTAGGGGGACAACACAGCAGGTGACACTAACAGCAACCAACTTTCATAAGAAGCATGAGGCAGAGAGACAGGAAAAGTCCAGGGACCTGAGGCTGACCAGAGGTGCCAGAGTGATTTGCTCAGAAGTGAGAGAATAACTAACTTTGTGGTAAGATGCAGGAAAGGAAAGAGTACAGTTCAGGGCTTGTAGAAACTTCAGGACAAGACACAGGAGGACAGGAGCTCTGTACTGGAAGGAGGTCTAGAGTAAAGTGGGAGGTCTACTACAAAAAACTTGGTAGAAATGTAGTTCCTTGGAGCCTCATACGAGCAGCTACTGCTCAAACAAAAGCACTGCCACCCCCCAACGCACATATTTTGTGTCCTGCTTTTCATGGTAGGGAGTATGGTAGCCTAATCCAGAAGTATTCTAGGTCTCTAAACTAACAAGTGCACCTTGACCACAAAACCTTCAATGGCCCCATGAACTGAAAGTTGAAAGAATTCTAATTTTCCCTATTACTTGTGTTGAACTTCATGATGATGTGTATAAGATTTAGTCACTATTAGAAACATCCTTATTCATGTAACTTTGATGCATCTACTTCAATGAATTGAAACAATTTAATTGTATACACAAAAGCTATCACCAGTTCTTAAAGACAGCTTATCAGCTATGCTGCAGGTAGATTCTCGTACATATTAAAAAATAATTCCAAATTTGGCATAATTTTAGAATAGCTGTCAAAGTTTGGTAGAAGAAGCTCATGAATTATGTATTCAAGTGCAACGTCTAATATAACCAGACAGTACTCCACAGTCTTGAAATGGAAACACTTGTTATTCTTTAAATGCTTTCATAAGGGAATAGTGTTATCAAATTATTCTTGCTATTCTCCAGAATACTCAGAGCTAAAATAGAACTGCATTTTAAGTGAAACCAGAGACACAGAGTAATGTATTCAAGCCTAATTAAATTGTATTCAAGTCTAATTAAAATTACAAAGCACATAAGAAAAATCTGCAAACTGCTGTACACAAATGCTTTTGAAGGAACACTATTTTTAGCTTACTGACTGAAACAAATATTTCATAAATGAAACCTAGAATGGACACTCTTCCAAGTGAGGTGTTCGAATGCATTTCGAACACACTGCAAGTTCAAGAGATTCAAGACCTTCTCCTTCTCAATTATTCAGTCAAAAAACAAAGCAGAAGAACTAATGCTGTAACATTTTCTAATGAAAAATGCTATAAATCAAAGCATCAGTCTCATGCAGTTTTTACCTATTTGTAAAACTTATTAAGCAACACAAACTTAATATTTCAAAGATCTGATTTCTGTTTAAAATTATAAACCCTTCCCCCCTTCCTGTGTGCACATACAATTAAAATTATACTTGCAAATATAATGCCAGTAAACCTGACAGGCCACATACTGGCTACTCCTACTTTGCATGGCATCAAGCATTTAGGTTATGAATCACCAAAGTCAGGTTGATGAACAAGCATGGTGTTATTCATCTGAGAACCAGACACTTCGTAGCAAATTTCCTACTTGAATGGAAGGAACAATGCTGGCAGAAGTCCCAGAATTGCTCACACCACGAAAGGAACAATGTGACAACAGCATGGCAGGTTTATGATAAATATTTCAGAAATGTGTCTTTTAGCAAGAAGGGATTAACATAGACCTTGGGGATAAAAATATTCCCAGTAGCGTCTAGTTGGCATCTCTTTCATGCAAAGTGAAAAGCACAGCACAGAGGGTCATTTCCGTTTATTTGAATGCAAATTCACGGCTATCAGAATCAAAATAAATTTTAATTAATTTTATGGTCTTCCACTGGGAAAATCTGAAGAAAATTGTGTTGTTTGATATGTTGTTCTGAAAAGTGGATCTGCACATTTTTTTCTTCCAAGATTTAAAATGTATATCCAGTGCCAACAAAGAGGAAGGAAAATCACCTTGATAGTACATAGGTATCCAGTTCACTATTTCCTTTCAATATATAATTCAGCAGTTTTCATTCAAATGGGGAACAGGGGCTATATAAGAGACACTAAAGTGCAGAGGAACGTTGCAACAAACCCAAGATGCACTCCATTTAAGTCTGCTAGTCACCATCACAAACTTGTGTCCCCAAGTAATAAATAAATTCCTCAATAAAAATAACAGATAAAAGAATCTTCACAACATTGAAGTACAGTAAAATAAGGTACTGTTGGAACTGAAAATGCTTCTGCGCATATGGAGCAAACATTGCTTAATGTGAATCCTCTCTTTGTCCAACTGGTAATGAACTTGTACTATTTGGCTGTACATCAAGATCAGCCAACTCAAAAGTAACACCAGCACAGACTAGATCTAGTTACAGTCCGGAGGAGATATATGAAGCATGCAATTATCTTTTTCCTTTCTAGAAAATGAAGGCCCTGTACTGCTATCTCAGGCTCACAATGGCTTTAAAATTCACCAATATCTCTGCCAGCATTTCGGACATATTACATGAAAAGTACAGCCCAAGAAGAAATTGTCACAGAATCAACTAGGTTGGAAAAGACCTCTGAGTCCAACCTATGACCTTGTAAACTAGACCATGGCACTAAGTGCCACATCCAGTCTTTTCTTGAACACCTCCAGGAAAGGTGATTCCCCCATCTCCCTGGGCAGCCCATTCCAATGCCCAATTACCCTTTCCGTGAAGGACTTCTTCCTGATGTCTAACTTAAACTTCCCCTGGTGTATCTTAAGACTGTGTCTTCTTGTCCTATTGCTGGTTGCCATGGAGAAGAATCTGACCCCCATCTGGCTACAACCTCCTTTCAGGTAGTTGCAGAAAGTGATAAGGTCTCCCCTGAGCCTCCCCTTCTCCATTTAGCTGGGGTTAAATACTCCAGCTCCCTCAGCCACTCCTCATAGGAACTTGTGCTTCAGACCCTTCACCAGCCTCGTTTCCCTTTTTTGGACATGCTCCAGCACCTCAATGTTCTCCACTCAGAGGATCAGATAGCCCAAGGTCTATCACTATTGCTAAAGACTGAAGCAAAAAATGCATCAAATGCCTCAGGTTTTTCTTCATCCCTCTTAGGCAGGTGACCATCTTCAACAAGTATCCAATGTTTTCTTTATATCTCCTCTTGCTATAAATATCTTTTTAAAAGCCTTTCTTAGTGTCTGAAACAGCACTGGCCAGTTTCAACTGTAATTGAGCTCTGGCCCTTGGTGTCTTCTCCCTGCATACACAAATGACAGCTCTGTACTCTTCCTGCAAAGCCTGACCTCACTTCCAGAGATAGCCAGAACTAAAAGTCATTACCCAGACCCAGGAGTTATGGAGCTATTAATATGAACAGTACAGACTAGTGTTTTCCCAGGAAGCCACACCAAGTTGCGACATCAGTCTTCCAACTTTTCATTCTATTCCAAACAAAACAAAACCTAGAAGCCATTTGATTTTTTTCCACAACACAATACTAGAAAAGAAATCGAGGATTTCTGAAGACATCCTTCTAAATGGAAAGGATATTGACAATAAAAAATCTGTTCTTTGAAAGAAAATAGTAAAAGGATCTGACACTAACTCACTAAGTGTTGCCAGCTGAATTTAAACAAAGGCCTGGCCCAAAAATCAGTGTCAGTCTATACATCCTCTCAAACCTGGGAAAGAGAAGTTTAAGATTTGGATCCAAATTCTGCAGCACAAGCCCATCTCTAATTAAAATGAATTAGTTTAAAGAAGCAAAAGATAATAAATATATAACCTAGACTCCTGTGGTGACAGCAGCCTGTGTGCCAAGTTCTTGCCAGGGGCAGATTTCTATGGTCAAGCTATAAGGCTATAAAAATAAGGGTTTATGACAGAAGTATTTACAGATGCTTAACTCCAGCAGTGCTTTCAGAGGCTCCCATAACAAATGCCACCTTGAAAAGACAAGGTCTACAATCCATTCACTGTATGGACTGTGTTTAATTACAATACTGACTCAACCTTTATCTTTCCAAAGAAACAACAGAGCATCACTATCAGCTCTAGCATCTCAGATGGAGCACATTCCAGCAATTCTGCAATGTTCTACTTACCAAGAAGTTGCAAGCAGCTTTCTAAACTGTCTTTTTTCCATTTGAAGACAATGTAGGTAAAGCATACATGGGTATAAATGAGCTCTTGTAAAATCAACTACCTAAATCAAGCACAATGGTTCTACAAGATGTGCTGGATAAACACATAGCAAAAAGGAAAGTAAAAGGTTCAGCCAAAGACATTTCAGAATGTGGAGTGTAACACCTTTTATAAGTCTAATTTTGGAAGACAAAGCTTTTCATTTTGTAATGAGACACATTGTTTATAGCAGACTAGAGAGCCAAGGGTAATAAAAATGAGGCACAACAACCTTGAAGGTTATCCACAGCTGCCAGGAAGCTTCTAATTACGATGGGCCATTTAAGCCAGTAATCACAGGGGAGGCAGTAGGGACACACTACCACATACAGCCTTCCACCTCCAGGGCTCTTATCAGGCCCTCATTCTCTCTTACAGGTCCGCAATTATATCCTCCTAACTCCTTCTCTACCAGGAAAACACAATGCCGGGTCTGTATTAGGCACAGAGGTACGAATTTTAAAATGACCATTCACAGCCAAAGTAAGCCAGAGATGTGGTTTCAAGAGTTTCGAAGGAGTTCTCCTAGAAAGTAGGAAATACGACTGGCTCTTTATCTACTCACAGTCACGCCACATAGTGCAAAAGGGTACCTCCAAAAGCTGGGCTGCCAGGTCAGTGCCAGCCCTATATCCATGCAATTTGCACCCTTAAGAGTTATTCACGGGGGTAATGCAATATTGTGAATCCTATTTCTGTGTCTGTTACTTAAACCTGTGTTTTACAGATCTATCAGCCTGCACAGAATCATGTCTCATTTTGCATTCTCCTGCAGCCGGTGGATTGAACCTAACACACTTTGGGAACTGCACTTGAGTCTCTTCGTCCATGTATCCCTAGATACAGCTGGGTAGCACGCCTGATGGTTTAAGGATATCTGCTGGATTCCCACTGAGTTAATAGCAGTATCAACAAATGTTTGTTTTGCCCCTTCTTTATACGCTTCTTCTGTACCTCAGGTCAGAGATGCTGCAAAGTCTATGTAGGTCTCCCAAAACTGGGAATGTGCCAAACAGTTTTATAGCTCTTTGGAGTTACCAGGCGATTGTAAAGGGGGTGCAATTCCTTTCAACATTTGGAACAAAACTAAACAGTCCAATATATGAATAAAGTAAAAACAAAAATCCAGCAAACCCACCACAAACCAAACCACCCCTGCCTGTAGCTTCACATGTCTTCTGAATTTCAGTCACTGTGTACATCATTACCTTTAAAGTAAATATACAGCATAGGCTACATAGCTGAGCCAGAACCGCTGCTAAAAATACAGGATTTAATTTCATCACAAACTTTTACACAGTTACAAAGGAAAAAATCCAGGTTGATGAACACCAACTGGGGTTTTTTTGTTGTGTTTTTGTTTTGTTTTTGGATTTTTGTTTGTTTGGTTTTGTTGTTCTTTTGGTTGGTTGGTTGATTTTTTTGTTGTTGTTGTTTTTTGGTGGGGTTTTTTTGGGAGGGGTTGTGTTTTGTTGGGGTCTTTTGTGAAAAAAAATTATGCAAGAACATTTTTCTTTAATAGCACAATATTAAGACTTACAGGTACCTGAATTACGTAAACTGCCAAGGACAGCAATGGGAATTACTTAGTTAAAGTTCCCAAAGATTTGTCTCATAGTAATGGTTTGAATTTAAACAAAGTTAAGTTTAGTTTACAGAGTGTCAGAAAACTTCCTAGCAGTAAAATATACTAGACTGTGAAACAGTCTCTTAGGGAAAGCCTTATCACTTGATCCAGACAAAAATGGACAGTCTAACATCAGAGGAAAATACAGTAGAACACAATCCTGAACTGGCGAGAGTATTAGCCAAGATGATCTAAATGGTTTTCCTCCTTCTTTGATTTCTGTGAAGTGCAAATTGTTCATAAAGTGATTGCAGTGGAATATGCTAAAATAAAGTATTCAGGAGCCATAGTAGCCACACTGGCTTCTAGTTGTTCCATTTCAGCTTTCCACAGCCTTTTTCCTACCAGATATAACAGTACCTTCTAAGCTGTCCACAAGGTACAGAGTCTTTCTGCAAGGCTGCAGCATCACCCTTTCAAAGCCTGTGCACCCTGGAGTCACTGCATCCTACTGAGAATGCACACTTTGAACTTTTCAACAGTTCTTAACACCTACTGCGTCTCTGCTTGGTCTCTTGTAGTAGGATTAACACAAGTATGTGTGACAGGAAAAGCGGCTTTGATTTACTTGTCTTCAATTCAACGGTCAGTGCACTAGTTCTGAGCTGCTCAGACTGCAAACTAGCAGTGTGCTAGTTCAGAATAACTTTCAGAAGTTAATTATTTTGTAAGCATCACAGACATTTTTTGGACAATTTTAAGTCAGCATTTGAATCAAACCTGCATTTTTATCTTTTTCAAAACCAAGAAAGACAAAACCCAACAAACAAATAGGACTCCAAATAGGAGCGTTCTTAATCACTACAAAACCAGGTACATACTGTTCACCAGTCTCCTTCATGCAGAAGAGTTCACCACGGATATGAGACATTTACAGCAGCAAAGTGTTTATTCCATTCTTTTTGCTGAACTGACTAAAATACTAGCTCGAAGCAGTGCAGTCTCAGTTCAGAAAAATATTCAAGAATGTGCTTAATTCTAAGCATGCCAACAATCCCAATAACTTGATCAGATTTAAGGAGATCCATAAGTTGTTTGCTCAATAAGGATGTGATCTGCAATGTGCTTAACCTTAAGCATACACCTATACATCCTACAAAAGGTACATACCACTTAAGAAATTAACCCAAAAAGCATGATGGCAGTAAATATTAGCAAAAAGTATGTAAAGATACCACAGAGAAAATCTTTTAATGGAAATGAGGTTTTCAAAATAAAGTCCATTCCTACTTGAGAATACTGTGTTGAAAAGCTCTTGCAGATGTTGAAAAAGTTCAGGCACTGGAGCAGGCACAGGTGACTTAAGAATTCTTGCAGTCAGAGGAAAAAGTGGTAGAGCAGTTCAGGTATAGTTCTCTGCCTGAGGCCACAAAATATAATTCTACTACAAAACAAATGGTAAACATCAAACATTGTTCATCAAAGCACAGAGTAAACTAGTCCAGGGTAGTATTTGGCTTTGCTGTCAGCTCCTTTTCAGGGTTTAATGCACTTTGATAATCTGTGCAATAATTTTTCACTAGAAGAACATAAAAGGATAGCAAAAATGGGTATTCCCCTTAAAATTAAACAAGGGCATCATTCACAATTTCCTACCCTGAGACTTTCATTCCACAGTTTTTAAGGAAAATTTCAATCAAATTTCTTCTAAAACATTTAACATTTGATGAATTAAGATTTTAACCAAAAGGTTAAAAACAAGTTTGTTTTTTCCATTATCTTGTTTACTTTTTGCACATGCTCCAAATGGACAGTTATAATAAATTTCTTCAAGTTTAATTTTACATCTTCATTGTCAAGTGCAAAAAAATTTTGCACTGCTTAGCAACCAGAATGAACACTCTGTGCATGGTCAGTGCTGCAGTGCAAACTTTTCATGTCATTGTGTTTAGCTTACCTGTATAATTTACCGAGTCTCTCCTACCAAGAAGCTTTTTTTTTTTTTAATACAATTTAAAAATTATTATTAGCTTAGACTATCATTTAGGTATCATGAAAACAAACAAAACTATGATTGCTGTAAATTGCAAGTAAGTTGTTGCAAACCAATACTGGCAGTTACTAAGAATAAAACCTATACTTGGTTCATATATGTCCCTATTTTAGCATTAAGGGCTTACTTTATTAATGCTTCTTTGTTGAACAGAGATTTATATCTTTGAACTGCCCTGTTCTGATGCTTCTATGCACTCCAAAGCATATGCCTGCCTTGCAAGGAATTACATCATGCCAAGTACTGACTCAGAAAACTGGATGTGTTAGATGTTTCTTATGTCCCTAAGGAGAGTATATGAAGCTTTTTACTTTGGTCTCTATCTTTATACGCAGCTTTCTGTGGGTGGGTTTCTAAGAGGCACATCCATCATGCTTACCTGCACTTCTACCCCGCTAATCAGCCCCCTCCTTTCCTGTAGCACCATTCATTATCTAGTGACAGCTGTTGGGTTGTTTTCTGGCACGTTCAACTTCAATTCCAGCTTTGGTACTAAAGTAATTCACAGCACAATGCTTTCAGGTCAGTTTAAAAAACATGATCGCAGGCCCACAGATCCCATCTAGATTAGCCCCCTTTTCACTGCAGCAGTGTCTGGGAGCCTCTGACAAGCGCCAGGTTCTGACTATGCCATCGCTCCTGAGCAAAGCAGCTTCTAAAGACAGCCCCGGCACGTAAGTTTACAGCTCGGGACAAATCCTGGAAACAAAACAACACTGAAGTCTGTGGATAAAATCTAGGGCCTGCTCAAATTTCTGGCAAAACGCCTGCTGACTTCCATGAAGCTGGGAACTACCCACCTCCTCTCTCACAACGAAGGAATGCTACCCCTGAATATGAAGTTAGATGTTGCCTGCTCTGCCGTGGCCATTTCTGTGGCAAAACACACATGGTGGCTTTGCAGCACTGAGCCACCAAATCCCAGGGCTGCCTGATCTGCTGAGGCCACGGATGCTGCTGAACTAAACCCAAGGCAAACAAGTGTCAGCCAAACTTTTCTTTTCTCCTTCCCTTCCCTGAGTGCTCTATTCAAAACACTGGGGGAAGGAGAGGGGGAAGGAGGCACAGATTATGTTTCAAATGAAAATAAATGCAGTTGTTCCCAAATCAGTCTCCAGCTGCCATTTGTCATCCTTTTGAGGACACAATACAGGTTGTCACTACTTGGAGCCATAGACTGCCAGCTCAGAAGAGTTCAAGGACGGGAATACAGAGGTTACACTACTGAGATACAGCAAAGGTGAGTGTGGGAAGCCTGTATCAGCCACCTGCACCACACACTTGGAGTTTCCTGAGCATCTTTTAATTATTTACAATAATGAACCAAAGTAAGAAAAACTGAGGAGAGGAGGGAGAAACAAGGAGAAGTCTGTCAAAAAGCATTTCCACCAATGGTGAAGAAACAAAAACAAATTATAATTCTTTTTACACATTTTTTAAAAAGGAATTGGTAGCTCCCCTCCTCCCCCACCCTCCTCCAATTTCAAAAGCTCTTTGGGCCATTTTTTTAAAGAGGCAGTCTATGTTAAATACAGTATTTCTCAATGGAATGTCTTCTACCAGATTTGACTCTAACTTGTAATGCTGACCATCTCATTCCAAGACTGCTGACTTCCCATCAGTGCTTATCACCAGAATTATCATCTTTAGGAACTACACAAATTATTGTATAATAAATAATAGTCAGTGAATCAGGCATTATTTCACTGCTGAATTATGCAGCTTCCCTGACAGTTGCCTACACTCACAGAGCCTTAAAGATTAGAAGGTTTAGCAACAGAATTTAGAAGTGTCCTTGGTAATGAAAGACACATTGGGGAAATGAAAAAGCTTTCAAGCTATTAGTTTAGTTTATTTTGAATCCCAGAGAAGGGAACGGAAAAGGCAGCAACTTTTCTCTCTGGAAACAAAATGAACAGATTCTTACTTTTTTCTTGCAAATCCCCCAAACTGGGGTTACATTATTTATAGTCAAGTTGCTTTCAAGGCCACAACATGTCCAAGAAATGCAATGAAAACTGACAGCAGTATGGATCTGCACTTTGTAAAAGAGGCTGTGTGGTTACATCTTTAATAATTCCAGTGAAAGAAAGAAAAAAAAATAAATGAAAGGAAGTAATGTGGTGAAAACGTCAACATGCAATTCCACATAGGTCTGATTTTCCACACAATGTTCCTATTGCTGAGCTAGAGCTTCAGCCAAAGCTGATGGCACAAGGTACAGCTACACAAGCACAAAAACATAAACACACCAATTAATTACCCTTATTTTTTTAAAAACAATCACCACTGTTAGTACCTCCTATACATAAATGTCCTGCCTGAAATGCAAGTTGCAAAGTGACTCTGCTTTCATCATAGCTCAATATTAAAGGTAAACTTCGGAAAAGATTTTCAAAATAAATGGGTGATAATATACTTAAGGGTTTTGCACTACTGTTTTTCTCTTTTGTGAACTTTTCTTTGGCTGGTTTGCAATGCTAGGGACTAAGGGGAAACCAGCTGAACTTAAACTGATTCAAAAGTCTGCATCTGTAAACTTCTGAGACAGCCTGAGGGAGGTGGTGATAATTCAGTATCTTATAATAGCAGGCAGCACAGAGATCAAAGAAAAGGAAGACTTGGCTGAAACTAACTATGACTGCTTGACTGTGTGGGGTACTAGTAAAAATAAATTATTTTTTATGCCTAGGGAAGACTGTCTGAACTGCAGCCCTGAACACCTTCCACTTTTCAGGCTGTTTTGGGCTTTGTTACAGCCACAGAGCAGCAAGAGCTCCTGCTGACATATGTGTCTTTGATAAAGGTTTGGAAAAGATGTGAAGGCTTGACATGACTACTCTCGCACAGTCTTTTAATTGAAAGAAGTTTGGTGTACAGTTAAAATTTGTGGCTTTTTTTTACAGCACAGAAAGCTAGGACATGACTGAAACTCCAGTTCCTTGCAGCACCAGTGGAGACCATCTCACTGTGTAACACAGCAATAGGTTCATATGCACCACCTCAGCATATGGACTAAAGTCCCAGTACTGAATAGTGACTTTTTATAAAAAGCCAAAGCAGACTATTTCACAAAATCTGTGTTCCATTTGCACGGAATTTTCTGCTGATGGTCATTAATTATGCCAGACTGCAAGCCTCTGGGTGTGATTTTGTCTCTGGGAAGACTGAAGGCTCTGACCTGTACACAAACACACTACTTCTTGCTGTAAACCTAAGAATATTGTGCATCTAGTATTGAACACGTTTATCCAAATGCTACTTAAAACTTTGTTCTGCAATTTTTTTTTGGAGTGTGCAATTGCTAAAGAGTGACTAGACTACTTGACTTCAGATTTCTATCTATGACCTCTCAAAACAGCAAAACAGCAAGTGATCCAACCCAAAGGCAGATGTTTCTTGAGATTGGAGAAACATATTCAGGTAGAATACATGGTGTTGTGACGTCCATTAAATTTCATACATGCATAAAGCTGCTCATTTTTGTTCACAAGGATTAGGGTCTAATTGTCTTGAGGTGCTCTCTTCTTTTTGCACACCTTGCTGCATTGCACAACTGTGCCGTTAGGACCAATAGGTCTTGGAACGATCCAAGGGTATCACACAGATGTGGAAATTACTTTAGACTTAATTCATACCCAACTTGTTACAGGCATGAGCCCAGGGGGAAAAAAAAGTAGTGCTTTCTTATCCATAAGATACAAATTATTTGATGCTCTAAAATCTAATTAAGGTAGTGCTTAAATCCTACCCAAGCCAATTGCTGCCTAACTTTTAGCAAGCCCACTGAAGTATTTTGCTGAAGCATTATGGCTTTGGGAAACAAGGCAAGGCCCACTGTGGATGTAGTGTACCTAGACTTCGGTAAAGCCTTTGACATTGTCTCCACTGCGTTCTCCTGGAGAAGCTGGCAGCCCATGGCTTGGACAGCTGCACTCTTTGCAGGTTAAAAACTGACTGGATGGCCGGGCCCGGAGAGTGGTAGTGAACAGTGCCACAACCAGCTGGCAGGCGGTCACCAGTGGTGCTCCCCAGGGCCCAGTACTGTGGCCAGTCCTGTTTAATATCTTTGACAATGATCTGGATGAGACAACTGAGGGCACACTCAAGCAGTTCAGAGATAACACTAAGTTGGACAGGAGTGTTGATCTGCCAGAAGGTAGGGAGGCTCTACAGAGGCTTGTGGGCAGGCTGGATTGATGGGCTGAGGGCAGCGGTATAAGGTTCAACAAGGGGAAGCGCTGGGTCCTTCGGTCACAACAACCCCATGGAGCACTACAGGGTGAGGGAAGAGTGTCTGGAAAGAGGTCCAAGGGAAAAGGACCTGAGGGTGTTGATCAACAGCCAGCTGAACACGAGCCAGCAGTGTGCCCAGGTGGCCTAGAAGGCCAATAGCATCCTGACCTGTATCAAAAAGAGCCTGCAGGGCTAGGAAAGTCATTTTCCCCCTGTACTCGGCAATGGTAAGGCCACACCTCAAGTCCTGTGTCTATTTCTGGGCCCCTCACTACAAGAAAGACATTGAGGTGCTGGAGAGTGTCCAGAGAAGGGCAATGGAGCTGGTATTGTTACTGTCAGTTAAACCATTTGCAATTCAGATTACACCACCACCTCGAGGCTCCATGCAAATAAAGAAAAAAAACCCTTATCAAATAAAAAGAATTTACTAATGAATGTGCTGACAAATAGGTTCTTTAAAAAGGCATTTATTATTCTTACCCAGATTTTTCACTATTATGCTGAAGCAAGATGGTATTTTTCAGACTCATAAGGCTTTTTACTGCCCCCCTTTTTCTATTTGTTTCAAAGATGCTGATTAATCTAAGTTACTACATATCAGACATTTTAATTGTGAATGTTTTTCAAGCACGCGTCTGCCTTACATCTGCATTCCCCTTTAATATATAAATATTACCTCAGAAAATACTTTGTATATAAAGCACTGAAAAACACATCACAGAGAAGAATAGCCTGTGTTGTATATATACAGCAGACAAACAAAATTCCATGGAAAAACACACACTGTAAACATCAATGCCTTCCCATTGAGGACAGCTGCTGTAACACAATCCAGGGTGCCTGCTGCCAGGATTTTCCACATGAGTGCATCTTCTTTTAACCGCTGCTCAAACACTGGCTGAAAGAGGAGCTGCTAGACTGAACATGTGTCTGCACTCAGACGACAAACACACGGCACAGCACTGGAATGCAGAGCAAACCCAGGGATTTGGGCGGGAAATGAGCTACCCGCTGCCTACCATTGGGTTAAGTTCACAAACACTTTTGCTCTGGCTTTCAGAAACTCATTTTATACTTCCCAGTGAGAAATAGGTGAGTGTGCTTGTGAGCATGCACACAGTCATAGAGGTTTTAAGTAGAAATTATCAATAAATGAAACCAAATTTATGACAACAGTACAAAATATACACCTCCTCCTGCTTGCACTGGCAGCTGAGTAGAAAGGAAGGACAAACCTACTGGACACATATTTTTTTTGATTAAATAAAACGGATATTGGCAGAAACTTTCAGAGATATAAAATTCTGGCGTGAGGAGGTGAGAATAAATCACTGCAGAGAATCTGTTCATAATATTAACAAAATGCAAAACAAGTCGTAGATTAGATAAAAAACAGAATCAGGTTTCCCTGCACAAAAGGCACCTCAGCTGCCAAAAGTACAAGAGCAATTAAGGAGCACAAATCAGCTTAAAAGCAGAGAGGAATAAATGGTGTAGTAAAAGGGAAGTGCTCACTTGAATTAATGAGTTTGTAAATTAACATACACACACATTTATCCATACACACGCCCACAGCCTTCCACGCCATCGGGGTAAAGTGCCCTCACTGGACAGAGACCAGGCTGAGGGGTCTGCTTGACACTGGGCTCAGATGCTCTCCAGTCTCCCCCCATCTCAAAGGGCCAAGGTGACAATTTTTCCTTTGACTTCTGCTTCATACTTCCTGCTACACCATTACAAAAATGGAAGCCTTTTGCCTGGATATTCTAGGCAATAAAACAACCACTGTTGATTCTTAACATATTTCTTACAAGACAAGCTCACAAACATTAGAGATTTAAAATTCTAGATATGTACCAGCCAAAGCAGACACAAGATTATACTACAAGTTGATTCAACCAGCAAAATAATAAAGGTTTCCTTTTTCTCTGTGCCTCAGTTTCTTCACTATCTTTGGTCTATTTTGTGCATAGATGAGAATCCTCCAGGACACTAGAACTCTCCTACCTCTCCAAAGCCATCAACTGATCTGGTGTCCTCTCTCTGCGTGATGAAAGTAAACAAAGACATGGGATGTATGTGTGTGTGAGAAAGATTATATACAGATCAAGAGAAAGAATTCAAGAAAAAACTTGAAGGATTGAAGCTTCAAGGATTTATGGGAACACCTTCAAATTTTTAAGTGTATTTCTAGCTTTACAGAAGGGCTCAAAACTCTGTGTAGCCAAAGGACTAAGAAAACAAATGGTTAAAAAGAGATGTCGATACCTCCTTAAATCTTGTGAGTCAGCAGGGCCTAACTTACAATTTATGACCTTTTCGAGGCTGGCAGTGTTATGATTACTCAACCTGGCTCATAGTTGGCAGACACAGTCCAAACAAGAGAATTGGAGAATCTCAGTTCTAATCCCTGATCATTTGCAGGGATTCAGCTGGATCTGATTCAGCAACACATGCAGGCACATGCTGTATGTTAAACAAAATGTTACCTCCACTGAAGCTATTAACACTCAGAAAGCACTCAAAGTGCATGCTTAACCAGTTACCTAAATTGGGGGCTACATGATCAAAAGACAGTTGCTCCAAAAGTTGTGTATTCTTCCTTTAGCTTAATTGCCAACTCAGCTGAGTTTGTCTGGTGTTTCGTGGGAAGCATGGAATGGTCAAGACCAGAATTATTGTCCAATAAAGTTCATGATACAATATTTAGTTGTAGCAAGAAACAGAGCGATCAGTTCAGCTACTAGGGCAGAAGAAGCAGAAAGCACAGCCTGACAGCCTTCTGCAACCTTAGAACAATGCTTTTAGTTCCACCATACTGTGTCTCCGATAATGTTTCTCAGAACTTCCAGTTCTAGCATATCTTTAGGTTATTGACTAACCCTGCTAAATCTAGTGGCTCCTGTCTTGGTGTCATTTAGTCCTGCCCCCTCTCAGCTTCAACAAGTAGGAAAAAAAACCCAAAACAAACCACAAAACCAAAACTGTTCACAATCTTAACAGAAGCCAGAAGGAACCCCACATTAATCTTAGGACTCTTCTGGCTATAAATGGCATCATCACATAGATAGTGTTAAGAAACACATGAGCTGTGAGATCTGTTTTAAAATCTTGATGAAATTTCATTTAAAGAAGAAAAATAAATGAAACTATGATGTTGAAAAATTAAAAATCTGAATACCGGAAATAGATAAAGTGATAGAATAGAATAAGCACAAGATGTAAGGTCCAAATATACTCTTGCAATACTAAAAAGCTATGGATTTCCTTTTACGTTAGAATTGCTTCTAATTCCCTCACTGACAAGGTCGAGTGTGTAGTAGATTGGTAAATACCAGTACTTTCAAACACAGAATCAGGTAAAGTTGGAATTAAGAAGCCCCCACTTTCTGGATATCATAGAAGATCATCTAAGAAAATGGAAGAGCCTCAAACAGAAGAGTAGTAAGAAGCAAGTATGTGTATGGGACCATATTCATTCTTCTGTCAAGCCACACCATTTGGAGACCAAATTCCTTTTGCAATTAACACAGAAAAGTGAACCCCTGCCTGTAAAGTTAAAGTGATCATGGCATATTTTCCTGTGAAGAGGACCAGTGAAGTCTGCATCCCCATAAATGAATATCCACAATATCAGCCAGAGACAAGAAGGTAGCTGGCGGGGGGAAAGCTCAGCATGAGCACACCAAGGGTCAGACACGGCCATGCACAATCAGACATTTAATGAATTTCTGCAGACAGCTGCTTACATAACTGTCAAGCTGTCCTACCAGCCCTTCAAAAGCACTGAGGCATTTCCCCTCCTTTAAGAGAGGAAAAAAAAACCCACTCTGAAAGATAAGAAAAGTATAACTCATAAGCTGCAATAGTCGCAATTACTTATAATAGCTTATGACTACATGGATTAAGCTTTAATTATTATACTGATGCTATTTGTCTACTATTGGATGTGTGGAGAAACCAGTTCTAACTTGTCCAATATGATGGACTCATGTTTTCTAATGTTTAAAGAGTTATACTTTGCCCTTGCCTTTTGCCAACAGTATATTTTCCTAATTAAAGGAACTTAATTTTTACTATTTTAAATGAAGTTGAAGAAATCTGCCGTAGGAACAAACTTCCTGAGTTTCATTATCCACAGCTTTAAAATGACTGGCAAGCTTCACTTCTGAGTCATATAAGTTAACTGATGACACCATTATCATGAGTAGTAATGCTAGTCTAATCAGGTATTCTTTCTTCCTGGTAAATACAATCCAGGATACCCTGAGGGATTCTGCTAAGCACAGATGTAGAGAAAAGCACACAGAAAAAGAGGACAGGAACACATTTTTCAACATGTCTTTCCCCCTTATTCAACTGTCGAAGAGAACAAACACATGGTCCAGTGGGGATTATAAATGAGCCTCTGCCCAAAGTTAAAACTGAACTTCTGAAAATATACATGCTACCACTTTGAATTTCATCTTTCAGATGTTGACAACTTTTATCCTATGGCAAAGATTTAAAAAAGAAAAATGTATTTTTAAAAATAATTTAAATCTAAGGGACAGATTATGAAATTGTACACTGTCTTTCTGGAGAAAAGAAGGGACAAAAGGACAAAGGAATCCAGCCACCAAATTATCCATGGATTTGCCAAGTCCCATGACAAGTTGATGAAAAAACCTTTATTTCCATTTGATAAAAAAAATGCAGTTTAACAATCTTACAGGAAGGCTCATAAGAACATATTCACCTATCTTTAATTAACCAAGATTAATAAGCACACTCTGTAGCTTACTTCCCTGCCCATAATGCAGCAGCACTTTCCCTCTTATGAATGCATCAAAAATGGAGTTCAGATGCAAAGGCTTACAGGAACAAGCATTGGAGAGTCAGGGATGGAGTCCTACACAGTCCTTATAACATGAAATTTCACGAAAAAGAAAATTGTTCAGCTTCCATATACACCTCACTTGTTTTGTCCTTTAATGGAGATAAGGAAAACATACTGCTGTCAGAAAAATTAATTACTTTGACTGATACTCTAAGCCTTACATTGTCAAAGACCTGCTGCAGTATCTTTCAGCCCATCTGTCCCAAACAGAGCTGTTACATTACTTTTTCCCTCTATAACCTGGAGTCAAATATACACAATTTCTCATTGGAAGCAGATGCTGGAAGTGAAAATACCTAGCTCAAGGTTAGTGTAATTTCACCAGTTTGGCTTTGAGTGAGAGTGAAATATTCATTCCCTGAATTGAGAAGTCCATCAAATTGATGTATTAAATCAATCTGAACATATCTGTCAAGAAGAACACAGAAATTACCAGGACAGGGGTTGTCTCCCAGTGTCAATCATTTAATAGCTGTAAGGATACAGGCTTACTACAAGAAGTGCAAACACGGTTGAGAAAACAGCTTGTCACAACCATCTTCCCTAACAATTTCATTGTTCACTTCATTAAATTATAGGCATTTCCCAGCTCTCAAGCTTAGATAACATCTCATCCTCTAATAGAAGAAATAGTTGTATGCACAGGAAAATTTACAAAACCTGGTTTATTGTGGCTTCCTGTGTAGGTTGTGCCTCATCTAACAATAAGACTTCCACTTCAGTGGATGAACCACCTGTGAGCTTTTTCTCTTCCTCCTTTCCTACACAACTGCATAGTTAATGAAATTGAGTATCATTTAGACTTAATTTCTATGAAATTAAAGTAAGACCAGACAACATGTTCAAAAGCTATCCAGGGACCAGTGACATGAAGACAACAGGATCACATAGGCCTTGACATTCTTGGGAAAAAAATTATCTATGCAGCAGTACATGCACATCTGGTAATTTTTTTTCTTGTTGATCTGACCTGTCTAAGGAGGTTAAAATAAGCAAACTCATGAAGGACAAATCGTCTTAATCTTTCTATTCTGTCATGACAGCAAAGTATGCCCTATGTGATGAAACTAACAGTCAGCCCCCCAATATATATATATCAAAATGCTGTCAGCTATGATAAGGAAACATTAAAGAAATGCAACTTCCCAAGTACCATAATTTTCCAAGGAAAAACCCATTTTCTACAATAATGACCTCAAGTGAGACATGACAGGAGATGGCAACAAACTCTAGGATTATCACCCATCTGAGTCATTCACACCCTGTTTACACACAGTTGAAGGCACAGTGCTATTTATAACACTTTGTTTCATCTTTCAAGGGTTTTTCTTTTTTCTATCAATAGCTTTTAGAAACCAGGGAGATTCTGACGTGCTGAAGTGACAGAATGCTATAGGTAGCCTCGTTCGGCCCCAGAATAATGAAGCAACTAGTGGATCAGGTCTATCAGCTTTTAAAGTGTGATCTCTCTTAATACGGAACAGATTCCAAACTTCGGTAACATGCTAAGCTGTTAACTATTTTTCCTCCCTGCATTCTCTTCTGAGACCTATTCTCACCCTGGACCTATGTTTGAAACTTGTATGCAGAGATGTGCTTGAGACCTATGCTGCAAGACTTGTTTGTGATGTGTCATGACAGACTGGGAATAAAATCACTTTACTTTAAAACTATAGTTCTGGAACTCTGTGCTCATGCAACTTCACCTACAAGGCAAAAGAAGCAGTCTCACTTTTATGTTATATCACTATCTGGCCAACTTTAGGTTATAATGCCTCCCAGCAAGCACCGAACACAGTAATTGTACTGAGTCTTCACTAATTGTATTGACCATCACCCAAATGGCCTTTCAGGAATGCAAAGAGCAGGGATGTGAAAGAGGGAAATAAGGCTTCCCGAGCGCTATCCTATCTCCTGTCCAAAACAAATTTGGAGAGATCTCCTACTCAATTCCTCTCAGAGAATCAACAATCTTTAAACTAAGTACACTTTCCAACTAAAATCTTTTGTATCCAGAGTTTTTAAAAGATACATTATGTTTAGATTTCCTCTTATTCCCCAGCCCCGAGGTGATATTAACACTTGAGTGAGATGCCTATATGTGACAAGTGTGGAAAGTACTGCAGTCATCTTGTCTAACACTTACATTATCATATACATACATATATATGTATTTTTAACCTTTAAGAATAAAACAGTTTATCATATACATTCAGATCTTCTTCACTTCAAAAAACGATTACAAGTAAATATTTCCTAAAGTTCTGGCAAACACTCTACTTGTCCCTCAGTGAATCCTGCTGAAATGTGAGATTGCACTCAAGCCACCCTATAACGCTAATTTCGTCACCCAGTTGCCTATTAACCCATGGTTGGGTAACTCCAAAGTAGGGATAATTTCATATATAACACGACTGCCCCCTTGTGTCAAACTAGACACCCTTCTATTAGCATGGGGATTTCTCACATCTCTAACTTTATTTCTCTTGTCTTAATATGAGAAAAACCCACCAAAACAACAAATAAAACTAGTTTCTTGAGCATGAAACAGGAGTTTTACAGTTCCTTAAACTATGACAAAACAAAATGTAAGGTATGGATGATAGAAAGAAATTTGGAAAAGAGCAACATTTCCAAAGTGACACGATCCTAAGTTATAATAATAATGGCCAGTCTTCATGAAGGAAGAACCGGGGAAGGTCTTTACACCTTCCAGCCTGCGCATTGGATTTTTTAGGTGAGTTACAGTGTGCGCGG
>JAYRBT010000177.1:15145298-15208195 GCA_036023395.1 Myiotriccus ornatus
CCTTCCAACACAAACCATTCTATAATTCTATGAATTTTCAATCAAGGATTATAAACACAGTAACAAGAAATTACTGATTTATCAACACAACAATTTAATATACAATATGATGTGTATGTAGATGCATTTCTGGTAGTGGACTATTTGGCTAGAAAGACAAAATATTTTACACTTCTTCTTTTGCAAGCACAGACAAAAAATTTAAAACACTTTAAAGTAGTTTTTACAGGAAAAATCTGAGTTTTCATTAATGCCCTTAGAAAACACCTCTGGTCTGCAGAAAATCCCTTTATTTTATTTAAACATTTGCAATTTACAATCTGAACAACCCTCAAATGCAAAATTCTACTGAAATGCCTATGTTTTTTTAAAAAAACCCTGCTCTATATTTTCTGTGCCACAGCAGGCAACTCCAGACAGAGTATTGCAAAGATTTAGTAATTAACAAAGGTGATGGAACATGATGGAACAATGAAATATTATGAGCTTTACCTGGAGAGGAAGGAGCACTGGAAGACTGCTGGTCTGTGGAAAAGGATGGCCAGGAGCGCTGACAATCTGAGTCAGAGTAAAGATGCACATGAGAAAGAGATAGAAGATGGGGGTGGGGAGAAGAAAAAAAAAAAAGAAAAAGCTAAAAAGCTCCAGACAGGCAGCTGAGGAGATACAGACATACCTAAAATACTACTTTCTATCTGACACAAAAATTAATGTGGAAAAGGGTTTGTATGAAACTCTACTAGTAGAGTGCACACTGGCAGAATATTAAATCTCTACTGAGGAGGCATCATTGTCTTTCCAAACCCATTCTTCATGGCAGTGTCACCTGCTGCAAGACATTCCTCCCTACATACCAGTTCCATTTTGAGGAAATCAATCTATGTTTGCCCCTTTCTTCCTGACTTTTAGGTTTCTCAAGTCTTTCCCTTTTCTAAGTGTGCAGCATCATATAGGTCAGATCTCTCTTGCTCTGGTTCCTATTGTTCACACTGCAACTATTTTCTGGCCAGATTTCAGGGCTTTGGAGAGTCTCAATGCAAAAAAAATGCAAAAAAAATTGGGGAGTACCATTCTTAAACCACAGCAGCCACAGCTCCTGGGTCTGTGCTGAGCTGATGATGCCAGGAGAAAGAAGAAAGGGAGAAAAAGCTGGAAACCTTTGGTTGCCCAAGGATACTGACAGGGAAGCCAGATGAAGGATCCCAGAGTGTGAAGACTCAAGTAGAAGTGGGCAGTCCAAAAATTTACTGAATACGAGAAAGTAGCATATGGATATGTGACTAGAGCCTTTCTGAAGGCCAAATTAAAGCTGAATGAGCATCCTGCATTCTTGTACTGCTTAATTTCTTGTTTCTGAACTTTTGATTTGGCAGTTTCAGTTTTCTGTATAGGTAATCTGTTAGGTAATCTCTCAGGTCCACTGAGCTCAGGCTGCCTGGCTAGGAAATAGAAACTGAACCTATGACGACTGGCAAAGTTCCTCTGATATTTCCCCAAGATAAAATGGAACGTGGACAAATCAAGGATTGATCAGGGGGAGTTAAGGAGATTCAGTTTGTTTTTGCTGTTTTACCCCCTTATTTGCACCTGTGTTCCATGTGGGTTCAGAGGAGAAATTGACCCTTGTATTTTCAGACAATTTGTTCTACGCCTGAGCATCCTTGCACCCGATCACTGAAAAGAAGCCTCTGTTGTCCTTAGTGGATTCAGAGCAGAAAACTTACAGGTGGCTCACAGCAGTCTCACTAAATCACAGAGGTCTTTTGCTCAGGTCTAGCTCCAGTTCTACAATCTTTGGGGAAAATTCAGTTGTAAAGAAAGTGCCTAAGCAAGCACATTAGAAACATCACAGGACTACATGGCTGCTTAAGTGATCACAGATCCAGACAAACAGTAAAATAAATTATTTAATTTATGGGTCCCCATCTGTTCACAAATATCTACAGCACATTTTTACAGGAACAGATGCATGTACTTCAGAATGTACAGCATTGGGGCTGAAATCTGTAAGTTTTCTTCCAGCTAATCTATTTGTTTAGAAATGAATTCTCATCTATATGCTCAGATAACTACTGGATGAATTATACTTCATTTATACAGAAATTGATTTTTTTATTGCTTATATATACATGAGCAATTTTTCTCAAGTATAAAGAACCCACTGGAGATCACCTACTTACATAAATGAGTGCTCACTTTTCTCCTTGTAATGAAATTGTGGGTGCAATTGTGATTACAAGCATGAGAATGCACCTTTTTTTCTGTCTAGATCTCCTTGGCTGCAAAAGAGTTCTTAGAAACTGTACGGCACTAGACACACATGAAAAGCACTGCAAACATTACACTGTCATAAGCTGGCATGCCATAAACAGAACTATTTTCCTCAACTTACCAAGCAATTTTAACATTCCTGTTTGTCCTGTATACTTGTAACAGTTTAGAGAGCAGAACACAGATGAAAAAGAAAAAAGAGAAGTGTCAGAAGAAATCAGAGAAAATCCTTCTACTGAAAACTATAGAGCTGATTTTTGAAATGGCAGTAGTAGGCTGCCAGCAAATCATTTTGTCCTTAATCAGCTTAGAAATTTAACGATAAAAGGTGGAATCTAAGCATTTGTAAGGTTCTTTCACTTGTTTTGAAGAAAGGTGTCTGTACTCAAATTCTGAGACACACACTAGGCTTAGTACTTGTCCACCTTTTAACATTTCTACCACCAGATGCAATTTGCAATCATTATTTAACAGAGGCCAAGAAAGAGTGGAAAAGTATGGATGATGCAGAAAAACACAAGACAAGCACACCAAAAAAGTATGTGGAAAGTGAGACTTTCTGCTGGAATTAAAATATGCCTGATGCCACCCCACATTACTATCTTATTTTGAAGGTCATTAAATTTAATCAGGTCAGCCAAATGTTTGAGCAGAAAAAAACATAAGTACTTAAGGTATCTGCAATCAATAAAACACACCTTAAAAATTAAACCCTACTCTTGTTGCCAAAATTTGAGCAATACACATTAAAAACTTCTAAGAAAGGTACATTTGTAAAAAAGCCAAATTGTAAATTCAGACTTAATTTGTTCATTATAGCAAAAGCAAATATAAATAAGCCACTAATTATAAGGTTATTATCAAAGTTCTTTCTTCTTTTTCCTCATACTGTACAATGGTACACTGTACAGTGACACTTAATATAGATGGATCCACATTTATCTTAAGTACTTCTGCTTTCTAAAGTTGATTCACAGCCTACTCCACCAAGCAGATGGCAGGAGCACAGGATGGTTTCATGTAGCAGACTATGTTCAGTGCAGCCAAGACATGTCAATCCTTTTTGGTTCAGGTACAAGCACAATAGTAATACATCCTGGGTAAATTTCACATGGAAAGGTTGACAGCTGATCCCTGTAGTTTCCATCAACTGCAGAATTGGGGAATGTGTGCACCAGCCTCAGAGTCAGTAGCTCTTCTGGCAGGCAGCAATGACAAATGATTTAGTTTGTCTGCAGTGGAGCATGCTCATTAAAATGATGGTTAAATCTCATCCAGACAAGCCAGCAATCAAAATCAAAAAGCAAAGTACTCTTCCTTTAGAATGGTAAGAGTTTGTTTTGTCCCTCTCCTCTACAGATATTAAAAAGGACCTGTGTGTAAATATAATAATAGAAGCCCTTACAATTACTGGCATTTTATAATGGAACTCCTTACCAGAATTTTCATATGCTTCAAAATTGAAATGAGGTTTCCTGTCCTCTGCCACGTGGTCATAAGTGATGTGTGGTATAGTCAACATCCTATCTGGAGAAGAAGGCCCATTGTCCTTGTCTAACTTAAATTTCTTCTTTTTAACCTAAAAAACCCACATACATTAAATTACTCAAACCAAGCCACATTTAGTTGTCTCTTCAGTAATGTCTTCAATAATAATGCAGTCCCCAATGAGTTATAAACAATTAAAAGAGTTCCTGACCAATTATAATTTTCATTATGCTATAGTGTGTTTCTCATTATGTTGGCCTCCCCATCCTGCTAAAACTGGCTAATCACCAGAATTCTTCACATTGTCATTACCAAATCGCTTGCCTGCAATAAAAACAAAAAATCTGCTAGTTCTGCCCAGCTCATATAAATCAAACTAATCTAGAATATCTTTACCATTTTATGGATGCAATAAATCATACCCTCAGCAAAAAGGAAATGGATACATTACTGCTGAACTCAGGTGACCCTCGGAAATACAAGGGAAGATTTCTGCACATCTTCCCCTTCCATCTTAAGATTAATGTGCAATACTTTTACAATAGAGAGGACAGAGTATTACTTAATCTAAAGATTATGATGAAGTTTTTTTGGTTGCTATTTTTTAAACAAAATAAAATTACTTAATTTACGGAATCCCTTGATATGACATGGTAATTTTCTTTTTTTTCCCTTTCCTTATAGGTTTTCAAACAATAACAGGTAGTTATTGATTGATGTACCTCAGTTAGGTCATTATTACTCTTTTCCAAACCCATATATCCATTAAAAAAGTCAAGTTTGGGGACCAGAAGCAAATTAACTTATAGTTTCTAATGTTTATATACTGAAACCATCAAAGGTGAAGTCTAAATAAAAATCTGAAACCAAATAATAATCTGCAAAACAAACACAACAAATAGTCTCTAGAGCATAAACAAATTCAATCTAATTTAAAATGTTTTAACTACTCTAATAGGAAAAAATAGTTACTGATACCATCACCGATTTCTTCGGTTTTGGACTGGGTGACAGCAAATGGTAATTCCTGGCAGGTTTTCGAATGTATATTTTCCATGTAGAAGAGTCTGGGTTTTCTGCAGCGTAGCATCTCCATGCAGTCTAGAACAAATGTTTTAAGCAATGGAATAATTAATAAATCAGATTAGTAGCTCCCTGTACAACACAGTAATTTCCAAGTATTATGTTAGTCATTCTTTGTTTATTTTTATTCTTTAATTTGCCCACTGGAAACATAAACTCAGCACGGTTTAGAACCCTTATTTAGTAAACAGAAACCACACAATTAGAACTGGGCAAACCAGAAAGAAAGATCAGTCTTTACAAGTGCAACTTTTGTTTTCATTAGGAACAAACAAACAATGAGAGAGAACTCTAAACTGGACTCAAAAAATAGGTTTGAGTATCTTACTCTGCCCCTGTTTCCCTACTCGACTTTAAGCATTTTCCCTATTGCATCCTGTGTTTCAGGCTCTTACTCAGAAAAAAACAAGAATTGTTTTTTCCATGCCTCACAAGAGTACTACCCAGAAAAGAAAGGAATTGTGATGTGGTCAGTAGGGCTGTATTCATGTGAAGAAATGAACCTCATGGCACAATGGAATAGTACCAGTGGCTAACCAGGAACCAAAACCACAAACCAATCCTCCCTCTTGCCAGCCACTAATGATTACCACTAATGATACCACATTCTAGGACAAAAAGGAGGAAAAACGGGGCTAGGAAACAAGAACAACACGAGACAAAATACTACTGTACTCTTTCTTAAATGTGTAAACATATCTGAGCTGATTAACAGTTACTCTCCAAATTAAAAAGGCAGATCCCCACTTGCACACTACACAAAAAAAGGACACACCTATACACAAACAAAATCTAGAGTAGGAAAGGCCAGAAACCACTAGATGAAAGAAACAAAGCAAGGCAGAATGACAGAGGAAAACAGACAGCAGCTGAAAAGTAAAGGATCAGACAATCACCATATAATTCCCTTCATGGTTAATAAGACACTGGAAGAAACAACTGGCCTCTGGGAGAAAACAAGCAACACAGGGAAAGAAAATCACTCATCTGAGATGTTCTCATCTTATACTTATTTTGTAAACATCTTGATTTATGAACAATCTTTTCATAAGTTATTTGTAGAGCACTTATTAAATTGGGCTTTCAGAAATCCAAGATTATGATTAAATCATAATTACCACTATTAAGAACAGGTAGTCAGCAACTCATTGTCTGTCCTCTACTCCTCCTTAACATTTCTAATGGAGGCAAGTAAAACATTCTAGATATGCAGGAACACTAAAAAAATCCATTCTTTACAAAACCATACCGTACAAGTCTCACAATTTTTGCCTAATCTCTGGTTATAACCGGAGTCTTTCTCACATTAACTCTGGAACTGTTTAGTTTCAAGCATAAACTTTACGGTTAGCTACTGTTTCCACAAATATCCTGACCTGGAAATCCACATTCACTCGTGAAACCAGAGAAATAAGTCATATGAGAATGCAAAAATGATACGGCTTTGGTGAACATCTAGTTTTCTTTTAAATTTGATCTCTGTGCTTCTAAAGCTACGTGCAAATACAGAGTAGAGAGAGGAAAAGCTGGAAAAACCTAGAATAAAACAATATTAATACCTCTTCAGGGTGCAATGCTGGCTCCAATGAAGTAAAGGATAAAATCTCATTGACCATACTGACACTGAACTGCACCTGCATTTATAATACAGGGGATCAATATTTTCCTGCCTGTAAGTTATCCAACAGGAAAAGGCTGATTCTGCAGAATCCCAATGGTTCCCAGACACCTATCCTGGAGCTGAAAAGTCCAAACAAGATTTCCTATTTAACATTCTGATTTATTTCTCCTAAATTTGAGATTAAGAATTTATTTGTCCCAAGGAAACTGAAGCGTATTTGACATTTGTCTTTACAAGCAGCAACTTTTTAAAAGTACAGTTTTACATGAAGCCTCCTCTCTGTTTTTTCACTACTACCAGCATAATATTTCATAACATTTTCCCCAGGTAAATTGTTTAATAATTACTGGGTAGCCTTCAGTTTTGATTTTAACCAGCTGAATTAAACAGTTTGCTCTAATTTGGAAGTGTATTTTTTTTCTCATTAACTTACATTAAAGGCTGGATTTCCAAAACTTGCATCTGTAACTCCTGTACAGTTTTTAAGGGGAATCAGGCATGGAAAAAGTGCCAACAGTTTTGGGAAAAAAAAAAAGAATTATAAATGGAAAGAAATGACAGCATGCAATATGCAGGAACATAGTACCTGTATGAGTGAGGCAGCAGCTGGAATTTGACGGTTGAAATGCTTCTGTCTTTGTTTCTGTTGTACCTTTAGGGCAAAGCCTGAACCAAGAATTCCCTGTGGAAAGAAAACACACTTTTTTTTTCTTTTTTTTTAAGGGGAGGAAAGAACCACACATAAGCTTGCCAAATTTTGTTGTATTAATAAACTTCTATTCAGCATCATAAAATCCAACTAATTATTTAGAGGAAATGACTTAATACAGCAAAGTTTTTAGACTCAGTTATTATTACTTGTTGAAACAAACAGTGAATGCTACCATACCCTGATGCAAAGCCTGTTGGACTCAGCCCCTAAAGAGAAAGCAGAAATTATATTTCACCCCTCTAAAAGCCTCACAAATGCTTGTGAAGGGAATAAAAGAATAGTGAAAAGTATCAACCTGATGTGCTTAACTTCATTTTTATGAGAAAGAAAGCTTTGGGATGGCATGATTCAGGTCGTGTGGTATGGTAATTTCTATTTCCATATGTTAATCCATGGTGGGAGGGGAGGAGAGAGGATGAAGACGAGGAAAATACGTATTTCAAAATGGTCAGGACTTCAGTGAGTTTGACACAAGGCCACATAATTCACTCTCAGGAAAAGGGACAAGGACTAATGTCATTGATGGTGTGTACAACCTGAAATAGACTCCAAATGTAGGGCAGCTATGAAGTCCAAATTTAAGTAAAGTGCAAGTAATTTATGTAGTCATTTGCACAGTTACAGACATATTTAACACAAGTTTTAGTAACACAGGTAAAAATGCAATCTTCTATAAACCAGCTTACATGATTACACCTACTCAAGGAAAATATAATTCTTTTTCCACATATAGCAGAAGGCATCAGAGCAGCCAGGGATCTTGGCTCAACCTCTAAGAACTGTATTAATCATCAAGTATTTTGAAAGGAACGAGAAATGCCCTTCCTCTTATGTTCATTTAGTATAGATCAAAGAGGTGATGATGCTCAAACATCACATATTTGGGAAATGAAGGATCATTTCTAGATCCAGAAGCCATACCAGTTGCTTTTAGCCACAGCAATTACTTTTGACTGATCTCAGCCAGATCCCCTTACTTAAAATGGCAACAATACAGCATGCAATAGAGCTTCAAAGCCCAAATTCCCCCCTTGGGCCAGCTCACAAGAACAACTTAATTCAGTAAAGAAAATCCCACCGACAAAGGGGTGTTTGTTGTTGTTTTGTTTCAACAAAGATTAGGGAAATCTGACGGGCAAACATAAAGCATGGCTGTGAAGGCATGGCTGCTGTATGATCATTTATAAAACACCTTTGCTGGCATTCAAGTCTGGTTTTAAAAACCCCACCAAAACAAACAAACAAACACACCACCATTACCACTCTTCAGTCGAAAAAGTAGCTTTTGGTATTTTTCATACAGATTATTTCATTTACCAGATCTCTCTTTTAAAATAAACGTGAAAGATATTAGAATGAGGAGGGAGAAACATAATGCTGTAACGGCAAACTGATGCTGGAGAATTTAAAAAACTACACCCACTTATCCTCTTCTGAAAAAGGTTATGCTCCTTCAAAGTAAGCAACTAATTTTAAAAAGCCACTAGAGTTTTAGTAGCTACTGTTTCACACTGTGAAGACTTTTTGTGAACGTACTGGCATAAAGGTATTCTTGTCCATCCTGTACTATCCCCACCACTTCTCTGCCACAACTACACAAATGTCTGCAAACACAACAGTCCTTGTCACTGAACTGAAAAACCCGAAGAAAAAAAATCATTTTAACCACACGTTTCAGGTGGCACAAACATTTTAAAACCACTACTCAGGGGTATTGCTGATTTTGTGAAAAACATACCCTTAACTACCCTTGGCACTGAATATTTGTGTTTTCAAACCTCAGCTTAGGTTTCGCTGACTGTGAATTTACCCTTGGTACTCAAGTGCCCTGTTTCTTGTTTGAAAGTACTTGGGAACCTGTTTTCAGTGCAAACAAAGTGCCATAACAGTTTTAAAAGGTCAGCTCTAGGTCACTTTTCAAAATGGGACTTCGGCCATGGACAGATGCTAATTTGGCAAAGAACTGCATCAGTGTCCCTGGCTGCTGATTGTTGTCTCTCTGCCAGTGACACCTTTTAGTCAGTTTTTCTGGAAGGAGAATGTGTATGAGAACTCTACAGTTCACCTTGGACCTAATCAGCTGAATAAACTATGAGTGAACATCTTAAAAACCCAAAACATTGCTCAGTTGCTGAGTCCAGAAGTAATTTGAAATAATTTCCTTTACATTTCTGAGACGGGCAGAAAAAGTACTTTGAATTAAACATCTTTTTCTCAAATACATCCCAAATCTAGTGCTGCATACAAAAGCCACCACATATTTACTTAGTTACTTTCTACAAGCTGCATATATTTCGAAGACAATATAAAATTATAATACAAAGCTTTCACGATATCAGGCTAAATGAAAGGTTAAAGAGTAAGTAATAAAAGTTTCCTCTGATGACTAATGAGTCAACACCAAATTGACAGCAAAAGTACAAGATAACCTACCGCAGGTAGTGCAAAAAATGAAATTGCAAATACTGAAAAACAAGATGCAATAGTCTTTCCTATCCATGTCTGAGGCACTTTATCTCCATAGCCGATAGTTGTAACAGTCACCTGCAAAGAGAAATAGAGAGAGTATTACAGCAAGTATTAACATGGCAGTTTGGGGCTGTTGGTCTCTCTTCCTTTTGTATGTATTTTAAAGAAACATTAGCTGCTTTCCTAACTCTTCCAGTGACAGTCTGTGTGAGACTAATGAAGGGAGCTCTTCTCTCCCAGTTTGCTTCCCCATCTAATACCAGATGGAAAAACATAAAGGAAATTGAATTACAACAAGATACATGTTTAAAATCTTCCAAAGTAAAACCATTAGTTTAAGTCTTCATGGCTGAGGCGACTGCACACCATATGAAGTTACTGGGATATAGGCTGCCTGCCCATGTCACACACTTTCCCTAGGGAAAGGCTGCCAACAGTTCTGAACTGGTGATTTTGTTGATGGGCAGGAGAAGTTTGCTGAAAGTATTACAGAGCTGTTGCATAAAAAGAGCAAACACATACTGTAACCATGCACTATGGCTGGGGTCAGACATCAAGTGTTCTAGAGATAATATTGGTATAAATAGCAAGAGAAGCCAAAAAATTTCCATGTAATAAAGATCCTGAAAACAGTCTAATCAATCACCAAATCATATAAAACATTGAGAGCAAGAACAGATAATTTAAAGCACACATGCAGGAAACATCTGTTGAGTTTGCCTTTCAAAACACTAAAGCAAAGATTACCACCACAGTGATGTAGCACAACGAGACTTAAAAAGTAATTATTTGCATGAGCTCAAGGAAAGAATGTATTTGTTTGAAGCAGGATACATTTGGCATCTGAGAGCAATTTAAATTCACCTATGTCACCAGCTATTTCTGAATTTGGAAATTAGAGAGATTTTTATCTGTGACTTTGAAGAAGGCTAACCAAATCAGAGCATGGGAAGCCACACTCTCAAGCAGTTGAAGCACACCTCAACTGCTGGCTGCTCAGCCTTTCTTCTGACAATATGAGCCTTCAGCTGCCCAGGACACGGAAGTTTGTCCCATAATAACATACACAGGCCATTCTACCTGTCTGCTCTAACACACTCTACCCACCAACTGCAGAAATGCAAGCAATGCCCAGGGCAACATCTCTACGTGAGGAGAGAAGGGCAGATTTATAGAGGCAAGATGGTTGTTAAGGGGGTGAAGGGATGGAGAACACAGCTTTGGGGAAATAAAAGCTCATGACAAGAACTTCAGGAAAGGTATGGCTGTCACCCACTTTAATAATTGTCCCTTCGTACTAAAAGACGAGAGGAAAATCCCGTGTATGTAAATTTTGACCTGAGATGTACCTCAAACACACAAAGCAAGCCATCCATACTTGAACTGTCCACCCTCTAAGCAAAATCATTATGTGTCAGTTGAACACATGAAAAAGGGGCAGCTTTGTCTGCTTGAGGTGGTGATGTTTATTGCAAGTTTATTATCAGTTGCTGATACTCAAAATATTCAAGAATTAGTTTTTAATTTTTAATACAAGTTTTTAAAATGTGGCCTATTTTCAAAACTGTTTCATACTCTACAGAAGTGCTTTAAATAAGGTAAGTAACCAAGTACCTTTGCCTGTATTCCTGAAATTGTTATTAAAATACCACTTTAATTCAGAACCTGATGAGGGGCTGAAGGGACAACGTCATCTCCTTACCTACATAAGAGGGTTGCTTGAAAAAAAATTCTGAAGACTAATTACATTCAAAAATACAGTATTAAAAAAGGAAATATAATTATGGGAAAGTTCTGGCCTCCAATACCTTTTTACAGAAAAGATTATGAGAGAAAATCATGGTTTATCCCTCCATTTTTGAAAATAAATTATAAATCCTTATAATTGAAAAATTTTACCAACTCTTCTGTGTTACAGTCTTCAAATCATGTTAATTAAGTAGAAATGTAAAAAGAAATAGGTGCTTTTGAGCCGACTAAATTAAAACTGAAGATTAATTCATATAAGTTTAAGGAGTGATTGTCTCCCCTTTGCCACCACACCCCTGCCAATCCCTTCTGAATTGATCTATATGAATCATCAGTGACACAAATAAAGTATTTCCTGTGATGTTTGTTTGGGAGGTTTTTTAAAAAAACATCTTGGAAATTAGGTTGCAAATTAAAATGTTCACATAATTTAACATTTTCCTCTGCCCTCTTAACTCTAAACCATCTACAAATTCATTGTAGATGATTTTCTTTTTCCCCAAAATACATGCTGCTGAAACCTTACATACTGAGTTTCTGCCCTAAACTATTTTTTACAGCCACATTATAACCCCCTAAAGAGTACAATTCTAATTTTACAGTTATAAAATGAGATATTATAATGAAAATACTGACTCAACTTCTACTCTAGGATAGTAAACATGTTGGCATGATGAATTTAAATTGATACAAGAGCTCACACATTAAATTTCATTGGAAAGCAGCATGTAAAACAATTGTTTTAATTAGGAACAAAATATTTTTCATCCACTGACTATTTTAAAACTTTGATCTGATGAACATCACCACAGGCTTTGGTATTAAAACTAATGTTGTTCCTATTAAATATGCATCAATAGTCTGAAGGAGAGAATAAGAAGCAAAAACCCACATAGCAAGAAGAAATAGCAATGTTCATCTGCACTGAATAGGGAAGGGATTTTATTCTAGGTTATATCAGGCTAAAGTGAGCACAGGAAATTAATCAGGGAAGCAAGGATACTTTGTTGATGAAATCCCTGCTGTATGCCTTGCAAAAATTTGGATAGTTAAACAGCTATAAAAGAGAAGAATGCGTGATTCTGAGATATCAAAAAGGCAGACAACACAGGACTGAGGAAGCAAACATAAGGTAAAAGATTAAAAAATCCAAGTATTAAAGCAAACGAGGGAAAGTCACCTAATAGAAAATACCTTGTCTACTTCATTTCTAAATTTAAAGCACTCCAACTTTAAAATCAATTGCATTAGGTATTGTTCTGCATACCAGACATGACTCAGAATTTTCTGATTCACTTACATTACCCACCTTGATTAAAGCAAGTAATACCAGAGCAATATCCAGCGATATACCAGAAACACTGACCGGCTCCCTGACTCCATTTCAACTGAGCTACAGTAAATTTCAGAACAGTCTGAATGCTCTTCTGTACACCCAGGTGTTACATAGCAGCCTTTCTATTTCTTGACATCTTATTCAGTCAACTGCATTCAATATTGCAGGTTGAATATAATGTACAAACTTTCCAAGCTGCTGAAACCCCGGTAGCACAAGTGCAAACAGATCCATGTCCTGCATTTATTTTACCATGAAGTGTGCTATATAAAGCTAAAAAAAACCCTACTGATCTTTCTGTATTTTGAATTCTTTTTCCAAATAGCAATATTCTTTGTCCTTGTGCACATAAGGATGTTAGTGACAAGCACAGATTCACACAACTGAAATTCCTTCTAGTCAGCTCCGTGTGCATTGCAGCACTCTGAGAAAATACAAGTTACATCCTTCATATGAATAAGCCAAGAGACTGTTCTAGAGGTCACAAATATTTTGAAACAGTGGAATTAAAATTGTAACGCAAAGCTGAAAAAGGACTTCCTCTTTACTAGAATTACAAACATGTGAAGGAGATGTTTGGATTCTTTTTCTTCTTAAAATTTCAAAGTAATTTTCATGCAGTTATCATTGCAGGCTCACACTATCATTCTCAATGCAACTGAGGTACATCAATGAGACATAACCACATCTGAGGGACACTGAAACACTTCTAATAACTTAGGATATGGAAGGAAATGGAACTGCACATCCAGTTGCAAACGCAACAAACAGAATAAATTAACTTCAGTGTCATATCTCTGTAATAACATATCCTCAGTGTTGCCTAAACATTGCTTTTGGATCTTAGTTAATACCTCCTCAAGGTGTTATTTTCAGTCATTGCCAGTTCCAAACAAATTACTGGCCACTCTAAGTCTCCTAATCAAAAGGTGGCCCAAACTAAACATCTATACTCGTGAGCTCACAGAGATAAACAAGAAGAGTCTTTCAAAAGACCCATTTCAAAGGGAGCACAATTTGTGCTAATTACTGAAATTTAAATGAAAGCTAAATTCTTTTCTTATCATTATTTTTTCTAGATCTTAACATGAAAAATTATTTCTATTTGAAATACTTTAATTTTGTTTCATCAAATGAAAAAAAAACAACTGTTAATTCTGTATTCTTCTAGATAAAATTTTGGTTCCTACCTCCTTGGTATGTTTTGATAGAGGTTTAAAGATTTCCTAAAGAAATGCCAAGAGTGTTCCCTAGGTGTAAGAAAATCTACATCTGTACTTTGTAAGTAACAATTTTAAAAGGTTTATCCTCGTCTACCCTCCAGACCTTCACTGAATGAGAACAAAATGTAGTTGGAGCTGCTCATGGAGTTAAAGATCAGAGATGAGAAAGCAGCTGCAAATTGAAGAAATGGCTGGCAAAATGCATTAAAAAATATCTTTATCTTTCAATCGCTGCTCCAACAACTCCTAGAATAACCCAAATCCCTCATAAAAACTCAAACACATAATTCCAAAAATTATAATTAGAAAAATAAAAGGATATAATAGGTCTGTAGTTGGTATTCTTGACTTGTAAACCACATAGAGACTAAAAACTGCTGTCAAACACTGAAGTCAGCATACAGTTCTCGGTGGCTTTTCTAATTGAGAAGGGGGGGGTTTTCTGAATAACACAGGATCTCTTTTATGAAGCTATTTTTAAAACTTAGGTGCAACTATTTTATAAATTAAATCAGATCTCTTCTAATTTAGCAAAAGTTTATGCATGTGCAGTTTCAAGTGGTATTTCCTGCAACTCTTCAGCAAAGTTTTCCCCCAGTTTTGATTTTGAATTTACATTAAGCACATACTGATAGGCTTTGCTAAATAGGACATGGTTCTATGCGTGCCTAGAAGTAAGCAAACTTGTAAATGTTTTGTTGAATTTGGTCCTTAGTGAGAAAGCTATCTTCTAATCTGTAAAAATTAAAGGAACAAGAAATCCTTAACCAAAGATATTACTTGTAAAAAACTGCTTGATTCCATTCAAAGCAACAGGCACAGTGTAATATCCATGCATGGCTATATTCAATAATTGCTTGTGGTAAACAGTCCTCATGATCAAAGAGACTGTTAGCTTGGCCTACATAATGGTTTTCCTGAAGGATATTTGTTCCAGCGTGAAGGTTGGAAATTGTGTACTCATTCAGTGGATATCAAAAGAAGAACTCTTCTCACTTAGTCTGAGGCATGATTGAAAAAAATGCTAAAGGGGGGTGCTGCAGGGAGGGGTGAGAAAAACCCAACAACAACAAAACAAAAACCCATAAACAAAACACTGAAAGCCACAAAGCCCCACAGACAGTGAGCAGGTAACATTCTCTGAACGTGGTCATCTCTGACAGATTCAATGAGAACATTTATAATATTTTTTTAAGCATCTTATTTTATTTTTAATTAATTTGTGATTGTATTGTCCTCAATCTATATCAGGTCTTTAAGACCGTCAGTCTGGACATGAAGGATGACATAAGTAGACTAATTTCTAATACCGTCACTGTGGAGCTGAAAGATGCATCATGTTACTTCTATTTTACTTGCTAACACTAAATTTGTGTTTTGAAAGACATACAGATATGCAGCCACTGGCAGAATTATTTATACAGCTTGCACTGCATTCAAAACCAGCAATAATACAGACAAATCTTTATGCCATAGGATAACCTTAGGTTTCTTCAAGAAGCCCATCACTGACTTGGTGAATAGCTGCAGCCCAGAGTTCTCAAGGAAATTCAAATAAAGCCCAGGAGGTCAATTTACATATGAAAATACAAAACCAATACAGATTTATAAATTACAACATATAAACATATATATGTTGTTATATAAACAACGAAGAACATTTAATTAGAAATTTTGCACCCTATGGGTATGCCTGTAGTCAATAAAGCACAGTAATATAAAAGTACCCAATTCCAGATGCAGTTTAGCTGTGATAACACAGGCCTTTTATATGGTTTACTTTAGCTATATTACGTATTCTATCACTGTTGCCCAAAGAATTTGTTTACTAATATATACATACACCGAGATAACAAGAAAGTGCAACGCTGTAGAGTGAGAAAAGGGGTGTGAAAACACTAACAAGGACTTGAAGTATTTTCTACTATGTAAGGCAAGTGCACTGTCAGAGAAGTGAGAACAGCTGTGTTACTAGATGGATCACATATCTATGACAGTGTATGAGACAGGAGCCGTGAATTATCCTCTTCTGCATGTTCAGTTCAAAACAGACTGAGACAGGTTTTCAGGGACCAGAATTTGTGGTGTTTGAGTGATTCAGAAAATTCTGGCTGAAACATAACTGAAACTTTTGTGATTTAACACTTTCAAAAGGCTTTTGTATGAGTTTGAGACTTTCATTAGGAAGAATCCTCGTGACCCCTCAATTATTCACAGAATCCTAAAATGGTTTGGGTTGAAAGGAGCCTTAAACAGTACTTAATTCCAACCTTCCACAAGACTAGGCTGTTCAGAGCTCCATCCAACCTGTACTTGAGCACTTCCAGGGGTGGGGCATCTGCAACTTCTCTAGGCTAACTTCCTCGCTATCCTAACTTTACAGGGCTTTCTCCTAGCAGAAAGCATGAAGAATATTACAGTACCAAAACACCAGAAATGGATGGAATCAAATCCATTTCAGTTTTGTTCTGCTGAATCATTTTTAGCAGTTAGCAGAAACATATTACAGCAGAAAAAGGACACTAAATTCTACTTTTAATATTAAAGAAATTACACTACGTGTTTGTTGAAGTCTCACACTTCAAGTGGCATGCTGCAACACAATAGAGGCTATAACAGAGAAATAATATTATGATAATTAAATTTATTGATTAAATAAGTTTACTGCAATTAGGAAGAAAAAAATAACCAGCATGCCTAACTGAGCAATAATTCCCTGAAAGAAGAATATTTCAATATCCTGACAGATCGTGTTGCTTCTGTAGAAGGTTTTACTGTATTTTCAGTAAGCCAATCTGGTCTGTCACATACTCAATTTTTAATGGCTACACCAATGACAGCATGTGTTTTTAAATGCAGCTACATCTGCCACTGTTAATTACTGAGTCATCGGACCACTGTAGTGGAAAATAAAAATGCCATAATGACAGGAAAGCATTGAAAAAGCTACTTGACAGAAAGCCACTTCCTTGTGCTACACGTTAAGTCCTCTGATCCTAAGAAAGCCTGTATTTAACCATCGCAGACAGCAAGAAGAAAGAATCTTGCAGCAGATCATAGTAGCAAAACAATACAACAAAATCTGTTGTATTCAAAAAGAGCTACATATGCATTTCAGCACCAGGAGACCTGCAAGAGACTTGCTCATCAATAGATCTTTCCTTCCTGAAACAGCAAGCGGTACTGTTTGTAGAGAGAAAACTATATAAGCACACACACAGAGCTTTATTAAAAATATTTTTTAATATATATATTATTAGTGAAACACAGGTGCTAGCCCTATCATTCTTGTACATAAGACTTTTTAGTAGTCTTATTTTTAACCAAAAAAAAAAAAAAAAAGAAACAATGCCTTTTGATTTAAAGCAGCAGAGAAAAAGCTCTAGAAGATCAGCACATTTTGAAAATGCAAGCATGGCATCACTAGTGATGCCCATGCATGTTAAAGATCTGTAGCACTTAAGGTTTGCACTTAGGTTTGTTTTATTAAGCTAATAGAATTAAAGCAGATAAAAAGTCATTGCTTGAATGCTAATGATAAGGAAAACCAACTCCCAGAAAGTGCCTTTCTTTGAACTGTACTAGGAAAAGGAAAGGGAAACAACTACAGACAGGAAATCCCAGAACAAAACAGCCATCCTAGTATTTGTGTGTCATGTGAGAAAAAAAAAAGAGGGAATTGTTACTATTGCAGAAGCAACTAAATAAAAATTTTGACAAAAATATAATCCCGGAATAGAGCTGTCTCACTAGTGAGTAAACACAATAAATGAAAACACAGAGACAAATGTCACTATAACAAGAAAGCAGAACTGTATTAGCAGAGCTAAAAATACATCTACACCAAAGTGCGGCAGCACCTCAGAGAAACCCGAGAAATCTCTAAACAAGATGGTGTGTAGATACAGCACAGGCAAATGCCAAATAAGGATACTATGTGGCTTCCAAAGCAATATGACCACTTTAGAAGAGACCTGTGAGCATATTTCCTAAGTATCTTAGATACTTCTTGCTCCAAAATTGGTCCATTCTCAATAAATTAGAAATTACTGTCACAGATCAAATTGCAAAACATAGATATCTGTTTTAAGGGGGAAAAAAACCCAAACAACAAAAAGATGGAAAAAAGAAAGCCTAAATACCACATCCCCACCACCCCCTAGAAAAAACCCAGCTGTGATTTAAGAAGACTCTTACCCTCCTAGACAACTGAACACTACCATGAGAAAGGTAGCAAGAAGTAATCACTGTAACAGTAGGGAAGACAAGACAAAAATTTTTATACATAATTTGATCACTTTAGAATCTCATAAGACTATACACACCATATGAAACTCCTGATCATCTAAAGTATTTTCATGGTTTCACAGAATTACAAAACCAGAAAGTGTATTGAAGCAGTAAGAAGCCACGTCAAAGCGCTGTTCTTACTCCATGCTTGCTTGAATTTTACTCCACATTGGACAGTGTTAACCACTTTCAGCACACATGAAATTGCTATACTTACTACTCCCCACCACAGGGCATCTGCATAGCTGCCAAACTCTGTTTCTCCAGAATCATTTACAGCATCTTTCTCGGCCAGGTACACAAAATAAGAGGAAAAAATCAGGCCCAGAAATCCAATGTAGAGAGTGGTTATCAGTTCCTGCAAGGAGAATAAAAATAATGGTGTTACGATGTCACTGAGACACTTAAATTACCTAACACTGATGGGTTATAAAAGATAATCTCAAGAGAAGAATGCAGTTTCAGCAATTAATAAACATTGACACTGCCTGTTGGCCGGGCAATTTTTAATAAAAATCCACTGAGCTCAGTGGTGAAAATATTTACAGCACAGCTGATGACTTGGCCCAGCATGCACATTGCCAACACTCAGTCAGAGCAAACTCTTCGCTTTACAAGCACCAAACCACTTCTGGTGCTCAAAAGGTAGCTGGACAACTTTTTCAAACAGTGCCAGATTCAAAACAACTTCAGAATTTAGATACATATTTTAAGAAATATTCAGACTAGTTTTCAGAAGTGTCATTTTCTGTTGTTAAGTCCAACTACAGGTCAAAATCTGCCAAAGTCAGGGAATATTTTTAATCTTTTGGGAAATTTTTTTCTCCTTGAACAAGGCAGAACAACCATACTTGGTTAAAATAAATGACTCCACACTAAATACAACTGACATCATCAGCATATCTGCATACATGCTGTTCCAAATCTAAGGACATTTGCATCGACGGTGCCATTCCTCAGCCTGCTCAACACCTGTTCATACCTGTCTGTGTATGAACACCACTGATCCCAGCAGCCTCCACGTGCCCCCCTGACGATCAACATGCAGCATTCGTAAAATCTGCAGAAAACGGATGCCCCTGGAACAAAATTTTGGAATTAATGAAGACACTAAAGATGCTAGAGAAGAAACAATGCTGGAGAGAGGAAGTCTGTGTCTTCCAAAGCACCATTTTAAGAGACATACAGTATTTTATGTTAGACTTGGCACCTGTCTCTTTTTACTCCATTCACTGATCTTTCATCTTATTTGAAGCCATCTTCCAAGACAGCCTGGAAAGACTGTGCAAGGGAAGGACTGACCCTTTTACGTAAGGCTAGTAAGGATAACTCAAGGATTCAGGAATTTTGGACACAAACAGAGAATGCTCTAGAAACCATTCACTAGGATAGGAAACAACATGCAGAACCAGCTAACTAAAGAGCTGATTTCCTTACCTTTGAGGAATTTCATAGGCAATTTGAACCAGACAGTCCAATAATATTTTAAAATACTGTTCATGCGAGTCACTGCAATCCTTGGGTGCTGCTGCAGCTAATGTGCAGAGCACAGTACAGTGCCACATACATTCTGAATTTCAAGAAAACCAAGTGATGTGACCTTCCTGAGGACAGGGTGGATTCAGGAATTCACAGCCACTAACCCCAGGCATTTTATGAAGAGGCAGCCTGAAGACATCAGAGATACAAAGCATGAAAGGGTTGCTATGAAACTGAGCCAAGATACTAAAACAGGATTTGGGTAGAACCCATCTCACTGGGAAAAGGGGGCAGGGATATGTGCACCTCTATCCCCACCAGTCATGAATGCATTACAACAGGATTTTATTTCCCCTGCACTTGGTGAGATCACTGTTTCACACATGTACGTGACTGGTGATCTGCTTTGTTACAGGACACTGACCAGTGACTTGTTTTCTCCTGCAAGAATTGAAGCAGAAGGTAAAAAAAAGAACCCACCCTTACCCAGACAGCATCACTTGCTTTTATTGCATATAAATTACCTGATAGCTGAGGTTGCAAAGACTTGACCTTTAGAGCCCACACAAAGAACTATCATGGAAGCAACAACAACAATTAAATCTGGAAAATAAAAGTCAATTGAAAAAATTAGTTAGCAGCATCTTGCAGTATTTTTGCAAGAATGTTACTAGAACCAACTCCAGTATTACTTTAACAAATTGAACAATCACTCCTAAATGATACTTTTGTTCACATAGCAAGAGATCTCAATTGTAGCATATAAAGAAAATATAATCTTGAGATATGATAGAAAAATTTTACTGGGATGGTTCCAAGGCAGCTACAGTCTAAATGAATTAAGAGTTACTCTAAAGCAGCCTGCAATTCTTATTAGCAGGAGGAATTTCAGCAGTTTCTACCTATTCTCTCTTCTGTGTGTTTTATTTTCTTTTCCGTGTTAGAGAGTCTTTTCATTGACAGAGACTTGAGGTTTTCACATACTAGAAAACTGTCTTACTAACATTTCATCTCTCCAGGTCTAAAAGGGAGATAAAAATAGGAATTAGTGTATGAATCTAATTTAGTTTAATTCAGTCAGGACTGTACTCTAAATCTCTGTGGTTCAGGACTAGTTAGTTTTGGAAAGGAACTCTGTATTTTGGAGAATTAAATAGCTCTTGATCCATATCTGGGAAAGCTGAACTGTCTTTTGCTTTCCAGACTGTTAAACTGGATAATATGTCAGAACCCATAGTGATCTACGTCTCAGGAGAAATGGACTGTGTCCAGAGTGCAAAGATACAGTCAAAGGCTTTTTAGAGTTGCAGTCACACCTGAGATACAGTTGTTATTTTTATATATGTATGGAAGGATGCACAGAGAAGGTAAACTGAACTGTTTTATGATTGTAAAAATACCCAGGTACAAAATTTTGTAATTTATATTCAGCAAAATTGTAGATAGTTTATCAAACCTATATCCTGTATTCAACAAAAAATAATGTTTTAAAGTAGTTGAAAAAACTATGTCACAAATCAAGAATTATGATTCTTCTATAACAATACTCCTCTTCCAAAATCTGGTTTATTTAGTCCATTTATGTTTTAAGTACTTCAGGACAAGGGTCTTTACATACTTCTCTCAATACTGGCTAACAAAATACAGATTTATCTTGGACTATTATGTTTCTTTCAGGGAAACTGTTAAAGGAATGACAAACATCCTAAAAAAAAGTAATCGTTTGTTGCATATATGGAACATAGGGATGTAATTTCCAAGAACACTGAAGTAATTTTAGGAAGTCACCTGAAGTGAATACCAAGGGAAGTCAGGTGTCCAGCTCAAAATGCATCACTGAAAACCATATTTTAATTCAATTGATACACAGAGTAACTACAGTGCATCTATTGTCCTCTACCATGCAGTAAACAGCTCAATTAGAGTACAAAATAAACTCATAATAAATTACTCAAATGGCTTCTGGGGGAAGAGGGAGGAAAGGCTGTTCAGTATCTTTAAAAAATATGATTGTAGCTCTTGTGCAGTGTCTGGGATCCTGAGGTCACAGGAGACAGGACCATGGCCAAGACTTATTCCTGGCAAAGCTTCAGATCGCTTGTGAAAAGAAAATACTCTGCTCTTCTGGGAAAACAAACCAAGCCACGTTTGTTCTCGAGTGACAGTGCCATGAATTCCTGAAGGGAAATTCAGATCTACATTCATGCTAATGACAAGAGCTCTCGCTCTAACTTGGCTTCAACTATTGCAGAAATCCGATCTCTAAAAACTTTCAGGGCAAGTTTTACTCATTGTTTACATCAACTTCGCAAGCTGTGCATACTCACCAATGATTGAAATAGGTTTCCTAGCAAAACGAAGCCTTCCCCATATTCCAACGTATTTACTGCGGCATCCTGCTGACCATAGCCGAACCACGTACTCCGTTCCAAAGAATACCACTAACACAATTTCCTAAAAGAAACAGACAGCGAGCTAGGTTAATTCTCTACTGTACAGATGTCTTTCATCTCTTTTCAGAATGTATTAGCAAACGCTAAATAAAATGTAAGATTAGGAAGGTGACAAATATGTCAACCATATCAAAATGATCTAAAGTAATACAGAAAAACCTGGAAGAGTAGAGAAAGAAAATATTAAGAGCAAATTTAAATTCTTTGATCACATGCAGTTCAGCTTGTCTACACATACTAAAACTGAAAACCATGCTGTGCCATTCACTTTGTCTAATTCAAACAAAAGGTTTCCTGACTGAGACAAAAAAAACCCAAGCACAGTCTCTGTTTAGAAGATTAGTATTTTGCTAGCTTATTTCATTTTGGGAAAAGCTGTGTTTCACATTCCATTTACCAGATTAGTTTTAGCACCCTCTTATTTATACTTTTTCAGTCTTCCTTTAATCTCTCATGAATTGAAAAAAGATTTCTAGTACTCAGCACCAATATGTCAGACTCCAGGTGCACTGAAAATACAGTGAGATCTCTAGAACATCTTTCCCATCCTCTTGCCAATGTTTAGGGACTTCATCAGAAACAGAGATCTTAGTCCTGAAGCACGGCTAGTATCAAGCTACTTGTAAACCACAGACCTAAGCTAAGGTATGATTTTGGAAATGCCTGCAAAGTGGTAGATGTCAAAGACATCTGATATTCTTGCTGATTAGACAAAGGTACAGCTGTGTCTTATTTGGACATGGTCAGTGCGCAGGTAAACCTCGATTTTGCACAGACCAGATGAGCATGGCATGCTCAGCATAGTTTCCTTGAGCTGCAATACTTCCTTATTGGCCACTGGTCACATTCTCTACCAGAACCAGCAACAAAATCTACTTGTTGAAATTGTAAGAGTGGCTTGTAATTGAAAACAGAGAACACATGGCATAAAGAAAGAGTACAGCTGAGAAACCAACCTCAAGATATCATGGTTACATATGATAATGGAGATTAAGAGAATGAACTGCTTATTTCAAAATGTGATTTCATATAAAGAGCAACTGCAGAGAAGAGCATGTGCTGCTGAACATCTTGTCCAGCCCCCTCACATTTCTGTAGGTTCCACTGCTGTTTTGCATAACAGATTTTCAAACAGGACTCAAGATTGTACCTACAATTATTTTCTAAACTAATTGAAGTAACCAGAACACAAACCTAGTCTAGTCAAGATGAATGGGAATCATATGATTACATTTAAAAATGCAGGGGACATTGTCCTGAATATTGAGCCCTAACTTGCTGAAGTTCAGCTCTGTGATACTTTCAGAAAAGCTAGTAAAACACGAGCCAGGATCTTTCCCTTAGTTTTGACAATCTCATAACCGACGCAAGCTGTCAGATGCAGTAGAACAGCTATCACAATTCTTTATAGTCACCTGTATTCAAGTTAGACTTTTAAGATATAATGAAACTATCCAGATCATTGGTTGCAATAAACATGAAGCTCACACCCTTTGACCCAGCCAAGAATCTCTTCTAAAACTTCTTTCTGAAAGAATCCACCAGAACTCTTTGCCCTTTTTTTTATTGGATTATCATTAATAAGTTTTTCAATAAAATAAAAATATAATCAAATAATGAACAACATAAATCTTAAGAAACAGCATCTGCAGCAGATCCTTTAAGGAAAGCCTGTGTCTTATGACAGAAGCCTCAAATGCAATGAAACTCTCCCTTTGTCCAGTCCAATGTCATTTATGAACCACCAGTGAATGGCAAAATTATGAGCTCTGCTTGATATGAGGTGCTGCCTAATTGTCACAGAAAATAAGCACCAGAGGCAGTCTTTTCCGATTAAGTGATTGTATTCCTTTCACAGACTCAGTCAATAAACTCTAATATCCAAGTGTTCTTCTCTGTGCAGACAGCTACTATGCCTCCTTTCACTACGACTATGGAGGAAACGCTGTTAACAAAAGATAATACCAACCATATATGGAGCAAAAACTCCATTTAAAATAACTCATCTGAGGAGGGGATGTATGGCTTCACATCATATGTGATAGCACAGTTAATACTGTTCAGATATCCCCAAAAGCAACTACTAAAAGCAAAAGAACAAGAAAAAACCCCTACCTTGGTAGGCAAAGCAAAACCCAGAGAAAAGTTAAATGTTTTAGCACAATGGAACCACAAACAGCACTCTGACCAGGCACTGTGGCCTTGTCAGGATCACAATTTCAGTTTTATAGCACGAAGGTAGGAAGTGAAAGCCTGGACTGTGCTTTAAAGGAGCGCGTATTCTCTGCGTAGGAGATTTGCATTGGAGTTGTGCGCGTATGTTTTTTAAAGGCCCTCCATGGTTCATTGGATAACAGGCACACTGGCAAGTATGCAAATGGGGGCTGTCCCAAAGACAATGCGACAGACACGCAGTCAATGGTTACTGTCATCCAGCTCTTTGCCTGACATGCAGACAAGCTTAGAGAACATTGATTGTCCTATAGACTCCGGTGACTGGAGGGAACGACCAGTCGGCTTACACCAAGACACATTTTTCACTCCTGACGTTTTGATAAAGGCTTATTGACCTAAATGAGACCCAAGTTATTCAGGGAACATCGGGGGTGAAAGTGCACAAGCTGTTCTTCATGGTCATACACAAAAACGCCAGGTATCCATTAGCAACTGGCAAATTCCCCCTCCCCTGCTCATGGCTGTGTGACAGACAAAAGTGGTTTTAATATCTTGTGTTGCATAAATCTAATAAGTAGTCTCCTGGGGATGGGGGAGGCTGACGAATTTCTGTCTGCACACGCTTACATTAGTGTCCAGAAAGTTGCAGACAACAAGAAGAAAGTACATTAGAAAATTATGCTTTCCTGAGCTAATAAAATATTGCCTGTATTTTCCTGATTAACAGCTTAACATGAAACTTATATGCACTAGAAGGATGCCAACCTGATCCTTAGTTCACTTATCCTGGTGGCAATTAGTGCTAACTGAGCAGCAATACCTCAAACCTGAGAATTTCCGCAAATCTGAGCTGTACTATAGATTAATTTGGTCCACTGTTCAATATTTTCTCCTTAATGCCCACCTAACACCTACCTACCAAGAGCACTGTATAAACCCTTGTGCTTCTTGCAATGAATCAGCTGGAATGAAATGAGGCTTCAAAAAGCTGACATATGAAAAACAGAAAGAGGAAGTGTTGAGAGGACACAGCGGATGTACAGAATGAGCTAAATAAAAACCAAAGCAACATTTAGCACAAGGGAAAATTAAAATACAGAGGAAGATAACTGCCTGCAAAACACTAGTGAGCATGGTAATTAAAGCTCAGTGAAGGCGTTTTCCTGGTTAAAAATACATACACACGAGAACTACACTGTGCAAGGACCCATTCAACCCTATGTAACTTAATTGTGATTTTCTTTGTAAAAGACAAAAATAGAAATACAACACAGATTAAAAACTTATATATATAAGTATATAACTTGGCACAAAGACCCCTCTAAGATATGACAGTCATGTACAAACATGGGCATACAGGATCCATCTGACTTCAGAGGAGATACTTTTTTTTCCTTTACATTATTGATTTGTACATGGTACCCTCACTTTTGCCATCCTTCCTGCTCAGCCAAGGCATATTCTTAGTGCCATTTTCAGGTCTTCTCAGCACATAATCCCAACACAGCCAAGTACCAGATTAACCCTGAATGAAAAGGTAGAGAGGATGAACATGAAACACACAACTTTATTGAAGAACTCTGTCAGTGTCATTATGTCTTCAGCCTCCAAGAACTTCTCGCATGTAAATTCACAAGAATTTCAACTAAAAGGAACAGGTAGACGAGTATAACAAGCCTTGGGCATTTCTACTGAGGCACAGTGCTTGGTGAAACTACAACAGATCTCCACGTAGCCATTTACCAAACTGCAGAGAATCTGGCATTTCTCATAATTTTTCATAAAGACCAGCAAAGGAGTTGGAGTCCTCACTTATGCACTGGTGCAGGAGTGGGGGCAGCATGTGGGATACACCTCAGAAGTCTCATGACAGATTTTTTTTCAGTGTATCTTACTGCTAAATTCACAGTTCTAACATGGAAACAAAAGTTCCTTTGAGCTGATCAGGTACTACATGGACAGCCTTGGGAATTGCTTCAAGTATAATGAAAGAGCCAGCAGAAAGAAAGAGGCAGCTTTCTTTAGCCCAAGAAAGATATGGCATAACTTAATCACCTGGCTACAGTACAGCTCTCATCATCTGATGAAGGCACTTAGGCAGGATCAATAAAAACACAGTTCACTGACAAATATACCCACGCTATCTGTCATCACAGCCAATACCTCCACAGTTCCCAGAGTATTTTGCTAATAAATGCATCATGAAAAGCCCTTCCTATACTACTCAACCCCCACTGGATTGGAAGAGCTGCAATGCTGGGAGGCATCCAACATCTGCACTGTGAAATAAAGTACAGTAGCAACTCCAAAAGAAAGGACAGAGTCCTGAAACTTAGCTGAAGAGATGTTTTTAAGCAATTAGACAGATTAATATCTTGGGGGAAGTAAAAAAACACAACAAAACTGACATAAAATGGATCATGACACCATAACAACAGCTATTTACAGATAAATTAATTGTTTCTGGAGACTGAGAAAGTATCTGCATAGAGAATACACTGCCTGAGGCTCTGCCTGTAGACCTCAAAGCTGTAACTGGTCATGGAGCGTCACGGACGTTCACGCAACTGTTTGATGTGGGAGGGCTAGATGAGGTCATCTGAAATCTGTTAGGAACAAGAATGCCTTTACTCCAAGTCTAGACTTTTTTTGAATGAACTCCACAAATGTAAAAGAGTAAAATACATATTTTACGAGCAAGGAGGCAAAGCATACCGCTATGTTGTTCTGATTGGCTGTTGAAGACAACATACAGCTTACTGCATTTGCCATAGAGGTGTCTGCCCCAAGAGGATGGAGAAATGACAAGTACAGGAAAACAAGAGGCATTGGTCAGGGGGACAGCTTTAAGACTCATAAACACATGCTTCTTGTACTGTAAGAATTTCCTCCCATCCCAACATTTTACTGGAAATACAACTCCTACCCATATCTGCCATATCAGGAGGTCTGTTACATTATGCTCACTGGAGAGATAAACAACATTATTCCCATGATTCTGCCAAATCTGGCTTTTTTAAGATTCTAGCTTCAAAGATTATAAAATTCCCATTAATTCCTTTAAATAATTAAATAATCGCTCGTGTATCTCATATAGGGATTTCATGCCAACCAGCATTATCTCAGCTATAAGATTCCCATGGCACTGTTTGCACTGAACCTGTTTTTCAGGCAAGGCAATGGAATATCACTGCTACGGAGCTAGTGCACCATCAATAAAGTGGAACAGTAACCTCCTCACAATCTCAGCCAGCAGTAATGGAAATGAGCACACTGCACACAAATTTTTTCACAAGTCATGAAAAGGAGGTCTCTGAAGGAGCCAAGAGAGGGAACAATAGATCTGCTGACGGTAAAGTGATGGATGAGACACCTGCCAACAGTCAAGGGCTGTGTAGCTGGATTGGACAACAAACAGGCTAAGCATCTTCACAAGCACAGATGAAGCATATCTCTACTGCTCAAAGGTCAAAAAAAGCAGGAACACGCCTTTCATTGTAAAACAATTACAGACTCATAGAACAATTTGGATTGGAAGCAACCTTAATGATCATCTAGCTCCAAACCCCCTGCCATTAGCAGGGAACCTTCCACTAGACGAGGCTGCTCAAAGCTCCATTCAACCTGGCCTTGAACACTTCCACAAATGAGGAACCCACAACTTCTCTGGGCAACCTGTGCCAGTGTCTCACCACCCTTGTAGTAAACAATTTCTTCCTAACATCTAATTTAAACCTGCCCTCTTTAAGTTTAAGCCATTCCCCCTTGTCCTGTCACTATATATCCTTGTAAAAAGTCCCTCTCCAGTTTTCTTGTAGCCTCTCTTCAGGTTCTGGGAGGTGATATAAGGTCTCTCTGGAGCCTTCTGTTCTCCAGACTGAACACTCCCAGCTCTCTCAGTCTGTCTTCATAGGAGACAGCCCCCCGATCATCTTCGTGGCAACAGGTTGCATTTACACTGAAAGGGCAGCATGCAAAAACTGAACCACCACAGGCTACACAGCAGTTCTGAGAGAGGCGGAGCTCACTTCTCAGCACACTGTTTACCTGACACATCAGGGCTTGCAAAATGCTTCAGACAGCATTTCTATATAGCTCGAGCAGGATATGCAAATTAACAGCAGTAAAGGCAACTGTTTCTTCTAAGAGGCCCCTCTTTGTTCTGTTGAGAAAGGCAGGGTTTTTTTCCTGAAAGCTGTACTATGCTTTCTAAGATACACAGAACAGCAAAATCAGACAGCCTAGGCAAACAGACAGGCACCAAGCTCAATAAAGTAAAAATCCCAACTTGATGAAGTACAGATAAAAATAAAAAGACAAATGGTTTCTCATATATATGAACACTTACTGAGCAACAGCAAGTCCCAAAAGCGCTATTAAGGACTGGGGATTTTTCTCCCCCTACTTAATCTCCTCACTTCCAAGGATCTTGTAAATTACAACTTTTCAAAGGAAGACAAATAATTGTAAGTTCCTAAAAAAATGTTTAAACCCAGAACACGTGGTATTCCTTTCAAAAAGCTTAGTATCATTTGCTAAAATTCTTTATCTAGCAATATTTGGCACCAAATGGTTATGCAGGCAACAGAAAACAAAAACATTGTATCTCTATCACATTTCTATCTTCAGAGGCCCCTAATTAATCCCAAGAAGTTACTGGATATCATTAAAGTTCCCTTATTAATGTTTTTAATTAAGATGAAATAACGTTTCCATAAGTGTTCATGCTCTGAAAAAAAGGGATCCTTACCAGGAGACAGTTAGAACAGTTGTTTGTACTGAAGCGTTTCTCTTTTCTATTTTCCCTTAATCAGTGTGAGAGCACATAACAATTGCAGTGGAACTATTAAAGAATACTGCAGACCTGCAATTTTAGGTTGAGATTTTTCCTAAGGCTCCAAGCAAGTAAATCTGATTGAACAGGAGTTGGGCACCTAACTCCCTTAGGTGCATTTAAAAAGCCTTTCACTGATTTCCTCAGCTCTCTTCTCACTAGAGGTTTCAGCCAAATCCAAATGCTGGCAGTTGAAATTTTTCCACCAGCCTCAAAAGGCCTCAGATGTCAGTGGTGTAACTTTGCACGTGAAGGCACAGCCACAGAGCACGGCTGCGCTACAACAACTTTCCACACCATCACCCCTGCACAAGTCCCTTCATAACACAGTTGTCTTTAGCTTTTGAACTTAGTTGCTGATGACATCCACCAGGAATTTACAGACATGAATTAAGCTCGGCTTCCACATTTAGTTTATGGCACTGCTTTTAGTGTGGAGTTCTCCCCCATCACAAAGTATGCTCAAGAACTAGGCTTCAAACTCAAAGTATTTGGCAGGAGAAAGGAAGTGTCAATGTGTTAACACTGATGCAAAAAATGATTGAAAATCCCTACTCCTTTCTGTTTACTTAACAAACCTCCTATTTAGGGCTTCATAAAAGTCTCTAGAAGGAATTCATTCAGGACCATCTCCTTCACAGTGAAAAACACTGGCTTGTATGCAGTGTTGCATATGCTTAATTTTATATCTCACTGAATTCAAAGAAAATATTCACCTACACTTAAGATGAGTCACACATACAGTTCACAAAGATGCAAACTCATTCATTAGTACATACAAAATGCTAATATGAGAAGAAAGGAACTCCCACAGACTATTAAAAAAATAAATCAGTATAAGCCAAGTAGTCTGTATTTTTATGTTATAGAGAACTTCTCATAATAACACTATTTACACACTTTCCTTGATCTGAGTATTTTTATCTTGCCAAGTATCTGTTGCATGCTTTTTATTAAATAAGCTTTCTCATTCCTTTTTTTTTTTTTTAAAGCTGCTTCATATCCACCACGTCCTACACCAAGCATTTCATAAGTCTTCCCTTTGCTCCATAGCTAACATGGAATTTACTGAGGGACCCCAGGAAGAGACTATATGCCTGTTGTTTTCCAGCTATAAATGAAGCGCAATAAAAGCGATCGTGCCATCCAGCAAACCGTATCTTCCATACCCTTAAACTATCGCTTTACAACACTACTCCTTTCTCAGAGAAAATAAAGATTGCACAATATCTCTTATCTGTAAGCAGAGCCACACAAAAGGAAGAATCTGGCCATGATCCGTCCAGTTTAACCTGCAGTATATTTAAAAGGGAATGTAAGGGTGGATGGCATTTTTAAGATGTAATGGTCAAGTTCTGGTCACCTACTATACAACTTGACAACAGTAACACTTGAAATCTAGTGGTTTCAGACCTATTAGTGTACCTTTTTTTTTTTTTTGAGGCCACATTTTGATAGCAGCTAAGAAGAAACAACACATTTTAAAACAGAAATTAAAAAGAGCATTGATGAAAAAATGTTTTTTTGTGGTTTTGAAAAGTGGAAAATACAATATTAATTTTTCCTCCTTACTAATCTCTTTTTATTTTATTAGAAAAAAGTGGTTTTTTTCAACAGTCATATTTTACACTAACTGCAGCCAGGTTTCATCTTGTGTTTAAATTTCAGTGGCTTTTTTTCTTCTTTTTAATGTATAGAGTTTTTAAACAAAAGATGCATGTCTTCAGAACGATCTGTAGATTTAAGACATGAAAGGAAATAATTTTTTATTATAAAGTAGAAAATATAGGAACCACATTTTTCTCTCTAGAAACTTGCAAAACAAAGACTGTAAGAAAACATATTTTAATGAAATGAATCTTCCGGGTTTTGCTGTTTTTCTGCCCCCTACTGTCACCAATTGACCAAAGATACATTCCTACTCTGCAGTAAATTTGAATCCTGTAGCTCTTCTAGTTCTTTGAGCATCTCACTCCTTAGAATCTGACAGCACTGCATATCATACATCATCTCAACCTTACCCACAGACATTCTGACCTTCCAAAGATTTCTCAACTTAAGGGCACTATCCAGAGTCCAAACAAAGAGCAAACATGCCCGTGAGCTGCAGCCATGTTCCTCTTCATTCCCTTGGTAGGCAGGAGTCAAGAAGACTGAAAAGACAGGGGAGATCAGAGGTTGCTTATTCAGCTACAGGTTTCTCATAAAGCTTTGAGAAAACCACATGCAGTCTTTAGCTCCATTTCAAATAAGAGAAACCCACTACTTCATTATCCTCTCCCACATGAATGCTCCAAGACAACAAGATATTAGCACTGAGGTTGGAAGTACAGCTGGATATGCACAGTGACATCGTGCCCCCCCCCATCTAAATCCCATGAGCTATTATGGGCTATTTTCAACAACTTGTTCCTACAAAAGTTGATACAGAAGTCGAGCTCTGTCTGATGAAGTTCTAACTTCTTACCTCTCTTGCGCAGGCAAAACATCTTCCCCAGGCCCAGCCCTCCCTCCAGGAAGTGAGTTACAGAATGGTACTGTGTGCTAGACAATCTTGCTTCAGGTTTCTCAGCTCTAGTCTTCCTGCCACTCTATGTGGTTTTCAGTTTCATAGGACTCTGGGATGTGACACCTCTTCCAGAAGTAAGATGTTTCCGGAAGAGTGAGAGGTCACCAAAAGCAGGACATTAGTAAATCTACATATAATCATGATATCCTCTTTTTCTAGAAGCAACACCTTTTTAAAATTCATCCTCCAAAAGTAAGATTTCTGGCCTGAGCAATGAACAGGCTCTTCACCAACAGTTTTAACAAGAACTAAATTTCAAGTGGACTAACACTGGTTTCAGTCCCCTCCAGCTACCAAAGGGAGAAAAAAAAACTTTCTTTTTTTTTTTTTTTTTCCCCCAGACTGCCAGGACAGAGTCCCAGTACAAAGCCATCAAGTTCTGAAACAAAATCCTGTGCTGTTAGAGGCAGGGCATTCCTTTCACACACCTGGGCGACAGCCGCTCAGATGCCAGTATCAGGCTCAGTGTTGATAAGGGTTCAACTGCCATATTTCTGTTTGACGCTCCCATAAACACAACCTGCTTTTGCGTCGACATACTTGAGCTCCCTCCCAGGCCCGCTCCAGGGAATACGCATCATGCTCTTCCACACAGCTGCAAAAACAGTCACACACTAAACCTGTAGTCCAGGCACTTAATACTCCTCACAGGAAAACACATGTGCTAGTTTAAGCTAATAAAAAACCTCTCAGATGCCATATGTACACAGTCCATTCAGTCAGCATTTTACAGTTGCCTCTAAAATTTGCGAAGGAGGATAGAAGAACTATTTGACATGCAAAACAAACGTAACTGAAGGCAACAAAGTCAGCATTTTCAGCTAAGTGGCAAATACATTTGACATACTGAAAGCAAGCAGCTTCCTGCTGGTGCCAGTTTCCTGCGCCCGTTCCAATCAGCAAGCATTAAACAGTTGTGGCTATCATTCAGCGCATCAGGATTACAGCATACCAAAATGGGAACCTAATTTATACCAACCAAAGCAGACGATTAACTCAGTGCAAACTCTCCCTAGGGCTTTGATAATGTTCCAAATGGACCAAACTAAACTTACATTTGCAAAATTAAGATATAAGCCAGATCTCTCTGAAGTCATATACCCCATTAACCAAGCTACCGTTATGTGCAAAGACTTATATTTTTACTTGAATTCATGTTTCTATCAGTTTTGGGTCCAACATAAATAAATGGTGCAGAGGCACCTCTTTGCAGAATTCGAAGTTACGAAAGGAGACCTCCAGCTCTGTAAAACTCCCTTCCCCCACTATCACCTTTCCTCTGCTCCCTTTACAAATAAAGGATAAGTGAACTATTCATTGCTGGAATTAAAAAAATACTTTAAAAAGTCATTGCCTTCTCAGTGGCAGCTGGTCTGAGCTTCAAGACATCAAATACCTCAGGAAACTAATGGGCATTATATGGAATGAATTTTAAAAAACCAAAACCAACAAACTGATATTTGGCAGAATTCAGCAACACTGTACTGCAAAACTCTTTGGAAAAGGAGGAACCTTGTAAAAGTAATGCCTAGGACATGTCAAGAATAAACTAAAGACTCTGCAACAATGCACAGGCTAGCATGCAGCTGATGTAGCAAGTAAAAGTCACCTGACCACAAGAATCCCCTCTTTAGAGCAGTACTTGAAGAGGAAAAAACAATTGCAACTTAAAGGGATGGGCACAAGGAACATGGTTTAGGGACTCGGATGAGCCTGTTCTGTGCTGAAACACTGGGCAATGAATGTCATCCAACGGGTAGCAGTAGGGCAGAACTTCGTATTATTGCATTACTTACTGTGTTCTTTTTTTGAAAGCTTGAGGCATATCTGCTCTTTATGTGAGCTATACTTCTGGGAGATTCATGGAAGGATTTTTTATAGGGATAGCTGAATTTCATAGCCCCTCCTCTTTGACCTGAAATTTACTGTTGCTTAACCTAGTAATTTCACATCTATGTAAACACCCAAGTTCCAAAGAATTTTTCCCAATACCTTATGTAATAAAGCAAATGTCAGTCTTATTCCACAGTTAGATGATTTCTGTCAATAATTATAAAAACTTTTTTGTTTTGAGGTTTTTTTTTAATGTCAAAAGGTCATCCAGTGTTTTGGCCTTCTCTTAATACCTTTTCTGCAGTTTTCAGTACTCACTGTTTTAAAAAGTTGGTTCTATTATATCTGTCCTGCTTAAGCCTCTCAAGATCCCATTCTTTTAGATGTGATATTAACAAAAAAACTGTAACTCTGGTCTGGACATCAAAGGTCTCAGTGCCAAACCAGAGAGCCAAGATTACCCACTGGTACCAGCAATGCTCATCCCACACAAAAAGATTTGTTCAACAACAGGGGAACTAGTAAGAAATGACACTTGTACCAGTTGTCTTAACAAAAGTGAAGCAAAAGGCTACATTAAAGTAAGGTGACTCCTTGCTTTAAAGATACTCTGTATTTACTATCCCACTATGCAAACCACTACTCTATGTGACAAATAACTGAAACATGTGACATTCTTTGCATCATGAGAGGCATGCATTACTGAGAGGTGATAAGGTTTTTTCCACTATACAGTGTTCTTTTAAAGCAATATTTTCTCGATATGCCTACAATTAAGCAGGAGGGGGAAAAAAGGGAGTCCTGATGCACAGCCACCAAATACAGATATGTGAATAGTGCACGTAAAGAGTTTAAGTTACAACCTTTTTAAATAGTTTTACAAAACAGTATCTCAAGTGGCCAATACCTCTAGAAATGATCGAATGTCAAAGGTTTTAGCCAACCTTACAGATCTTACAGGAGAAAGAGGTTACTTAAACTGCAGTTCAGTTTGGGTAGTTTTTCAGTTTTCTTAAAGCATCAGTAAAAGTGCCTAAAACACAGAAATCAAAGTCAAATGCCTGTCCTCCTCTGCTGAAGAGAGCAAGGCAGCAAAATCAAACTCACCCTTTTGGTGACTTCCTTCTCAGTGGATAAAACAAATGGGCCTGCCATGCTTGGTTCTGCATCCTATTTCCAGCTCTGCCAAAAATGGCTTTAATGACAACCTTGTGTTTCCCCTTTTCCCAACACATTGTATATTTAACTTTGTACGGAAGTGTCAATCGCTAATACTTGTTCACAGCGTAATTAATAACAATTACATTACACTAGAAAAGCACGTAAGGGACTGCTTTGAGTATAAATTCCTCATCAGCTGGATGGTCAAAAAAGACCCATTAGACATGAAAGTATGCCAAAGCTGTGCTCTATAACTGGGTATTTGAATATTCATAAGCTATTGCACTTGGGATACCAAAGCTGATGACATGAATGCACATTTTTAATAAGTCCACCAATAAAGCTTTCCTAATTAGAAATCTGCCCCTTTCATGTTACATCAGAGAATTCTCTTATCATGAACCATATTATTTGTCCCAAATGGTACACTGTTAAACCAGAAACATTGTGTCTCTTTAAACAGCATGCTTTGGGGTGCTCAAAACATGACAGAAACTCTCTGGTAATACGATCTGTGGTTTCACAACTTTGAGTAATAGTAATGAATATTTCATGCTATGAAGACATAAAATGTGCTCATCTTGGGTGCTAAATTACTCTGAAAAACACTATACTGCACTCTTTTTAAACATTTTGTGAATTATTTGCAGACTGTGGAAATTCTCTCTCCACTGAATTCAATTATTTTTTAGCTTTATAAAGACAGCAAACAATGGTGGCTGTAGAATAAGCAATCAGTTCTCAGCACAATGCCAAGTAATTACCACTTTGCTATGAGAAGTCATCTTCAACTGTTTCAGTATTAAGCATAGTGTTAAACATGGATTTTTTAACTTTTTTTTAACATGGAGAACAGAGTGAACAAACTTGGGTAGGGGGAATCTATTGCAGACTGGAGTTATTTGTATATAAAATGGCTACTGCACTGATGTTTTCCACAGAAAATCCAGCCACATTAGTTTTGGCAGCAATTAAAGACTACTTTTGGAATCCTTAACAACATTCAAGGAGTTCCTTTTAACTTCATGTTCTGTAGTTCTTTTTACTTGTTAAAGCAGGGAAAACAGGGTGTTTTTTTCAACCTTCAACTTGTTTTGCTGTTAAAATAAATACAAAGATAATTCAGTCAGAACTTCAGGCTCAAAAGGACCCCACTGAAGTACTTATTTATCTTTGAGAGGAGAGAAACTCTTCTTTTGCTCAGGTTGTACCTCTTACTGCTGCTTAGTACATTGTGCAACTCTGCCTGTGAGCCAACACAATCACAGGACTCAATGATAAAAGAAGCTATTCAGAGTTTTGGCAGGAAGAATACTTCTGACATTTTGTTTCATTTGGATTAGACTTCAGCTTGAGACTTTAACACTACGATGCCCACGCTACGTCAGACAGACGTGATTTCTGACACTTCTTCACTCAACAAGACTTTATTCTTGAATATCCCCATGCAAGTCAATGGCATGACCCCTGAAGCAAGCTGCTATCCATAACAAGAAAGCACAGTTGAGCCTATCTGTTGAAAAGGGAAGATTACACTCTTGCACTACATACCTACAACAATTTATGCTTCACGAAAGGAAAACACAAACAAAAGCCAGCATGCAGCCAGGCATCAAAATACAATTGTACCTATTCCAAACACCAGCTAAACTGTAAAAAACCTCTATGACCAAAGGTGATGTATTGCCAAGCATGTCTATAACTACAAAACAATTATACAAGCAACATTAATCTTAATACTGATTAATAACCAAATTGGTATTAACTGCCAGGCTAGAAAGTGACTTTATGGAGAGTAAAAACTCCAAGTGCTTGAATAGGGTAAAAATGCATGCCTTTTCCTATAGTTAATGGAGAGAAATAGGGACATACAAGGGGAAATCCATCTCAAGTGTCCTAGGCACCTTAGGTTGTAAGCAGCTATGCTTTCAGCAGTGCCTATCTTTTTCCATGAAGGGAAAACCTATATGACTGGCTTATACTACCTAACTTAACTAATAGACAGCTAAAAGCTGGAAAAAAAAAAAATCATAGTCAGCCTGGAATAACTGCTTTGAACTCAGCTCAGAGCAATGGTATAAAAAGCAGAGGAAATTTACTATCAGTTCTCACCTGACAGCGATGTTGGTGGAGAGTCTCTGTTTTTGAGCTGGTCTCCCTAGAGGTCCATGTGATTACCTTGTCTACCTCTAGTTTCCCTCTCAAAACTCCCAAATCCGCTAGTTGATCTGGACAGATCAGAAAGCCAGTCATATCAGTGTAGATTTAAACTTCCTGAAAGTGTTGTGAATGTAAGGAGCCTAGTAGAAAAGAAATACCCTCTTTATACCTTGAGATTTCATGTTAACAATCACACTGGGTGGAATTCTCTAATGTTTATCAACATCGAGCTTCAGGAAGACTATTGAAAGATTCAACCAAAGGCATTCAGCTTCATAAAAACAAACAAGCAAACAAAATGTAGAAAGGCAACCAACCACTCACCGTAAGAGCCCCAAGGCACCCTAGCATCCCACGTCTTTCTATAATAATATCATTTTTCTCTGATTAAGTAGAAGTTTTCTTATTGATTCCTGTAGCGTATGTTTACCAAAAAATGAATGACTAAATGCAAATTACTTTCAGAAAGAAACTTTAAACTATGAAACCAAGAGGTTTATTTTTCAGTTTCAAGGACAGTTCATTTGCCACGAAACTCAATATGAAGTCAAGAGTGAAACAGGAAAGACATCCTCCATGCCCTCTTTACCACCACCCACCCACAAGCTACTTCATAGTAAGTGACAGTTTCTGGGTAGGAAAGAAAAGCTTTGGAGGGGGGGAAATTCTGACACCTAATTTCTATGGTATAACTCCACAGAGAGACATAACTCTTGGTTCATTAGAGCATGAGCTCAGCAGAGAAAGCAAAGCAATGGATCTCCATTCAATAAGGTACATGCATTCATCAGGTAGTCACTTTTTGAATCAACTCATATTGATTAAACTTCTTTCATTAACTGATTGCAGCTCATCTGGTTTATTAACCTCAATATAACCCACCTGAGGTCCTTAACATCTGCTGCACTTGTCTGACTTAGTTTAGGAAGCCCTTTTGTTTATTATAAACATTTCTCAGATTTCTGCTAAGACCTTTAGATCTCCCTGCTCTTTCTTAAGAACTATGGCAGCTAGCAACTCTTATTCTCCATACAATCATTTATTCCTGTTGTCCAGCAGAGCTGAACACACTTCTCACATTCAAACCCACATGGTCAAACAAAAATCAAGGGTAGGGCTTCTCAGAGACTGACAGTTCTGCTGGTCTTCCATGAAGGGAGACAAAGTTCAGACACGTCCACACATTTTAATTTTCTAGTTCAAGATGGCCACAACAACCCACTGAGTTTACATATTTGTAACCAGGAGTAGGTGTCAGTAGTGGGTAGGGGGTGGTGGAAGATCAAGCATTTATTTGTGCCCCACACATTTAGGATATTCCTCTTGAACCTCTCCGAAGACACTTTTCTGCATGCATTGTTCTCCCAGAAAAGCCATCATCCACTACATTCACTTACTGGCATATAAAAAATACACACTGATGTCCTAATGTGTAAATGGAAAAAAAAAGTTTCCATTCTTCAATGGTATGAGCTGATAAATTTTATAGTAAACAGGAAAAAAACAACAGCATGCCCAACCGCCATGTCCTCCGTATAGTGTCTGTGTATTGGATGCAGAATTTGTTCTGCAAAAATCAACTGGGAATTTTCCTGTATTGTATGCAAAATAATGATCTGTAATTTATTTCATTGATGCTAAATAGCTCAAGACTTTGACACATATTCCCCAGATATTTTGAGATTTATTTGTAAATATATAACTGTTCAGAATATTCCTTTTGAAAACAGTTAATTGACTCAAGATTTAGGGGGTGGGGAGCAAACTCTCTAGAGTACAAGCCATAGTATGTTAACACAGACATTATCTCACACTACACAGAGCTTCACTAAGATGAGAGGCTTAGAAGGTTCACTGTATAATAAAAAGAGTTCTTGAAAGCAAAAGAAATAAATATTTAGAAAGAGGAAAACTGTCGTTAAATTCCCAAAACCCATCCTCCACTGAAGAATCACCTCTTATTAGACAGAAACATCACCACGGGGAAGAGCAGGGGGTGGGGTAATGAGCACCAGTGTTCCTTACAAAAATATTTAAAGTAGTTAGATAATCTTTGACTTTTGAAACTGCTGAACTAGTTGGTTCTATCTCGTGTTCAGCATCACACTATTAAACCAATTCAAAAGTTTCTGTGGTTACTATCAGATGAAATGAGCTAATTTCCCCTGAGAATTGGCTACACCGACCAGATGTCTTCAGCCAGCTACTCCCCAGATCGAGCAGGAGCAGCACATGCAATGCCTGCTCCGTTACTATGGAGACAGGTTTTCCCATCCACTCTGCAGCCGGGCTTATAGTAGCTACCAGCTGTTGTCTCGACTCCATCAGGAGAGACTGAGGAAAGAAAGTGGGAGACGTAGGACCGAGCTTCTCCCAGCCCCAGACCTCATAAACTTTAACTGCAGCATCCAACCCTCAATCTTCCCAGCCGCTGCTTGGGCTCATTGCTATTGTTTAAAGCCGCCTCATGGTGCTTCCTCCGCTGGTTTTGCAGGCTTGGAATAGGTCAGTGGCGGCACAACTGACTGATGCAACGTGTTCAATTGCTGGGCTGGAAAGTTAAGGCTTCCCCAACTCACGCTTCCACCCCAGCATTCCCATCAAAATGGTTTATGAGCTTAAATTTAAATCTCCAGCAGTAACCCATTTCAGGTTCCTGACATTATTCTCACTCCATACTTTCAAAGAAAAACTTCGTGGATTAATGGCTCCCTATCCCTCCTGTAAGGCTGGTTAATGCCTTCAATCCCCATTGCTTTTTAACTCCTGTGGAACTTTAATCCTTCTCTGGCCATGCTGATGAGCTGCAGAGAAACAACGCTGGTTAGGATTTTCATTCTTGCATTTTCTTTTTGAATGCAGCCAAGTTCAAATGTCTAATTATAACATTGCAGAGTTAATGATCAATTTAACAAAGGCTTTAGAGTATCTTTGAAGTCATAACAACAAGCCAAAGGAGTGTTTAAAATGTTAACTGCACAAGGAGCCTACATAGAGAGCTTTCTTAGGATTATCTCTCTCACTTAAAAACAAAGCTGAGTCATTTCAGAATAATTCCAGCAACCCCATGGCTCAACCTGGTTTCCACATAGCACAGAGCTCTAGCTAGTGTTTATTTTATAGCTCTGAGCAGCACCAATCATTACCCTATTAATTCAAGCATGTTTAATTCAATGTCCTTCAACTACTCAGTCGTGCCTATTTGTAACTCTTAAGCAACTACAGAAAGGTACAGCTTGTCACCACATTTATACCTAACAGGCGCTAATCGCTAAGCTTAGATATACAATGTAAGTAGGGTATGTATAAAGACATTTACAAGTGATGTTCACGGAAATGGATGATCTGCAGTCTCTGCTGCTTCAGCTGAAGGAACATCTTCCTCTACTTATTGCACAGGCTGAATTTGCCTTCAGATGTATGTAGCTCCTGCTGATGTCAGTGAGCTATAAATGCACATGGGAGGACACACTCTAGCTTGTTTACTTTTTAATTTGACATATGTAGCCACTCATATTTTGTATATATTATGCACCATTGCTGTGCTGAATCAACACATCCAGAAATAACAGTAAGGGCACGTTCAGCCTAGAGCAGTACAAAGAAAGCAGCCAGTCTCCTCCTCACTTTCCTTTTACAGCAGCCCTGCAGGTCAGCATCACCAGGCACATTTTGCAGAGGGCTTTTTGTGTCACAAACTCAGGTTGTGACAGACCAGAGTGAAGGTGAAAGGCATTAACCTGCCTTAAGGGTTAAGCAAGGAGTTACGATAACAAAGGAATTACAGATGAGGGGGCAGCCATTGCTGGTCCTCCAGAGTGACCTGAGTGGGAAAAAACTCCAACATCTCAGGCTGCCTGCAAGATCTCTACCAACACTTTCCTTTGCACTGTACTGAAGAACAGGGCTGTAATTTCATATTTTAAATTACAAGTGAAGAAAATATCTACGAGCAAGAAGCAGAGACAGTCTCTAGTGCTGGGGACACCAAGATGAACATTTCAGTGTGTTTAACCAATCAACGTAACAGCCACCCTGTGGCTTGTGCTGAGGGACAGGGCTGTAATGAAGAACTTGCAGGCACACAGGGGCTTATATATGGGGCTTTTTTCAACAAAGAACATTTACATATCTTTTTTCCCCAGTGCTGCACTTATAGACACAATGACTGTATGGTGACATGTAGGATAAGTAAAAGCTGAATAAACTACACCAGTGAAAATCAGTGTTTCCTCTCTAAATCAGCCAATGCAATCAGATTTCCTTTCAGATCTCTTGGGAGATTACATCTTACTGCTTTCTTCATTTGAACCCAATTTCCCCAGACCTTATCTACACTGCAATTTCCACTTCATGGTGAGTTTGTTCATTACATTCAGGTAGCTACCCTCAACAGTCCTGCCACAGCAAAGGCTTATGGATGCTTTAGATTAAAGATCACTCAAGCTCTAATAAAATATAAAGCAATAAAGACAGGAAAGCAGTCAGTCTGCAGCATGCTAAAAAAGCCTTTCAGTGAACCCCTGAGTACATCACTATTGAAAAAGACCATGAAGCTGACTTCCCATTTTGGAGGGGAGTTCACTTAAACTCCGAAATATGCTAGTCTTTCCAGAGATGGTCATGGGACTTATATTCCACAGAAGCAAAGGGACAGTTTTTTTGTTCTGTTTTAAAGCAATTTTGCTAGAAAAATCATATGCTGAAATAGTATTTGGACATTATACAACAACCACCCCTACCACTCTTTCTAAGTCTACAACACAGACACTGTACTGCAATAGCAGTAGAGAACTGTGAATTTTTAATAAAATATAACTGCATACAACAAAGGAGAGTGAGGTATCAAATCTGTTTGCTTCATCATGCTTTGAAAGCACAAAGACTTCATTTAAATGAGAAAAACAAGCAAGCTTATTAGCTCTCCTGAGGACATTTAGGACCCTGAAATCAGGGGGTGCATCACAAGGCACAACATATTTGGTCGATATAGCTACGCAACAGCTATAAATAAGCATTATTATGAGACAAAGTCTTCACTTCAAAGTGTTTCAGTGGTTTAGCAACCCCTATCCTATCCTCCAATGCGATGTAAGCACTAGGAGCAAAATCTGCTCACCTGTAAAGAAAGCTGGATTCTTTTAAGCATAAACTGTCAGAGAGACAGTGGTAACAAGAGATATGCCAACTGACACTTCTTCACCTACATCAGAAAGATTGACCCATGCTTTTTAGATGTTTTAGAAGTTTGTATTTCACTTCAGAAATACAAACAGGCCTGCATTCATCCCACCTTGCTTTCTGCTCTTAGCTGGAAAACCTATGACTGCATCCATAAATCTGTGCAGAGGACGGGATCTCCAGAAACACACTGAGGCCCGAACTTTGACATCCCAGCCTCAGGTTAGACAGCACGTGCTCACACTTGAGCTTCATGCAAAAGCAGCACTCAGGTTCCTGACAGCTATGAAGTACAAACAAAAAAACTACCCAAACCAAGAAAGAGCTTTGCCGTATCACTGTGAGGTAAATGCACTGATTTTCTGCCAGGTCCAAGAGCAGGGATAAAAGAAGTGAGTGCATGCCAGCTCTTCAGCAGGCCATAAAATTCCCATTCTATTGTATTAAGTTAATCTGAGACCAACAAAAGTTTAAACCAATGATTCACGCTGTGAACAACTGCAGCAGCAAAGGAGCCACTGCATATGACTCTCTCCCACCTCTTATGGGAACAAATCACACCCAGGGGGATGGGCAGGTGAATTTTTGGCTCTGTTGATATTAAATTCAACAGAAACCATTTCATATATGCTGGCTTAAATCTTTATTTCTCAGACAGAACCACCACAGTCAACTCAGTCTTACAGTCCCTTCTCATCATTTATGCAGCTCAGATCTCAAACACCTAAAAAATACAGATATTCTTCATTTTTAGGCATTATGTTTTGTAATGCAACACATATTTAAAAGCTGCTACTGCTAACTTGTTGCTTTTTGTGCCAATTCATCAAGTAGTTTGTATCTAGCAGATCATAGCTCTAATTTTTTGGCACAAGAAAGCTCCTTAACATATTTATATGATGGCAAAGGTCTCTCCCTGTTTAAAATCAACAGTTTCGTCTTTCTCTGTCAAGAAGGCACACTGTTTCAAATCATAATCACTGCAGACCCTACAGCTGCAAAAGATGTGGCAAGCAACACAATGGTATCTCAAATACTAAGAGGACAACCTGCAGTATAAGGCTCTTGTACCTGCAGTCTTTGATATTCCCCTCCAGAAAGTTGCAATGTACAGGTGCTTGAGATGCTGTAAACGCTATCAAAAGCTGAAATCTCTATCCAAACAGGAATAAGCAGCTAGGTTCAACATACCTACAAAAGGTTAGACACGGTCATAACTTCTCTGAACCTCTTCCTTAAATTAGTGGTTTGGTTATGTACCTAAATGATGTATTTATTGCCGAATGTGTTTTTAAATGCACTTACTAAAAAACATGCACATTGTACTACTAAAATTCTTGATTAATCACTAATTTCTAAAACATGTATCTAACTTTTAGAATCCACCTGTTTTGATTCATCTAATGCCACGCATTACAGAAAGACAGAAATAAAACATGTTACTTAAAGCTTTCCATAACAGTACATTTATCAACAACACTTGGTCAAAGCATTTGCTTTGACTGTGCCATATTTGTTTAACTACTACTGCTTATTTTAGCCCATACTAAAGAGTTCTGAAGAACATAACCTGGGTAGATGCCAGAAGAATGTAGCTTTTAAAAATAACCTTACATTCAAAGAGCGAAATCAAGCACAAGCAAGCAAAATTCTGTCGTGTACACAAACCTTTCCTGGGTGGTTTTTTTGGGGGAGTTTTCTTTGAAACATTTAGTGGCAAAACCAGGATATAAGTATTTTTCGTTACAAGTATTTCAGAAGACAGTAGAGAAATTCATGCATGGTTGTTACCATTGCAAAAGCTATTTGAATAAATTTAGAAGCTTTACTTTAGTATTTTAATTACCAGAAAAATATGCATTTCACATCAGAGTAGATTTCACTGAACTTCTGTGTGGTTTGTTTTCTTGAGGTTAAGTCTTCTAGGAGGGGTTTGTTTGATTTTTAGTGTGATGCGTTTTTCTGTTTACCAGAATCACATTCTCACACTTCAAGGTGTTTTCTGACTTCAAACTGTCGGGATGGGTTGACTCTGACTGGACACCAGGTGCCTGCCAAAGCTGCTCTATCAACTCCCCTCAGCTGATCAGGGAACAGAAAATAAAACGTAAGGCTCATGGCTCAAGATAAGGACGGGGAGAGATCACTCAGCAGTGACCATCATGGACAAAACAGACTTCGATTGGGGAAATTAGTTTGGTAGGATAATGAGAAATAAAACCAAATCCTGAAACACTTGCCCCTACCCCTCCCTTCTTCCAAAGCTCAACTTCACTTCCAAATTCTCTGCCTCTTCCTCACCAGCAGGCAGGGGAACAGTGAATGGGGGTTGAGGTCAGTTTGTCACATATTGTTTCTGTCCCTCCTTCCTCCTCAGAGAGAGCACTCCTCACTCTCTTCCCCTGCTCCAGTGTAGCATCCCTCCCATGGGAGACAATTCTCCATGAACTTCTCCAACCTAAGTCCTTCCAATGGGCTGGAGTTCTTCACAAACTGCTCCAGTGTGGGTCCCCCACAGGGTCACAAGTCCTGCCAGCAAACCTGCTCCAGCATGGGCTCCTCTCTCCATGGGTCCACAGGTCCTGTCAGGATCCTGCTCCAGCACAGGCTTCCCATGGGGTCACAGCCTTCCTTCAGGTATCCACCAGCTCCAGCATTGTGTCCTCCATGGGGTGCAGGTAGATTTCTGCTCTGCAGGTGGATTTCTCTCATGGACCCCCTCAGGCTGCAGGGGCACAGCTGCCTTACCATGGTCTGCAACACGGGCTGCAGGGGAATCTCTGCTCTGGCGCCTGGAGCACCTCCTCCCACTCCTTCTCCCCTGACCTTGGTGCTTGCAAAGCTCTTTCTCTCACGTATTTGCACTCCTCTCTTCAGCTGCAGATGCTTTCATGCAGCAACATTTCCCCCTTCTTAAATATGTTATCCCAAGAGGCATTACCACCATCACTGATGGGCTCAGCCTTGGCCAGCAGTGAGTCCGTCTTGGAACCGGCTGGCACTGGCTCTGTTGGACCAAGGGGAAGCTTCTAGTAGGTTCTCACAGAAACCACCACTGTAGTCCCCCACTACCAAAACCTCGCCACACAAACCCAACACATCAGTAATTAATTGCCACTTTCATTTGATAATGTTCAGCGATTCTGAAACATTGCTTAGAATAAATATATCTTTCTACACTCAGTGTTCTCAATTGCACTTAACTGTTCCTTCTAAACTGTAGGGTACACAAACACAAATGACTGCAGGATAAGAATCCCACGTGAATTAACAAAGCACAGATAAGCAGACTGTTCCATGCACGTGTACTTAAACTGAAGGGCGAAGATTAACATTTACAACAAATCACTAGATTATGGGACAGTCCTTTCACACATTTATAGTGCAGAAAGATGAAAACATAGTTCTTTACTCTGAATTGGCAGTAATGCTACACTGAGAGTATCAATAGTTCTATGAACAACAAAGCTCCACAAAAGGCCACAGTTTTATTTCAATTGAATTGAAAAAGATAACAGGTAGGTACCAAACCTGGATCTAGTAGGGAATAAGCATCTGTACCTCACCCTTTTAAATTACAAGTGAAACTTTTGTATCTGATAAAGCTTAAAAACAGTGCTGCAGGCAGACATTTTTGGCTTACAAATGCATTTTCAGGTCTGGTCTATATATATTCATGGTGCAGCTGGCAGGGAAAATTAAAATAAAATGCAGTTGAAAATGCCACTTTTCATCTGACTTCAGGGTTTGTCATGTTTCACAGGGTTTCCATTGCTAATAATGAATCTGTCTCTGCCAGCTCAATTAATTACACCAAATGAACATGGGCTTAACAGTACAGGACCATGAACGTTTCAAAGATCTGGAAGTTGCTCCAAGTTTCAGGGGGTGACAAACACACATGAGAGCATGACTCCAAGATTAGCTCAGCTGGTCAGAGCAAGGTGCTAATAACACCAGTGTCATGGGTTTGACCCACATATGGGCCATTCACTTAAGAGTTGTAGGGACCCTTGTAGGTCACTCAGAATATTCTGTGATTCTGTGACTTCCAGGGACAGTTCTCAACCCACAAAGGAAGTTGCCTGTTTAGGCTCATGAGGGGAACCTCCAAACAGCACCTACATCAAGATCTTAGTGCCAACTTGAGCAGCAGCACTGCAGGAAGGGAAATTGAAATGAATACAACTCACCATTCTCGAAATCCACTGAAAGAAATATTTTAATGTAGTGTTTAGAGACCACTCCCCTAACACTGTATCTCTCCTTTAGACTCCTATTACAATGAAACTTTGTACAATTCCAGTTCACACAGAAGAGGACTCCTGGCAGTCCAGGACTCAAAAACAAGCTCACAAATATTTTTGTTTCTTCTGGACAAAACCAAATCTCCTAAAACCAGACTGCAAAGAGCAAAAGCCTTTGCAAACATAGCAAATGCCTTCAGGTACTTAAAATACAATGTTTATTTTACTTCAAAGATTTTTAGTCTAAATTACCTTAAAGCAAAAAGTGCAAGCAAAATATTTCAGTCTTCTTTTCTTTCCCAACCTCTTTAACTATGCCAGCTGGTCTAGACCTACATATCACAGGCTAACACAAATAACTGCATCTTTCATAAAATTTATTCCACAAACAGGAGCTAGACCACTAGACAGATGCAGTAGCTATGTTTTAAACATGTTGGCATCCTTTTTCACCCCCGCTTCCGTTTCCCTGCACCTTCCTTTTGATCTGGCCCCACCCTAGCAGTCAGTCATCTTCCCTGTGGGGGAATGGATGTACTGGCACAGCTCAGCTCTGCCAGATGTTTTGAGGGAAATTTCATTCCCTCGTTGCTACTTGCTCAAGAGATGGAAGAAGTACTGCTCCAGGCTGAGCTTTCCCCTCATTGGCTCTAGTCAAGCTTTCCAACTTGTGACTTAATAACAAAAATCAGAAGTCAAGTCACAGAAAAAAAAAAAACACAGAGGGAGAGTGAATGAGAAGAGACACCTTATTTAAGTGATGGTTTTAACTTCTATCACTGCCAACAGGTACCTTGTGACATTAAAAATAGAGCACAGAACTCGGGAAGAGTGTCCTTCAGTCCAGCCACCTCCTGTTTTTATGTTTGGGCCCAAAGCACAAAAAGGGCCTCATTTACAACCAACTCCCAGGCACCACAAGTAGCATATGACATGGCTGCAGGAATCACAGAAGCACATTCTTGGAAGCTCATGGGAAGCCCAGAGTGGAGATGTGTGAGTTTTTCTCTTGCTCAAGGACAGACTGGCCTGCTTTCCTCCAAGGTATTCTCCCGCTAGGAAAGCATGGAATAACTACAGGCATATTCTCAGAAAAGCCTGACAGCCATAGAAGTTCTAGAGGAGTTAGAAGGCAAGTTGCAAATTTTAATACCATTTAGTACATTAACTACTACAGATTTTTCTTTCAAGAACTGACTTTGTCAGGGAGGTTGAGAACCCAGCTGTAGACTCTAATGCTTGCTCTTTGTCTTTCCTGCAATCACACCTTATCTTTTCAGACGTTAGCCTTTCTTTTTCAAATCATTAAAGGAGACTGAAGAACTGCTTTTTTGGAATTGGCCTGTGAAATAAAAAGCTATTTATTCTTCCCAGAGACATGCTTAAGCATAATCCCACAACTTTCTGCTTTATTATCATTTTTCTGACTTTTGAGGTGAAGACAATGAATCTAGTAGTCTGGCACAGTTTAACATGTGATACAGCTAAAAAAAAAGAAAGCTTCTCTCAGGAACAGGCTTGTCTGGTGATATTGGCAGCACTGGTGACTGACCCCTAGGGAAGAGGGACAGTCATACACAGATGGGAAATAGCTAGGAAGGAAATACATGGAAGCACTGAAACATTAGACCCTACCTAGTGGCTGAAAACTCAAGTGTGAGGTCCAGATGCTAAAGCCTGGATGTGTTAGCATCAGTGTTAGGGAACTGATACTAAGTGACAGATAGATTATATTACATAAAGTTCAATTTCTGGCTGCCCACAATGGCTCCTAATTCAAACAAAGGCCTGATAAGCTACTGACAATAAATAAATCAAAATAAAGGCACACTGCTTTGAAACTTTAGCTTTCGGCTGGGAACATTACAGTAAGCTCATTTGTTATAAGAAGTGTTAGATTTTGACCTAATACCACTTTACTAAAACAACTGAAAATTATTGATTTCCTGTGTTATGAATCGAGATGAATAAAAAACCTAAGAGATTACGAATAAAAAGCCTTCTTTGTTCTGTATATCACTTCTGCTATGCTGGTCAGTCAGATGGCCTTGTTTTTTCTCCCGGCCCCATGACGTGTGAAAGTTGTCTTACTGGGAAAGAAAACAAAACAAAAGGAGAAAACCAAAAATATTTTCCAAGATTTTTACTATTTGTTTTCAGCCTTACTTCCAAGACTAAAAATAAATAAGAAAAACAGTAGCAGTTTTAAAGAACTCCCCATACTAGTTCAATTTTAATTTTTGTTTTAAAATGTTCACAATAATTTCGGTTCTGAAGCTTCTTAGGATAAGGGCTGCAATTAATATTTACTTAAAAGTGATTAAAAGACATTTTTAATTTTTAAAAGCTGACATGCAAGCAAAGTTATCCTGTGCCTGAAAATCTAGGTGCACATTCAGGAAGGGAGCACAAGCCTCCCCCCAAAATTTCAATCACCATTGGCTTCCTGAATATTTGAATTCTCCATGCCTTGTAGACTGTTTCAGTCAAAAATGATTTTTAAGTTCAGGCTAGGGAAAGAATGACAGAAGATACAGTTGCACAGTGAGTGACATTTGCAATTCATTAAGCAATCATAATACTCAAGAAGTCCCTATTCCAAGAGGTAATCGAAAAACAGAAGTGATGCTTCATCCCTCATCCAGGCCACTTGACATTTCGTCCTCCACTTCTTACACCTTCACTCAGAAGGTTTCACTGACAGCATCCATCATCTTGCTCCAACTCCCTGAAGCAACTAGTTTATCAAAGTGAAAAAGCTCTAACTCAACATTTCCTTCAAATAGTAAAAAAAATGGAATAACTGTTAGCAACTTCATCAATGCCTCACCAAATTAATGAGCAAGAAGAAAGACAGCTGTTTCACAGAAGAGACACCTCAGGTTACTCAAGTAACCATTATCAGAAAGATGTTTCTCTTGTTTGCCTCATTGTTCCCTCTAAAATAAACAGTCATTTAGCACTAAGACTATTCATGATGCTGTCCTGCATTTTTATGCCATTCTATGTTCCAAGAGGCCCAGCAGCACAATCTCCCACACCTCAACTGTTATTTTCCAGATGATCACCCTACCATATGTAAGTAGCAATAATTCACACATTTGTGGGAACTCTATAGGAACTGTACAGCTGAGGAGTTACATTAAAAAGACCCTGTTACCTGACTTTAGTTACCTGACTCTACCTAATGAAGATTTAAAGTGCCAGAGGATACTTTTCTGAATTATCACTGATTCCTTTTCCCTAACAAAGAGCACAAGCTACACTGTAGTGAGAAAATGACCAGAAAGAAAACTCCTTACTCTATATATTTACAAACACTAGTCTCTTCCTTCCAAGTGAAAGCTAATTACAGACACAAAAGCAGAAGAAATCAGCAGTTTAGGTACAGATCATAAAATCACAGAATGGTTTGGGTTGGAAGGCACTTTAAAGAACATCTAGTTCCAATATCCCTGTCGTGACACCTTCCACTAGACCAGGTTGCTTGGAGCCCCACCCAGCCTGGCCTGGAACACCTCCAGGGATGGGGCATCCACAACTTCTCTGGGCAACCTGTTTCAGTGCCTCACCACCCTCACAGAAAATAATTTCTTCCTAATATCTAATCTAAACTTGCTCTCTTTCAGTTTGAAGGTATTTCCCCTTGTCCTGTCACTATCTGCCCCTGTAAAAAGTCTCTCTCCATCTTTCCTGTAGGCTCCCTTCAGGTACTGGCAGGCCATAATTAGGTCACACCAAAGCTTTCACTTTTCCAGGCTGAACAATCCCAACTCTCCCAGCCTTTCCTCATAGGAGAGGTGCTCCATCACTGTGATCAGCTTCATGGACTCACTCTAACAGGTTCATGCCCCTCCTATGCTGGGTACCCCAGAGCTGGATGCAGCACTCCAGGTGAGGTCTCACAAGCAGAGTAGAGGGGCAGAATCACCTCCCTTGACCTGCTGGTCACACCGCTTTTGATGCAGGTGGCTTTCTGGGCTGCAAGCACTCATTACACATCTACAGAAATATGATTCGGTTTTAAAGACAGAAACACCTCTGCGCATAAGCTACAAAATAAAAGCAGCTGCCTGGGACATGAAAGCTAAAGGTCCCTTGTGTCCTAACACTAAGAAACCAGAGTTCAGATGCTTTCCAAAAGTCAAATCAACTCCTGAAGCAGGAGATTCTCTTAACCAGAGTATATCTTAATGGTTTCACTAGCATTTCAGTACCATGTTTTTTTGACCTTGAGAAAGTAAAGATTGACAGACTGCCTGTTTGTTTTGGGAATTGTTGTTTGACAGAATGGACACTGCATTTTTGTGTGATTTGATGCATGGCTGAGCTTCTCACCTCTGACTCTGACTGCCCATTAACCTGACACAATCAATTAAGAAGAGAAAAGGAAATTTTATGTTATTGCTATATTACTTGAAAGCATTTATCCTACATGGTAGCATGGAGTTTCCTAGTTTGGTTACCAAAATATATAGACGGGTCTCTGTTTACAAAGTTATTAGTTTTGATTACTGCTACAAAGCTGTGCTTTTCACAAGGTCTACAAGATCCCAGATCTATTCCCTCCATCATATCCACTGTATCACAAACATATTTGTAAGTATATACCATTGTAAAGTTTGACTGCCCCTGTATATTGTCAGTATGCTGACCCTAATTTTCTTGCATTTTTTTTTCCTTGTGGATGAGATAGCAACCCACTAAGCTTCCAGTTCAGAATTAGGAATAAGGGAAGAATTATTTCTTTACATCCTTTCTAACTCTATTTGCTTTAAAAAGGTACATGACTCATTGTGGTTAAATATTTAACTGGTTCACTAATGAGCTGAATCCTAACACGCGAGTATGAAAGCACGTGTCCTTATGCCTGAAAAACCCCACTCATATCCAAGCTGCTTTTAAAAAATTATATATATGTGTATATACAAACACACATGCCAGGAATCTATAAGGTAAGTTGCTGTTTCAGGACTACTCTACACACTCATTTAGTACTGATATTCTGCATAAAGATATGTAGGGGTTGGGGCTTGGTTGTGGCTTTTTCTTATTATCAAAATAGCTGCAGTAATTCAAACCCAAATGGGCCTGTTATTGTATTACTAATAATGATGACATAATAGTACAATTATACCCTGTGGGACTAGACTACACTGACATGTGCAACCACGTGCCCACAATCACTTCAAAGACAGATAGAGATTGAAGATACTATCCCACCCAACTCCTCATTCCCGCAGTTCTCATCTTGGAGATTACCACCCAGAAAGGTGAACAACGGTAACCTGTTGTGGAAATGCTCTTTGCCTTCTTCATTCTCACCAAATTAGGTTTAACCATCTTTGGTGGCAAAAAAAGCTTTCTGGGGCAGCTAGACACTGCAGCCAGCAGACTACGAAACCAAATGCAATACAATCTGATTCTGGGCAGAGGAAAATCCCATGGAGGGGCAGCAGTGAGGAGCTGGCAGATGACTTCTCTTAAAGCTTTTCCGGAGAAACATGCTTCTGCAAACCTATCTACACCCTGCCTGTTCTAGATGAGTTTAAACAAAATAGCACTGGTTTGTAGAGATAGCCTAGCTGCCAATTCTGATTCAATATGCAACTCTGGATTATAGTAGGCATGCCTAAACCTGTAGGATAAAATTAATTTCAGTCAAATTGGCCTCAATCACCTGTCAGGCTGACACGCTGCTGTCCTGCAGCAAAACAGATGCAAAGAAAACAAAAGGCCTAATTCATTATTCAGTCAAATCAATACATGAGAGGCACAAATTTACTTCAGTACGAAAAATAGGGGTAAAAATCTCAGCTTTCATGGATAAAAGAAAAGCTTTCACAGTTCTAAGTTAAAAAATGGAACAAGAAATTACATATATTTCTCTTTTCAGTGCTGTGACTGCTGAGGCCCATCACTGAACTGCAACATATGGAACAGGGCAAAGCTGGGACTTGTATAAGTCCTGTTTTCTCTGATTCTGTGCCTGGCTGTGCAAGAGCCCACTCACAGTTCCTTCCACTCACCTTTTCAACCACTTTGACTGTTTAGGCTGCAAGGTCTATGAGGGTAGGAACTATCTTTTTAGAGTGTGTGGGCCCCCATTCTATTAGGTGTTGCACTTGATTTTACAGGAAGGGCCTTTTGAATGAGCTGTAATGGCAACAACAATAATATCCTTTCTCAGAAGGATAACACAAGTCTGCTTGTAAATTGTATTGCAGATAAAGTTTCCATCACACTTTTAACTATCAAAAGCTAACAAATCTTACTCTACAGTTCCACAAACAGTTTAAGCCAGCACTGTTGCCAAAAGAAGCAATCTCATCTAGCCAAAAAAAAGGTTAGTTTGAACCCATCTGGGTTCTCCAAGGCAGTTGACAACATAGCTGCACAAATGCTTGTGTTGGCACAAGGAATGGAGAAGCAGGATCATTTCTTCAGGTGGCAGCGCCAGTTTATGTAGGCTGAAACTTACTCTTGAATGTGCAGCTTGGGTTCTCTGAAGGATTTATCTCACAAAGCCAACTTAGAGTGGAAAAGCTACGGATCATCCAATTTTACATGTAAAACTGCTAATATTCACCTCCCAAGAATGCTGTGAGGTTAAGTACATTCATGTTTGTAAGGCATTACAGAAATAAGATTAGTAAATATTTAATTTTCTCTCCTCCCTTTTCCCCTGCCCTAGCCACTAAGTATAACTCATTCCGAGCTCCATATACTAAATCAATGACTTGGAGCAGCTCCTAGAAGGTAGCTGTCAAGCTCCCTGCCTGTAGGCCAGATGGAGGTCAGTCCTCGGACGCGTGCAGTCTGATTTAAAACTGTTCCGCAATGCTACAGCCAAAACAGCATCTAAATACATTGTACCCACCCGTGCTTCAGGGAATCATGGAATAGACAAATCACCTCTACAGCAGACACCCTTTCCCACCTTGATCTGGGGAACAGCTGCGGAGGAATAAAGCATGAGTAAATCAACTCCTTTTGCATGCATTCCACGTGCAAACACATCCTGTCAAGCTGACAAAAACAACAACGAAAATGAGTGTTTCTGAAAGGTACCTTAATAAGGATGTTAACAGCACGCATGAGGAAAAAAGGGGTCAGTCTCAGTGTCATTAGCATAAGGGAAACCGTCAAAGTGAGGCAGCACATAGCTTGCTTTCACAGACCGGGTGTGAAAACAGGCATTTTGGTTATTTTGTTAGTACTTCAAAGTCTGGCAGTTTCTGAGAGATAATAACAGCTTTTGGTTCTCCATCATCTTAAAAATATGCTCATGTTTGGTGGGTTATGTGGAAACACCTGATGCAGACAATGCACTGAAGTACAGGTCCCCGAAATCAATGGTCAACTGGGACAGCTGAGCAGTGCAGAAGTTTCTGGGTGTTTGTCCCAACATTTGGTCCCTACAAGCAGGCCAGAGGCCTACAGAACTTACTGTGCTGCACAGCCTCTGACTGCTGTTGCTACCAGGGCACATGGGCAGCCATCCTTGTTTGCTCCCAAGGCACGGGACATGCCACAACGCGGAACGGAAAACGCAATACGTGGCAGCTCTCTGGGCTACCAAGACTCCTCCGGCAGCTCAGTACAAACACCATGTTCTGAGCTCCAAAACTAAATTGATTTATTTTTTAAGCTGCGATAAAGTGTAAATGCCCATTCTGAGTACTACTAGCCACTGAATCAACAGCTCTAATAAACTCTTTCACAAGGCCTTTCTGATTACGGAGATAAAGTCGGCCTGGGCCCCACATTACAACAAGAGCAATCCTAGAAACTCTTTGTGCAAGACAAGTTTAACACAACTCACGCTTCAGTCATGATGACATTTTTCATACTACCAAAATAAAAGTAAATTAGATAAAAATACATTTAAATCATTAAATGTGAGATAAATGCAGTTTGTAGTTGCATAAATCAAACTCATGCTTCCTAGGTTATCCCTAACTACAAGCAGACTCTGTTGAAGAAACCTTTCCTATTACATCCTGATCCTGTTAATATTTATGCACACAGGAAGCTCCACTGAAGTCATGATGACGACTCATACGCACAAAGTTAAACACTCTGCACAATTGCAAGTCTCATGCCATAAAAACTTCACTTGTAAATGTAGAACCTAATTTGGCTGCCTATGCACACATACATTAAAAAATCCCAGAGTCTTGACTTTTATTTTTTCCCTTCTCCTAAACCCACGGAACAAACGCTCAGTAGGGCAGAGTTGCCAGAGGCTCTACTCAATACAAATCAAATCCAGCTAGAAGTATTTTTTTCAAATCATTGCTAAAAAAGTGTTCTCTATAAAAATATGTATGCAAATAAGTATATACATAAATACATATGAAAACATAACGGGGTAATCTCCCTATGTTCTTGTTCCTTATTTGTGCACAAAGTCAGGTATTTGTCACTTTTTTCATGGCCAGGCAATTTCTAACAGGATGTTAATTTACTCATTCCCCTTCCAGGAGTAGTGTTCAGTGCTGAGATGCACTTTCCTACTGTCAAACACAGAAGTCAAGAAACAAAATAATGAAAACAAAGAAACAGAAAACAAACTCAGAAATTTACTTTAGAAACTGCCAAGAAAAAAAAAGCCACCAAGAAGTCCAGCTGATTTTGGATTTTTAGCTAGTTAATTGAACTCACTTAACCCAACATTGTAAAATAAAATTGTTAATGCATTCGATTTATTTTCTCTCTACTAACTCCTGGAACCTCCTTTCTTCCAAGACACTGGCACTCACTGCTTTTCTCCACTACAGTTACACCACACCTGCAGAGTTTATTCCAGTTTTGCCTACCAAGGGCCACTTAAAGCCATTCAAGAGCCACCAGCTAGTGACAGCTGGCAAACTCAAACCTGTCTCAGTAGTCTATCATATGTAATCAATTGCAAATAGAACTTCAACAGACTCATCCCATTATTTCCTAGCTAAATCCCCCTGGGAAAACAAGCCGGCAAGCTTCCACTTCGAATCATGAAGCTAGTTTTGTCTCTGTCCCTCCTTCCCAGCTTCTCTCTTTCCCCTCCCCTTGCCTCAGTTCACTGCACTGTTTCAGTTTTTCGGCTTGATATCCGTTATGTTATGTCAGCTGTTACATTACGCTTAAAACAATAGACTCCAGCTGGCTGAGGTCAGATGTGAAAACAAGGACCTAACAAAGCCATAGACCCTCCAGTTATACTGAAATTGAGATACACACTGAATGTAGCACTTAATGACAAACTACTTTCCAGACATTTGGGCAAAGCATAAAGGAAACACCTGTCACTGCAAACATTACACACTAATCCAGATAAACCCTAAATTTAAAAATCTTTCTTTTCACTGCTTGGTTATATTATGCACCAGTATTCCACAGTTTTAATTTTTTTTTTTCCAAGACAGAATTTGTATTACTCCACTTGTTTACTAAAATATTAAATAGTGAAAAATATGTATAATTTCAAAGAAAATATGTTTACTATGTTCCTTTTAGAGTTTACCGAGTGAATGTTCCGAGTTTACCATGGATTTACACCCCAGAAAAGTTTAGTCAAACTTTAACCCTTAAGCAGAAAGCTTGACAAAAGTGAATAACAGATGTAACAGTAAATGAAACATACCTTTTTCAGTGATGGCATTTTCCTAGATACACCTTTGAACACAATTCACTGAAAGGTAGCTATACTGAAAACTGAAGAAATAAACCACTGGTATACTGTGTGACTTCTGAGAGCAAACACAAGCCCTTGAGAACAGGTGAACTACTAATGACCCCGGTGAACATATCCCCCTGTTTATCAAAACCCTGCAGTTTACAGTATAAAAGCAATGTTTTCTGAAAACTTCCACGTTTCTGTAGCTCAGATATATGAGAGGCTGGGAAGCTTGAACTGTGCAAAAGGACAACGTGGCACTGTGCTCGTTTCTGTCTTTGGCCAACACCCCCACGCTGCCAGTGAGGCAGATCACCATGTCAGATCATGTGGGCCACCAAGCAGCCAGCAGACGGCACCAATCCATCAGGAGTGGTTCGTGCTGCCCCGCAATCTGTCGCCAGCTCCACCCCGAGCGTGAGGAAGGTCGCTCTGGTCAGAGCCCATCTTAGTCTTCAAAGTTTGAGTCCCAGTAAATGCTTGGTGCTCCACAGCTACCTCATCCCCGTGGGGATAAATGCTAAATTCCAATTCCTTTTATGCACAATGATGTAGCTGCAGACTTTATTTTAAATGACAATGTCCAGGAACGCCACCACACAATTCCAGGTACAGATATCTAAGAAAAGGGATTTTTTTTTTTTTTCATAGTTCTCAGAAAAGGCAGAAGTCCAAGTAATCCATTTTCTACATCCGGTGTAGCAGACTAAAATAAGAATTCAAACCCACAATTTTTGGACCTTCTAGAAGAAATGTATAGAATACATGAAGAAGAAGTGCATTTTTTCCTATAAAAATCACAGTTTATCCTTATCATATACATCTAAAAGTCATTTTTGGTGGTAACTTCAGAGACATTTAGACAGATAAAATTTTTATTCTATCCCAACTGAATAGGAAACATCTAAGACAATAATAAGAGCATACCTGGAATGACACAACATACTGTAAATCTTTCAGTATATTAACAAGTTTAACTTTTTCTTTTGCCTCCATGCAATGACTTGTCCAATTCATTTCACTGAAAGCTTTAATTGTTCTCTCTTCCTCCCCCCCCAAGACATCCACACGATGAGCAATCAGGCAGACCAAACAGTATGAATTTCGTGGCCACCACCACAAAGCAGCCAGAGTTGTCTCTGGCACTAATGTTAACACAGCCCTTTCCTTCCACCTCTCTCTCCCCAAATTATTGTTGCTAATTACTCGTATAAAATTCCCCAAGCCTATGTGAAAAAAACATTTCTTTTATTCACAGTTCACTTCTTCCAAAATATATTTTTATCTAGTTCAGGACACCATCCAAGGTCAGAATCAGCCACTCCAGGCGGAACACAGCATGGTCCAATGCTGCCCTCTGCAGATTTTACAGGGAAACTATAGTTGTTGGAAACTGTCTACGTGTTTGATTTTCAGCACACGTAAAAGCAAAAGCAGCTCATCTTCCCCCCTTCTGGTCTTGGTATGCTTTCATTTCATATCACCTCTTCATTCCTTACTTGCATTCCTCTTCAGCTCAGACTTCATCTACACCAAACAATAGCATCAGGCTTACCTTTTTTTTTAAAAAAAAAAAACAAACCCACACCTTGTTTCTACTTTAGAAGCATCTGATTTGGCTCCCTTTGTCCTGCTCAGAACAGACATAAAACCGAATTTAAGTATGTTCACGCAACCTCTTGAACCAAATGAATTAAATCCTTTTAACATCACATTTACATTAAACACATAATTCTCCTATACAGGCCAGGGGAGTTGACAAGGGAATGCTTTGAGAACAGCTGGATCAAGTTAAGATGTTACTACCAGCAACATTTCAAACCAAGGCAGCTGATTCTGCAATGAGGCAGATTAGAAGCACTTACTCGCCTTATCTGCCAGCACAGCTCAGCCACAAACATCACAACCACAGGCTGAAGCGCAGCAAGGAACACCTGGGTGCAGATGCAGAGGAAGTACCTTGTTCCAGCTATTAGTTTATACTGTTCCCTAATTAAAAGGGGGGAGGATGATTTTAATTTTTAATCATGTTTTCTGAGCCTTCAAATCACTCACAGTTGGCTTTGTTACTACAATCTAAAACGTAGAGAAGTCGACTTTGACTGAAAGCTGGAATTCTCAGCTTCAGCTATCAAGGGGAGTGACAGAAAGGAAATGGTGCAGGGAGTGACTCCCTGGACAGGTTGCTCTGCAGGTCCAGCAAAGGAAAAGGATTAAAGACCATGAGACCACTACACACATCTTCTACACCAGTTGACCTCATTTTGGGTCAGACCAGGGGACTCTGCTGAGGCTGCAAACAAATTTTTCCCTTTCTCAGCTAGAGTTGTTCTTCAGAGAGAGTCTGTAGCCGAGATCATTCTGTATATCTATCACCAGACATTCCTTACAGATTTAATTACATCCTGTTATTTTAGAGGATGCAAATACATCAATATCCAGATTGTAAGTCTCTGTCTCAGCCTTTTTAACCGAGGAAGATAATGAAAAAAGAAAAATTCTAGATCCACTTTGAACCATTTGTTCTCTGTGAAGACCATCTTCAGAAGTAAAAGCTGCGAGTATTTTTCTCTTTCTTTCTCACAAGACCTACAAGACACTCCAGTAAACAAAACCCAAGGTTTCCACCCAAAACAAAAGATTGTATTAAGAAAGAAATAAAACGTATATTTCTTATAGGCCTAGACTCTGCCAGTTTCTCATACTTGTAGGAATAATTTCAACACCAATGAAGTAAATGTTAACTACCCAAAACAAATTTTCTTTTTATCTTAATTTATATTTTTTAACATTTAAAAGTTGTTTCATCTCTTCAGTAAGAAGCATGCTAAAGTAGAAAAGGAACTCAGAAAACAGAAAGTTGGAAAGAGCTTATATTTTCATCATAAAAACATACCATTTTTTTTGTATTTGGTGGGAATCAATATTGAAATGAGATTCCTACCAGAAAATAGCTTTTTCAGGCACACTAAATATCCCTTGGTTCAGCAGAATATTTAATCCCCTTGGATCAGGCACTTGGATTTTCTTAGATCATGCTGAGATAACAGCATTCTGCTGTGTTCTGGCACCATAAAATCCTTGCTTATGAAAATAAAAGAAAAATATGGCCTCTCTGGGAACATACATCTCTGAATTACTTTTTTCCATAGTTTATACATTGTAGTTTCAAAATCAATTTTTACACAGATATACCACATTCTCTTTTATGAGTCATGGCAAAAGCTCTCCCGCACCATTTTACATGGGCCAAGTGTACACAGGACTCTTCAAAATGATGATCCTTTCACAATCTTGGCTCAGACTCCAGCTCACGCTGGGCAAGTGCCAGCGAGTAAGTGGAGTCAAACCCCCTCCAACAGCACCATCTAGTGAGAAGAAGAGAAAATAAACACATGCAAATTTAAACAGTTTTCATTGCATTCTGGAAACTAACAAAAGGCCAATTCTCTCCTAATCTCCCATTACAACTGCATTTAGGTATAGCTTTCATCAAGGCTCTTTGCCTGGTGAAGTGTGGTGACAAGTAGAGAAAGATTCAGCAACTAATTGTAAGCTTTTTGTCTAAAACTGGAACACCACTTGGAACACATATAAACTTGCCCTTGTTTTTATTTTTTCAATGTTAAGCTTGCATTTTTCTTGTTGTTATGAAAAATAGAAGCATTTTTTAATGCTTTAAAAATATTGATAACATCTGTTTCCTGCTGTAGTAGTGGGAGGTGATATAAGACAAGCAGCTCCAGAATAAAATAAAAATAATATATACATATAATCTTGGCAACTTTTTTAGCTTTGTTTTTCATATAATTGCAATATCTTGTATGATTATATTACTGAAGTATGAAATTCTTATTCATGAAAGAGGGCACACTCAGCTTCTATTTGTAACTTTAACATGACCAGACTCCCTAGCTTCAAAAAGACTGTCTGCTGAAATTACATAGGTGCTTATATCTTTTACATAGTCAGAGACTTTGGCTATGTGGAGGAAATAAAGCAGTACAGCTCTTAATTGTGTTTTTAATGGTCTTGTTTAAATAGCTGTTCAGTCAGGAGGAACAGATTCTGTTCTTTTCCCAACGTGCATCCTCAGTGCCATGAAACTCACACGGGTTATAGAAGGGATTCTGCAACAACAGTATTTTGCAGATTACATACACAAACACACACACACCCTCACACACGTGCTTTTACAGTTATGCCATCTCATTTTCAAGATGAATCAGATTTACAATGTCCATGCAGTAAGCCTTTTTTATCAGACTTGCTCTAGGGGCTGTTCAGAGCATTACCCACATGGTAACTCTGAGCACTCATTTCCATTCAGCATGATTGTGTCATTTCTTGCATTTCAGACCTATGGCTGCCTGGTCAAAGCCTCCCCCCGCCCCACAAAATACAAGAAGTCCACAAATCTAGAGTAGGCAAAATTTCAAAGCACTACAGTGAATATTTGGTAACACTATCTCAGCCTTATATTTGATGCACTACAAAGCATAATTCCTTTAGAGATAATTCTACCCTTTGGAAGTTATATCCAAATAAAAAGTAATCTTGACAATATTGCAGTAGTTTTCCCCTTTGCAAGGCTGAGAGAGAAAAGTGGGCTCAATTTTATAATCTTCAAAAGAAAGAGTTAAAGGTCTCTAAGCATTACTTCAATTATTTCAATTTCACACACTTGGGCAGTAAAACTCAAATTTCATGGGATTACCTGAGGTCTCAAACTGCAAACTCTATGTGGCCAAAGGTTCCTTCATCCTCACTGCTCAGTTAAGCCCAAGAAAAAGTCTTCTTCAGGATTCCCATACTCCTGCTGGTAGTTTGCTGGTACACTGCTGCTCCTTTGACCTTTCTCTGTCTTAGTTTGTAAAACAAGTTGCTTGCCCTTCTTTGCTCACCTACAATGACAACGCTACCTACTGGAATTGTCTGGCTCCAAATTAAAACTGTTATTGTTGAATAGCTAAAAATCATTCCACAAACACAACAGAGAAACTAATTCCTACCACAGAGGAGTAGCAAGAATGCTCACCCCAGCTTTCGTGTCTCCCTAGGGCACCATTTGGGTTGGAATCTTGCTCTATGCTTTTTTCTGTTTTGTGTTTTAATCTCCATATGCTATTACACTTTATTTTTCTTCTTTGTTTGTATTTTGCAGATACTCTTCAACCAGTCATCTGTGATTAAATCCCCCCACCCCAAGCAATCCAGTTACATCTGATTTTGACATCTTGTTATGGTATCTTGAAATCAAAGTAAAATCTGTAACAAAAATAATAGAATAGGAAATTTTACTAGATAGACACCAACAGGAACCAGATTCTGAAATTTATATTTGTGTTCCAAGATGCCACAACTCCTTTGAGAGTTCCACTGAAACTGGACAGAGAAGAGAGCACATTGGCCCATCTACTGCTTTGGACTGATGGATCCGGGTAATCCCCGTAGGTTTCATGAAAGTTACCACAGTTAATCCTTTAAGAAAACAATGTCAGAGTATGCCAATAGTGAACAAACAAACAACTGCTTCTTTCCCAATAAAACATGACAATAGGACTTCAATGTTAAAAACCACAGTTTTTCTCGTTATATAGAAGAGGAACACTGATTCACCATTCACTGATTCTCTCACTACTTAGAGAGCAAGATAATACAGAGTAGTACAAACACAGTATACACAGCACATATTACATACACTGTATGTAATCCTGAATGCATTGCATGCACATTACACTGACTGTATTACCCAGACAACGTGTACTGCACACAGTACGAACAAACAAAATGAGCTCCATGATTTCACAGGGTGGTGGCGGGGAATGAAACCACATTAGTTATGTTGTCACTACGAGTTATTTCACTGAAGCAACACACAGGTAAAACGTTATGATACGGTGCAAAGATGAGTGAGACATTATCACAAGTTAAATTCATCCCAGAAATGAACAGAAGTATCCATAACTACTAGTTATGGATTAAAAAAAAAAACGAACAGAACAACTTAAATCGTACAAAAAGAGAACTCCGAACCACAAAACAGAAAAGGTACTGAGTGAAGAAATAAATGTATAGAAGCTCTTAGCTGGCACTAGTAATGTTACAGCTATGAGTTCAAATATCTTACAACTTATTTAAAAATAATATACCAGGCATGAATATACTTTATGCAGAAATAGTGTGATTGACACTAAATTTAATATGCTATATTCTTATTCTTACAGCATTCATATTAGGTATAGAACCTCAGAATATTTAATAGATAAATTGAAAATATATCTGGTGCATTCCTACAATCCTGTTTTGAACAAATATTTATATTGCTAGTTAGCATTTTTTCAATATAGTGACAGTGTTTTCACAAGTCAAATAATGGTCATTTATTTACAAATACAGAGGAATCTATGATTTAGCAGGGGGTACCCCACAACTGAGGTACAACAAGTCTATAAAATTTTTGGAGATTTAAAATCATGTCTCTCCAACTTCAAAACTAAGGTTCTTCAATGAAATCTAAGATAGCAGGATAGTAATACTCCTGGAGCATTTGTTGATGCATATCTGTTGCAGCACTAGTGTACTATAAATATGGTGAATATGTTTTCTCTACTGAAGGAAAAGAGCATAAGACAGGTAGAGTAAGTTGTCTTAAAGTCAATGAGCATATATGAGTTTTCCACTTGAGAAACAAAGCTGGATGTGACATCAACTACAAGAAAGGACTTCCACTTAACTTCCCCCTCCCCCTGTGGCCTGGTCTTCAGTATGGCTGAAAAAAAGGATTAACCCAAACTGTATGAGGGATTCAAGCTTAATTAGAACATCTGTATGTGTTGGACACACCACAGATGGACTTAGTAAAGGCCACATCAGGTATGACTTCATTTTTGTGCTACCAT
>JAYRBT010000177.1:15208295-15246963 GCA_036023395.1 Myiotriccus ornatus
ATCTGTATGTGTTGGACACACCACAGATGGACTTAGTAAAGGCCACATCAGGTATGACTTCATTTTTGTGCTACCATGACATTCGGTGTTTCTGTAGCTTTACAGACTCAGTAGGGAAAAGCAGAAAAGTCTCTCGTCAACTAAACCATAAGGAACATTCTGCTTAATGTTGTATTAGCTCAGGAGATCACAATTTCCACGTTAAGAACAAACATGTATCAATCACGTTAATGTCTGCATACATACCATCCAAAATAACGTCCCTGTAGCAAGAGCTGCATACTGTTCAATTGTAGAAAGCACACTGAAGATAAGGCATATCAGCACAATAAGGAAGCTGTAAATGAAAAGAAATTAAAAAATTAAAATAATGTAATGTAGTGTAGTAAGGATCTATAGGGAGGACAGATAAGTATGGCATTACAAAGTATCTGTCCACACAGAAATGTCATTGGTATTGGATTATCCCAAAATACAGCTGGTAACTTTTGCATGATCCTGCTTCCTGTTGAATAATTTATTCCTCAGACACTGAGGTTTTGGGTTGGATATATTAAATTAAACTAAACTATAACACTAGCTTTAGCCTCCCTCTAAGATTTGCTGTTTCCTAGCTCCTCAGGAAAATAGCATTCCTTGTTCTTTCCCGTTGTAAGGACTACTATGGCTGAATCCACCACACGACCCCCCCAGCATGTTTCAAATATTTGCCTTTTTGCTGTTCTAAATTCCAATTAACTGCAAAGAGAAATCCCAACTAAGCCAGAGCTTAAGAGGCTCTGCCCACACTACCTTTTATAAACAATTTCTAAAAGGCCCCAAATAAATAAAGTCTGACATCTGGCATTTGAAACAAAACCTAGGTCAGACTCCATTTTAAAACGAAACAAAATTTCACAGCAACTATCAGAGAGAGAGTGGGAACATAAGGATTTGTTCCTTGGTGCCCCTTGCCCAAGTGAGTCATAGAATCATATTGGGCTTGGGTTGGAAGGGACCTTAAAGTTCACCTCATTGCAACCCCCTTGCCATGGGCAGGGTTACCTTCCACTAGAGCAAGTTGCTCAGAGCCCCATCCAACCTGGCTTTTAGCAGTTTCAGGGATGGGGCATCCATAACTTCTCTGGGACACCTGTTCCCGTGCCTCAAAACCCTCACCTCATTTTTTTCCCTAATATCTAATCTAAACCTGTCCCTTTCAGTTTGAAACTGTTACCCTTGTCCTGTCACTACCTGCCTTTGTAAATAATCTCCCTCCATCTTTCCTGTGGGCCCCCTTCAGGTACTGGAAGGCTGCAATTCGGTCACCCTGAAGCCCTCTCTTTTCCAGGTTGAACAATCCAAACTCTCTCACCCCTTCCTCTAATCATCTTGGGGGCCCTCCTCTCCACTCGACTTAACAGGTCGATGTCCTTCCTGAGCTGGGGACCCCAGAGCTGGATGCAACACTCCAGGTGGAGTCTCACCAGAGCAGAGCAGAAGGGCAGAATCATTTCCCTTCACCTGCTGGCCATGTTGCTTTTGTTGCAGCCCAGGACACAGTTGGCTTTCTGAGCTGCAGGCACACACTTGTCCTTCGGGAGGGGTTCTTGGTTCCCAACAGAAGACTCAAGACAGCCAGAGAGTTGCAGGAAACTCAGCCCAACTGCCTGTAACCCCCAGATATTCTCTTCCCCCATATGGAAGGTAAGGCTGCCCAGCCCTACTGCCTTGCCTTCAGACTCCTTAAGCCTACCTTAGACTCATTCCCTGAGCAGCTTCAACTGTGCCCATGACCTCGCAGGATTGCTTCTTACCTTTACAGAACCTAACATATCTGGGAAGGAAAACATTTAAGACCTAAAGTGGAAGCTATCCCCTAAACACTAGGCATAGACAGCTCCCAGCTCCCCAAGAAGTCTGTGTTTCTTTCAAAAACACAACAGGAGCAATCAACAAGACTTAAAACATTCGCTTGTTAAGCACAGTGCTGGTTGTTAGGGCTGGTTTTTTCACAGTTCTTTGAGACAAACAATACCAATCCTTTGCACTCAGCAGAAACTTGATGCAAAATCCAGTAACTAAATCATCCACCCTGTTACAGATCTCTGTGTTAAGGCTGACAAGGTAAGCTAGGCTGCTCAATGATCACTTCAAAGCACAGTGCGTGCAAGTCCAATGCACACATTGAAAAATGATCACAGAATCATTTAGGTTGGAAAAACCTCTGAGATGATCAACTCCAACCTTTGAGATCACTGGGTTCAACCTCTGAGATTGTACTACAGAACCATGGAAAGGAAGTTTGTAGGTAATTAGGCACAAAAATCAACTGACGGATAATAAGGATAAAGATTATCACGTATCAACACAGACACACATATGACAATATCCTTTTACCTAGGCAAAATATAAATACGTGTATGTTTCTGATTTATCTCTAAAATCTTCTCATTTTACCTTGTACCTCTAACTTTGAACATTCTAAGCACAAATAACTGTTCAAAGCAAGAGGAGGCAAAGATTAGTCAGTCATTTGAAACACAACATGAATGTTCCCCAGTTCTCCAGCCCTTCTACCTGCAATATTCCCACAATTGCATAAGACCAATACATATGACAGCATGAACATAAATGGTTTCAGTTGCACGGAGATAGCTAAGACTCTCTGGATAGAAAGTCCAACATACGTAGAATTACCAGTTCAAAGCAAACAACAAGTTGCAAGCAATGGTCTAAGCTGTCTGATTACACTTTGAGCACTAATACTTACTATATCTTTTAACAGCAGTAGTTGTATTAAAAAGTTTTACTCTGTCAATACATGAAACCACAAGAGGGCACTGAAGCAAAGACTATCTCATTTCTGTTCTTTTCCTAAACACACACAACCAAAGGGACCCTCATAAGGATTTGAGGTGAAAGTTTGTGTGCCTAGGTGACACGAAGATAAACGTAGGGTTAATCATTTGCCAAATCTCTTCACTTGTTACTACTACAGAAACTGATGGTTGACTTAAGAACTAACTGCATCAAGTGCCAGTCACTGCACTACTTCTGTGGGTTTTCATGCATGTGGATCCATGTCAGTCTTACTAATTTTTTTTTTTTTCACCTCCAGAAAAACTCTTGCAATTTATTGTTGTGCTGTTTCCAAGCTGGTGCATGAGACACCCTCATACCCACAAATACACATCATGCCAAGCGAAACAAAGACATTTGGTCAGATACTGACCAAATCTGTTTCTTTGGCATTAGAGAGATGATACCCACAAGGCTCACTAGTAGAGCTGTGCCAGTGGCGCACCACAGCTAAGATACTAATCCTGTTACACTAGCATTGCTATTTTGCTTAGCTCAACTGCATGTAAGGAACAGAGGGCACAAAATTAAGAAATTAAAAAAAAAAATACATGTTGTCCTCCTCTGGCATGAGCCTGCTGTTTGTTGCTTTCCAACACTGGGCTCTTGCTGGAAAAAAACAGTCCTGTTTTTGTTTTGGTACTGGTCGCTTCCCCTTCCACTTTTGAAGCATACAAAGGGAGTGAGGCATCAGGAAAATGGAAAATATGAAGTTTGCCCCTTTTTTTTCTCTTTTTTTTTTGACAGCTATCTCCTCTTTCTTCAGCCGGAAGTGCAACACAGATCCATAGTTACTGCCTAGACAGCAGAAAAGTCCATGGGAGCAAAATAACTACAAACAACAGTTGCAAGGACGGACTCTGCCTCAAATTTGAATTTACTCATGCGAAAATCATCCTGGGAAAATTTAACTGGCAAGCCTCAGAAAAGTGAACATTATAATTTTCACATGCCCAAAATAATCTTATCACTCTTGGTATCACTTTACTGTAATTGCTGTTACTACATTTTCAAAAAAAAAATTACCTTGGTACAGATGCTAAGCATGTAAACTCTTCATTGTAAACTCTTCATCCAGCCAGATAATATCAGAAAAACTAATGGGCAACTAAAAACAGCCTTACAACAAGAACAGTTTTAGACAAATTACTAGTAGCCCTACCCAATAAAGCCCATAATTCCAGATAGCTAAGTTAAGAGAACTTTGTTTCAGACAAACTGAGCCTCACATACATGTCAAAGCCCTCTTGTCAGTGACAGAGACTGGACACCTTTAGGGAGTAAATTATATACCATGTGAAAGAACTTACTGTGCAAAATATTTAGTTATTTCAATGGTTGAGTGGCTAAAGGCTCTAAACACGGACATTTAAATTAGGCAAACTGAATGTGGAGTGATAAGCATATAAGCTGGAGGGAGTTGTCTGGGAACCCCCAACTGCTCCTCAGGGTTATGAAGGGCATCAGTCAGCAGGTGGTGAGCAATTGTATTGTGCATCACTTGCTTCTCTCAGGTTTTATTTCCTTCTATTTCCTTTTCATTTCAATTATTATTATTAGTATTCATTATTATATTATACTTTGTTTCAATCACTAAATTATTCTCATCTCAACCCATGAGTTTCACTATTTTTCCCATTCTCCTCCCCATTGGTAGGCAGGGCAGGGGAATGGAGTGAGCAGCTGTGTGGTACTTAGTTGCCAGCTGGAGATAAACCACACCACATCCCCGTCTCACTGCAAAAAAATAAAAAATACCTTAGCTTCCACATAATATCATTCAGAGGCCTAAAGATCTATGACAGATGAATGGTTTAACCAGTAGCATCAACCACTCCAGAAAACTTTGCTGAGAATAGTCTCATGAAGGTTTGACCAGCTGTATAGGGGGTAACAGAACAAACATTCTCCACTGAATCTGCCCTGATGACTCCACTCCAGCACAGCACATTTTTTCTTCTAAAGGAGAGAGAGTCAGCAAAACACAGGAATTTCTTTAGCAGTGAGAAAAGGCTTAATCTCTAGGAAACCACCAATCTTTTATCTCCTCAAACCCGTTGCTTGTTTACCCTCTATGCACAAATGCGACCATCTTCAAGAAAGGAAGCAGAGTGATGACGAGTTCAGGCCTCCATCAGCTCTGATCTCACTCTTAGACTGGGGGGGGCAAGCAAGCAATAGAGATGAGGTGATAGCGTGCAAGTTTTTCCTACTGTCTCTTCCCGGTTATAAAGGAGGATCTGCTTGCATGTAGATAAATCACAGATACAGCATCAGCAGATGCATTGAAAAATACTTAGCTTTGTGGTTAAGTCATATTTAACCGTGCTATGTTTCTTTTAACATCAAGAAATTTGCAAGTCTCTGATTATCTCTGTACTTCTCAATATGAAACCATGAAACCACTGTTAAAGCAGCATGGACACTTACAGAGCAGCGGACTTTTCTTTTCATGGACTCAGGTTTTGGTAGACTGTTACAAGGTGACACATTTCCTCTCAGACAGACAGCACTATTTTACCAGAAGCCAGTTTCTGTGGCTGTCTTTTAAACTCAGTTTTCACAGGCACTCCATACCTGGTGGAGTCAAACCCAGAAGTGGAGCTATCTTAGGGCACATGAAACAACACCAGCATGCAGAAGTTCAGTCACACTTTGAGCTCGCACATCCAAGCCTGTATATAGACTTGGGATGTGCATCTGTGCTACACCACTCACTAAAATGAAAAGCACATACCTAGACAGAGGTGTATAGAGAGTTACATGAGACAACGTGTGCACAGGTGTGTGTATGCAGGCAGACATATAATAAATAACAAATTTTGCCTTGCTCCATGAAATCAGTCAGACAATTTAGGACTTTTTTTTTTTTTTGTTTTGGTCTCAAAAAGGTTTGAGAAGCCTGAGCATTTCCAGGAAGGAATAATTCAGCCGACAACGGAACATGGCTAGCCAGCGTATGTGCTATATTTAGCAACAAATAGGGAATGTAGTAAGAGCTAAAGGTGGATTTAATGTTTTCTGGCTATTCTAGGATATATTTTGAGTTACAGAACAGACTCAGGGCTTTTTCCTGACCTCAGTGGCAGCTGCAGGAACTTGACACATTACAGGTAGCTATCAGTACTGTGCAGCCTTCAGCCCTGAGCTGCTGTCTTTTTTCTATATTTAACTATGATTTTTGAACATTAGCATGTCTTTTTTGTGGCTTGCAACAATGTGTAGAATGATCAAAGGAACAACTAACCACTTACTCAGAGATAACAATGCTCATTTAGTAAATGTCACAGGTAGGAGAACTGATAAAGGTTTATAAAGTATGTCCAGTGATATGACCAGGAACATTTTTAAAAGGTGCATGAGACACGCTGGAGGTACTTACTCACCAGATTAATACAGTCTCATGCACATGCAGCTGTTCTCAGAACAAGTATTGAAATGTGGGTAGATTTTATTCCTTCTTGCAGTGTTTCTTACATACTCTCAGTGGGAATCATTCCATAAAAACCTGAAAACAGTTGCCATTAGGCTCTAAATTAAGCTGAAACCCCAAAAACATTTAATAGATGCACAGAAACATGCATAGTTGAGCTCAGTTTATATAAACCCAACTTGAGTTCTATCCCTCCAGGAAGCCATAATTTTTCCTTGTTCAATGTGTTTTAAGAGCTGGCTTAAGTCTACTCTTTCTAACAGCTTTTATTCATCACAACTATCAGTCTCGAAGGTATCCAACTCTCAGTGCCCTTGCATACAGAGAATACTATTTTATCTGATAACAGCTGGATCTGTAGGGTTTTTTTTTGGTGGGGGAGTGATATGAGATCAATGACTAGCTGTAGTTCATCCTCTCTGTCTACTGGGGAAAATGACTGTAACTAAAAAAGAAATATTCTGTAAATAAAAAAAAATCTTTCAGGTGCTTCTATGTCTTTGGTAGCACTCTACCTAAGTTCACTTCTTGAACCTCTCTGCCTTTATTTTTGCACAACTGGATTGTCTTTCTTTGAACATACAACTTTTTCAGTCACATACATGACCCTGTAGATCAGGGGGTGGTTTGGTTTTTTTGCTTTGCGGGATTCTGTGGGATTCTGTTTGGGTTTTTTTACAGAATAAATAACTATTTTCACCATTTAAGCTTTTGACTGTGATGGGTTTCTTAGGTAAACACAGTAATACAAAGTTTAACCTCCTCTAAGCATACAGCTTTACAAGAACTGGAAGGATGACATTGAGAATGAACAACACAACTGCACAGATTAAACATGGGCAGCTTCTTATCTTGATCATCATAATTTGCAAACTCTAATGCTGCTTCATATCCAGTTCACGTTAGTTCATTAAAACATATGACAACGTTATCATTTCATCTTTCATCTCCATGGCTTATACGTACCGACACTTTTCAGACTGAACAGAAAGGTCAATGGTATCAAAAAGGGACATTTTCACACAGCTTTTCAGGCAAAAAATGGAGTTATTGCAAAGAGGATTTAGATAGACAACTTCAGGTAACACACACACTGAAGACAGGGGACCACTCATTTTGTAATACATTCTGCCACATTCCAGGCCAGAGAAGTAATTCCCTACTTAATTTACATCAAGAAAATCCTGATGAAAAACTTCAAAAGCTTTATATTACTATAAGTCAACATAAATCCCTGACCACCTCACACAGTACTGCATAGTCATTTCCATGCTGCAAACAGTTAACCTAACTCATTTAAAGCAATTTCTTACTGCAGCTAGGCACCAGGTCTTTCTTGTTCTTTCATTCAAGGTATTTGGGGACTGCTTGAGGAAAAAAAAAATCATCTTATTAATAAAAAGTAGAAGATGGAAGAGGAAGAGCTAGAACTTGTCAAATGGAAAACAGCTGAGCATAACAAAAGAAAGGATTCTATGATCATAAACAGCATCGCCAACAAGCTAATACAGGACAGCCATTTATTTTATGGGATCATCATCAAGGTATAGTGTCCAATACACTGGTGCTTTTAAAAGTGAGAAACTCAGATAGAGGTCTTTTTTCAAAAAAAGAAACATGATTTCACCATACAGAGAAAACTTTGATCCTTAATGAAATCTACACACATAAATACCCTGTATGTGTAGGTCTTACACTGAACTCTTTAGCAAGTTTGAACTGAATACTGGAAAGACACTAATTAAGTTATCACTATAGACCACCAGAGCACAGTGTGCTCATTAAGTATTCTGTGTAGTAATAGAATACTAAATGAGCATTCAATATGCAACTGGTGGACACCAGAGGTCTTCCATCATGTACTCCATTAATAAAATAAGGTTGTTTGTAAGAGAATGGTCTGGTGAAGGTACATAGTTAGAATGAAGGAGCCCTGTACTTCAATTCCTTTTTGCCTGCATCTTAAGCCAACTTTGACTCTTTTATTAACACATTAATTTCATTAACTACAGTAGTTGTTCATGAATTAGCATAAAAAAATCACTGTAGCAAGTAGTTAGAAGAGACCAGCAACCTACACAAACCATAGGTGAAGATGAAGTAAGTTTATAATAAATAAATAAATAAATAAATGCCTTAGCGCTGATAAAAAAAGAGAGAAAGGTGTGGGTTTAAATCTCTGAAAACACAGGCTCTTTGCACGGCTTTTCTCTGAGGATTTTTCTTATCTTTTTTCTGCTTTGTTTTTGCAGCAGGGGAAGGAAGGAGGGGCACAGCCCCTTCCCATCTTCCAGCCTCTCTGCAGCAGAAGGATGCCCAGCAAAAGGGGAAGTATACTTGCATTCCTGTAGAGAAGCATGATTCCCTCCAGGAACTGGCTACAACAGTTTCCTGTAGAACACACGCTTCCTCTCTATTATGTCCTACACAGGTCAAGCTAGGAGACATATTACCGTTCTCAGTTGTCACTTGCCATCAAAAAACCCTTCAGCAGACGAAGTGAGAATGCTCTGTTTGTGTTAGCTTAGGTCTATCAGATGGAGCTTCCTGTTAATATCTATTTGTTCCAACTCTAAGGCAAAGCATAGTTGGTGCTTCCTGAAGGAAACAATGGCACAGCTCCTTGACTCTTTGTCAAAGAAATACTGTCTGGTATTTCCCGTGTGAGAAAGCAGCTTTATTGTATAAGAAAGATCATATACAACACAGGGTAGTCCGATACTAAGAAAAACAGGTTAGCTATACAGCTAAATAAGCAAGGCTTCTATCAGACTTACCCGATTCTTCTGGGAGATTAGAGTCTGTAAAAATGATTTAAGTTATGGGCAGTGTACCAAAGCCCAAAGCACACAATGAATCAAAAGTCATTTAGGATACAGCACCAGAATTATTGCAGGAAAGGCCCTTAAGGTCTTGGCAAAGGGTATGATTGCAGTAGAAATGCAAACCAGACGTCAAAATGCTTCAAGAGGAAAGGTTAACTGCTCACAAAAAGCAATCTTATTGCATCCTGCAATGAGGTATTGATTCCTTAGAGAACAGGCATGGATGAACAGGAAAAAGATGATAGGTACTGTGTAAGAAACTGGAAAAAGAATATGCTACTTGTAAACCCAGTGCATGACCCAAGAAATGTGAACCACTAGACTGCAGAAAATTTATTAGGGCTCCTCAGATTGTTTACAACAAGCTTCTGATGGACCTGATCATTAATATGAAACCCCAACATAGCAACATGGAAGACATGGAAGGAGTAAGTCCACATGCACAGTGGGGAAAGGATGTCACCCAGTATCAGAAACCAAAAGAATTTTTGCAGTTTTCTTCACATGTGTGTCAGGCTTAGCTAGAGAAAAATACATCATTAGTCCTCTTAACTGAAGACTGGGAAAGTACAGTGAATATGCTGTGAAAGATTTTCTCTTTTTCTTGTGGTTTGGTGAAAAACTACAGAGCAGAAAATGTCGTTTTCACAGGTTATTTTGTTTGGATTATCTTGTTCTCACTCTTTCTCGCTCTAAATACCAGTAGGAAACCAGTACAGTCCTGCGTGCTGTTCTCATCCTCTCAGTTCCATGTTCAGATTTGCCCAAGTTCTGTAGCACCTCATCATTCAGAGCAAAACCTGTCATCCAGCAGCATGTTCCAAAAGACACTCACTGCCTGCAGCTCTAACACACTGCCCATCTCAAGGTGAGCACCAATGCCAAATTCAGTCTATACTTGGTTTAAGCACACACACATAAGCAGAGCTGATGTGGCTGCCCAGGCCAAGTCACTCAGTGCTGGTGGCAGCACCAGCAAGAGAACAGAGACAGCATCCCTCGAAGTGCCCGAGGCCAAATGAACCTCACACTGCGCTGCAGTCACGGTGGGGGTAGACATCTGCCTTATTTTACACAAAAGGCAGATTTCAGCAAAAACAAACATGAGATGTAAACTCAGGGCTTAGGACAATACATCAGCAGCAAATCACCACTGAAAGCAAACAGTCTGTTCATATTGCAATAGACAATTACCCTTTTTATCAGCCAGTTCTGGAGATGTGTTCCCTTACTGAGGAAGTTAAAAAAAAGAAGTATATTCTAGAAACTGAATGCCACAATACAAGTGAAACTTGTTTTCTAGGTGGAATTTTATACAGTCAGTCTAAGCACTCATTGCATCACTATCCCACTTTTCTTATAACAGCAGATTTTAAAAGTATTAGTATCCAAATATTAAAAAAAAACTACTAAAAGTTCTCTGTGTAAAACTTAGCTTCTGAAAAATTGCCAAGCCTAGACTATTTCTCTGCTTTGCTGTTATCAAATCTAAATTAAGTAAAATTTCTAAATAAAATACTGTACTTGTTTTAAGAGATACTTTTAAACATTACTTTCATTAAATACACAATATTTCTTTAAACAAGTTACAATATTTACTCATAATAGTTTCTCTTGCTTGGGCTGGCTGGACATTATTTTGCTAGCTTCATCTAGCAAAGCAATTCAAGAGATGTATGTATTACCTGGTTTTTTGTTTGGTGGGTTTTTTTTCCTCTTATTTACTTTCATCACAGCACTACTACTACAAATCACTTTGCCTCCACCATTAAAGCTTAACATTGTATTATGACTTCTAAAGCATATGCATCTTCTAATGCTGCAGAAAACTTGACTTGGTGAACTTCTCAGCTCACAGACTTCTTCCTTAGTGACCAGCTTCTGGATACAGCACGTAGCCAAGTAAGGGTGCTATCCTGCCCCAAAGAAGTAAAACAAGGCAGAAGAAAGGAATCATTGCCTCCACACCAAAGAAGAAAGGCACAATACCACAGTGTTGCTCAACTGACTACCAGTGCATGTAAACTTGGATACTAATTGTATTGCAGTACAAATCAGGACTATGCTTCTATGCGTTCTACAAAGAAACACTCATGTTGCTAGCTCACTAAAAACCCCTCCATGACAGGAAAACAAAATTGATAATTTTGACAGCATCCTTTACTCTTCAGTTGTGAACAGAGTGAAACAGTGACGGGGACTAAAAAACCACAGACAGATAGATACACAAATGAGGAGGAAGTAATCATACCTTGAGCCACTGACCTCGACAGATGCTTAATTTGATTTATTTCAAATGCCAAAAAAGTGGTATCAGACATGAGCAACTCTGGCCTACCTTCTCACCTGATCCCTCACTAATGCCTTTTTGCGCTCTTTTCCCCTACAAACAACTGTGTTTGAAAGGCACTTTCATCAGTGCAAACCGTGAGAAAGATCTGAAGCTGGGATAAGTGCTGTCACCAGGGTTTCCATTATATCCTCTGCTGGTATTATGTAAAGGCACAGCTGACAGATACTTTCAGAGAAATCAGTATTGCTGCTGTCTTTTGAGCTTTTCCATATTCAGTTCTCTGCTCCACTTTTCTAGAGGGACTGGGGAGAGAAACACGGCACCCTTAATGCTTAGAACCCCTCATAGCTTAGAAACAAGGAAGAGAAACTACAGGACAGGTTAATATTCCTAAGGTGTAAGCAGAGGAATTCAGCAAATAGACATATTTCCACTTTCAGAGCAGAGAAAGGGTTTGCTGAAGACAACACCTGAAAGCTATGACAACTTGACTTTCTCAGTTTACTTTCAGCATGATGAAAAGTTGAAGTGACCCTGGAGAAAAAGAATGAAGGGAGTTCAGAAAGTGACAGGCAACTTTTAATTTTATGGTGACAGAGTCTTTCTGTAAATACAAAAATCTCTATAAATATGTACCATGAAATACCGTAATGGTCAATACTTCGTTTCCTAAAAAAGGCCTAAATAGGTTAAATTTCCAAATGCAATCTATGCTATGCTTAAAGAGCTTTAGCTTTGTGCCCTCACCACAGCCTTTCAGGCTGAAAATTATGAGGATAATTATTTCCATCGTTCCAGCAGTCAAGTTAGCTTTTGTGGAAGTTCCAATTGTCTATCACTGGGCTAAAAATTCTGCTGCACCATTTGAACTTGCCTGCCCTGAATTAAACAAAGAAAAAAGATTCAAGAAAATTATAGTCAGTTCTGAGGTCTGTATCCAAGTGACACTTCAAGGTGATTTAGCGTCCAAAATACTTCAGTTTCAAAATGGGACTTCAAACTTGTACCCTTAACTGGCAAAGAACTTCCTCGTAAGAGAAGTTCAAATGAAGTAATCAAAGGTGTGAGATGCTTCATAAACTGAACCTTACAGGAAGGGCTCCTAATCAGGAATACAGTGGCTCTATGTAACATCACCAAAGAAAATAACCAGCTATTAACTGGACAACCAACCCTGCTGTGCTCACAGTAACAGCCTCACCACTGGAGCTGCCAGACACACTTTATTTTTCCTCTTTAACAAACTTTTCCATAGTTGGAATTTTAAAAGACTTACCCACTATAATGATTGGGAGGTTTGGTTATAAAAAGCATATTTATATTATAACTATTAGCATGTTCAACCAACCAGCACCAATTAAAAGCATACTTACTGTAACATTATACTAGAAAAACACATCACCATGTACATAACTAATGCCATTGGGAACTTCAGCTGCTCAAACATCAGGTTTCCACTCTAAAAGCCACAAGGCTTTCCAGGAATAGTCTGTTGATGCTGCAGAAGAAAGAAACCCCATTCATCTTGTGGTGAAAACTCAAGTTCTGCCAGGCAACTTCAGGAACAAGGATTTATCAAAATTCGTTAATGAAAAAGACCTGGGAAATGGTAAGATTTTATGGCATATCTGAAGATGGGCCACAGCCTTGGGAGGGGAAAGCTACCACGGTCCCTTTGAAGTCAGGCATTCAACACCAACTTTCCTCTGTAGGGAGCTGACAAGCATTTTGCTGCATTTATAAATGTTATTTTTCACATGTAAATGACACCTCAGATTCAGAATTCCAAGGGACAGCTTTTATGTATTTGCTTAAGATTCCCAGCTTTTGCTGCTAGTCCTGCAACCTCCACCACAGTAGAACAGGTCAGTGCACTCACTTGTCTAGACCAGATGCTTGGGTCACCCATCACGCAAAGCAATCAAAAGAACAGAATAAAAAAAAAAAAAGATGGGAACTCCCTCTGAATTTTATCATGCTATTCGTCTCCCTGAACTTAAAAAGAATTGGTCCTAAGCTGCATAATTTCGAGGTTATGAGCTGATGCTATCCTTTAACATGTAGTTGGTCTTATCTGAATTCAGTTGGACACTGAGCATTTGACTAAATGCTCACTGAATTTGGGCTTTAAACAGGGCAGATTCAAGCTCAGTACATCCTCATTGGAAACCACAGGGGAGATGTGCTATGAGATTCAGTTTAGAATTATAAAGATCTTCCAGTGTTTCTCATAATTCTGACATATCTCTAGAAGGCAGCACGAGGAAGCAAAGGTCCAGTGCACGTGAGACAGCACACTGCACCATCTACTATTCCCATGTTAACACAAACATAAAATGATTTGTATTGCAGCTCTTACTGAGGTGTTCAAACTATACATATCAAGTGCTTCCTAACAGCATGCAATACATTTCTGAAAACAGTTATAAAAGTCAGAAAAAGGCAAAAAATAATTCTTTTACACATTGACTTGAATAATAGATGAAATCCCAGTTAATTGTTAACATTGTAAGGCCTGACATTATACGTGAAAGCTTGAACATTAAATAGTTTTAATTGCATGGAGGAAAGCATGCAGTACATCTACAACATTAAGATGTCAAAAATATTGACGTACAGAAATATAGGACTCAAAAGAATTCTACCTCATTTAAGCTTTATAAATAGCAGAAAATATAGGGTATTAAAGGTATTAAACTATATTATTATTATATGCATATTTCTTTTTAAAGTACTGATATTCCTATGTATGTATTTTACATGTGGTCCTCTGCAATGAATAATAATAAACATAAATTTGTAATACATAGAGCTCAGTAGAGAGGTGCAAGATTTCATGAGAAGGAGACCTTGAAAAGTTCTCTTATGGAAGTCATCATTTCATGGCTAAATTACCAGGAAATATCAAACGATGACTTTCTGTCAAGGTTCAGTGCCCTTGAGATTAGGCTGCCATTTTAAGTGTATGTTTAGAAAGTGTCTAAAATGTATTGATATGATCTGCCAACATAATAAGAACATTCATTTGATTAAAATATGACCTCATGGAAAAATTATGCTATAAGATACTACTCTTGGCCCTAAACTACTAGACATTTTGAAGGAGTATTAACAACATTACAGCAGCATCTAAAACCCTAAGGAAACCACAGGGTCAAGTTAACCCACCTATGTGACACTGCAGTAGATGCATATCCTTCCATTTACATAATTGGCTGCCAATCATGATATTCAATAAGATACTCTCTGGTAGCCATTTGCTTCATGGTTTCTACTAATTCTACCAGTTTAGTTTTCAAGTGTGGGAATTTATTGTTTGGAACCACTTCCTGTAGATTCTGGTAGCAATGCCCTTGAGAGCAAAAAAGCAGAGGTGAAAGCTGCAGAGAGAAACACGGTACCACAGAACCACCCACCAAGAATACTGAACTTTCTGCTTTGCTTTTTAACAAATAAAGATTTGTATGGTTATAATGAAAGCTACTAAAAGTAGTCTAATGTTTTGAAGGCACTTGAAAGTGCATCAAAATTAAATCATTGCACTTCACATGCATCAAATAATCCACAAACAACTTCCATGTAAGGATCAGATCTCCATGTATATTCATCATCAGGGAGCTCAGCCATTATTCTTTTGAACAGATTTTTAACTTAAAGCACTGACCCCTTTTGAACACGTAGTTCCAGTTACAGATCCTAATTGCTCTTAACCACTCAATTTCTAGTGAATTTAATGAACTACAAAGTTAGTCAAGTAGGAGACTGAGGATCCTTATTCTATGCTAACTGATAAATTTCATAGTAACTAAAAAGAGGCAAAAATTGTGACATTTAGAACCTACTAGTCACCTTGCAAGTCACAAGGCAAAAAGAAGAAAATTACACACTATAAAAATAGTTTACTTTCCTTTTAAAACTGCATCTTTAATGAAATATTTACTCATTATTTCCAAATTACTCCAGAAACAGGCTTGCCCAGCGTAAAGCACAACTTCATTTTTAATAGAATTTTTTCAGAACAGCCTAAGTCCTATGGAATTCAGAACTTCAAAACTTCAAGCCTAACTATTGAGACTTTTTTTTCCTTTTTTTTTTTTTAAATAAAAAAACCTTTGTTTCCTTGAAGTCCTCAGGACCAGTTGGAGATCTATAAACAGAAAGAGTAGCACCTCTACGTTAGACCCTAACGTCCAATCATTAATATTGTTTTTAAGGCTGCAAAGTGCTTCAAAAGCTGCAGAATACTGAGGAACACCAAATGTTTCCCACTGTGTCATCAGTGCAGCATAAGCCTGAAGGACATGGTTTGATTACAGATGTTATTGAAATGGCACCTGTGCCATTGGAGAATACTTTTCTACGCCGTTTCACCTTCGTCAGTACAAACAAAAGCATTGTTCTACTTGGGAAGTCTTTGGCAGCAGATTTGGGAAAATAACAAAGTATCTCTAATGTGCACAGCACATAACATTTGTTTCACAATCTGATGGAGCAAATTAATTTCTTGAGCAGCCGACAGGATATGCTTAATTAAAAGGAAAAAAAAAAAAAAAAGTGTGTGGAAGGGACCTTTCTTAGTCTATGTACCGTTCTGAATATCACAAATTTTGCCACTTTTTCTTCTCCAAGCAATTGCCTGGGCAGACTCCTACTCTACGTAGTCTCCATGTGGCTATCACATAAAGCAACCCTGAATATCAGAAACTGGAAACCAATGAAATCTTCTTGCTTTTATGTTTCTTAGATATTGTTTGTATTTCTTTTAACATTTCTTAGTTAAATACAGTAAATGGGCACATAGATTTTGATTATCTGCTGCTCAAGGGGTTACTACCATCAAAAATGTAAGGAAAAAAGTAAATACCAGACCATAAAAACAATCACTTTTTGAAAAGACAGTTATTACCACCAGTCTAAAGGAAAAAAAAAAAAAAAAAAAAAAGGAAAAGAAAAGAACCTAAGGACAACTAATTTATAGGCTTCATGTTTCCAAGTATCCCAGATTTAGGAGGATTTGTGCACAGATTTAGCAGAGAATAATATTTTATAATAAAAATATCTTATTTTCAGTATGACTCTGGCTCCAGATCTACATTTGAGCTCAAAAAACCTAGCATTGCAGATCAAAAAAAAAAAAAAAAAAGTGGTACACACTAGCAAATAAAGTGTTTGTGTTTGAGCACTGAAGTCACAAACTCCCTCAGCAATATAGACTTCAAGACAAAAAAAAAGAAAAAAAACAGAAAAAAAACCAACAAACCAACCCCACAATTATTGTGAACGTTAAGAAGCTCCCTTATCTGAAACAACAACTCCTGAACTTTTAGAAGTGATCTATGAAGCTTTTGTGCCTTGTTCAAGTTGGCAGAGAGACATGTTTCTCATTCACCTCAGTCACTTAAGTTAAAACAATATTATCATTCCCACAGTAAAGAGTTCCAGAAACAGGATCCTTTTTAACAAAAAAGAAAATCACTTGTCCAGAAGTTGAGGTGTTTTTTTGAGACTGACTCCTTTACGTAAAAGTAAATTGTCAGATCAAGTGGTGTTGCCTCCTATCACAGTTAAGAGACAGAAGCACAGAAACAGTTTGGGGATGGAAAGCACCACAGAAAGCACCACAGGTTGAGTGTTCATAAGGGTCAGGGGGGAAAAAGGTTCAGTGAAGAAACAAATTATGTCTCTGTCTGGAGGAACACAGGTGTGGGAGAAACGAGGCTCCTGAGGGAAGACTCCAGCAGATGGCCCCAAAGCAACAGCAAGTCTCAGCCCAGCTCGTGGACAATGAGTGCCATTCCCAGGGGCTTTCTGACACAGCAAAGGCAAGCAGAAGCACCAACTCCAGTTCGGTCTGCTGGTACTGATGCATTTAAGAAGGCACACTTGTTTTATTAAAATGGGTGAAAGCTTTATTTTATTTCAATAATTAGTTAAGAACATAAATTATTACACAAAACTAAATCTGGTAAAAAGTTGAGATCACTTAAGCAGATATTTATTTTTCAAAGTTAAATTTTTCTAAGGACATTATTTCTACTTTTTATGGTTACAGTGCTTGCACAGCTTTTCAAAAGCTTCTTCTAGTGTGACTAAAAAACTTCAAATCATTGTAGAAAGTATTTTAGGCAGACATGTTCATGCGTATTTTAGGCAGACACTTTCCAGTAATAGAAGGTCAGAACAAGGGTACAGCACATATTTCATTACATGTCATTACTCACACACTTCCAAAGTTAGTTGTGTTAAAGCCCTTCTAAGAAATTTGGGAATGGTTTCCTCTATCAGAACATTAAAGAGACACACTCTCAAAAAGTTATGCATTCTGGTTAAAAATTACTGCATTCTGAAATGGGACTTTCAGGCCTCAAATGCAAACATCTTTCTTAAATCTATTCCTTCAGAAAATTTGTGACCCAGGGTAGGTGTGCTAATTAATGAGCTTGCTGTCTAAGATAATAAAAATATATTTTTAAAAAAGAGTCCTTTTTTTTTTTTTTTTAAGCGAGACAATGGGATAAAGAGCAGCAGGTCAGCAGATCACAGAATCATAGAATGGCTTGGGTTGGAAGGGACCTTAAAGATCACCTAGTTCCAACCCCCCAACCATGGGCAGAGACACCTTCCACTAGACCAGGTTGCTCAGAGCACCACCCAAGCTGGCCTTGAACACTTTCAGGGACGGGGCATCCACAGATGTTCCATGTTGTCTGGTTCATCACCTATAAATCCTTCAGGCACACAAGTCTGTCACAGTGCAAACAAGAACACTGTACAGATGTAACTGCAGCACTGCACCACATAAAACACTGTCCATAAAAAGCTTTTAGAAGTCTTGGAAAGCTGCTTTTTTGGGATGTAGGGCATTTTTCTTTTAATGTTTACTCAGCCTGGTATTCCTGTTTACATTAAAGCCACCAACACTTGCTTCATTATCGCTGTACCATGAGAAAGTTTGGGAGAAAGCTTTTCACCATTGAAAACTACTTTGAACCTGTAGTTCATTACAAGTGGAAAAACCTATCCATGAAGAGATATTTACAGCTCACCTCTCTATCTGTAATAAATATATGCATAGCAATGATTGTAGAGAGCCACAGAGCTACAAAAGCAACTCAAATAATTAAGAATGTAAATTTTTTTCCATGCTTTGCAACATAAACTGTGACAAGATAGATGGAGCTCTCCCAATTCCATGGCCTTCCCTACTTACTATTTTCATAGAATCACAGACTGATTTGGGTTGGACAGGACCTTAAAAATAATCTAATTCCAACTCCCCTGCCATGGGCAGGGACACCTTCCACTAGACCACATCCCTCAGAGATCCATCCAACCTGGACTTTAACACCTCCAGGGATAGGGCATCCACAATTTCTCTGGGCAAAAATTTTAAAGAAATACAGTAGTATCTAGATCTCTTAGTCTACCTTCTCCTTGAATTCTACTACTTTCTTATTTGCCAGCCATCAACTTGTCATGCATTAAAGTCTGATAATTCAAAAATATGTTACAAACCAAGAAATTAAAGTTCTGTATAACTTCTATCCCAATATAGTTTCTGATCTCAGATAGTTTCCTTACTCTTTCACCTTTACTGAAAGCTTGTTACATACTATATATTGCAAGTTTGCAGGCACAGAGCACATTTTTTGGTCAGGTTAACACTGAAAAAGAGAAGAGAAAAGAAAAGGGACACTAGTTACTTCCTAAGCGCACACAAACTTCCACTACAGTGACCCACGTAGCAATTATCACCAATTGCTAGCAAAGAAAAATGAACAGCAGGGAGATTAAGTGACTTGTGCAAGGTCATACAGCACATGTAATGCAGAACTGAAGATAGATCCCCAAGGATTTGGCTTCCAAGACTGAGTTTCACACAGTTTAGACTTCCACATGTTGGCTGGGCCAGCTCTTTGCACTGAAGAAACCAGCAGGCAGGGGAGAGCACACTGTCTTTGCCCAGGGTGACTTAAGTCAGCACACCTGAGCCATTCCCCTATTCCAGTACAGCCTCCACCAAGCCTGGACATGGACACTGCCGATGTTTCTTGTCAGCACAGCAGGGACAAAGCTGCTGCACTCCAGCAAGTCCAGCACATTCACCCAGCTTACCAGCCACCTACCCTGACACCCAGTGCTGAGCACCCTGCTGGTCAGCCAGGTCAGGGAGGGGGAGGTCTGAAGAACAGGGACCACTCTCAAGGAAGACCCTGACCCTATCCATATGCATCCCCAGTACCTTCTTGTCTTCTAAGGAAGGGTTCCATATGGAGAGGACAACCCCTGCATGCCCTCCTTGGCAAAGGGGAGACATCCTGCCCGAGGGGTGGGGGTATGGAGGATGTGGAACATAAGGACTGAAACTGCTTTGGCCATGCCTCATTTTTAACATCCAGCTCTGTATTTTCCTTTCCTACAATAAATACCACTGACACTCCCCACAATGTAACACTGATTATACTTGTTTCCCATCAGAAACTGCTTAACTACTTTGTCATGACAAGCTATGTAGGGGTAAGAAACTTGTGTCTTTTGGAGGAAGCTTACAGAGAGTCACTCATAAGCATGGGGACAAAGTATTTGCTTGATAATTTCACTCAAAAGAGTGAAAGCAGAAAGAAGAAATTGATAAGAGTCCCTAAGTTGGCCTTATGACATTGAGAAAATTATATGGAGTGGATAAGCTGAAGGCCTTAAAAACCAAAGTCATCTAGCTTATACCTGATACAAACTGAAAGGGGGAGACCACTGGTAATCCTAACAGAACAGAGGAAAGTCAAAATCATCCAACTAAAAAAATAAAAGGAAAAAAGTGCTTTATAGCGGCATCATGTGTATTTATAAGTGGTACAAGGCTCCATTTGTCAAAGATAAAACAAGTAGGAACTCAAATACAAGATGGTAATAATTTATCTAACTTTTATGTGCCAAAAGGGACACAGAACGCTGTAACACCCCTTGCATCTTCTATTAGAAAAATGTTCAAGCATATACATAAGTAAGGATGTAGGAATCTCTGTTCAAGATAAAACCCCGTTTTACAAACTTGAGCATTAGAGAAGAATCAGTGGTTCCTATCCATTTGTAGAGATGACTGTGTAACACCACAGCCAGGGGATCTGCTTACTAAATACGCTGAAATTTTTGTAAAAAAAAGGGTTGAAATGCACCATTCTCTAAAGAAGCCGATTCTATTCTACCAAATTCCCAAATACCAAGGGTGTATTAATTTTATACATAAGTCCACGGTTTGATTCAGGATTTTGTGTAAGCAGAGATCTCTACCTTCACACAGATGCAGTGAGCATCTGTCACACCACTGCAGTGAGGACAGACACAGACCCCTTTGCACCACTCAGTCTCTGCAGCAAGACAAGTGCTCACATGAGCATTCTGTACCAAGGTAAATTAATTTCTACCTATTACAAGGCAGCAAACATCTGCTGAGGTTTCATTTCCTTGTTTTAAACCTGTGCAACCTTTCAAACATTGTGATGGACAAATCTTCCAGTATTGCTTTCGGGCCTTGTTAGAACTGAACAAGTTGTGGAACGTGGCAATGAGGAAATGAGCATGTGAGCAGTGGTCAAGTCCAAAGACACAGAGAGCCAAGATCTTCAAAGCTGTATCAGGTACACCAGAAATCAAGGGCAGGTGTGAAATATGAAAGGTGTTTTACTTCAAGTAAATGACAGGAAGATTTCAGTTTCCCAATTTTATACTGAGGGAAGGGGAACAAAGGAGAGAAACTAAAGCAGTGACCTCACTGAAGGTATTTTACCCAAGTCAGCAATAAAGCCATCTTTAATCCAAAGCAATATAAATACAGATTTACAGGTATTTGCACTCACCACAGAGAGAAAGAGACTTGGAATCATTGTCAGTGTATGACAATACACCATTTTAAGTTGTTACAACATCACGTAGCACCAATACAGAATAATTAGTCACTTCCTTGTCATCACTCACAAAAATCAAGGCTACATTTGTTGTGTGTTTAAGGACAGAAGAAAAGCAAGATAAAAGACTTCATCCATACCATTTGTTCCATCAAAGATTAAACTCTATAGAAAACTACTGTATACCTCTAACATTATAGTTTAAATTATATTAAAACTATGAGTCAGTGTCCCAAGTCAAAATTTGTCTTCCCTCAGCTACACAACTCCAGTCTTAGAAGGCAAAAGACACCTTGGTTTGTGGAACTGCACAGAGCCTGAAAGGGAAACCACAGCAAACCTATATGTAGGCACATGCTTCCTTTAGAAGCTGAGGGATTATTTTATTCTCTGACATCACAGAACGTTCTTGAAAGTTTTACCTCTTGTGGTCTGTTGTCACATCATCACATCACCCTGATACACTAGATATTACCAATCTTGGAAACTAGACAGGGTCAAGCCCAGTTACTGCTTGGACAGCAGACAGCTTGTGAACATCAGGTGCCACAGGTTCCCAAAACTTGGTTAAAGGACACTTGGATGCAATGTCAAGGGCATCCATAAGAAGTTCTACTGAAACATTAGTAGTAAAAGACTAAACAAGGGAAAAACAGGCTTACTGCTCAATGGAGTGGGAGATTTAACAGCAGTAGAGACAGATAAGGCCAAGGAACCCAACACCCTCTTTGCCTCAGTCTCTACCAGCAAGGTCTCCCTGACCTCTCTGCTTGGATGCAAGGTTCAAGGAGGAGATAAACTACAGGAAGCAATCAGGATTTAGGGATGACTTGAGAGAACTCGTCTTATACACGGCCATGGGACCGGACACATTGTGTCTGAGGATGCTGAGAGAGAGAGATTATGTCACTGTGATTTGTCACTCTGAGGGTAAAGACTCCTCTGACAGCTGGAAAAAGATAAATGTTGCACCCACGTTCAAAACGGCCAAAAAAAGAATACAGAGGGATTTTTCTCTATGCAAGAGCTCTAGCTGAAAAAGCCACAGCCTATACCCCCTACGTTCAGCGTCCTGCTGCAGCCAAGACTGCCACAAACTGCACTCTCATTCAACTTCACTGGAAGTTCACCCACAAAAGCTATATCCACCGAGCCATAGACATGAGGGCAAGAAGCCAACAATGGAGCAATCAGGAAAAAGGAAATCCCTTGCATCACAAGATTCATCTGTCTGAAACCATCTGGAAATCGACTCTTCAGGATATAAAGTTCACAGCATACTTTCTAAAGAAATGCAAGCAAAAAAGATCCACAAGTTTCCTGGGCTTTGACCCAGAACAGACTTCAAACATCCTTGTCTGGTTCCATATAGTGCAGAGGAAAATTTAAGTGAGAGGTAAAAATTTTCCAAACTAAAACAGACAGCCCTTTCCTCATCCTTCTCCAACTGTCCTGCTTAATCCACTCATTTCTAAAAGAATGAAATCCTGTTGTTTCATACCTCTGGGGTGACATGATGCACAACAGAACTCCACAAACCCAAATATCAGGGATAAACATACAACAGCTACTCCCTTCAAATCAGAGGTTTGGAGGAATACTATGAGTAACTTGTCAGCCACCATGCAATCCAGAAAACTGACTGCGCAGGGGAACCCTGCTGGCATTTTGCAACTTTCAACCTTTTTTTTAGCATGAAAGATGCAGAGGATTCAGGGTGCAAGATGATGAAGCCAGTTAAGTCCCACAAAAGCCTAACATTTTTTTCCCATAAATTTTGGGAGCTGGAAAATGAATTTTTATTTCCACCAGCAGAGAAATCCCTGCATGAATGAGTCCATTAGATTTAGTATGAAAATAAAGCCACTGGTTTCTTTTACTTTTGTCCACAAGCCTAACAAAAATATAGTGGGAAAGTGATAGTCATTCCCTTGTCCTTCTCCATGTGAAACAGTCTTTTTCAGTCCTCATAGGGGCCAGAAAAAAATGCATTATTTTGTAGTAAGTGGCTTGGTACTTTTCTGAAAAAAAAACATCATTTGTTGATGGCAGCCCATCACAATAACTGCTACACTGAAGCTTAAGAAGGAATAAAATAATTTTAAAAAAAAGAAAAAGTAGATGTAATAATTGAACTTCACTTCAGACCAAAGAAAATAGTGTCAATGTAATGTGCTTTAACTAGCAGGCCTCACAAAATGCCTGAGAGTAAACAGGACAGACTTGTCAGGTAACATGCAAGGGTTAAACAAACTGCATCAAGAATTTCCTAACTACCAATTATTCTTGCAGGGAAGATCAGCCTGGTATACTGTCAGGTCACAGATGTTCAAACACACACTCCTTTGGCAGCAGATGCTACCATAAGGTCTTAAACAGTAGTTAGGTTTTCAGGCTTCCAGGGACCACCTCTCATGTTTTGAGATACCCCATCATATACTGTGACCAAATCCTACCAGAGATCTTCAGCATCTTCCAGAAAACTGTGGGACTTAAACCCTACCCCTGTCGTAACTTCAGGGGGAAATGTTTGGTTTTGTTTTGGTTTTCGTTTCTCCCTCACCCATTTTCTAGTCTTCTAAACTCAACTTTTTTCCTCTTTTTCCCCTGATCTGTCACTTCCGCAAAGGGAACATGCAAACGTGGAAAAAAAAGTCCAATTCAAAATATTTTTCATGGCCCAAGAAAATGTTAAAAATAAAGAGAGAAGCAGAAATTTTCAAAAAGTGAATATTAAACATGGAGATATTTTGAGGTCTCTTGAAGTTTAATTAGCATTTTTTAAAGCCAGGAAGTTTTCAAGCTAGGTTAAATTAATGCAGATACAGTTCAAGGGGTGCCCATAAATGATCACTGTTTGGTATCTCTTGAAACAATATCCAGTGTATCTGGGGAATTAATGGAGCCTTTGGGCAACCAAAAATAATTAATCTAGTTTTGGCTTTTTAATGTGCTGTTCTTTATTCAGTCTCTCCAACTCTCTGCATTGCAGTTTTGATTCTCAGTCAAAGAGTTCATCAGTTCAAAGTGAGTTCCTCTTTTGCAGAATTTATCAGCTGCAAAGACACTGAGCACACAGTGGCTCTGAGAAGAATGGGCTGAAGTCTACACAGACACTCCACAGACACAAACTGCAAAATGCAGCAAGTGTGGATCGCTCCACTGCACGCTGGCAGCTGTAGCGGTCTCCCAGGTTTGCAGATGCAAACGGCAGATAGCAAAGGGCTCACCACACTTACAGGTGGCAGAGGATAAAAAAAACTCTTCAAGCCCACAGAGCAAGAGCAGGTCCTTTTGCAGAACGCCACTCATATTTATTCCTCCCAGGTATGTTGACAGTACTAAGTAACAATCCAGTTTGATGAGCACACGCCAGAGGAACAACCCATCCTATCACCACGTGCTATTGTTCACACGCAGGAGTTCTTCCTAACGCCATTTAAATACACAACGTGGAAACTCTTGACGCACAAGGCCTTTGTTCCTTCGTCACAAGATTTGCAACATTAACTCATTAACCATAAATATTTAAAGAGCAGCTCATAACATTGTTTCCCCTACACCGCTGCTCTGCTGTTTTTAAGATGCTACTTTCAAATTTGTGTTTTATCTGAATGGCTTTTTACCAGCGGATCCCAAATTAAGCAAGGAAGCAAGTTCAACACATTCAAGGTCACTGTTTGCATGTCAGATTGCACTGATGGTTATAACTGTTGTGGTTTTCCACCTTGAGAAGGCAGGAAACTAAAGGTCTTCTGGGTAATCAAATGCACATGTAGAAACAATAAAATACACCCATAAAATTATGAGTGCCAAGCTTATTAATATAGTCTGCTTTGCCAGAAATGACAGCCAGCCCTAAGTGTTCACAGACACCTTTTGCCTGCTTGGGTTTTTGGTTTCGGTTTTTTTGCTTGTGTTTTGTTGAGGCGTTTTTTTAGTTTTGTTTCACTTTTTGGTGGGTTTTTTTAAGCATTACAGAGGTACAATCATTGTCTCATGAAGCCACCACAGCAAAAACTAGGAGAAAAGATATCCAAAATTTTCAGTATGTGACTGCTATACACATGCACTGAATTCTTCACTCATTCCTGAAATATTGTGTTTAACACAACAAAAGATGAAAAATGACAGCTACTCTTTGTTGTCATTTCTGCATAACAGAAGGTGTTACCAACAGGTTATTCTGAACAACAGGTACGACAAACCAAGCAGAGAAAAGCAGAGCATCTTTGAAGGAGAATTTATCCATTTCTCATGTAGCTGCTTTCATTCGAAAAGACACAAACTATGATAAATTATTTGCAACCACAGAGGACAAAAAGGAAGCACAGGGACTCCACTGAACTAGACAAACTGCAAAACCACCTAGAATACAAAGATATGGTTTTTTCTTTGAGGAACTCAGGACTCTGAGAAAAGAAACAACTGCAAAGAAGAGGGAGATAGAGGATTGCAAAGTAACTATTTACTGGTATTTATTGGTAGGATTTCTATAAGTCATCAGATCCTAGACATCACAGAACAAAATACACAGCAAAGGACTGGTACACTAAGGTAGCCTTGGGAAGAAAACATTTAACACACCACTTCTTTCAAGAAGCTATGAAGAACTGATTACCTGTGACCTCCCCTCAAAATGTTCCAAATACACTAAAAAAAAAAAAAATTTTTTTTATAAGTCCTTCTATAGTATTTTCTCCTTCTTGAGTATTGGGTTTTGTTGTTTGAGGTTTTTTGGGGTTTTTTTGTTCATTATCTGAAAGATACAGGAGTTGAATGCATAGTCAAAGCTCTTCAAAGACACAAACCACAAGTATGTACAAATTACCTTAGGATAATTTTCAATTTATTCATTCTGTTAAAGATTTTCCTCTGGCTTTTCAGTAATTAACATGTATTTACTTTGAGGTTAAACTGAGAGTGGTGAAAAAGAAAGTCTCATTCCAAATTAAGGTTTTAATTAATCATTAAGTACTTCTTTTCTCTTATAATTTCCGTTATCTAATAAAACAGTATGGGGAGTTCTGAGTTCTTAATTTTTTTTCAATCCTCCTTTTACAAGTGTCACTTTTTTCGTTAATCTAGGGAAAAGTTCACAATTCCTTAAACTGAGCATATTGCTCTTAGAGGTCTGATCATGAGACATGGGTTGCTAGAATTTCTAATTGCTTTCCTTTTTCTCTTCCAATGTACCCTCCCCTAAAAGAAAAATGGACACTGAAAATAGGAAACAAAAGGTAGGCGAAACATAATTTAGCTTTTCTGGCCCTAGTTTGATGTTATTTTAGAGAAATAATATAAAAACCACATTCCAACATTTTGAGTCCATTTGCACCATCAGCAAGACTGTCTTTACATGAGCCTCAATAGGGAGTTTTAGTTCTAAGTACCTGAACAATACATAACCATACCTGTTCAGCCTAGATTATTTCAATATAAATTTTCCTTCTCCCTCCAACTTTGCTACCTCAGCTACTGTAGATTCTTAATCTAGATTTAAACATAGTTGTTTCCCAGCATTACAAACAAATGGCAAAAATTAATTATGCCTGAAGATTATGCAGTGACAGGTAACTTTCAATGTTTTAACCGTCAAGATTTAAGTCAACAACAGTAATGATTTTAGTCTCAGTGCAGCCTGGAGAGAAAAAAAAAAAACATCAATATGTGGTAATATCAAAACATTCTAGATATTTAGTATATGCACTAAAGAAGACACTAATTCTTAAAACGTTTAATTATTTTCCTGTATCAGCTGTAATGCTGAGCAGTGAATACAAAGGGGAAGGTTTTAGGGGTTTGCCTTGTTCTGTGCCTTCTTTTTTTTTCTTCAGCATTTTGGCTTTATTTGGTTTTAAGTTGTTCAGGATGGTGGTTTTTTGCAAACTCCTAACTGCACGGATATCTTTAATGGTCAGCAAAACTGTGTTGTCTAAGCAGCAATGAAAATGTACCCACAGTTCATAAAAATCAATTTAAAAAATCTGTCCAATATTGTCTATGTTATTATTTGTACTCTAGATACAAAAGTACGACTTCCTGTAGCAAATTAAATTACTTAAAGTTCATTTATCACCACTTGAAGCTTTGCTGATCCAAAAGCAAACAAAAAACTGAACCCCTGGACATTTTTTGCATCAGGCACCACAAAGAATACAGTCTTGAGAATGACAAATTTCTCGACCTGATCCTTGCCTCTGTGGTTACATTCTTAAGTAAAATATTTGGAAAATATCCCTGGGCTAATAGTATCTCATACTTATATTGAGTTCCAAACCCATTTTTAGTTTGACCCAAAAGGAAACACATTGTTTTCCTCTGTTTCTGGGCACTTTCAAACAAAGCAAAGAATAGGTTCACACAGGGTCTCAAGCACTGTTTACACACAGGAGAAGCTGATGATAGTACTACCACCAGTTAAGAGGTTCATACACTGAGAGGTGATTTAGGCTGAGGCTCTGCAACTGCACAGAGCAATGCAATAATCCTCAAGTGAAAACTACGGTTCTTACTCAAGTGGCTCCAGAATTTGGAATAAAGATGTCTTTGGATTTTAGGGTGCAAGTGATACAAACAGCAAATTTAAGTTTAGAATGTTTTCAAACACATGTAATGGAAGAGAAGATGATGATCAACTTTATTAACAGTTCCACTGCAATTGCATGCATATGCAAATCTATTTGTCGGGTAGCCCAGAAATTTACAGCACTAAATTCAAGTTGAATTAAGGAAACCCTATGCCAGCTGGCAAAAAGTCAGCCCTGCTGGCTTCTAAGCACACTTTACAGCAGGACACAGGACACACATAATGCCCAGTCACCAACAAGTAAATAAGCAGTCACTGTACTATAGGGACATAGGTGTTTTAAAGAGATCTGAGAGAATGTACAGGCAGAAATTAATGATGGTTCTGGTCTTCTTTATCCTCGGTGGAATATTTTCCTTGAAGGAGGAGTCAGTTTGATTTTTGGGGCCTTTTATTTACTGAAGCTTTAGGCTTACCAGAGAGATGGTTCCTGCCAGCTGCCTGAAAACCGCATAGTAATAGTAGATTCATAAAAGCCTTCTTCACACACACACCTGAAATCACAGCTTTTAAATGGCTCAAGAGCTAGAGGATTATAAAAGAATGCAGACAGGAGTCTTCAGGTGTGGTAGCTCCATTCAGCAAACACCAAGGAGGTTTTCCAAGCTTTTGCAACCCTGCTTCAGCCTCTAGTCACACACCAGAGACTTTCTATGCTGTGGAAACACATACCAGGATGGTAAAGGAAGAGGGATAAACAAGTATTCCCCAGCGTGCTACTGCAGTTATCTGGCCAACAGTGTTTGAGAGAGCTTGAAGTGCTCTCCATTAATAACCTTCCTGTTGGGTTAACTTCCCCATCACACTGAGAACTTATCTGTTTAACTTCACTGCTTTAGCTGGTATTACACAACACTCCGCCCCTTCTTCACTCTGTATTTCTCCTCAGCTTTCTATCTCCTCCTGTTTTTCCTGAGATGCATATCATACAATCACAGAGCAAACGTGCGTTTGGCAGGCCCTTGACTCACAGGTCAAGATGAAGAAAAACAAATGAGAGTGCATCTCTTCAGAGGATAAAGTATGTTTGAGTACTTTCTGAATGGACACTTAGCGATTTTTTATTACTCTTTTTTTAAACACTCAACATTTCAAATATTTTATCACCAGCAAGACTTTCACGTACAGAGAGTTAAAACTGAAATGCATGTTAGTTACCACAAAATAAAAAAAATATATATCTGAAAGCATATTTTCATGCATAACTCCCTGGCAGAGCTCAGAAACTGAGTTTCTCAGAACCCTCATCCTGCTGGAATGCTGGCTGGGGTGTAGGGCTCCACATTCCCCAGGATGCAGGGTTCAGCTCACTGGACTGGCTCCAAACAAAGTTCCTTTCATAACCATCTGCCACTCATGTCTTTTAGTTGCTTGTGACACCTTTCATTTGAACAGGATGTGTCCCAGTCTTAGAGAAGACAGCTGTGCTTGAGGCTAGCAAAAAAAGGAGCAATTACTGTGGAGGCTGTTCCACATTACACTTCATCAGAAGACTCCAGCATGATCCCTATTATTTATTGTTTGCATTGCCCTAGCACCTAGCAACTTCCACCATCTAGCAGTGTCATTTGTTGGTAAACACCACACATATATACACATCAAAATAAACAAACAAAACACACGCATAAAAGAAAAACAAACAAACAATATGGCAACCTGATAGTAAAGTTGTTTAAAAGTTCAGCTCAGCTCCAAACAGATTACACAACTTCTAGCATCAGCAGAGGCCCGAGAAGGTAAAGACTTGTTGCCTCTCAAAAGGTGCCTACATTCAGCCAATTATTCAAAATATACAGTCAGGTATTCACAGCTATGAGCATGGTACCTCCTGCAGAGCTCGTGTTCCCTGAACTCCCAACAAGTCTCCAGGCCAACACGACCAGGTATGTAGATGCATTGGTAGTACATACTCGGTTAGGGAGAGGTTCTCCAATCTAGAAACAGTGCACATATTAAGCATTAAAGTTTCCTCTTCAGAGTTTATTTCAACAGCAGACCTTAAAGCAATTCAAAAAGCATTTGGTTGTCAAGCTGTTGACAATACAGAATTGCAGTACCGGTCATTTTATGGTAATTGCATAGCAGAGATCCGGCATCTTTATTAAAAAGCCACTCCTGTTTCATGAGTAACAGGAACTGCTTGCTCCAGACAAAACTGCAAATCCATTCCCTGGCTAGAACTGTGAATGCTTAGAAAGATTTTTCTTGAATTATAAACCTTAGCTATTTTGTGAGAAAAATGAAAACTAACAAATACAAGGAAATGGTAAAGAAAAATCCATGTGAGAAGTGAAAAAATACACACCTCCTATCCATCTAAGCAAAGGCAGCAGTGTAGTAACACTGCTAGGGTACTCTGAACTAACAGACTTCAGCTGGTGACCACTTGAAAACTGACTGATTGCAGCTCCTGCTTCTGTTTAATCACATACAAGAAGCCAGCCAGCAAGAGCTTGGCTAGGCAATACTTCAGTAGGAGCATTCCTCTCCCTAAGCTAACTATAGACACATCAATAGCTCAGCATTTCATAAGCCAAAGCAGTTTCAACTATGAAATTCCTTGTGCTGGAGGAAAAAGAAAAAAACAAACAAACAAACAAAAAAACCCAACACTAAAATCCTGGCAAAGAGGAAAAGCAGTTTCCTTCCACTTCAAGTATGGACAGACTTTCACACAGAAAGTAAACAATTGCTCTGGTTTCTCATTGCTGCTTTTCCTAATCTGATACACAATTGCTCTTCCAAAAATCCAAAGAAGCTCAGACACAAGCATGCACCAAACAAAAAAAAAAAAAAAAAAAAAAAAAAAAAGAAAAAAAAATTTTGAATAAAAAAGAATTTCAAATTAAGACTGATACACACGCAACAACAACAACAAATAGAGAAATTGTGTTTGTACGGTACTTCACCTACCAGACATCAGAACAGCACATTAACAGCCATACACATTTGTAGAAGAGTTAACATATTTATTCTCTACATGTAATGTGTGGCACCAAAATAAAGATGTCCTCTTTTATAAATAAAGATCACCTCTTTTTTTCTTTCCCTTCCCTAGTTTGTCTACACGTTTTTTGCAATGGACAGTTGCAAACAAATCACCCATCAAAACAAGGAGCTTCCTTGACCATCTCAACAGAAGGATGAAGCACTGAATGCAAACAGCCCCAGTCACTCTCCTAGAATTGGTTATTTCTGGTCAGGTCTCATTTAAAGACTTTCAAAGCTGCTACAGAGAGCAAGTGAATGCAGGTCTCATTCCAAGTCAGCCAGGGACATTCCAACACATCTTCCCTAGCCATGCATGAAAACTGCAGTCCCACAGATGGGACACATCTGCTACAAGGGGTAGAGCTGAGAGCAGAGAAGGTGCTTCCATTGCAGCTATTCCTAACTACCTGCTTTCAACCTCCTCCTTGGCAGCTGCCATAAAGTACACATTTTTTCATATCAGCTTCTCATATTGCAGTTGCAGTTCCACAGTCAAACTGAAATCCAAGGAGTTTTCTTACTTCTTTTTTGTTTAAAAGTAGCTCAGATGCACTCTTATTTGCATTTCTACTAGTTTCTACTGATGCAGTTGTAGACCCATATGGAATCTGATGCCTCAAATCCAGCAAGCTGACCTCAAAAACAAAATCTCAGAAGCAAAGCCATCTACAAATGTTGATGCAACTGTTCAAAGTGATTTTACCTCTGGCCCAGTTCCCTGAAGGTGGCAAGTGTGTGGCTTTAAGTGTGTGGCATGAATATAGAACCACTCAGTGAACATAAACTCTGACATCTCTATTTTTAACATAAATGCATAGGCACTACCACAAAGTTTAAAAATGCATCCTAAAAGGATAGGTAACATAGAACTTAGTTTCAACAGCAATGCAAAGTAATTACAAATTATAGTTCAAAACTACAACTGTCGAAAATTCAACATCTTAACACTATCCTATGCAACTCCAGTCAATCAGTTCTTAACACTCCATTTTCCATTTCTTTACCTGTTGGATTCAATTGTTCAACCCGAGTTCTTCCTGAAAACAAAGTATTTCTGTGGAATTTCATTTTACATTCAGCAGAATGCTGCTCACTAGAAACATCTTTCTAACACAGTGTCAGAGTTGATAATACCAGATGACGTTAAACAATCAGCAACTCTCCACTGCCCAGCAATTAAAATTGATAAGAAGCCTCTGTTCTTCAGGATTTCTTTTCAAGTCCAACAGCAAGCTCTGGAATTGCCAGCCACTGAAAGTTTTTTATGACTTTGCTTTTTATGAATGCACAGCCTAACAGGCGATAAGCGCTTTTGTGCACTTGGCTGGTGTTTGCCCATGATCAAGACTGTTGACTGGGGGTTTATTGGTGTGAAAGATGCCAACAACACCCCAAGGACAGACTGGGACATTCCAGCACTTGTCAGAGAGGTGCCAATTTCCCCCTAAATCAAACACTACTGTGATTTCACAGAGCCACAGCAATGTTGATAACAGCTTTAGACGTGGGTGCCAGGAGAGAAAAAGCAGTGAGATTGTGTTACTCACCACAGCTAGAACAAACAGCCTACAACTTCCACTGAACCTGTGAGTCAGGGGGCAAGAAGGCTGAAACCTTATTTATACTGTTGTTGCTCAGTCCCTGATGCCACTGCACTAACACACATCCAGGGGTACCGAAAGTGAAGTGCCCCAAGGTACCAGTGCAGTTTCAGGGCAGGGTGGACTCAGAAGTACAGACTGGCTACCCAGCTGTACTGCCACTTTACCCTGGAGGCCACAGTGCTACATGATGTAAAGACATAGAAGGTGTGGAGATCCTTGGTCCAGAAGATTATGCTATAGTACATAGCAGTGGTATCTACTCAGGTGCAGTCACAGCATCTGTCAAGCTCAGTGCCAGCTTTGGTCCCAACTAGAACTGTTAGTGTCTACCTATGCTCATAAGCCCTTTGTTAGCAAAGGCACAATCCTCAACCATTGTGGCTGTCAAGTTTTTGGGCCAGAACCAACTCACACTCCATCAGCTGGCGCAAGCGCAGGGCTTGCAAATACATTCTCTCTACCTTCATACTTAAAAGCAGCTTTATCCAGGTTGATCTAGCAGGTACTGCTCAATTATAATCCACATTTCAGTCTAGGAGAGCACTGGAGACACATCTTTTAAAACCACCTAGTTGACTAGTATCAAATGTAATAGAGATAGGGAGTAGAGAGAAAGTTACAGCCAGTAAATCTCATTGTTTCATTCAGGTCCATGAGTGTTGAGAGAGCTAATCTCCTCTTCTTCTGTATAAAAAGTGGTATAAAGCAGCCAGTAAAGTTGACTCAGAGGAATTCTGAGGAAGAAGTAAGTTTACAGGCAGTCCTTATTCCTTAGTGTCTAAGTTCTTTTTCTCCATTTCATTCCACAAATTCAAACTTATTTCAGCTCATTACTATAAAGCAGTCACGTCTACACTGGAGAATTAAAGCACACATGGTCTGGCTTTCCCATGACTATTTATCTTTCTTGATTGCAACAACACTGTCCCTACAATGATCATGTAAAAACACTTCATTCTTTCCTACATTTATCATTAGATAAATGCAAAAACCAGGAAAAGTGAAGAAACTACTTTCATTACCATGTTTTATCCTAACTATATAAGAAAACCAGTTCTTCAAAGCAGAGTTCAATTACTAAATACCTTTTAAAAGACATGCCCTATAATGCTAGCTTTATTTTATAAAGTAGGTGCAGCCAAATTTTTTCTGGTTAATCATTTGCTGCCTATGGGACACTTAACTCCAATTAATCCATTTTCTGCCTTCAGTTCCTGTCCTAAACTCACACAATTTTCCCATGGCTGTGGTATTTCACAGCCACTGGTGACTAAAATTCAGCAGAATACAAAGTCTCTTTTACACAGCACACGGCTTGAGACGTATTATTTCAATGATGACAAACAGAGATCATGAAATTCCTGAAATGATCTCTGTTTCTTTGAAGGGAAAGGTATGTGATATAAAACTTTCCTCAGAAGAAGGAGACCCCCTCAGCAGAGGCTAGTAGCTAGTATCAAAACCTGCTTCAATGTTATCTCCGCTCTTCTATGTAAGAGGTATAAGCTTACAGATACTATCCACTGAAAACTTCTAGAGATTATGCTCTTCTGGTACTAAATCACATTTTTGCACAGTCTGTTCAATTTCTTAGTCTCACTTTACAGTCAGCTTTGATGAATGTATAATGTTTTCTGTTAACGCCACACAACAAAAGACTGCCAGAGAAGTGATCAGGAGGCAGCCTCGGTGTTTGACAATCAGAGTGCAACCAGCAGTTTACATGCCCAAGAAAGGTGAGCATTAACACAAGTACACCTACAGCCTTGCATCTGGCTGCAAAACCTGCAGAATCTGAAAGTTTTGTTCTCTCCCTCATTCTTGTAGCATTTCTCTCATTTCTATGGTTCAAATACATAGTTGTTCAAATAAGAACATAATAATAAATAAAAGCTACAAAGAGCTATTTTGAATAAACAGAATTACGAAGACATGCAACCGACACGACTGTGTAACATTTAGATATCTGTGCCTGTCATACTTTACATACTGTTGAAACAGGATGCTCAGACAGCTTAGCACCAGGGTGCTGGATGACCTGTTGACATAGAAAACATCAAGTGATCAGGTTTATTTTGTGTGAAGTGCTGAGATAATCCACTATCAAAACTTTCTGGGTCATGGGTAAGACAGCAGCGTACAATCACATGAAGTTTACTCACACCACAACAAAGCAATACACATTTAGTTACCTACTCCTTGTCAGGTATGACCCCATTTTAGTGTCTTCTAAGACAAGGAGTGAAAAAACAAGTAATAGCCTCAACTACATGTACTTAGGATAAATATTAGGGAAAAAATATGAAGTTTGAAAATGTCAGATAAAGCCTTTGGTGTACAGAATACAAAACCCACTGATTCTTAACAGGATCAGCACAGGGTGTTCTCTAGTTCTTGAGGCCACAGGATAGAAGATCTTTCTTCTTGTCACTTCTCCTATCTCCATTGCTCTGCACAGATAATTGGGCACAGGCATTTGAAGGGTGTAAGAATGAGATTAGCAGCAGCAGCTATTTCCTGCATTCATTCTCCTTTGCTCTACTTGTCAACATCCGTGCCAGAGACGAGGCACCTTTACTTCAAACCTTAGTTTGACTGTGGTGCCCTCAATGGTTATTGTGAAAAAGAAGACTCCAGCCAATTCCAGCCCATTTTCAGATGACATGTTTTCTCTGCGAAGGGGCTAACTGCTGCAGGAACAAGCATATTCTTTGAAGGCAATTCCTTTCTTCGCAGCAGGAAAATGCATTCATCACAAAGACTGCAGCCTTTGTCGTATTAGGGATGAGCAAGGTTTCTGTAATCTTTGCCACCAATACCGTGCCTCTGCTATTAAACCCAGTGTCTTTGGAGAGGATCCAAGGAAGTAATCTGATGAGTGATTTAGATTCTGTTCTCAAACCACAACCCAATTTTCTTTACTATCCAACCCATGCAGAAGTATGCAATATTAACACTGCAATGAAAAAATATTAAAATTCAGTTTTCTACTACAAATGTGACCAAATTGTGTTGTCAAATGACACCTCATAAGTCCACTGGCATTAGCAAAACACATGTGAGATTCATGTTCCTATTGAAAACTTTAATATGATCTTTAATATGAAATTCAAAGATCAAGATCAATACTTCCAGAAGCAGAAGAAACTTAAAAGGATGCAGAAGCCTTGTCCTAGGTTTATTTTGGCTTTGGTTAACATTTTTTCATAAAATATTAAAACATCACATTGATTGTGAAGAACATGTGAGAAAAAATAAAAATACCTACTCTGGGCACATTGCTAGGAATATCTAAAGGCTACCTAATGACTTGTAGTATAATTTCCTATTTTTCACAGTTTAGAGCTTTCAAAATGATAAAATTCCAAGGCTGCAGATGTAGTGCTCGATGTATTCCTTGAAAAAAACTGCCCCCATGCAGATGCATTCTTTTCTTAAACTCAAAAAAAGGTTCAGTTTTGAGAAAATGTGTGTTCATTATCTTACACAACTGGCTGTTCTGACATTAAAGCAGTTCAGAGATAAAATCTGGCTTTTGTCATAGTGTTTGTACTAAGCTTTAATAAATCATTGGCTTATCCTGTACCTGCCTATTTTTTATTGTAAATTTTCCAGGTTCTACATTTTCTGTTGTAAAGTGTGGCTGTTAAGGAAGAAAACCACCATTTAAGAAAGTGGGACAGTACTTTCAGATTTTGTGTGGGTTTTATTGTTGTTGTTCTGAGGGGTTTGGTGCTGGTTTTTTTGTTTTGGTTTGTTTTTTTTTTTTTTTAAGTACTTACACTATACTTATTTACCTAGGCCCTGGTTTGCACTGTGTGCAATTTCTTACAGCTCCTTGAACACAGAAAATAGCTGCTTTTTACTATTCTGTACCACAAAGTAGGAAAAATAAGAAGAAAAGCCATGTATCTGGAAAAATTGATCAAGCCAGACAAGGGAAAAGTTCACACCAAGCACCTCTCTAGTCCTCCAGATATGCACAATCTGTAAATCAGAGAAAACTCTTGATTTAGAGCAGCTTTAGAATTTCCTATTAAAAAACAAAACCAAACCCAAAAAACAAATTAACTGCCTAAAAACCCATAGTAAAATTAAATTTGACTATTAAAGCATTGAATACTCCCTCTGTTATTAAATATATATAGATATACACACACACTCTCACATATATATCTTTCTGGCAGGAAGCAAGATACAGTAAGTACTGCCATAGCAGAGGCTTGCAAATACATGTGCTATCCCATTACCACCACTGGTATTATAATGGTTCTCACAGGCCATTATGCCACATGAAGCATGACTGTATGAGGAGAGCTACTCCCTTACCTAAAACCCAACCAATCTGCGCATTCTTTTTCTGTAACTCAGCCTACCCATCAGGTTTATTTATATCTGGCAACTTTCCAAGACATTTGAAACGTGTTGGACCTCTTGGTGGCAGGCAGAAAACACCTTGCTCCCAACAAGACACTATTTTCCATCTGGAACTGAAAGAGCAAATGCTCACAGCTTTTGTGTTTGGCCACTAATGCACATTAAACAACCTATTAACGCACAAAATTAATGAGGTACTGCCAAGTTTAAAGTCAGCTAAGCACTGTGCCTGTGCATAGTTCCCTACAGAATATGTTGGCACCATTGTTTGTAATACATCCAGCACTCAGGCATTTGGAGCTGTGCCTAATTAGTTCACTGCAATTGAATCTCAACTCTATCCTTGATTCAGCTGCAATGAAAGTTTTGAAAGAGGCCTATCTACACAGCCTTGTACTTTTTTTCCCTGGCACTTGAAGGGGCAGGGCAAGGAAGTGTGCCAGAATTGCCCAACCAACCATTTGACAGATATACAGAGATGTGAATACTGCACTTACTGGTTTTCTTAAGATCATTCATGTGCAACTTTTAAAGGTAGAATAATTCTTTTCCTGGAGGAAAGCAAATACCAGAGAAGGACTTGAAATGTCATACTGGAAGGATGATAGGAAGACAGAGAAGGCCGATCCCCAGGAAAGCCTGCTCAAATTAAGAAAATTCATAACTTGTACGTGTGCATTTCACAGAGTTGTTTCTCCACTGCACACGACCTGTCTTCACTGAATGTTAGCGTTCACCATTTTACAGCCTTCTGCTTCCATTAGTTACTAGAAAACCTAAATATCAGTACAATTATGAAGTCTCTTTTCCCTGCACAGAACTTCCTTTACTCAACAGTGTTTTTTTTCAAGTAGCCAACCATATCACGCTATGCATTTCAGAACAGAAATTGAATTTTCCCCATTATTGCTAGAGGTACTGTGTGCCATCAAAGGCATTTTAGTTAGAAGATACCTAGCTTTTCACCTTCCTTCCCCTAAAACGATCAAAATACCTTGCCACAATAATTTTCATGCAGCAATTACTGAATGCAACAAATGATGTAAAGATGGTGGTTTAACCAAAGTGGCTTCCAGGGCATTAACTACTAGTGATGACATTGAGAGGATATGGTTTCCGATACTGCTTTTCTTTCTGATGAGAGTCAATTATTAAGTAAAAATGCAAAAACATATCCAAGTTTAGTCAATTATGCAGTTATTTGTATCTGCATTTCTTAACATGAGAACTTCCACTGTCCCACTGGGAGAGAGAAATGGGGACCCTTTATGATCTGTAATTGCCACTCTTGAGGTCTTCATTGCATGGACTTGGATTGGTCTTAGTCATAAGACAGCCACACAGTCCACAGCAAAAAAGGCACTTCTGATGAGTTACAGACTGGGAAACGTGGCAAGAGAGAAAACCTGGGTACTGGCCAACCCAAACTATCTCAATCACACAAGTCTCAAAGAAGAACCTTCGTGTAATATTGTAGCTGAGAGGCTGCACTTCAGCATCCAGCAGGAAAGGAGGGAGCAGCAAAACCCTTACATCACTTCTCGACCTCACCTGCATCCAGAATCTGCCAAGACTCCAAGCTTCCCTATCTGGCTGATCAGCAAACAAGGCTGACCCTGCAACAGCAACTCCTAAATATGAGCACACTGTCTCATGTGTACAACCAGCCATGATAATGGGGCAGGCAAACGGTCTTCCCTCCTCTGGAAATATGTGAAATCGCCTTTTGAATCTTTTGTCATCTCAAGATAAAACTGTTACCAAGCACATTGATAGATACTTAGTGTTAGGTTGCAAAGATGTCCACTCAGCC
>JAYRBT010000177.1:15247063-15278063 GCA_036023395.1 Myiotriccus ornatus
ACACTATGCTCTTAAAACTGTGAAGTGACAAAGTGGAGATTCCCATTATAAGAATTATATCTAGCATGAAGAGGTAGGAGTATAAATAAATTTTGGTATAAATACTAAATGTTGGTTGCAAGCAACAGGAGCTCACAGACAAAGGACAGAAATAAAGCAAACATTTGTCCACATCAGTCTCTGCATGACAAGAAGCATAATCTCTCTCTCTCAAATGTGACAAAAGGAAGGGGCCACCAATTTGACCTCAGCTAAACCACCTCAGTCTTGATGAAACAAAAAAAAAAAGCTAAACCTGGGTCTTCCTGCTATTGACAGCAGCAAAAAGCAATATGACTAAGTTATTTTTCTTTTCTTCCACTTAGAAAAGCCATGCTTATTTTAGAGGATTTGTATCTTCTTTTTAAAACAGAAGTAATAATCTGAAGTCTGATTTTGAGCCAAAAAGATTTCTAAACATACAAATATTCAAGCAGAAAACACAGTACTTTTGTTTGCAGCTTTCTTCAGTCTGAAAGAAAAGTCATGTGTGAGCAAGTGCACACACTAATTATTTGATGGATCTTTTTACCTCCTCAACAGCTTACACAACAAATATGAACCAGTAAGTTTGGAATTATGTTTGCAGTACATCTGAAAACATGGCAAACCTGGGATTTTAAATTGGAGTTATGCTTCTTCTTCATAGTATTGGGTGTAAACAGCACTATGTAAACACTGCATTGCCTTTAATAATTGATTACTCCAAGACCTGATTCAAGCAACTGGAATATTCTATCTACCCTCACTTTCTATCTTTGCACGCATACACATGCAGCCACACTTCTGAGAGTTTGTCTGTTTCTAGGGACCAGTTTTCCAAATCCCAGCTATTCGCCAGCCTTATGTAATCAACTTGGGATTCGAACAAACTCAATGACAACCTTTGCTGATTAAACCACACTTATACAAAGGCAAAGTAAATTGAACCAGGTATGCTTGCAGAGATAAGATAGAAGTTGATTATCTTGCATGGCAACAAAGGAGAGCTGCCACATTGGAATAGACCAATGGTCCATCAGTTTCCAAATTGTTCCCTCTGGTTACAGCCAACACTTCAAAGAATACAGGGAGTCAACACTGCCAGAACTCATTATGTGCCATAATGAGAACAAGAGAAATCAGTTAATAACTTCACTTTCTTTGGGCACATTTTAAGATGTTTATTTTAAACTTAAGAGGGTGAAAAGAAGCTCTTCACTCAAGAGGGAATAATTCTTTTAAATATCTGACATCTTCACTTACTCTTCAGTCATTTCCAATACTGGGACAGAGTCCAAGGATTTCAGTAGGCCACTATGAGGACAGAATTTCAGTTTCTTTTGTCCCTCCACCTCTCTTCACAGAGCCTGAAAACTTGACTCTTTAAGGCCACAAAACATTTCACCTCTCAAAGCTGCTATCTCAAGGTGCACTATTATAATAAGTGTGATAAGATGCCCTAGCTTGGAAGGTCATTGAGAACAGTGGTTCTCAGTCATTCCCTCACCTCTGACAGCCAAGGCGGACTTGGTGGCTCTGGCAGGACATTACCGTATATTCAGCCACACCACAAGGAAAGCTCTTGCTTGGAAAGCCCAAGTTTCCAAGCAACCACCAGCTGAGTTTGCAGAAGTCATGCATGTAAATCTTCAGCCACGGAGCACAATTTGCTTGCAGTGGTAAAATTAAGTGTACATATACTATATACTCCATCTATTATATCTAATAAATGAAATTTAGTATGAAATCAAACCAAGTCAAGTAGCTGAAATAAAAGTTTCTATCATCTCTGCTAGTATTTTTAGGCAGATTTTTTGAGTGGTAAATTAACAGCCAATTATTCATTCCTTCTCTCCATAGAGACTATTACCCCAGCCGTCAACAATCTAATATAATTGAGGCACAGTAATTCATTCCCTATTCTGTTCACATGAGATTTTCTCCTCTTTGGTCTGATCAAATATGAAAAAACCTTAGAAAAGACCTGTCCAGAATTCAATTGGTTTAATCAGAGACTGTGATGTCAAATTACCCTGGAAGATTAAAAACATCAACAAGAGAGACAGAATATACATTTTGCATACTGGAAAATAGCTATTTCAGACACCTTTTGAAAGAAGTAACAATTCAAAAGTAAACAGATAATTGGTCTGATTTGTTGCTGTACAAGATAACCAGATTCCATCCTTTAAGTCAAGGGTACACAAAAGGCTTTGTTGCTCACCAAAACATACTGATTACGAAACAAACATCCCAACCTAGAATCTGTGGATTAAAGTTCATTGTTCAGTTTCCCTTTTCCAAACAATATAATATAAACCCGAGGAAAATAAATTCCAAATACCAGTTCTTATTAATACTATTAGTACTAATAGTAGTACTCTATTAGTACTCTACATACCACTTGACTAAGATTCCTGAGCAGGAAAAGGGTGTGACAGGCAATCAGTAGATGTAGCTCTTATCGCTTGATAAATAGTGTTTTAACAACCAGCCAGAGATACAGGTCCATAACAAGTTACATGGATTGCTGCAGGAGTTGTTTCTAACTGTAATAATTCGAGCATATAATTAAGAACATGGCCACACACTCTGCACCACACAGAAGACAGAAAATGAAGATGCCCGCAGTGCTTGTTGCTCCCATCATTGGCTAGATCAGGACCCTCTACTCAGCTTAGGTCTTTATGGCCTGATTTAACACCACTTCTTTCCTTCTCCTCTAAACATTTAAGACAGCTACCAAGGCAGCTGAGAGCCCCAAGAATAAAGCAGGAGGCACACAGCAGATGGAGTTAAAAAGACAAAGGCAAATGACTTCAGTTTCATAAACTCCTTCGGGCAGGAAAGACAAACATCAGGGTCCTTGCATGCCACGAGGTAAAACCCAGCTTAGGATTCTGTGAATGACTGTTGTTATGCTGACAATAGAATAACCAAGTACTTCCTCCAGTGTGAAAGACGCACACACATGACAGTGCGTGTGTGTGTCTTGTAACTGAGTCGTTTCCAGCTCTGCACCTCATTCCTTGTAGCCAATTGTTTGCACAAAGCAGGTCCCATGCTTTCTCCAGAGTAGATGCTGAGACACAACAGCTTCTCCAAATCAGAAAAACCTGCCTTGTCAGTTAATTTTAGTAAGAAACTTCTTTTCTGTAGCCACTCTTCATCTGCCAATACTCAGCACCTGGCTGGTAGGGGCTGTACTCAAAAGAGAGCATTCCTTGGAACAACAGGGAGTTGTTTTGGGAGCTCAGAGAGAGAGATGAAGTAGTATGGACCAAAGATCAGTAACTTAAAACATTATTTAATGGGCACAAAAAGTACAAGCTTATGTACCACAAAAATAAGAAGTTGAGATGGCTGGCAACAGTACAGCCTCAATTCCCTCTGCTGCTGGGAATCAAAGTGAGGCTGCCTAATGGTACTTGCACATTGCCTTGCAAGAAACATCTAAGGATGTTAGTACTCTTCTGTCTCTTCAGAGCCCTAAGGAACTTGAACAATGCTTAGTAAGAGGCTTGAGAATATTTAGTGCCACTATCATTCGTCATTGCATCAGAAGAGCTCTTCTGGAAAAAGGGGAAACGCTGGGGCTAATGATTACACCATGGATAAGTGTGTTTTGAGGGGAGAGACAGACTTACACATATTACAGTCTCTTAAAGTAGAAATATAAAATCTTAAGTCTTGCATAGATAGGACTAATCCATACTGCTAATACTTGATGGGGTGGGGGGGTGGGGGGGGAAGAAGTTAAAATTCAGACTAGAACCTTAGGCAGACAAAGGGAACAACCATTTCTGGGTTGGTTTTTGTTTTTCAGAATTTTCCTAGGCTCACTGTTTAGATTTAGAGAAGATTAGTTACAATACTAAACACAGTTTATTGTTCCTTCTGTACATAATTTCAGAAACCTGAAAGGTCACAAACCATGAAAGATGGCTGCCTGAAACTCCAAAGAAAGATTTTAAAAAAATAAATAATAACAATAAAAAGGAATTCCGATTCCTGAAAGCGTTTTACATTGTTCAACCATAACTATTAGGCACTCCTAAATTATGGCCATTAGTCATTTTGTCATCTAATGGCATTATCATAATGCTAAAGAGAATGGAGCCCACAATTATCTCAGCAGTTACACACAGTCATCTCCTGATTACATACATTCAGATGACAGCTGTTTTCCCTCCACTAAAATAAAGTTGGTACCACTTGATCTGATGATCTAAAGACTCCAGAATCCTGAAAAGTGGAATAGAAGCACACAATCCTCAGCTGACCTTAAATAATAGCTACTTAGAATTTAAAATCAGAATAAAATAACTAGATCATAAAAATTGACTTTAATGTCTTTTGACCATAAAATGTCTTTACCTCTAGGTGTTGTAATAAGTGTATGGGTATATATATATATGTAATGGATTTCCATACACATGTGTGCATGCATAAACAGACACATTTCTACCTGACTTTATTACCTACATTTAACATACACCAATTGCCCAAGGGTCACACAAGCCTTCAGAAACACCTCTATTAAAAAGCAATGATTTCTCACGGAGGCACTTGCCGGGACGTTTGTGCACCACAGACCTACGATGCCCTGGCTCGGGTTGGACATTGCACTCCATAGACAACATTAGAGCCAAAACATTTTTCAACCTGCCTGCAGTTAAACAACACCCTCCAAACATCGTCTCCTTCCTGTCTAAAAATAACAGGGATGGCATTCGTACCCGATAGCACAAGTTAGAGCAAGGGGCAATAAAAGAGGCAAGGAAAACGAGCACCACCTGCCTCTCATTCTCCTCTGACAGCGTTGCAGCACTGATAACACACCTGTTCGGTTAGAAACTGATGCTGCACAGTGAGCACTGGCATCATGCAGATGTCACTGCATCGAAAATTAGTAAACAGTGAATGACACTGTTACCTACTTCGTTTCCATTTTCAGTGTGAACAACTTATTTCAACTCCCAGGGCAGCCTGAACAAAACTGCCAGAAGCCAGATCCTGCCCTATCTGATAGGTACACCTAAGCGCTCCTGAACGGCGATACTTTCCCCTGGAGCGTAACTTTTGTTTTACTTCACACCTGCTAAAACAAACAAACAAACAAACAAACCGACTACCCATCCCAAAAGACTGTATCTGTAGGCTCAAGCCTGGAGTACCGGGCTGGTCTGGAAGTCTCCGCGGGGAGGACGAGCCCCCTGCACGGGAGGCGGGGAGGGGGCACGGCGGTCCCTCGGGTGCAGGTGAGGGGCGGCCCCGGGAGCCCCGCACAGCGCCGGCCGCGCCGGGACGGTGGCCCCGCTCCGGGGGACTGCCCCAGAGGCTGTAACGGGAGCGCGGCGCGGAGCAGGTGCCCGGCGGGAGCGGGGCGGTACTCACACGGTGAAGTGGTACACGAAGCACTTCCAGCCCGTGGGCCGCTCCAAGAAGTTGTAGACCCTGCCCTGGACGCTGCTGCGGCTCAGCAGGGGCTTGCGGAGGCTGTAGATGGAGACGCGGGGGTCCAGGCTGACGGGGGGCCGCGGGCAGTCGGCGCTCACCATCACCACCTCGCTCCGCAGGCGCGGCGCCCGCTCCCGCACCGGCTCGGTGCCGCAGCCCGGCGGAGCCTGCCCGCCCTGCGCCGCGGACAGCGGGGCGTAGTGGGCGTTCGGGGTGCTCTCGGCCAGCTCCAGCGCCGACGGCTTCTTGCCGGGCGTCATGCTGCCCCTCCTGGGCAGCGACAGCCGGCCCAGGCTGCGGCTCTTCGGCTCGCCCGGCGGGGAGCTGGAGGACATGGCTGGGGCGGCCGGGGCAGCTCTGGCAGCGCGGCGGTGTCGGGGCTGCGCTGCGCTGCCCCGGGAGCTGCGGCCGCCGCCGGGCGCCCTGTCCCGCCGCCGCTGGCCTGGCCCCCGCGGGGCGGCTCCCGACGGGGAAAGGTGCGGGGAAGGGCGGGGGCGGGCCCGTCCCGCCCGCAGTCCCGATGCTGCCCGGCGGGAGGCGCTCCCGGCGGCCCAGCGGGCCCCCCCAGCCTGGCCCCGACGGCGCGGGTTTGAAGGCGTCGGGGCTGATCTCCGTGTCGCTCAGAACAAATCACACGCTCTAAAGTGTCACTCTGACCTCCACCTGTATCACCTGTCCCCTTGAAACCTCCCTGGCTGCGTGGAGGTGGCCTCTCACCTGTGTGAAGAGCTGCGAGGACAGGGAGCAGCCTTTCGCGTCGTCTGAGCCCACTCTGTGGGACAAAGTGTTTTAGGGCTTGGATAACTTTCCTGTGTAGTGAAGTTAGGACTTCCTTATCTGTGATGTGATTGATTTGTCATGGCTTTTTGCACCAATTAGTTAACAATTTCTATTCCCAGAGCAAAGAGGAGGGTGCTCTCTGATCTGGGCTGATGGGTTTTTTCGTTCTAGCCCAAAATAGAACAACATTGGTAAGAGCTATGTTGAGTTCATGGCTGATACTGGTACTCGGACAAGAATGTTACAGGGAGATAAGGTGCTAAATAAAGTTAAACAAAAACAACCCTGCTAATTGCAGTTCCATTCAAATGTCAGGCTGCAGGAACGGTAGGGGAACTGGGCTAGATCCTTCACTAGTGTAAACAAGAAAGACTGGTAGTCCCTTCTACTGATTTACACCCATGTCAAAGGATCTAGGAAAACAGAAGTGTTTAAACGAGAATTTGCAATACTTGTTTGTAAACCAACAACGTACTAACCAGGCTTTCCCTCCCTCCACCAGAGCATGAAGAACAAATGATCTTAATAAAAACAGCATTTCAAAGGAAAGTTTTCCCGTATCTGGTCAAAACAGAGCCAGGTTTCTCTATTTTGAGAAACTGTTCTTTCTTGCAATAAGCCTGCAAGAAAAATGACTAATGGAAGAAAGAATGTCATCGCTACCCTTGAAGGCTCACTGTTTGAGGACTAGCCTGATAAAGCCTTGATATCAAAGTTAAATGTCTTTATGTAAGTGTTCCACTTTGTTTTATAGACCAACATAACATTTTATGGGTTATTATAGAACCTTATTCTGGAGCCAGCTGCAAAACATAACTTACAGAGTTCAGCAAAACCAAAGGCTGCATGTTCATATGTTCATTATGTTGCTTTCCAAAAGCTTTTCAAAATCTTTTAAAAATATCTTGCTATTATCTATCCATCAATTAACAAAACAAAGTATAGAACCCCGACTGTATCTGAAGCTAAGAAAATGGAATTTCTGTATTACTTATTCAATTTCCTTCCAAAACACAACTTAAAGAGGTATTATATACTTAAATGGCTAAGCAGGGAAGAAAATAGGTAAGAACTAAATTTGATCTTCAGTGTTCAATGAGAAACTTCCAAACAACCAAAGTTTGCCTCAAAAATTTTCTCACTAAAAAAAGAGAAAAGTCACAAATATATTCCATAGCCCAATATCTTGAAGTGTTTTTCAGGTCAGAAAGACTTTCATAAGGTTTTAGGTTGGATCTCTAATGTTGGTAAAATATTTCAAAGAATCATCGCAGATAAAGGAATTTTAAAATATTTTAAATTAGTATTGAGGCAATACCTAAACATCTTTTCCCTGGAGTCAAGGAATTAATCAAAATCCACTTTTAAAAATTTATTACTGATGGATGATAACATTTATTTTACTTAGTAAAAATAATTTTGTTAGATGATTGCCAGCTATATGTCATGTTACTGAATGCTAAAACATCTGGCATAGGTAGAGGCAAGAGCATAATCAAAGAAAAGTGTCAAATAGATGAGTACTTAGTGATGAGAATCCAGGGAATAATTATCTTTAATGTATATTAAGTTACCAAAACTGTACTATAATGTGCAACATTTTCAAGATGAATAACATGGTAATGGCAATTCCTGATTTTCCCCTTCATAAGTAGCCACGTCTTGATAACAAACGTTCATTTTACAGAACAATAGAATTAAGTTAGTAGAAGAAGACAAAAAAAATATCCAGAAAGTATGGTGTAAACATGGAAGATCTGAAAATGGGAAGAAGAGGCAGATGAGTGTTCAAAGACATTTATAGATCCAGGTATCTAGGCTTTGATAGTGAAGAAAGTAGAAAGATACATTAAATAAAGAGGACGTAAGTTTTAAATATTAAGGTAGAACTACTACACTGAATTGTTTCTTAGAACAATAAAAATTTAGTCTACTTTGAGGATTTATAGCACTGTAGCAAAATGAATAACAACCATGATATTTCCTATTTCCTAGTTTGCAAGTACTGTTTTAAATCTTTATGTCTTTAAGAGGACTTTGCTTCTAAAAATGATATGTCATAAGTCATTGAAATATGATGACAATACATCAATTAAGCAGATAGTAAAGCTCCCAATTCTAGTAAATTAACTGGATCAAGACTAGTGAAGTATTTCTGAAAATCCCACTGCTGAGCTACAGTAGATCAAAAATGTTTGTACCACCTTGGGGCTCTATTTCTGTTATCCTGTACCAAATTATGACTGATATCATGCAGGCATTGTCAGATATGCTCATCACAGTGCTGTATTTTCACTTTGTGCCTGACTGTGATCATGTCAGATCACATTGCTAATTGTTTACAAGCTGGAATTGTTGCAGCCAGTTAGAAAGAGACACCTTGATCTTTTACATGATTACTTCCTTGCGGAAGCTAAGACTCAAACAAACACTAAGTATCTGAATGTTCTCTGTCTTCTGAAAGCCTTTAAAACTTACGTTGCAATTACAAGTTGCACCAGTTTTCCACTGGCATGGAAATAATTTTGTTTGCTGTTAGATTACTTTGGGGGATGGTTTTTGTTTGCTTTGTTTTGGGTTTTTTGGTTTGGGTTGGGTTGGGTTTTTTTGAGCGTCACTTTCCATTTCTGCCCAGCTATAGGAGGGAACATGGTAAAAAAATTTTCAAAGAGAGGAAAGAGAGAGTTGTATTGTCTTAATTTTGTTGGATTCCATTTCCTGGAGAATCCACCTTTAATTGTCAGCAGATAATTTTAAAAGCAGCCAGTGATGAAGGTAAATGCACTGAACTGAGAATAAATTTCTAGATTTTTTTTATACATTTTCATATAACAATAACTGTATGACAAAATCTTTTGAAATATTATCTGTCAATTAAAAAATTCTGTTCACAGATGCATCATTACTTTAATAGCTTTCCTATTAAAAGCTACAAAACAAGTATGTCCCTAGACGACACACACAAAGAAAAGACTCTCAGTAGAGAGAAGTCACATTGCAAAGGATAGTGGCAGGCACCAGATATCTGGAGCATGGAGGCTGTGCAGTCCAGCAGCTGACAATCCTGATTAGCATTATCTGTTTGAATGCTATCTCAGTGCGTGGTTATGTCTACATTTGTATTATAGTTTTACATTGTTTCATAGGTTTTTAAAGCATATTGATGTTCTTCTGGGAAAGAATGTTATTGTCTACCAATGCTCACATTTTAAGTTCTAAAGCAAAGAACTTTGTGCCTGTTCTGAGCGTATATTTAGACTTAGGCCACAAAAACAAAGAAACAGTTGATGAGTACCTCAGCCTTCTCCTCACCTGCTGTTACCAGTTTTCAGGCATTGTTTACCAGTGGGGATACACCTCCTTTGACCCTCCTTTTCTGGTTAACATACCTGTAGAAGTCCTTCTTGTTAATCTTTATGTCCTTTGCCAGGCTTAGTTCCAGCTTCACCTTGGCCTTGGTCATCCCATGCCTACACAACTGAACTTCATCTCTATATACTTCCCAGGTTACCATCCTTGTTTCCACTGTCTGTACATTTGCTTCTTTCCCTTGAGTTTGACCAGCAGTTCCCTGCTCAGCCATGCCAGTCTCTTGCCTTCCTTGCCTGATTTCTTGCTCTTGGGGATTTACTAACTCTTGCATTCTAATTTGAGCCTTGCAAGGTGAAAATAACCCCAAACCAAACCGCCATTTTTCCATAAAATTAGTCCTGCTGCTTCCAACGATATTTCTATTCTTTTTCTTCAACAGCAACAACAACAAGTCAGAAATCAAAGTAAAATGCCTTCCAGGTAAGACTGAGCAAGCATATATCTGCAAAAATACTTGGTAGACTCTTAATTTTTCTTGTTCAGGAATATTCATTTATATGATAGGCCAGTACCAGCCAACTGGAATTTCGGTTTCTGTCAATAAAAATACACATTTTTTCTACAGTGTTAGTCTGTTTTATTTGCTCTTGTTGCTGGCTGACCAAAAGCTTCCAGGTATAACAGTCTGAAGCATTCAGGTCTTAAATGTTTACTTGTTTAGGAGCAGGACTTTAGGTCGGTGCCCTCGAAATATGAAGAAAAAAAGTGGTGTTAGAATTGTAACTGAACTGCTTTGGTGCATCACAGCTCGTAAACAAACCTCTCAACACTTTCTCTCTGCTCCCAACCTACTTGCAAATCTTCAACAAAGTGGCAGTAGGAAATATAAAAATCTAAAACTTGAGAAAGCCTGATAAAACTAAGAGAGGACACCTTTAGGAGATCTCGGACAAACACACTTGTGTACACATGCATGTGTATTTTCTCCAGTCTGTTGTCCATGATGTCCCATCCTCCCCAGTTCTCTGATGTGGATAACTGCTCAACAGTTGTAACTGAAAAAGGTCCTTCTAGGTATTACTCCAAAAGAAAAAAACTAAAGAAGATGACAAAATATTGCAACATTCTTTTTCATCATTAAGGCAGATGTGGAGTATTTTAATCTCAGAAGCATGTGAGAATCAACAAGTGTTTGCTTACTCACAAAATGCCATACAGGATACATTGTGCATATACTTAACACATGCCACTGTATCTGAGGACATCTGACTAATGGCATTCTTCAAATTAAGAGATTGTTACATCATCTTCTTGCATCAAAAGCAAATTCTCCTCCTCTCGTTAGTCACAAACCCTCTCTTTATTAGGTTAAAATCAGTATCAGATAACACCACTGAATAAGCTCCAAATGAATTAATTGAAATTCTGGAATCCCCCTGAAATTCTTGCTCCATAATTGCTTATGGAGGGAACTATGCTTAATAAAGGGATGTTCTAGTATTTCAGGAAGAGTTTCACTCTTAGAAGCTGAGAAAGAAATCACTAGCTATCGCTAAATCTCTTCCTGGTGCTGGAACACTTCCTGCCTGTGACCACGTTAATTTGTAACATATAATATCCTACTTCACATGTATGGAATTACATGGCATAGATAATCGTTCTTCTTCAGCAGGACCCACTTGGCAACCCACTTTTGAAGTCGGGTGCCATCTGTCTGACAGTGAATCATAAGTGTGGTTAAATGTGTCTTTTGATTGCAGGTAGTTCATTAGAAAACTTCAGTGGGAGGTTATACACCTGCAATGCAAGGAATATAATGCTAACTGTGTGGCAGAAGCAAAGATTTTTCACACAATAATCCATCAAAGACCTTTTTAATGCCTCAAATTAAAAAGAAAAAAAAAATTTAGTGATAGGAAAGGTACTAGCAATGTCTCCTCCCCTGCCACTACACCTTTTCTCAGCAAGTAACCTCTAAATGCAAACAAACTGGAAACTGTAAAACTCAGTGGATAGACCACAGGAGACCTGTGCAACAATCGGCTCTGCCAAACTGGAATTTCAGGTTGCTTTCATCTCACAAAATAAAGAGTTTTCATTTCACTAGTACTATTCTAACAGGTAAAGCTAAACAATGCCATGTAATTTAAAGTCTTGCAAAATTCTTTCAACCTGTTCCATAATTGTGATTTAATGCGAAATTCTAGAGACGTGCCTGACCTTTTTCTAATTGAGTTAATTACAATTCTTGTCTCTGTGTCATCTTCAGTGTCTTGGAAGCACAGTTGCTTAGCAGTATTTCATGTTTTACTATAAATGTGCTAAAGCTGAAGCTTGATGAACTTGTGCTCTGCAGAGTCCCAAAACTTTGTGTGTGAAGAACACCACAACTTCTATACTGTAGGGCAAGTATGAAGAGAACATGGGAGCACCCTTGTCAGCTCCCTGACTGATGGCTAATTACAAATCCTGTGACCCAATTGGTAGCATAACTACTTTTTAGAGAGCATTTCCATGCATGGTGAGGCATTAACATTTGCTAATTTGCCTATTAAACCTCTGTTAAAGTTTGACATAACTTGAAGGCTCTGCTAAAGTACCATTCAGTGAGAAAATAACCTTATTGATTTCAGACTGTCTGCACCACATCCAAATCACCTTCTCAGAAACTCTGGAAAGGGAAAAACTGTATTTGCTTTGTACTCCTCAAAAGAGCAACTCATAACTTTACTGATAAATTACAAACCTCTTTAAAGAGGATGTGCTTACCTCACTAAGTCAGTGAAGAGGAAACATCCCACCAAACTCATATCCTACCAGGAGAAAAGCTGCTTTTTCTTGACAAAATTTATGAGATAATTAGTTAATTCATAATTCCTATTATTTCGGAGCTCATTATAAACAAACGACAACTCCTTTGGGTTACAAAACCTTTTTGTTTTTCTTTAAAGGCACCTAATACAAAATAACCTTTGCAATGTTTTTGTATATTCTGTTCCTGGAGGTCCCTCTAGTGGCTACAATATCAAGTTTATTTGGTCTGGCTTAAAAGGCTACAGGTGTTTTTTTTTTGGGTTTGTTTTTTTTTTTTGGTAGGTATTTCTCATAATAGACGTAAAGATTTTCCTAGCATTGATCATTCCTCCTACTAAATAAATGGAAAAAATAAAAAAAAAATATTTTTCACGTTACGGAAAAGGAAGAATAATTGGCACTTTAAGAATAAGGAAGATACTTCATACAGTTAGAAAATTATGTGTTACTGCTTGCAAGGCTGTTCAACATTGCCATTCAACAACAATCACAGTTGCTTTTGGTTTTTTCTTTCAATGGTCTGTTTTAAGACACGGAGAGGTAGTACCTTATTATCAGCATGTCCTCTGACGCAGTAAGTCTTTTACTTGAGAATCATATAATCATAGAATGGTTTGGGTTGGAAGGGACCTTAAAGACCATCCAGTTCCAATACTCCTGCCATGGACAGGGACACCTTTCCCTAGAACAGATTACTTAGAGCTCCACCCAACCTGGGCTTGAACACATCCAGGGATGCAGGATCCACAGCTTCTCTGGGTAACCTGTTCCAGTGCCTCACCACTCTCACAGAAAAGAATTTCTTTCTAATATCTAATCTAAACCCTTCTAGTTTAAATCTAGTTCTTTCAGTTTTAAGCCACTCCTCTTTGTTCTGTCACTTCATGCCCTTGTAAATAGTGTCCATCTTTCATGTAGGCCCCTGGAAGACCACAAATAGGTGACTCCTAAGTCATCTCTTTTCCAGGCTGAACAATCTCAATTCTCTTAGCCTATCCTCATAGGAGAGGGGCTCCATCCCTCTAATTAACTTGGTGGCCCTCCTCTCGACTCTCTTCAACAGGTCCATGTCCTTCCTGTGCTGAGGAAGTCTGTCTTATTCAGGTATGACAATTCATTGAAAATCTGAAGTGTAAACCTCTTTTTAGTGTGTAAGAGAAGTTGAGGTACTCTCTGAGGAGTAAGTTTGCATTTAAAATGCAGAGTTTTTAGAACCCAACAACTCTAGACCTAAATTATAAGCTAAGAAAAGACGAAGTTTGTAGTAGACAGTTGTTTGTTGCTACTTTTTTAAACTGGAGCTATCTATGTGACTAACAGGCAAATCCCAATGTGAGCTTCAGGCTGCAATTTATCGTGCTAGTTAAAATGCCTCTCCAGCTGACTAGAAGTGTAGATATACTAAAAATAAGGTTTTAAAGAGATAATATTTTAAGCAACACTGCTTCTCACTACTTTCCCAGTTCTTCTAATTCTGCTGTAATAAAAGTGAAGGCTGTTTATCTCAGGAAGCCAGAAGCACCTGCAAAGACTGAAAATGTAGTATCATCTGCTTGGTGATATTTTCTCCCCATGCCTGGTATAGGAATACTGTCCCTGAAGGGTACTTCCTTAGACCTCCCCTGCACTGCTCTTTTTTCCCCTTTCAGAGGAGCTCTTCTTACTGCACTGCTGTCCCCACTTTCAGCTGCACCCATTCAAAATCACCTGGTCAGACATACAGGCCTGTCTCTGGCACAGAGACAGCTGGCCACAGCCTCTCTGGTTCTCAGTGGGACAAGCTGCCTTATTGTAATCACATAAGTGGCAACAAGAGTATTGTTCAATTAAGTGCTACATATTAACCTAGGTAAGAAATAGGACAAAGCAGTTCATAGAAGTCATCCCATTTTTGAACAGAGGAGACTTGATGCTCTAAAAGGAGGGTGTTTCAGTTACTTCTTTTGATGCAACAAACCCCGAAACACCTAATTTACTTATCTGCTACAGTCACATTATGGTTATGTGATGCAGCTGGGGATCTGACCTTGGTATCTGACTTACATAGTCTTTGCAGGGTCTTTTCAGTATAGAGGGCCCTTCTATTCCATTTTTACGTGGTGTTGTAGATTATGCCTAACAGCAAATGAACCTCTATACACTCTTTGTAAAATAATGGTCTCTCCTGCACTAGTAGTTTAGGAGTTCCAGAGTGCTGGTGACCAAGTAGAGAACATGAGAGTATTTTCTAAGGTAAAGGCTGATGGCTTAGCCCATATTTCCTATTAAAAATGTGTCTGTGATTTAACTTCTGTTAATAAACTAGGTAAATACTTGGAAGAGAATAGCATAATATTTCACCTTTACCATTACAAGCAATTAAACCCTAATAAACTTAGCAGTTTAATGAGTAGTAGGGAAAACAAACACAAAAACAAAAACAAAGAAAAATGGGCTGGACTAACTTGATACGTTACCCAGATTTGCATAACGAATAGTAAGAAATTATCAAAGAGAGCATCAAATTCCTGTAAATATATTGAATTTTAAAAAGTATTTTCAGAGCTCCAGTCTCTAACGTCGGACTTGAATGACCAGAGTTCAGGTCCCAGTTCTCCCACAGACTTCCTGTGTGACCTCTGGTGTGTCATTGTTCTTATTTATGCCTGAGGTTCTCAATTTGTAAATGGGATAATAGCACTGTCCTCCTTTGTAGCTGTGACGATAAATGTGGTTGAATGTTAAGCATTCAGATTTCATGGGGAAGAGGAGAAACAGGATCTGTCAGTGTAAAGGTAGGGATGCTTTGGAACATTGTACAAAGTTCTGGTATGCAGACAAAACTAGTAACACTGGGATTTTTAATCAAGACATTGTGTTTTGAAGGGAAACACAAACTTGAATGAATGCTTTAACTGTCACTAATGCCATACAGAGATTCTTCCTCTTCCTTGCATTTGCTGTTGCTGTGAAATTTCACCTCGTGAAAAAAGTTGGAAATGGACATAACCTGCTTATCAGCTACATAGTAAAAGACTCTGTTGTCACTGACAACAGTGATCTTTTAAGTTACAGGTCAACCACTGCAGAAAGAAAAAACAGACACAGCCCATCACCACATCAGTGGCTGGTTTTAATCACTGGAGGGGGAGAAACTAGAATCTCTTGAGGAGGCAGAAACTCAAATTTTATGTTAGAAGACACAGTTCAACTCAATGAACATTCAAATTAAAGTTTCAGCTTATAAGATAAACAATTCATTGGTAATAATTTGTTGCACATACACTGTCAGAATGAGCAAGACAGTGAGAAGAGCTGAATAAACAGTGTCATGAATTTGCAGTACAACAAGCACATTCTGCAGCTTACAAAACTTTCAGGCATCTGTAAGATAGTAATCAATTATGCATCTTTATACTCAAGCATTACTTCCCTCTAAGCAGATTGACATTAAGGCTGGAAAACTACCAGGAAGGGAGATAGCTCTATAGGGGTGATGACTGGTCAGAGTGGCCAGCAAGTCTTATTAGGACTCTCCAGAAAAGTTAATGGAACTGTGTAGCAAACGGGTTAATAATGACACATCTTTTTTGAGCAGAAGGGAAAACATGCATAAGAACATAAATAAGAGATAACCTGACAGAATATTGATGTTAAAATAGTACAAGATAAAAACATACAGGATTTCAACAGAGACCCTTGCAGAACAATAGGCCAGGAGGGACTGAGATAGTCTTACTCAGGATCTGGTACAGTTTAGCCTCAGACCCAGTATTGCTCAACTGTAGATTAAGCTAAGCAAACCACGCAGTTCTGAATTAGAGGAGAACTTCTGCTAGGGCTGTGATTTTCACAGTGTCAGCACGTAGTGCTTCTGACAAAAGGTTAATCAAACCTGGACAAAAATAGCCAGTGACTTCAACACCATGCATTACGATCTGGTTCGGCTTTCAGAGAACATTTCTTGACCAAGGTCCTGCTTAATTTCAGGGGTTTATACTTCAAGCAACTGTCACTGTTGTAATAAAGATCAAAGATGAAAGCCTTTTTTGACTGTGATGTCATGGAATTTAACACAATTATATTTCTAGAAATATAAGCATTAACAGAAACATGGATAGTTAAAAAATAGTGACATATAGACATACAAAGGAAATTTTAAAGCAATCCAGAATAATTACACGGGTCATTGTGAGAGAAACAAAATCTGCTGTTCTCTTGAACAGATAAAATTTGGATATCTGACTGGTTTATGTCATTTTATAGTCTAATCAAAGGGATGTATCAGAGATACATTTTCTAAATATTTTAGAAACAAAGCACAAAGGAATGCAGACTGGCAAAAGAAGCCTATTAAAATAGCAAAATCTCTTTTAAGGACAAAGAATATTTATGGCACACATTCATTTATGCAAGAAAACCCAAAGGCCCAGTACAAACATATAGGAATCATACCACTTATTTTGATAATGAAGTAAAAAATATTTTAAGAAACACATTACTATGATCATGAAAGACTTGAAAAGCTTGGGCATATCTTTGATTTCTTCAAAGTCGCTTTTATTCGCAGCAGTCAACTGAGCTGCAGTAATTTATACCAAATGAGGTCTGTTATATATCAAGAGAGCCCCACAAGCAAGTTACCTAAGGAGGCATGGTGATCCAACATTTGTACTCTAAATACAGAACAAATCCTTAAACAAATTCACTTTTAAGGGTGACATGCTCTGCATCAAAATTTGAAGTTATCAGTGAGGATAAACGGGCAGAGCTTGTTTGAAAACCTAAGTCATTAACAGCACATGTATGCTTTGGGAAATTTGAGAAAAAACTCTGTAGCTTGGGAAAGCACATGGCTCTTCTCAAAGCAAATGAAGGGTTAGTTATTGATGCAGTTACTCAACATCCAAGTTATTGCAAAAATTTGATAAGTTAATTTAGAAAATAGGTTCACAGCTAAGTCTATTCCTGCTTGTTTATTTCTAATAACTCTATGCTCCTCACCTGCTGCACACAAGTGCTTATTATTTGCATCTCCATCTGTTTCACAGTGCTTATTTTCATCCCAGAGAAGACCTGTCGGTATCATTCTACACTAGCAAGGTTTACTTTCATTGTCACAGGGACCAGAGTGCAGAGTAAACTGGTAAGACCATCCTCTTCCCAAACAGGAAACGGGAACATCGGCAAACAGCGTTGGTAACAAGAGCCCCCTCAGTGCATCTTCAGACCTCCTTTCAGAGGAGAGCCAGCAGGTAGGATCGCAAACTGTTCTATGTATATTGAGATGCTTGTGTTTCAACCAAGAAGACATCATTGCTTAGTCCACATTTTCTTTCCCTTCCATGATCTGTCGGTAATCATCAGCAATATAAACCAATTACTGTCTCTCTTTCTCCCCCTTGAATAATGAAGCACATATATCACTTGAAGAATTTCTGTATCAGTAATTTCACAAGCTGGTTGTTGCTGCCCTTTGTCTGTGATCACTTTCTGTAGTGGTTTTTTCTGTTCAGTAATTTGGTTTTCTTAGATAAATAGTAGCTAATTTGTTGTATTTGTCCTATTCTTCAATGAGACACCAGCAACATTTCACTATTGCACCCTCCACTGTTGAGACAACCTTTTATCTTGCACTAGAAATAATCCTTTGAATCTTCATAGACTCTTATATCTAGCTGATCCTCGGATACTGTTTTGGCCTGGTATCAGCAGACTCCAGAACTATTACAGTCAGGCAGTCATCTATTATACAGCTGGGACATCAAAGTACAGAGGTGGATTTGTGAATCCTACTCTTCTGCACTGCACTTTTCTACTCTTCTACCAGCTCGATGAGTTTAGGACACGAGCATGCAGTAACATAAATTTTCTCCATGCTACTCTGACTTCCTTTTTCATGTATTTACTGTTCTCATCCTCAGTCCTTGAAGACAGTTCCCAAAAGTATATTGGAGCACAGATAATGCCTTCAGCTCTGTGTCTATTTGCTTTTCTAAACTTTTCATGCAATTTTTATTTTAAAAGACTGCATTCAGAACAGCCAATTATCTAAATGTTGGTTGAGAGACTAAAGGTAGAAAAAGCTCTCTTTATTTGATGGTTTCTGATAAAAGGCAATCAGCTGTCTGTAAATACTCTACATTCGGACAGAATCACAGAGTACACAGCCAGAAATGCCAACAAGTCAGAGTTTGGCTAAATTTACACTTCATTCTTCATTAACTCTTCATCTGGGAAAGTATCTTCTCCTAGTGAAATTAGAAAATGAAGTCAATAAATAATAATGGTGAAAATCATCCTGGTCTTTGGTAAATTATTTCAGCTTTACATACTTTATTCTAAGGGATAGCTCAAGGGAACTGCTCATGTAATTAGGTACATGCATTCTCAGAGTGCTAAGTCTATTATCTTCGAAATGGGCTTTTAAAGACCTTCGTAGAAGTAAACAATATCTGGCAATTAGTGTCACCCCAGGTGAATATGTAGCCTGCTTCAGGCTAATATATAATATTATTCAGCTATGTATGTTTTTGTTTCATCAATATTATAATCATAGCCAATGTGAAATAGGACGCAGCATACTGAAAGCAATAGTAGAAGTTACACATTTTTATAGCTACACTGTAACTTTGCATTTTAGTAGCCAATATTAATTCCATAGAGTTCTAGCGTTTAGCTCCTATCATTAGACATGTGGCAAGTGAGAAACTGAAGTTTTAATCTTCTCTAGACTTGCATTCTGTAATTAACTTGAAGTTACATGCTCATCTTTGTGGATTTTTTCTTTTTTTTTTTTTTTGACAAATGTAAATAGCACTGTTTTATCTTCAATATATGCCTTCACAATCTTGTAATTGTAGAATCTTTACCCAAACTATGTTGTGATTCAACTTTATAGCAGAAATATTAATAGGAACTCTGTTAAATTTGAAATGTAGTAATGTAGTAACTACTGAAGTGCTGTTCTCAGCTCGACTCGTACACAGCCCCACACTGTGACATAACCTACGAGATGACTCACGGGTCTAGCATCAAGTGCGAAACCCTTTAATTTCCAGGAATAAAAAGTTTACTTCTCAGGGTGGCTGCTTCTCTTTTTGCTTGCCTGAGGAAATGTGTAACAACACCAGAAAGTACACTGTGTAAGTATATTTCTAGTTTATATAACTACTAAGATTTGTTTTACTGTATCATGACCATAAGGGTAACTTGGAATAATTGGGACTTTTTAAAATCTCTTTTTGTGACAGCTAAAAATCCATTACCTTTTTTATCTTTAAAATATTAAGTATTTCATTGCCTAGATAAGAGCCTTGCCTGTGTGTCAAGCGTAAGAATAAGGGATCCCATTAATGCTGTGGTACATTAGAGCACTACAAAACTTGTCCCTGCATAGCATCACACATTCAAAATCCTTGGCTAATTTACTAAGATGATGAATGAGAACCTTGCACTTCCAGAAGTATTGGCATCTCTTAGTGAAACTGTGCATCTGCCCACCTCTCTGTAGAGTTCCAGCTACAGAAACTGGATTGACACAGTATTTTTTTGTTTTGTTGTTTTTGCTCTTGTCATAGCACCTTGGATGTAGGGGTATTGGGACACATGCACCCCTCCCCGAAACCTCCCAACACTGTTTTATACACTGTGGAAACAGGAAGGAAAGAAAGCATACCTTGTAAAAACAAGTTTGCTCTGTAATTGCTTTTTTCAGGACCAAATTATGCTGGGTGAGGCAGATGTCAGTTTAACACATCTCAGAAAGTTTGGCTGTTGAAGAGCAAAAGGTATTTCAGTAGTAAAAAGGCATACAAATCTTAATGGTTTTGTTCACTGTTTTGAATATTAATTTTAACAGGCACCCGTGAAATACAAACAAACAAAAAATCACTGCTGTCTAAGAGAGGAAACCTTTTGTTGCACATAGCTTTCTTACAGCTACCTGAGAAAAGCAAAATTCATCTATGGTTTACAAATCAGTTTGGTAAGTTATGGAGAAAGCCCTTGGAGATGACAGGGAATTTTTGCAAATATTCCTGTTCGTTCCTTTCCCTCCAAGTTTCATCTCAATAAAAAGCAGAGATTGCAAGCAGGGAAAAAAAAATTACCAGGGCAACACCTGAATGTGTGTAAACACCAAGGGAAGAGAAGCATCTATGCTTCTATTTCTCTCCTAGAGCATGTCAACCTCTGTTAAGAACACAATCCACCATGTCTGAAGAGCTAACTCCTGCTTGTAACAGGTTATTGCTATGAGTACACCTGCCAGCAGAACTGTTACGGAAATAGGTAAAGCGTGTGCATATGGGGAAGCGACATTAGTAAACAGTGAATTTGGCAGACTTTGAATCCTCTTGTTCAGCTGCAGGCAGAGATGGTTTTGAGTATTCCAAATATATAAGTAAGGTCTCTCTTTCTCCTATACGCTGAAGCAGTCCTTAACAACCTCAGCTCAAACATTTTCATCTATATGCCGAGTTCAGACACTTTTTTGTGCCTTGCAGTCTTAAAAAATCCCTTTTGGTCTTACCTGAATCTGTATGATAAGTTACTTGAGGAAGTGCCAAAGAACAAATTGGCTGCGATTTGCTGCAACTGTGGTTTAAACATCAATGCTATGCAGAAGAAAAAAGAAGAGCAATAGACATATATTTAAAATCGAAGATTGGCATGTGCAGGACATCCAAATTTCTGGGGGAAAAAAAAAAAAAGATTAAAAAACTACCTCCTAGTGCATTCAGTGGATCTGATTTCCAAATGTGCAACACAACCCAGTGAACTCAGGTGCTTCAGCCTGAGGGTTTCTGCAAGTCACAACCCCATCCAAATGCAACTTCAGTTTAGCAGTTAATGAAAAAAATAGAGATTCATATACTATAAAGGGAAAAACTTAGAACAGTTGATGAACAGTTTTGCCAATACCATTTTTGCACAACGTAATAACTTCAGATTTGTGTCTGCAGTTTTGTTATATTTGAGAAACAAAGCAAACTATTTTCCTAAGGTTTAGAATTCTCAAAGTATGTTTTGTATATGGCTTATGTAAAAGAGCTTCTTGGTTTTGGATATACTTCCCCTTTGAGCTTACAAAATTTGCCTGAAGCACTGAACAAGGTCTTGTGAATATGAGATGGTGAAAATGGCCACACAAGGATACATAGGGAAGGTGTATTTTCACTGCAAAAATTGCTCTTTTCTATAAAAGAATGCATAGTTACAGGCATGAAATTGAAAAAAAAAAAAAAAAAGAAATTGCACAGATGACAAACTTGAAGTAAAGATTATTTTAGCATAGTTTGTAAATATTGGTATTAGCTTAGTGCTAGGGCCTAATTTTTGAAGTCAGCTGTTGGCACCAAGAGAAACATTTGTGAACTTTGGCAGATTCTACAAGTATGATGTATTAAGATCCTAACAGGCTGAAGAAAATCACACTAGGTTATTTCAAGTTTTGCCATTTCCCAAGTGGCAGGGCTTTTTATTTTCTCATACTTCTGCTTTCAGTTGTATTTTTGTGTCCTTTGCATTCAACAGTACTTATTTGCCAGTGTCCATGTACAATCCAGCTTCAACTAAAATTTTCAGGTGTGGTTTTGTCTGCCTTGTCTGTACATAGCCCTTCCTGAAGCACTTGTTTTGAATTAGAACTACTCCCAACTTCTTGTATTTTCTTTCAGTATGAACTGTGGCTGTGGTTACACAATACATTGTTTTCAGGAGTTTGTGTGGCATGCTGTATACCACATTAGTGAACTGATTTTGCTGAAAAATGACCTGGCAGAAATGAGTTCTTTTTATGTGAACTCAGTCTGATTCACTGTGAGGCCACACAGAGTTGTGCTGGCACAGCTTCAAAGTAACATGCCATGCTGTGGGAACAGAGCAGTGAAGGCCCAGCAGTATTTGAAACTAGTGTCAACCGCCCCCCCATATACAACGTGCTGTGTAAGCATTGCCAGTTCCTTTATTCTAATCGAACAGTCTTGCCGTGTGTTGTCTCTCATCAGATCCATCTGCTCCTTACATTGTTTGATGTCTACATTTCCCTTTTATCACCTCTCCACACTCTCAGGTTTTCTCCTCGGTATAAATCCACTTCCATGAAATTCACCGGCTGACATCCATATGCAAATTTCTGCAGATTCTATTAAAGTACAATATTCAAATAGCCTCTGGTGCTCTTTACTTTGCTAAGCAAATGAAGACAGAAACAAAATAGACTAGGTACCTATATTTGCGTTAGCATTTTGCGTATTCTTTTGTTAAAGGCTTGGTGCTAACAACCTTATCCAAACCAAAGCACTACCTACTGTCCTAGGGACTAATGGGAAGACTCCTGTGAACAGTTGGTTTGCTTCACATCCACACAATTCCTGGCAATTACAGGAAGCATCCGGCTCCAGAGGCATACCCTAGAAATACTCAGAGCCTACACTGGTTCAGTAACAAGGTTCTCTTTCCACACACCTATTTATTGCTTGCTGTTGCTGATGATGATTTTTAAATAATTTTTTTCCTCTTCATTCATTTTGTTCTGATCTCTGACTATGCACAGATACAGTAAAGAGGAATTACTTGATATAAAATTCTTTAACAACTGCTGTTCTAAAATGGAAACCATCAACACAGAAGTTTTTGAAAGCTTCTGGTGGGGCCAATTCACACAAATATATCTGGGAACTTAACCCAAACTTCTATTTTACTATTTTACTAGGCCACTTCTATGCTTCACTTCTTTCCATATTTTACTTCAAGTTCCTCATTTCCTGTCTGGCCCTGTCTGTGTCTGCAAACTCATAAAATCTCTGGTTACTGAACACATTCCCAAGGTTGCTGTCAACCTGAACTAGCCTCTCTCTGTCCCAGTTGAAGTATGGAGAAATGTTCCCACAGGTTATTCTTGCATCCCTCCAGCTCTCATCTCTGGCAGTTAATGGCTTTTCCTAGCCCTCCTGTCTGAAAGTCAGAGAAGTGTAGTGTACTACAGTTCAAGCTGCACTTATCATGACAGACACGTTTCTTTTGTTCCGTTTTTCTTGCAATTCTCAAGGATTTATTTGCTACAGGCACAACAAAGTCCTGTGCAGGATAGATGGCCATGATTTCAGCTGATGTGTTTCACCACCCCAAGGTCTTTATTCTTTCTTTAGCAATTCCTTGGCAATCACGGCAGAGGACTCTGCTTTGTCACTAGGCTGTGATGCAGAAATTCATGCATCGTTACCAGAATTTGAATGTGCTAATTCCTGACAAACAATTTCCAGAGCTGCAACACAAATATAAGATAATGTATGTAATTCACATAGATGTGTATACATCAGTCTCTGACACAGATACCTATGAATTTATTTTCCCTAGCAAATACTTCCTTTTGTTTCATATTATATTTTTATATTCCCACAGCAGTTTTAGATATTCTTCCTTTCATGGATTCTAGTTGATGCCTTGTCATACCTCCCTTTCTCCATTGCATTTACCCTTGACTGAAATACTGTTTTTCCTTCTTCACACTTAAACACGCACACTAGTTGAAGTCCATCCAATTAACTTTTTGAGCACATGCTGAAATTGAATATGAAGTTCAGAGTCTTTACTGTGCCCTTCTTGGGTATTCTTTATTCTGATTGCCTGTATCTGCTTTGTTCTTCACAGTTATTATGTTTTAATTCAAAACAGGTATGAAAATGTGGCTACTATTGGAAGCACATAATTCCATTACAGTGTTGTTGGCACTGGCACAGTAAACTCACTGATGAAGTTTTCCTTGAGTGAGTATTTGCACTAAAGTCAGTAGGAGCATTTCTATTAGAAAAGTTACTTAAGTGTGTGTGTATCTTGAGGGTCAGAGCTGACGATTCATATCCAGCTCATTAGGGTTGCAATAACGTGCATGTTAAGGTCAAGTTCTTTGGGTCACAATACAGAGATCACACCACAATCAAGGACTGCAGCCTGGTTGCTTTTCATGTTCCCTAACCAGCCTGTTTCTTGCTGTCCTAGCCACAAATATAAACCGTAAACCTTCCCCATCATCCTTTTGCACTGGTAGACTGTTACATTCTCTTTTTCCCTTCCTGCAGTCTTCTCTGCTTTTGATTACACAATTCTAACTTGCTCAAGCTTTCCTTCTCTTTTAGGTCTCTGCTTTTGTTGCTCCTTCTCTAACCTTCTCCAGCTGGTCTGTAGTTCCCTTGAAACTGGCACTCAAATCCAAACAGAATATTGCAGCTAAAGCTGTTCTGATGAACAGCTGAGTGACTTCACACAAGCTGTTTATGCTGTCCTATATGTAATTTCTCTCTTGCAAGAACAGCACAGCATTACTCACGTTTGCTCTGCCTGTAACCCTTAGGTTCTTTCCAACAGGGCTGCAGTTTGGCAAATGGTATCCCGCTACATTGTTGGAAGCTGATAGTTCCTGCTCTAGCAAAGTTCCTTGTATTGGCCTCCACTGAGGTTTCCTCCCTCCTATTCACTCCATTTAGTGTGAACCTTCTCTTTTTCTGACCAGTAGTTAAGGCTTACTTTTTGTTAGGATTGCTAGCTCACCCTGCATCAGTAAGGACGCAGGAACTGGTGTTCTTTTGCTCCACATGAAAGCGTACTTGAAAGATTATAAATCAGTGGATTTGCTCCATCTGCCACTGAAGCTTAAGGGAACGGGGGCTTTGTGACTGATTCAACATCTACAGTACTGGGCTTACTGAATTACTACATTTAATCATTTCACCTACATATTCAAATGTACACCTTGAGTGGGTGGAGGAATCTGATAGTAATTAAAAGTCCGGGTGTGTCCCAGCCTGCTGATCAGTGTACTAGTATGAAGTAGAATTCTTTCTGGTTCCAAGTCCTGAGACCTAATGACTGCCGTACACCTACTCTCTTAATAGAACCACTGTCCCTGAAGAAAACAATTCAGGTCAAGCCATCCCTTGACTGGGCCCATTTTCAAAAGATACATTTGAAGGGCTCAAATTTGACCTCTCTTCCTTCCATGGACACGGCATAGTCCAGGTTAAAATCTAAAGGAAGAAAGAAACAGACCCACATTCTTGTCGTTCATATGGAGGTGAACCATCTGTCATTTGTTACCCCATAAGGAAGTAGAGATGCACATTCACAGTGGGCTAAGTGGCAATGGTAATAGCCGGGAAGAGATTGTGGAAAGGTGTAAGACACAGTGAGAGAAGTTGTAGGGGAAAAGGAGGCTGGGGAGAGAAGGCATTGCAGAGAAGGGGAGCAGAAGCAGAGACAGGAGGGAGAACAGTCCAGAAAGGGATGAACAGAGGTGTCAAAATATCTGTCTGTGGTTCAGATCTCATCACTTTTTCTGGATAAATCCTTCAGAAAGGAGTCTCTGCAAGGATCCTCCTTGTAGAGTTTTCTAGAGTTATCACAATTGCCCTCCTGTAGTTATACCTCCCTGCCAATTTCCTACACCCCAGAAATCTATAATGCCCAACTCAGAAGTTAGGAACATTCAAAATGAAGGACTAAAGAGCATTAGGACCTGCAAATTCCAGCATCACAAACACTGATTGTACAATGATACAATTCTTACAGCTCCTGTTTATGAGGTTAAAGAAGTAATGATTCATGAGACTGGCTGACACCTGGAACGATTTAACCAGGCCATCCCTGATGTAAATGTAATTGACTCACATTTCCACATGTAGGTGGAACTGGCAATTGTCTTTTCCTCATAATTGTCTTAACTTGCTTTGCTAGTCAGAAATAATTTTCTAGGTTATATTTCAAATCTGGTAATCATTAGAGGTACATAGATGTTTATATTTGCAGTCAATGGAACATCTAGGACAGAATTTGACCTACAAACTTGTATATGCAGCAGCAGTCTAGATAGAAAAATATGTACTTAAGTCTGAACTAGAACTGAGTAAGATTGCCTGATATACACATAACATTTAAAATATGAATGCACATGTTGGGGCAGGCAAGGTTTTTGTGGCCTTTTTTTTTTCCCACACCCCTGAAATATTTCCAATTTCTTGCCTTTAAGTGATCTTTTCATTATGGCATTCTCATAGATAATGCAGAGGAAAACAACTTTAAATATTAGGATTCTAAAAAATGTTGGAAATTTCTAAAAAATTAAACTAAAATTAGTTAATATGGAAAGGGAGAAAATTATGGGGTACTGGTCATACCACACTAGTTTTGCTCCAGAAAGTGCTTAGATTCTTCTCCTCTTTCTGGCTATCTGCCTATTCCTTCCAAAGGGAAGGGCTTATTCCAGACCCTTGCAATTAAACAATACTCCGTGACATTGCCGTGATGGAAGCTGACTATAGCTAAGCTGACTGCAGTGGTATGTCATGACTTTGACCACAGAGATTTGACCCAATTGCCATGACCTGACACACTTGCAATCTAGTACAGCCTGAAGACTCAAACAACAGTCCCTGAAACCTCTAGAGACTCATGTGAAAGCTAAAACCAAGCAGAACAGGACTGAATTAAGCCCAGGAGAAAGGCACTCCAAAAAACTGTAATTATGTGAGTTTGTTAATCCTGTAGTTTGTTAATACATGCTTACTTTGCTTTTTAGGGGACTTGGGGTGAGATATCCCCATGCTTTTTAAGAACAGAAGTCTTGACAATCCAGGAGGAAATGACAGAGCTGATCATATCCTCTTCTGAATACATATTAGGGACATAACGCAATCTGCGTGCTGACTGATCAGTATGTACTGAAGCTTCACCGCAGTGCAAAGTGGTGCTAAAGTGTTGTGCAGTCCTTGAACAGATCCATGCAGTGTTTGGTGATTCTGCCTCAAACAGTGAGGGGTTACACTGCAGTAGCTGAGAAAGCTTACAGGATACCCTTGGCCTTCTTGGCCACCAGGACCACTGCTGGCTCACGGGCAGCTTGTTGTCCACCAGGATCCCCAGGTTCTTGTCCACAGAACTGCTTCCAGCAGGTCAGCCCCCAGCCACTACTGGTGCCTGGGGTTATTCTTCCTCAGGTTCAGGACCCTGCACTTGCCTTTGCTGCATTTCAGGCAGTTCCTCTCTGCCCATCTCTCCAACCTGTCAAGGTCCTCCTGAAGGGCTGCGCAGCACTCCTGGGTACCAGCCACTCCTCCCAGCTTTGTGACAGCAGCAAACTTGCTGAGGAGGCATTTGCCCCTTCACCCAAGTCATTGGTGAGTAAGTGAAACAATGCTGGTGCCAGTATCGAACCTTGGAGGATGCCTCTAGTCACAGGCCTCCACAAAGACTCTGTGACACTGATTATGACCCTCTGAGATCTGCCATTCAGCCAGTTCTCAATCTCCCTCACTGTCCCCTCATCCAGTCCATACTTTCTTAGTTTGCCTGCGAGGTTTTGTTTTTCCCACTACAGGGTAATATCTATAGAGCAGCCTTTAAAATCTTATTCCCCACCCTTTTAAATACAAAAGCAGCATTTCCTTGCTCTGTTAGCACCATTGGGTAGAACATTGAACTGACATAGAACATTTGTACCTGTACATTACTGCAATCATACTGAAAGTCACAGTATTTATCTCGTGGAAGTCAAACAAAAGGTAGAAGATAAAACAAGAAAAACTGTCAAGGAAACTTAGAAATATCACTCCCTAGTAGTCCAGGCTCTCATCCATTGTAGATTTTCAGCTCCATATATGGCTACACTATACTCTTGCATGGAAACCATTCAGAATTCTACATAATTTTTGGACTTGTTCTGCAATTCTGTCAGTACTGCTTTTCTGTTACTGATGCTGGAAGATTTCCTGGATTAGAATACAAACAGAAGAACAGCTGTAGAAGATCATAACAAATTCCATGTAGCTCTATATACTCTCACAGACAGTGGCCTGCAGGGATGCTGAAGAAGTGGTATAAGAACAGATGGAGAGATGATGTAATGCTTCCCCAAAAAAAAATTGCAGTCTCTAGTGTCATGGTTCAGAGACTGCTTGACTGGAAAAAAAAAAAGGAAGAAGGTAGTGCCTTGTGCAGTCCCAGTTACCAGGTGCTTTCCTCACTTTCCAGCCTTTTAAAAGCTTGTGAATAAAACTTCTGTTTCTGCATCTTACCTATTTTTATCTCCTTCACTGTTGTTCACTACCACTGAGAACCAGAATTCCTAAACTGCAAAATCAAACAATGTGCTATTTCTGAAAAATATCATTTGCCCAAATGCAAGAATGTTCCTTATAAATCTCAGCAGCCTAGTGTCTTTATTCCAAAAAGAGAAGTCACAGGTAACCACATGAGAGAATTTTGCAAGCTAAGTCTAGAACAGGACTTAAAATTAACCACATAAGGCCAAATAAACCATCAGATTACCCTGTAAATTACTATCTATTCCAAGTTCATTGCTTGTATGAAGCTATAAATAAGTGTGTACTGTCTAGGACAGTGATGAACAGTGACTAACATACCCTGGAAATTCAGCCCTGAAAGCTTTACTCTAATCAAATGCTTTTTTCTGTCAGCAAGTTCCAGGAAGGGTTTTCTGCACTTTATAGCAGACAAAATGTATTATTATCACTCTGTATTAACTATTTTTTTCCCAGAATACTCTCTTCAATGCTCTCAGGAGATAAAGCTGCATCCCTAGTGGAAAAGTAGACTTGAATAAAAAAGGTGGGCTTTGCTGTGGCTACCATAATTGATGATCCAAAAGAAGTTCTTTTAGGTAAGACTCTAACCAGACTAGTCTGATATCTTACTCTTCACAATCAACACTTTGTTCTGTCCAGAAGTGAGTAGCAAGCAGGCAGGGAGACTGAGAACAAGCATCTTCAAACCTGTGATCTCCAACAGAAGTTTGGGGGTGGATACAGAGGTGTGGCATAACTACAGGGTAAGCAAATCATGAGAGGGTTCATAAGCACTTTTCAGAGGCAGTTTGGAGAAAAAAAGGCAACAGAAGAGAATACAAAGGCAGCAGTGGTGAAGCAGCCAGGATACAAGTTCCTAAAAGAGTTCTCAGACTAAGGGAACAGCTGGAGGGCTTGCTCCCTCTACTGGAGCATTCTAATAGACCCATAAGAGACTTGCTAGTTTGACCCACTTTTAAGTCCACAGCAAATCTCTTGGACTGAGGAATGAAGATTAATGCAGGGTTGGTTACCATTGCTGGCTTAGTTTCACAAGGGGTTTCTTTAAAAGACTGAATGCATACTTGAATATGAAGTTGAAGGCAGAGGGGAGAGAGCTATTTCATTGCTTTTGTTTTAAAAAGAAACAAAATAAGGCATTCAAGTTGAAATCTATATTTTTCAGATCATAATTCTGTCAGTTCAGTCAAGCTGGAACATGGAAAAAGCAAGCAGACCTTTCAAGTGCCTGCAGACCTTTCCAGTTCCATGTAACGCAGAAGAACAACTCTTGTTATGTGACCTTTGCACTAGGACAGATGACTTGCTGTCATTCCTGTAGCCACATATAGAGAAAACCACCTGTGTTTTTGAACTATGTGTTCCTGTCGAGTACAGCCTGGCCTTAAATACTTGGGCTTATGAATAAATAGCTTATTCCTACAGCAAACAAAGAGTAAACCTCTCCTAAAGTATCTTCAGACAGATACAACCTCATGACTTAGTTATTTAGCATTCACATCAGGTAATGTAAGTCACAGCAACATGAGGCACGACATCAAGAAACCATGACTCAGACACTCACTGACACAGCTCTACTCTTGTTTGAAATAGTTTGTGGCTGAGACTCCTCTTTCTCTCTTGTAGAATTAGGGTCACCTTTGAGTTCTGAGACATCCCACATGCCTTTGGAGATATTGCAGGGTCTTGCACCTTGCAACTCAGCTTTCTGCCTGCTAAATGAGAGTTGAGGGAGCCTTATTCCTGCATTATTACTTTTTATAACTTCAGTTAGATAGCGTTGTGTGGAATCTTCTTTCTCATATATATAACGTCTGACATTTGGTACAAAGACTTCCAATTTTAGCTGAACATTACTAGCATAATAGAAAAAAAGTAAAATATTTGACTAAAAACTCAGCTAGATGTATGTTAGTGGATTTTGTGGCCTCTCTGATTAAAATAACTTCTCATTTTCCAGCTCTCTGTCATCTCAGTGAACATCTTGGTCTACTGGTGCTCAATCACCTTATAAATTCAATGGAGGAAATGGAAACCAAGCTCTGCAGCAGTGACAAAGAGGAAACTTTCAAAAGAGAACTACCATACTGCATAGGAGAAATAGACTTCACAGCTTCTGGGAAGAAACATGGAAAGGTAGGGCACCGAGGGTTTTAACCCTTTAACACTACTGTGGTTGTTTAGCTGTTACTTTTTAGCAATAAATATAGAGACTGTAATAGTGAGGGTCAAAGTGCCACAGTGTGAGGCACCACATTGTACTCAAAGTAGGGACTATACCTTCCTGAACACGAATGTGGTTTAAAGTATGGCCTATTAATATACAGAAGTCAATCACATGATTTGCAGTTATATGCTACAAGTAGAGTTGATAACTTTTCCCTTAAAAAAAAAAAAATAATTATGTGCCCTACTTCCTTCATTTTGCATCATTCCCTGTTTTTACATCTTTCTGCCAAAAAAATGATAACTTGGATTTCAACATTTTAAACTTTTGAGCCGTTTAAAGATTTTTTTTGAAGTTCTCTCTGTGT
>JAYRBT010000177.1:15284252-15294976 GCA_036023395.1 Myiotriccus ornatus
ATTTCAGAACAGCGTACCGGATATGGTGGTAAGTAGGTTCTATACAGGCGTGCCTTAACCTTTGGTTCTAAGACATTAATATTCATCATTCACTCTTATCCCCTCTCATACACAAGGTCTTGAAGTGCTCCCACACTGGAAGAAAAGACTTGTTCTAAAGCCCTCTGAAATATTTTAAGTCGTATTTATTTCAAGATAAAGCATTATCCTGGGTAAATACTGTAGTGGCTAATGGCCATCTGAATGTATGTGACCTTTGTTTATAATATGAGCTCAGTGTTGGGCAGGTCTACTACTGCTATTTGGGTAAAGAATTCAGTTGTAGCACTAATACAATTACTTTTGCCTTTCCTTTGTTTCTGTAATACCTGCAGTGCTAGCACAGCTGAAACAGAAGGGAGAGCACACTTATTCATAGTTGTATGCATCAGTGGAATATTCCATTACACAGCCCATAGTATAGTTGCACAGATTTACCTGAGACCATGAATGCACGTGAAAAATGCTTATCTGGTGACTCACGTAGGAAAGACCACAGGTGGGCTGTAAGGGTAGGCTGAGGTTGCAGTGCTGAGAATTACAAAATAACCTCTTTTGGCTTTCAAACCAAATCTGATTGAACAGATCTCAGTGGAACAAGATTCTGACAAGGAATGCTGATTCATATGACAAATATTTCACTGGAACATACTGAATTCAGAGTTATCTTCTATAAACAAAACCAATGTCATTCATTTAAACTCATTTATATACAAGCTGAGCAAAGCTATGTGACTTTACTGAAGTAAAACACTTTATTAATGTCACTCAGAATTTCCCTGTTTTAAAAAACACCTAGAAATCTTTTAGAGGAAATTTTTTAATATACTAAATATTCTTTGCAATTAAGGACTTTCCACCTTCCCAGCGTAAAGTCAGAATACACCAGCCTGTCTTCTGGCTAAATTTTATCTAAATCTATGGTAAATGAAGAATATTTGAAGACTTAATCATACCTTGAGGAACCTGTAGTCACAGAGGTCACTCTTCAAAGAACATCACCTTAGGTATGACAGTGCTATGCCATTCACTAAAACAAATTAGGTTACTTGCCAATCGCATCCTAGCTACAGCTCAGTTCAACATCATCTCTTGTAGCCATCCCACAAGAGACAAAAGAAGAGATCTGTACAGATTTCTGGGAGATCTACAAAGGGAAACATCAAAAAAATATTTGGACCAAATGCCTTTTATCTTCCAGCTGAAAGAGGCGTTCATCTCATAATGCTACTGTTTTAATTGAGCTCCTTCAGGCAAATCTATGGTCACCTTTGGATTACAGAGTACAGCATTTACAGTATAAACCATCTAAAAATACATAGATCCCTGTGGGAAGATATCTTAGGACCGGGATGCTGACCTCATTTCTTCCCCTGCTGCCATGACATGTTAAATATTTCATTAGCATTTCTTTCAAAAGTATCCAATTATGTTATTATTAATCACCGCACTAGACTGTGCTGAATGAAATTTTAAGCTGTTTAACTGGAATAATAAGGAGTATATGGTTCCTATCAAATCATATCTGACTCATCTCATCGTAGCTGGTCTACACAGTCAGCCTCTTCATATTCTTAAATCCTCCTTTTATAAGGCTTTTCTCCTGGATTCCACTACACCTTCCAGCACACACATAACACCAGGGATGAACTGACAGCTTTTCACTTCTAACTGTATCTTAATACAGTTAATAATGGTAGCTGCCTCTCTGAAAACATAAGAATCTTGTCCTGCACCCTAATGCAGCTCCATTATTCCATAACCTGATAGCCTTGCATTAAATGAATAACATAAAAATTCAACAGTGGTATGGCACACAGAAATGCCAATATCCATATTGTGCAGCTGAGGTGTACTGTCTGATAGGTGATGGTGATATTCTCTTCCTTTCCCACTTGCTACTGCAATCGCCTGCCTTCTGCAGGTTTGTGTAGGCAGCAAAACAGCATGGAAGAGGACAAGTATTTTTGAGGGGTCGGCAGAACTGCAATAGCTTTGTGAAAGCTGTTAACCTTTTTAAAAATTAAACCATCTATTTCACAGGAACAGGTAGCATTGAGATCCCTGTGCTTTGCTTATTGGTAAATGGAGGACCAGGCATACTTGAGGTAAGAAGCTGTTTTCAACTTTAGAAAAATAAATTAACTGCTGCCAAGTAATTAATAGAAGATTTGGCTGGATGATAAACATCTATTGGCACTTTACATAAAGTCAAATTTCACATTTATACACCATTAAGAACTGAGTTCTGTTAATAATAAATTTGCCAGTATTTGTTTGGGAGAAATATTTCCTTCTGAATAACAACCAGCTGATCATTAAGGCTTCCACTGCCAGCTAGTAAAGTGGGAAGAAAGAATCCAAAACCCAAACAAACTCACAGAAGCCAGCTCCAGTTCTAGTGAAACAGAAATACTGTGCTATTACTTGAGAACGCATACAAAAAAGAGATGAATCATTCAGTGCTGTCCAGCAACAATGAGACAACTGCCTGTCCCAGAGCTCGGAGGAAGTACAAGACCAGGTTTGCTAGACATGCCATTTGAAACGATAGTGTCCTGGTCCCACTCAGCAAAAGAACATTGTAGGATGGAAGACTGGACTGTTGTCTGCTAGCAACCCCAAATCTTAGTCAGCAAAGGATCAGACTGAACTTAAAGAGCCTGTTAACAAGGAGACACACTTTTATTTCTGTTTTACTTTTTTTTGGTTTAATAATACTCTCTGCCTACAGTACCTTTAGGGAGACATAATTTAACCATAATTTAAAGTTTTCAAGTGATGAGACTGTACCATGCAAGCTGGTAGCCTCTTTCAGAATAGCAACTGATTTCTGGTGATTTTTCCTGATTTCAGTCACCAGTCCCTGTATCTTGTCATAACTTTGTCATCTAGACTAAAACAAACACTGGTATTAAAAATCTCACTGTTTAAACTAGAATTATGTCACCTCTTGAGCTTCCTTTCTAGAAGCTAAATATTGCAGTGTTTCCTATATCTTTGGATTAGAAAAATCACATAGTATGACATATAAATCCTCCGATCAAAGTTTTAGAGAACAACATGACTTGGAGACCAAAGGTGACTGGGAATCTGCTGGGAAGGGATAACTGGTCACACTTGTTTAGAACATCAATTTTTTAAACTACAAGTTACATGATACACACGAAAGACTACAACAGTTTTATAAAACTTAAAAAACCCTCAACACCAAAATCAGAGAAAAAACCCTGCACCACAACTGAACCAATGGAGTCTTGTATAACTCCAGAGGAAGAAATAGACTGGCAGCAAATAGTCATTGTTGCAATCATGATGCCATGGTCTCTGCTTTCTTCTCTCAACAACCTGCCTGACTCATTCTAATTGCACAAGTACTAGAATTAATAGCCTTCAACTCTTGTAGTTGCTGTGATTCAGTGTTTTTCCTGTAGCCCAATGTTTTATTCCCACAGGCAAATTCCTTACTTTCAGCACATCTTTGCCAGGTGTAGCAGGCAGAAAAGGATGCTACACCAAAAAGCCTGCTACTAATTTCTGTATAGAGCTACTCTTGCACTTGAATATGCTGAAACACAGACGTCAGGGAGGGGGAAAAAAGTCGGGGTCAAAGAAATTTTATGCATTGTTTGTCCAAATCAGGTTGCTTAGCTACCCAGCAGATGTGTCATGAAAAGAAGCCTAGTCAGAGGCCTATACGTGGATGACCTGCTACAGAATCTGAAAAATCATAATAGCTTAGAGGATTGGACTGATTCCATAGTGAATCTGGTTTAAATACACATTTACTCCTAGTTTGCTAGAAGTCCTTCTTTTGAATAAAATTTTCTTTCCATATGTGAATTCTGAAAATGTACTTTTTAAACTACAGAGAGTTTGCAGCGGTTTGGAAAATTCTGCTCCCTGGCTTATTTTAGCGGGGTCTGGAGGCACAGCTGATATCTTAGCTGAATTCATGAACGACCCACAGCTTATCGTGCCAGAAGCTGTTGAAAAGCAGTTTAAGGAGAAATTCCCTGCAGAAAGCTTCCTGTGGAAGGACATTCTTCAATGGACACTAACAGTGAGCTCTCCTAAGATTTGTAGCTTTGGTAGCCCGTTCAGTACAGGTTTGGCAAGAAGCTGCTTAGAAGTTTTGGGTACTCCAGTGCTTTGACACTAGTGCTACAGGATAACCCTCTAACATAAAAATCAAGTGGTCATTTGATAACACAAACTACTTTGTTGTCCTAGTGATTCAGCTGAACACTTAGGGCTCTGTCCTTCATCAATTATTTCCGCAAGTAACAGCCAGCACCCAGGAACTCCACAGTCCTTCTGTAGGACATGAAGCATTATTTATATCCACAGCTGTGGAGCTTGTGCAGCTGTGACAGAAGAGACCTAATTCATGATCTACAGCTGTTAAATGGAAACCTAGTTGTGGATAAGCATGAATAAATTAAATAGAATGAAGCGTGTTTAGAAATTATCCTATCTGTTGTCAGTTGCTTGCTCTTAAAATATTATTGTTCTTAAAAAAGAAGGACAAAGCAGATTCACAGATCTTCCTTACTCTTTGGCTTGAGGTTGCTGGACTTAAACCACTATGCATAAGCATTTTAGAAACAAAAAACCACTTTGAAATCATCTTTATATGAAAACTTAAGAGCATTGTGTGCTTCTGTGATAAACTAAGCTTACCTGACCTGGTCCACTACTTATTCTTTGCAGTCCCTGGTGTAATTCTTAGCTTTAAAGTTTAAAAGTTCCACATACTAATTCATTAGGAAGACCTTTGCCAGATTACTAACAAAAGGGGATGAAAGGCATATAGAAGAAATGTTACCAGATGCTCAGAAAGTCTCAGTACAGCTGCACTGTGAGAAAGAAAACTCAATAAATAGAAAGAGAAGCCTGCCGTATATATTAATATTTGAGAACTTTAACTCAAAGAAGAGTTAGAGACTATGCTTTTAAATAAACAACTCTGAGAGCAAAACTTAAATGTCAAAGCAGGATGAGATAAAACAAAACTGGCTGGCCATAGCATGACTATGAGTCAAATAAGAATGTGAGTTAAGGAAGGATCTTTTAATTAAAGCACTGCTCTGATTCTCAGGATATTCGCATTCTGATTCCTCCTATCCTGCTAGGTGACTTTGAAAAAGGCAGTAACTCCCTCCTTGCCTTAGGACTTATTTATATATGGGAAACTATTAATGTTTGTCTTCTTGCCAAACCTCAGCTTTGCAATTAGAATGTAAGTTTTTGGGAAATAAGGCCTGGGTGATCTTCACTGGGCTCTTGGGCACTAAAATATAGCAGTAGGATGATGTGTAAAATGACTTTTGTTTCCACTCCCAACAGATTCAAAACATTATTTCACACCAGCATCTTTTAACTCTGCACAGTTTTGAGCAAGAAGGTTCAGAAGAACTAGACACAGTCATTTTAAAAGCTTTAGTAAAAGGTAAGAACAGTAAAAACAGCACAGTGTAATACTTGTTTTATTTGACTTCTTCTATGCCATAAGTATACTTCACTTTTTTCCAATGGAAGTTCAGTTGGCTTTTTGATCAGATTTCATTTCTGATGCACTGTTCTTTTGTTTGTTTATTGACAAATTAACTGTGGCAGTTACCATATCTCTTGTAACCTTGCTTTAAACTACTGTTTGCTTTTAAGTCTCATGATATTGTATAACACTATTTTAATTGCTCCTTTATTTCAACACTTGCTTCTCGTAGTTGTAGAGGTTACAGAAGAACTGAAATATATTGGAGCGGTATATTATTCCAATTACAAACCATTTAAAAAAATCCAACAAGAAAACAAATACAAAAGACAAGAATGGCCTTAGTTCCAGAAATAATCCATTTCTGCTATAAGAAATCTCCTCTGCATCTTCCGGAAGAAGACATTACTTGTGCTGCCACCTATTTCAGCTTCTGTTACTTTAATGGTTTTTGCTTGCCTAAATTTAGCAGGGAAGGGGGGAAAAGACAATCTATTCCTAGTGTGCTAACTGAAACAAGGCAGAAACAACAGCTAGTCCTGTCCCCTGCTTTCTACAGGCCAGGGTCCCTCTTAAAATTGAACAGCCATTTAAACTTAATGGTTTAATAGAGAATTCTGCTAGAAAAAAAAAAAGTATCTTTGAATATTAATATTTATTAATTTAGGAAAAAAACGCCGTGAAGACTTCCTGGCTAAGCAACTCACAGATTTGTGATAGCTGAAGGAGAGCTTGTATTGCTAATCAAAATACCAATACTATATTAAATGAAACATAAGTGTAAAGTACCAAGTATATTATTTGCCTTTGCTGTTTTTGCCAGCCTGCAAAAGTCAGAGTCAGGAGGCCCAAGAATATCTGGATGAACTGAAGCTGGCGGTGGCCTGGAATAGAGTCGACATTGCTAAAAGTGAAATATTCAATGGTGACGTGGAGTGGAAGGTACCAGGTTTTATTGTCTTACAGGACAATCGGTGTATAATCCAAAGTGTACAGGACAAAGGAACATCCCAAAATATGGCCTCAGTTTTTAACACTACCTTACTGCACGCTCCACTGAGAGACTGGGTAGCAGTAGTATGCTTCCTGAAGCTGCTTGTCTTTAGGGTCCCCTATATAAAAATGACTAAGTACAGAGGAATAATTCAGCAGTCATAATCTCTTTCTTGAGCTCTCTGGGGGCAAGAATCTTTCTCCCCCTTCTGTAATAGGTCTTTAAAGCAAACAAGCCAAAGCTTAAAAGCACAAGAACAGGAAGATACTACTGTTAGGAGGTGGTAGGAAGAATGTCACTGTTTTCAACTGCTGTATAAATACCCAGTGCAATGGGTACCCAACATCTCCACAAGTTCTACAGCAGGCTACTTGTACTGATGTTTGAACATTAAGGCTGACACAGACATCTTATCACAGAGAAATCAAGACAATTCTACCTCTTTCTCATTGTACCACTGTTGACCTGGTGGAAGACAAAATGCGCATGTCCCCATGTTAAATCTTACCTCTCTTGTCTTACAGCCGTGATTACCCCGAAAAACTTCCTTATTTGTTTTGTTGTTTTTTTTCTCCCTTCATTAATGTAGTCCTGTGACCTGGAGGAAGTGATGATGGATGCTCTGGTCAATAACAAACCAGAATTCGTAAAATTATTTATTGACAACGGGGCTAACATATATGAGTTCCTGACCTACAGTCGTCTGCAGCGACTCTACTGTTCCATTTCTCAGAAATGTCTCCTCTATGAACTTCTTCTGAAGAAGCATGAAGAAAACAAGCTGACCTTGGCAGGGCTCACTGGTCAACACGAAAATGAGCAGAAGGAGATCTGCCCACTCTTCACTCTCAGTGAGGTCTCTAGAGTTCTCAGGGATTTTCTTCATGATGCATGCAAAGGTTTCTATCAAGACCTCAGACATGGAGGCAAGAAAAAATCTGTGAGTCACAACTTCACATCGTAGTTTTGTTCTACTCCAATTTACAATTTGAACAATCTTAACTACATCTAGCCTTTGGGGATGGGGCAGGAAAGGAAAGGGAAGATGGCAGAATAGTAACTTCTGTTTCTCATTTCTTCTTTCAGTCAATTATTATCACATTTGAAATGGTTTGATATTTTAATTCCAAAATTAAAAAGGAAAAGAAAGTAATTTCTAAGATAGATTGTGATGCCTCTTTCTCCGCCTCTGCATGTGGGGTTTATGCAAGGTTTCACTGTACCTTGAACTACTGTGGCCTTTGTTTCACAATCTACAGGGGCCCCTGTATTTCACACACTCACTTTTTATTAGACATGGAAATAGTCTGCTTTTCTCATACAGAACTTCAAGAAGAAGTATTTGAAAGGCAGTATTTTCCAGGAGAAAGAAAAGCAGGCAATGGACATTATAATCTTGTTATTGAGTGACATAACAAACAGCAAGAAGTAAGAATGATTGTGTGAAGTGGCCCTGGCAAGCACGCTGGCCAACATGCGACAAGGATAACGTGATATGGGTACATCTGTGGAATGTCTGTAGTCCACAACTGTGCCATAAATACATCATCATTTTTGCATTTTGACAGTATATTTAATATTGAAGCTCCTAAGTAACAAAGTTCTTGAAAAAGCATTGAAAATAAATTTGGATGCATGATTTCAAAACAAAGACATGTAGAGAAATTTCATTAAGATTTAGTTTTAGATAAACTAAACAATTAAGCCATTTGGTATTTGCCAATTCTAATTCCATCTTAAAACTGTTAAAATGAAAAACTATTTGAAAAAAAATTCTCACTCAAGAGCTTAAATCACTTTTGTTTTGTTTTGTAATCACTAAATTAATTAGTAGTATGAAAAGGTAAGTTTGAATCTAGTCAGGGTTTCTTCATTCGCAAGGACAGACAACCTGGGCCAACACCTCTGCAGTCATTAAGTAGACTCCAGATTTACAAATTTTACAGAAATAAAAATTTTCCCCAGAATCTCACTTGCCTTTCTGGCATTTGGCAGTAAGTGAGCTAAAGCCAAGTGCTGTAAATAAGGCCAAGTTCAGATATCAGATCATGCCCTCTAATAGCTTTTTTCCTTTAAAAGCTTCTTCCCATGGCTGCTTCCCAACAGTGGCTCAATCCAGCTATCACTGGCAACAGTACTGGCACACCAGTGTCACTGCTGCTAAACTGTGCATGTTGTTTCACTTTAGGAGCTAGTCATTACAAAGACAGGTGAGACTTTTAGGATATCTTTGTCACCTGCAAGGTTTTCAGTGCAATTCAGTTTATTAAATAGCTCACTACAAACTGAAGAAATCCACCCCCAACCTCCCCCAAAAATGCCGTTAAAATAAATTTGAAGAGAATTCCATAATTCAAAAACTATATTCTCACAAAAAACTTCTTTTATTAAGAAGAAGTCTGCCTGGCTGCTTCAAATTCACACAACAGATATAAAGGCAGTTTTAAAAAATACTTAAAACTCAAAACCTGACCTAAGTGGCTACACTTCCTCTGGACAATTTTTTATCAAGTGCTAAAGGAATAATCAGCGTCCTACTTAAACTGCTCCCTGCGCAAGTGAAAGGTTTCTCAAAGGAATGCCTAACAAGGGGTATTGACATACTCTGCTCTTCCACTGTACAGGACCTTGACGAGATTTATTTCCGTTGAAATAAAATGCCTTTGGTTCCCTTTTCTCTGAAACCGTGTCCTCTGTGGCAGTCAAGCAGAGTCAAATATAATTGAAAGCAAGCTCAGATTAGTTAATCACAGGTTTGTCTTGTATGATATTACACACTAGTGGTGAAACCCCGGCCTTAATAAAGTCAGTGAGAATTTTGCCATTGGCTTCAATGGAGTCACCATTTCATCCAGAATGTTCTCACCCGTATTGAGTTGTATTGGGGACACAAGGGTCTTTGACTCAGTACAGAATGAGCTAATTACCACTTAGTCCTACAGAAAAGAAAAAAAAATCAAAAGAAGAAGTAGCTGGCAAGGCCAAGAGCACCTTAGATCATGTCATTTGTATGGAATGAGGCTGCAAAGCACGTTATAATTTCTACAAACCATATTTCAGGATAAAATGAATATAAAGCGATTACCTGGACCCTTGGATATGAACCAGAAAAGTGAAAATCCTTGGAGGGATTTGTTTGTATGGGCAGTACTTCAAAACCGGCACAAGATGGCAAACTATTTCTGGGCTATGGTAAGCTTTGAGCTGTAGCTGCTCCAGGTGAAATATTAACGTATTTGAAGTTTACGAGGTTTTTTTTGCTCAGTCTTGCAGCTCAGATGACAGATAGGTTTGTTTCCAAAATACGAGAGGTAGCGTTTATAGGGCTTTTCATCTCTGCATGGCTCATGCCAGTGAGGGCCAGAGGGTCTGATGGAGGGTGGCCAGAGCAGCAGCAGGTGTAAATCAGCACAGCCTGAACCTCTGCTGCAGAGTCAGCCCTCCCTTCCCTGCTCCTGATGACTCAACATTCTCAGGCGCAGATTTTGTGCCTTCTACAATAGGCCAATTGATTGGGTCCAAGCATGATGGGAGGGAAGACAGTGCAGTGAAGCGTCCTTAGCTTACGTGCTCTATGTGTAGGAAACAACAGCATCACGCTCTCCAAGGCTGAGCTTCAAGCTGCATAATTGGCTGCTGTTTTACAACCCTCCACAACCCAGGCCCTGTCTCCTGCATCTGGGAGCCTCCCTGCCCCCACAGAGTGAGAAAACTATCTGACTCCCATCCCTGACCTTCCAGAGGAGTGCATCTGGCATGGGGAGAGTCACGGGGAGGGACAAACTGCAGCACAGCTCTTCAGGCTGCGAGTGTGTGTGCGTGTTCTTCAGCACCTTGCAGGGCCTCATGTTTGTCGAGCCCTGTGACCAGAAGGCACGTCTCTGCTTTGTGCCACTGTTTTGCCTCTGCCAGCTGCGCTCCCTCCTTTCTCTTCATCCTTATGCAGGGTCTTGGCCCAGCCATGTTGGAGGTATCTCAGCACTGTGAGACTGTAGTGCTCTATTTCCATAGCACATTATTCTCCTTTCCAGTCTTTGACTGCTACCCCAAATCAGGCCTCTGTAAGGGCCTGGACCCAGAAGTCTCCAGCCTTAGAAGGCAGAAGAACTACCAATATAGAATCATAGCATTTTGGGTTGAAAGTGACCTTAAAGATCAACCAGTGCCAACCCCCCTGCCATGGACCCTCCCATT
>JAYRBT010000177.1:15295076-15362934 GCA_036023395.1 Myiotriccus ornatus
AGAATCATAGCATTTTGGGTTGAAAGTGACCTTAAAGATCAACCAGTGCCAACCCCCCTGCCATGGACCCTCCCATTTGACCTGGCCTTGAACACTGTTGGGGGAGGACATCCAGAATATGTGGTTTTCAATTCTCAGTCACAAAAACTGTCATTTCAATCAGTGTTCTGGAATTTCAAAGTCCGGATTTTTGAGGGAAAACTTTTCTTGGAGGGGGAAGTATGTATGAATTTTTTTTTGTTGTTAGATGTGCTCCTTAGCGGAGTCTCCCCCATTCAAAAATGCCCACCAGTGAAGGGTTACAGCAGCACTGCCTTCAATTCTACAGGGGCAGGAGGGTGTAGCTTCAGCTCTGGCAGCCTGCAAGATCCTTAAAGAGATGTCCCGCCTGGAGACTGAGACCAAAGCAGCCTGTATAATGAAAGAGGCCAAGTATGAGCAGCTCGCTGTTGGTAAGTAATGGCATCTTTTGAATGGCGTAGAAAATTTAAGAAGTAACTGCCATTGGAAGGCAAGCAAGTGAAAAAAATACTGTCTGAGTTGTAAAAGGTCAACTCTCATGAATAATTTAACAGCCTTGCAGCACAGGGAGTCCCAAACATTCAGATACCACAGAAAGACTTAAAACCCAATCATCTTGGAAAAATCAGTGATCCAAGACTGGCCCCTGCAATGCATGGAAGAAATTACTCTCCTTCTGCTTGTTGATATTTTAAGTGTCTGATCTTAGTACAAGGGTTTCAGTGATGTGGAAGACACAATAACCAAAATGCTTCCAGGCTCACAGCAGCCCGGTTTTCCTGCAATATCAAGCTTGCTCTGTAAGGGCCACTAAAGCAACAAGTTTTAAGGTTTGTCATTGCTGCTAAAAATAATTTGAGATTACCTCATCCAGAAGAGGGCTAACTGCACTGCAAACTGCAGTGAGGCTCAGACTGGTTTTGCAGCAGACAAGCTGCCCCTCCCTGCAGCAGTAAAGCATCCAGGCATCTGCAATGCCAGAACGCTGAGCCCTTTCCCCTTTGCCTGGTTTAGAAACAGATGTCTGCACACAAGCTTCTCTGCTGATCTGACTTCAGTCCAACTCGTACCTGGGGGTAGAACTGCTGTGAACAGAGGGCTTTAAAAATACGCCACACACTAACAAATGCAGAGGCTCCTCTCCCTTGAAGCCTGTACATCAAGTAGCTGAAGGCTCATGCAGGCGTTGCTACAGTATTTATACACAGATCACATTTTCCCTTCTTGTCACAGGGCCATTATTATTTACAAAAATTAGATTCAGGTTCTCGTATAATCACAGGACTCAAGTAATTTAGTCATAGAATTACAGGGCCTAATCCAGGAGTCTGCTCCTTGGCTTTGATAAGTATTAGATCAGATCCTCAATTTTAATTTCTGGCCTGGAAAATTCTGTCAATATCACATAAACAAACTTTCTTTAAGAATGATAAATACCACATCACCTCCAAAAGATGTCTGTATCTTGGCTTATTTTAAGTGCACTTGATCCTTTCTCCAGCCCTCACAGTGTAACAAGATGTAGGCTGGCTTAGGTACTGAGATAATCAACCGAATCAGTAGAATGAAACAGGCAAGAAGCCAGATCTTGTCTAATGAGAAAATCTTGACTTTTTTGGACTGTTTATCCTAGTTTCTAAGCTCCAGGACCAGTTTCTCTGGAAACAACTATGCCATAACACCCTAGCAAGTCTAATATTGTTTGAAGTCAAATACCTTTGTGTTAAAAAAGGATTTGTTGTCTACAAGCCAAAGCTGAGCTGCTCCTTTTGTTTAGTCAGGAGAGTGGAGACAGAATGGCAACTCATCCTTCAAAGTGTAAGCGGATCACCCAAGAGATACAGTTTTGCTTGATATTACCTAAAGCTCCACGTGAAGCAGCTACAGAGGAGAGACTGTAACAAATATTGACATGTTTCCAACAAATTGCTTATGCTGTCTGAAGATGAAAGAAAAAAAAAACAAAACAAAACCCAGAACAAAACAAACAAACTAAAAACAACAAAACCAAACCAAACCAACAAAACCCACACAAAACCCAAACCCCAGACCTGTCAGAGGCCCTGTGCGGAGAAGGGAGCATGCAGATAAAAAGAGGTAAAAGAAAAGTTCTGAGAGATTTACTCAGTTTTTCTGTAATTAGTGGCAATTTTAAGATTACAGTGATTTTTTTTCACCAAGGCAAATCTGTTTCATCTGCCCTCTGCCCCAACACATGTACACACATGCACAAAGCTGTGGTGAGTTATTCTCATGTCCAGCATCCTTCCTCTCTCCCTCCTACCTCCTCTTAGCTCTCTCAGGCTCTTTGCAATTACAGCAGCCTTCCAGAAGTCTCTGGTGTAGCAATGAACATCTGGCAGTGCTCAGGGTTTGCTGCCACTGTGCTGCGTCCTACACACGTTGCCGTCTTGCCTTATATTATTTTTTTTTATTTTTCTTTTAAATTACAAGAATTGTTTGTCTCTGTTTCCTTCATTTGACAGAACTGTTTAGCGAATGCTACCACAACAGTGAGGAGAGAGCATTTGCTCTCTTGGTGAGGAAAAATCAGTACTGGAGCAGAACCACCTGCCTTCAGCTTGCTACAGAAGCAGATGCAAAGTCTTTCTTTGCACATGATGGTGTCCAGGTAAGTTTTATATACCCCCGGGGCTTTTAGTTGGACACAGAAAAGAATAGCACAGCAACTGAACTACACCATGAAATGCATTCCCCTAAGAGCCACTCTTCGGAGAAGGGACTCTCTCCCTAGCACGAAGGGGACATTATACCATGTCCTTACCAAAGCAACACAGTTCCCCCTTTCCCCACCCTTTCATCCAGTTGGCCCACAGACTAGTGTGCTGAGAAGGTTTATCCTTTAATCTTTTGTGTGCTTTTTACTTTTTATTCCTTCCTTGCTCACAGAGAAGCATCAGAAAAGCACTGTAAATCTGCCTGGGGCATGATGAAGCTGCTCCAAGATGTGAGGTAACTCCTTGTTCAGATTCAAGAAAGAACTCATTGAAAAAAAGTTAAATCAAATTACTATCCAGGTTTGGTCTCGCAACCTGAGTTCTCTTTGCACACACAAAGCCAAATTAAGAGTGATGGTGCTTTTAGTTCCCAGTGCCTGACTTGCACTTTTTTAGTACTACAGATGTTGCTGAATTCCATTTGACTTGCTGTTCTTTCCACTGGTCTCTTAATAACTTTTTGCACACTCAACATCTGCAGAAGGACGTGCAGAGCACCTGTTTGTTCTGAAGGTGTTCCTGCTCTCGAGGTTTCCAGACCATCCACTGTCTTAGAAGTCACAGAAAACAGGTGCACTGCATCTGCAAGTATGGGTTTTTGGTGTTAAAGCCATCTTTTGTTTTCTTGACTTTCAGGCCTTCCTGACAAAAATATGGTGGGGAGACATGTCTACAAGCACACAGATCCTGAAGTTAATCTGTGGGTTCTGGTGTCCTTTCCTAATCTACACAAATCTAATAGCATTCAGGTATAAACATAACTATTTGGATGGAAGAGATAAGTAAGTGATGAAAAATAAGCCATAAAAAATATTCAGACTCAAAATTTCTCACCCAAGTGATTAAGACAGTAATATTGTCAGTGTCAAAAGGACTGCTATTAACCAAATCAGTTTTTTATGGGGCTCAGTGATTTCTGCATCCTGTGTTAGTGCCGGTTCTCATACTTAAAAGATCAGTGCCACGGTTTCATAAAGATCATTTCTATTTTGCACAGTCCACAGAAAAGCCTGTTGGAATTCTGTCAGCTCCAGATTCTACACAGTAATATTTAGAATATCTCCAGGTGTAGCATTGTCCGCTTCTTCTAGGTTTAGAGATGCCTGGTTCAAAACTCTGTATCTTTTCAAGGAAAACAGCCATCACAAGGCAGTATTATCAGCCACAAGCCTTGAAAACAATAAGTCAAGCTTAAAAACATAGGACTGACATTAAATCAATTAAGATTTTCAGGGTACTCTTCTGCAGGCATAGTTTTGGAGCTTGTAGTTTTCAGCTTTTTGTCACAATGAAGATGACTTGAATCCTAGGTTTTCTTGAAAAAAAAACCACACAAAAAAACCCCACAAAAAACAACTAACCAAAAAAACCCCAGAAAATAAAAAAGAGTGGCCAAGATGCTCAGATGGTCGTAAAAAATACAGGATCTGAAACTTTAAGTAAACCTCATAACATTCATAGAATCTTATACAAATCATCAGAATTGACACTATGGAATGACATGTTATTATGAAATCTGTGCTTATTAACTGTTAAACTACATAAAAAGCAGGAGGAAAAGTTGTTTGGCACTGCTGACTTAAGACTTTCATTTTGCCAGTATGACTAAAGATGACCTTCTTGCCATACTGGCTGCCAGATTCACAAATTAATTTAATGTGATATTTTGGCAAAGTTTTCATGGAAAAGTTTAAATTATGATCCATAATCAAAGTAATCCTTTCAAATTTTCCATTTTTTGGCCTCCTTCACCTGTAAATGCAGGAATCGACACGTTCTCTACTGCTTCTGGCATTTCCTCTCTTAATTGCTACTAAGAGTAACTAGGAATGGAGAATTGGGCTATTGTCTTCTAAGACTGAATGAAGGGTTTATTTCTGCTCAAATCACAAGTAATTTGAAGAAACTGAGCATCCTGCTCCATTTTTGTGAAGCATGACAATTATCACTTCTCTGAAACTTGTGGGTGACTTCAGCCTTCTCCTTAAAAATAAACAGAGTTTGTAAAGGTAAGGATTATGCATTATGTGCTAGCTTCCCAGTGGAGCAAGTCCACGATAGGTACATGCTACAAGTTCTGTATTAATGCCAATTTAGGAGTGAAAAATGACTAAGCATTATCTTTCAACTAATGAGTTTATTTCCTTACAGTGAGGAAAAACAATCAAAGAATGAGCCAGAGCCATCAAGAGAGCTGGACAGTTTGGATACAGAGAGGACTCTGTTTTTTTCCAAGGAAGAAGATAGGTAAGTTTAAAATCATTAGTTAAGATAACTCATATGACAACAGGCACAAAACAGGACATTTCTCGTGGATTAGTGATTGGTTAATGATCTAAGGAGCAGCTGAAGAACTAAGAAAATCATTACTCCTCAGAAAGTGCTGTGCCCTCTGATGGCTGCTGTTGTTGCTCTCTGAAAGGAATATAGAAAATAAACAGGGATATAGCACTGCTTTAAGGAGACACCACTTTACTTGTTCTGATCAGGTAATTTCTGCAGAACAAGGGATCTGCTTAATACCTTGGGAATCAAATAGCATTTCCTGACATTCCCTTTAGCTCAAGATGGCTGGTATACACAGGATTTTAGGAACCTATCATATTACTGAGCTGAGCAGAAAGAAGGTTCTCAGCCAAGTCTTACGTTATTTGAGTACATCACTTCATGCTTTCCTACCAAGGCATACTTGCACACATCAGTAGTGGGGAATTTTATATTGAGTTGGCTTCTCACCATTCTAATGCTCTTAATTTACATTTTTAAAGATGAGCCCTGAGGAACCTTATGAGGGAGCATCACACAAATGGGTGACTGAGCACACAGATTTTGTCAGTTGCTCCCAGCCACTCACAGATCTGTGATTCAGAACTGAATCCCACTCTATACCTCTACCACACACACCCCCCATGCCAAAACCCAGGAGACAACAAGGACTTAAGTCAGGATAAGCAGCTTTTGACTGGTACAGAGCCCTCTTAGTGGTTAAATAGTGCTAAATAGCCACTTGTATTAAGCTTTCCCATGATTTAAAGAGAACTTCAGAAATATGCGAACAATGGTAAAGAGAGGAAGCATCATCTGCAGTATGAAGTCCTGGATCAGGTCAGAGTTATTAGGTTCTGTTTTTACTTCTGGCATTTAACTGCTGGTATATTGGAGAAAATCATTAGTTCTTCTCTCTCCCTCCCTAACCTATAAAATAGGTGTAAAAGCATCTGCCTCTTGGGAGCTATTTGTAAGCAATATCATAAAGCACTCCCATATCCTGAGTGCAGCATGGTTTGGTCATTACATTGTGTGTTCCAATTGCTATCATCTTAGCAATTTATTTTAACAAGGAGGCTCTCTCCCTCCCAGATCTATTTCAGCATCTTACAGTAAAACTGCAATTATCTGTTTATGATATTAGCCTGTTACCGTGGGAATGTATCTTATGATGTCATAAATTAAGAGATAGTACAGAATCAGGCACATAGAAAAGATTAGCTGCAAGGAGAATTTTTTCCTTGTGACAAATGTATTTAATAATTAGCAAGACTGTCAGAGGAAATTAAAAAGCAGTGAAGAATCATTGTTTATTTTCTGTGAAGTGAAATTGAAAACATACCCTAGTGTGCACATCCTTTGTTGGAGATGACACCTCTCAGAGTCAGAATCACAAATTAAAGATCCAATAACATCCTTAGCTTACACAGGAGAGCATTTTATGTGGAAACAAATCCTCACACTAAGATCAAATTGCTATCAAATACAGGGAACTTGCATTTTCTGCACAGGATAATTTCCAATGGCAATAGATACCAGTTCATGTTGCGAAACACAGAAAAACAACTGTAGATCTACAGGTCAAATTTCCCTTTGGTTACCAAAATACTTGCATAATTCCGCAATACTCAAAGACTACCTTAATACATCATTTATGAGGTCAACTCTTTTTTGCTAAACAGCTTCTACATTGCATTTTGGTTTTTTTGCAATTTACTCTAATTTAATCATAAAGGGCAAGATGACAGTTGTGCAAAGGACTGAAGTATTCCTTCAGTAGTTCTATCAGACTCCAGCAAGGATAGTCAAGATGCTTAGTATGATCCAGCACTCTGAGACTGCGTCAAAAGTTTAAAATCACAACAACGACAAGAACTTCTGCATTCAAACACTGCAAGAAAATTTTAGAATCAAAATAATTAAGAACGGACTCAAAAACTACATTGGTCATTTTCTTTTCTTTCCTATTATTTGGGATGATAAAAAGAAATTAGCCCCCTTCCCCCTCTCCTTGTGTATTTGCAGTGTTTGCAGTACATGCTGAAACACAATGAGATTACAAATCAAATTAATACAATTAAACTGAAATAACCAGAATGTGCATTTAAGTCTGATGTGACTTTGTTTTTCAAAACCTTCTTTTTGATTTGAAATATTTCTGCTATGGTAATGTGGTTGCTTTGACTTCTATAGCCTTCCTCTTTGCCACCCCCAGCATCTGCCTCTTACAAGAAGCTTTATATAGAATAATATTGAGCCTATTCCCATGAACTAATTTTAGGAAATTGTCACAAGCCTATATTTTTTTCCACTTGCAGAGGAAATGCTAAATTGGAAAAACAGAACCCTTCTGAAAACACAGCGTGGGCAACATTCATGTTTACCCGGTGGAGAAAATTCTGGAGTGCCCCTGTAACTGTATTTATGGGGAATGTTATAATGTACTTTGCTTTTCTGTTTCTATTTACTTATGTCCTTTTACTGGACTTTAAACCACCTCCACCTGAAGGTCCATCTGTTAAAGAAATTATACTATACTTCTGGGTGTTTACCCTTGTCTTGGAAGAGATCCGACAGGTAAGGGACCTACATCACCTTAGAAATAACACAGTAGAACTTGCAGCAATTTTTTCAATAGACCTGCAATCTGTATAAATGTACAAGCTTGAAGATTTCAAGTGTCAAGAGCAGATTTATACAGGTGAACAATACAGAACTTACCTTATCCAAAACATCTCATCTCTCTCCCAGAGCAAGCTCTTCCTCCACCACATAAACCTATAGCTCCATCTCTGTTTTTTCCATCTTACTCCACCTGCAGCCAAGTCAAGTGAGCTGCCAACATTCAGAAATTCTTCACTTTACAAAGTTGTTTTCCGATTTCCCTCTGCAGAACTAAGTAGGTCCTCCCACCACAAATAATGTAATTTGGAAGTTATAGTCTACACCTGGTAACACAGCAGACAAATCTACATCCTTTTAAGAGATTCTTCCCCACTGGGGACTGTTTTAAAAAACTCAAGTAAATGGATTCAGATTATTTGTGTTTTTCCTAAAATACTGCTCAATGCAAAACATTTGCAGATCTATTCTGGGTTTGCTTTTCTTTAAAAAAACAAACAACCAAACCCACCAATCCTCAAAACCCTTCTCAATTACTCTCCCATTCCTGGTTTTGGAGTGTCCTCAGTTTAACAACTGAAATAATGTGTTAACAATGCTGCTAGTCTGTTGCCAACTGTGAGTGCATAAAGGTGTTCTCTTTAGACAGAAAAAAAGCAGTTGCAATTGTTCACTCTGAAAGAACCAATAGGTGTTCATTATTTAAGCAAAAGGAACAGGAGAGGGGATCCCAGTTTATTACAATTTATCTGAAATTGTGCAGCAAGGCTATAACTAGAGGAAGACATGGAAAATATCTGGATCAAAGAACATTTAATTATAAACCTGTAAAACATGAAGATTTCCAGGCTAAAACCCAATTAAGAAACCCAACTCCTTGTCTAAATAATCAAATCTGCCCTTACTGACAGTTTCAGTACACAAATGCAAATCTGTTCGTGCTGTTTCGATAGCAATGTCTAGAAAATGAACTTTGCCTGGAAGTTGTTGTATTGTTTAACAGCTTGAATGTTGACTTAATCATAAAATGGTTTGGGTTGGAAGTGACCTTAAAGATCATCTGATTCCAAAACCTCCTGCCATGGATAGGGACACCTTCCACTAGACCAGATTGCTCAAATCCCCGTCCAACCTGGCCTTGAACACTTCTAGAGCTGGAGCAACCACAACTTCCCTGGGCAACCTATTCCAGTGCCTCGCCACCCTTAAAAGATTTTCTTCTGTAAAAATCTTAAATCAGGCCTCAAAAATTCTGAAGACTATTACCACAAGAATAAAAATATTTTTTCTATTTTTATCCAGCTTCTGTGCTTTAGGATGGTAAACTGAGCTTATGTTTTCAAGCTTTGTTTTTCCTTATTACATTAGGAATTTGGTTTTGTTTTTTTTTAATGAAAGAGAGAAAGGAAATGGGTATTATGTTAAAGCTCACAATGAAATAGTGAAACAGGTTAATAACTGATTATTTCCCTTTTTCAGAGTTTCTATACAGATGAAGACACAAATTTAATGAAAAAATTTAAACTGTATTTGGAGGATAACTGGAATAAATGTGATATGGTTACCATCTATCTATTCATAATTGGGGTAACCTGCAGGTAAATATTTGTTCCATGTGATGTGGTCAGCATCAGTAGCAAGGGCTATGTATATCAGCTGACATCAGTGTCTCATGTGCACATGAGGACGGGCTGTGACACTTATTTCTACAAACTTTGAGACATGTTTCTGCAATAGGAGCCTCTAAAATTCTGTTGAAATCATAGATATTACTCCAGAGACCACAAAAAGACATATTGATATATTCAAATACATGTACTGAAAAGCTCTGCTTTGTGTGTTTGTTTGTTTTTGGAAATCACTTTTACTCAAGTTGTAATGTTTTTATTTCTTTTTTTAATAAATCTCATTCAAGCCAAGAGAGACAAAACAGTGTTCCTCCATCTTTTGGCTGTTTCTTATCAATGTACAGACATTATGTCAAGTTCCTCTTACAGGCTTATGCAACCACAGCCCCAAAACCTTTTCCTAAGTAGGCTGTGTCCTGAACCTTAGTGTTGTATTTGAGAAAATGCTTCTCAGCAGTATTTGTGGAGATCTGATATTTAATTTCATGTGTTCTTGCAGGATGCTGAACTCAACTTTCCAAGCCGGCCGCACAATACTTGCCATTGATTTTATGGTGTTTACACTTAGACTTATACATATTTTTGCAATTCACAAACAACTTGGACCAAAGATCATAATTGTGGAAAGGATGGTAAGAGTGCAGTCTCTCTTGGATAAATACCTGTGCCTTCTAAGAAATGGAGAGTAGGAAATCTTCTCTTTAGAAAGGAAATCAGTTTATAATCTATTTTTAAGGCTTGTTATTTTGCATATTACCCTAAATATTAGATGCAATGTTTGAAATAGATCCCTCTAAAGAGCTCTGTAGTGTAATAAGTTGGTCCAAGTTTACTAATCCTTGTACCTTACCTAATAATTTATACTCAGATTGGGCAAACAAAGAGCAGAGAACCTTTGAATTACTGGTCTTCCTCCTACTTCCTAAGCTGTCTGTATCCAGAGGAAAGACCTCAGACAGATGACAGGCCATGCACAGAAGGGCAGGGCTTCCACTGATTGACTCTGCTCCGCCTTGGGAAACAGATCATGCTTTTTTGCGACAAGAGTGAAAAAAAAAAAAACAAACATGAAAAAGGGTAGTTACAAATTTTCCACAGGAATTATTTTTACTTGTACTTTTTAGCTCCAAGTTACAATGAAAACATACTAGTACTTTGTAAGCATATGTTGGAACATGTTGATAAAATATTTTTATTTATTACCACTCTACTGCAGGAAAAGAGACATTGGGACTACAGCTACTGTGCTTGGATATGCATTGGTATATTGAAATAGCTTTTTATTTAGGCAAGTTAATCCTCTAGGTCAATTAGCTCATGCTAACCGATTAACAGAGTTCATCTAATTGTAAGTGCTATTATAGAGTTACAAATATTTGATTTGTGACTCACAGCAGAACTCAGTAAAAGCTCTACAGTTTAAACAAGGCTATACATTGAATAAACATAACTAGCAAGCTGTTTGGATTTGTCTACAAATGCAGTAAATGGAATTCTAACATGACATTTGGTTGAAGTAGCAAAAGGGTAAATGGCAAATAAATATTTACTCTTGATCATTATCCAGCATACTTCTATTGTAAGGGAACAAGTGAGATCTACAGCTCCTAACCCTTTCTTTGCCGCATACCAAGCTAAACCAGGGCTTTGAACAAGTACATTGACATGTCTACTTTGTTGGCATCTGAAGTCACACAAGATATCACACGGATTGAGAAGATCCAAATAACATAAACAGCAGCCTAGACAAAACCACAACATGAGACCGTTCATATTCCCCCCATCCAAGCCAACACAATGCCTTAGCTTGGGTACACTGAACCTTACATCAAATGAAAGAACAGTGAAAGTTACTTCAGTAGAGGAAACCTTTTTTAAAGGTTCATCAAAGGGGTTCAAGCAAGATCATTTCCTTTACTTAAACAGAGAAGCAATCCAAGATGATCTCTTACTGTTTTTCTTCTTTATAACCTTGCTACAGAATTGCTGAAGCAGGTCTGGTAGATTTTTAATATGACAGAACAATGCCAGAACAATGCCCATTCATAGAGAGACTGCAGATAGGAAAACAATATATCCATACCTGCCACTGCTCTCACATTAGCATGGCACAATTACAGTCATGCAGCATTGCTAAATTTGAAATCATCCAGAAAACAAAAGAGAATGATGAAAGTCAGAGAGACTGTCTTGCCTGGTTTAGAGACCCTGTTTCTTATTAGAACTCCAAGAAGCATCCTGGAGGTCTGAAATGCCTATGCTTTTGGGTAACTGTACAATCCAATAATCTAATTGAAATGAATCTACAGTCCCTAATGAACTCTGTCAGATTAGATGGGAAGAGGATGAAGTGTTCCTCTTCCACCAGGGAAAAATTATTGCACTTGAAATGCATATTAGATTTTTTTTTTAAGTAAGTGTTTTAGGATTCAATTACTTCTGCTCCTGTAAAGAAACACAATGTTTAAAAGCAGGAAGACCTGAAAACAATCCTTTAGATGCATCACTTAGCTTGAAAACTGAAGACAGAGGCAACCTGATCCTTGCAGACTTCACTGTCTGCTCTCTCAGTGGTTCAGTATTCATCAATGAGCAGGATTCATCAATTACCAGGATTCTCTGCTGCAGCAGAACTCTTGTAATTGGCAGTAATGCAGTCCATAGTACTGAAATATCTCACAGAAAACATGCATTTAAAGATACAGTGAGATTGACTTAAAAGATAAAACGTGTTTCATTTTTAACTGTTAGATGATTGGAAAGCAAGGTTTTAGTTTAAAACATGTCTTTATCTAAATGAGCTATCAAAGAAAAATGCTTATTACAGGCCAAGAGAAATATGAAAACAGCAAGGTCAGGAGAGGAATTCTGTGCCTGGAACTGTATCGTATTCCACCTCCTTTAACCTAAACAAGCTTGTAAAGAAACAGAATTATTTGGACCATATTCATACAGAAAGACTACTGTTCTTTGACTATGGAATCACAGTCACTGCTCCTTTTCTCCCCACCCCCTCTATTTTTCAGATGAAAGATGTTTTCTTCTTTCTGTTCTTCTTGAGTGTGTGGCTCATTGCCTACGGTGTGACAACTCAAGCTCTACTTCATCCCGATGACAGACAAGTGGAGTGGATATTCAGAAGGGTGCTTTATCGTCCCTACCTTCAGATATTTGGCCAGATTCCACTGGATGAAATAGACAGTAAGCAAATTTCTTTCCCCCTAACTTGGCCTTTTTTAATGCACACTTCTGATTAGAGCATGGAATTCCCTCCAAGTATTGTCTCTTTTTATTTTATTTTACTTTTTTGTTAATCTTTGTCCTACGGGACAAAGTTTTCACATTACTATGACATAAATAGTTTATTTTCAAAGAGATAACATGCATTGTGGAAGTACAATAGACCATAAGGGCAGGCCCTATTTAGACAAGATTCTCTGAAATATTCACACAAGGATTTGCAGTTTTAAAAGCTGGCATACCTCCTTTCACTTCGATCCATTTCCATTCAGTTTACCTAGACCCAGATAACCCTGTGTAAACTGAAATAATAGCACCTCCATACATTTTGGCAGTAGTTTAACGTGACAGTGTTAAAACAGTACTGCTCTGCCCATAAGCAAACACTTATATTTTAGAATAAATATTCCTCTAAAGCATTTATTTACTCTGTAGATAAAGCTGCCCAAATCAAATAAAGGTAGTAATTGCTTATGTGCAACATTGCAAACAAAGCAACATAAAAATAATCACAAGACAGAAATAATTACACATAAAAGTTCAAAGGTAACATTTCTGATAGTCAAGCACGTGAAATACATAAGAGGTCATCTCCTAAAGAAGTCTGAAGTAACACCACAGCATTTAGCCAGAACAACAGTGCTAAATGTCAGTGGCAATAATGAAGTAGGATTCAAACTTAGAGTAATATAAATGGAACAAAAAAAAATCCCATACACAGAAGCAAACTGGTAAGCATTCTTTCATGTTCACTCTGCTTAATAAGAAAAAACATGTCTTAGAAAAGCCAAAAAAGTGTGAGTGAGACAAGAGAGCAGGGGTGTGCTTCATCTCACTTAGTTTTAAAAGCCTATGGTGTAAGCACGCACAGCACAATCAGTCACTGTTATTTCCATTAAAGTAATTGGAGAGACAAATATTTCTGGAATAGGATTCACCTCATTTGGAAAAAGGTCACATGTAGCATTCCCTAGAAATGTGTGTTTCTCTCCATTGAAATTCCAAATGGTGTCTTCACCTGGATAGATAACAGGCTAAAAGAAACAGAAAAAAAATAATCAATTGTATGGGCAGCTTCCTGAAGGGAGTAATTTGTTCTGAGAACCTCTGGGACTTACTCTGTTTAACATCTTTATGAAACATAAGGAAAAGGAGATGGGTAATGAGGAGAACAAAATTTGCTGACAAAACTACATCACTGCATAGTAAAGATGAAAACTGACACCTAAGACATGCAGAGGAGCCCCATGAGTGCTAAATCATCAAATGAAATTCACTGTAGATAAGTATAAGGTGAAAGCAGTTCCAGCCGTGGTGAGCTTTGATGTAACTAAATGCTCTAACGAGTACGACCTGGGGTTATCTGTGGCAGCTGCAAAAAGAATTACTAGTGAAAAAATGGAGAATGAAAAAGTAAATATCATTATGCTACTCCAAATTTGTGGATTTAATTCATAGCTGGAGACAGACTACAGCACTAGGCCCCTAGTCTGATGCAGTAGAACCAGATGTTCTTCCTAGGCTTGACTGCAAGCTCAGATACTTAAAGCAGTTTAAATTTACGAGGAACCCCAATCCCAGTTTTACTGAGTTTTCTCCTCTAATGCACATACCAGCATAAGGACTGTGAAGACACAGGCATGTAGGGGAAGACAAACTTGAAGGTGGTTTGACTTTGAGAACTCAAAACTAGTCTAAAAAGGATCCAGCCCTTTCAATACAATGCCCTTTTTGATGAATGCTACTAAAAAACCCATCTATGACAGCCAGCTTGCCACTAAATGAGCAGCCAAGCTGTGGAGGTCTGCAGTGTCCTAGGGTTGCAAATGTCTTGCATGATAAAGCAATGTCTCTTCATGTACACGACATGATTACATTTTCTCAAAATTAAAGCCATTGGATGTTAGTGCACACAAACGATCTTTCAACTGCAAGAAAGTTCTGTAGCTCAAGCAATCAAAGAACTGCCCTGCTGGGGTAAAGAGAGTCTCGTACTTAAGGTCCTGCTAGTAGTCAACAAGGGCAGTACAAAAATACTACCACAACATTTGGTTTACGCTTTTGATGATTGTAAAATATTCAGAACGAAATTGTGCTAGTGCTCATGTGCAGCCAATATTAAACCTCATTTTAGTAATCAGTATCATCATTGTCCTTGATTTCTATTTTAACAATAAAGGTACTAAATATACACATCCATCCATGTCACTAGTTCTTAAAGAAAGACATCTTTAGAGGTGTTAATTCAGTTTTTATTTGCACTGAAATAGCTATGAAATGCATTACTTCAAACCTCAGGAACAATTTGTGATTCTTGCTATTCTTTGTCGAAAATCAGAGATCTTGGTCAACAAAATGCAAAGCTTTTGTTCCCACACTAAGAGAAACATGTAGCAATAGGATTTGTCAAAACTATTCTTTTATTTCTCTATCTTCCTTTGCAGCATCACGAACGTATCCCAGGAACTGCACATTTAATCCACTGCAGATTCTGCAGGAGAACATACCATCGTGTCCTAATAGCTATGCCAACTGGCTCGTCATACTTCTGCTGGTCATTTTCCTACTGGTCACAAATGTTCTGCTTATGAATCTCCTGATTGCAATGTTCAGGTAAGAGAGATTTCACCACATATCAAGACAGAGGCTGCAAAGGTTTAAGTGAATGCCCACATTTACTACACTGCTGTTGGCTACTCATTTTGGAATACACTTGAAATTTTCCTAATAAATATTATTTGAGGATTGATAGGCAGAATTCCGTGATCATATAGCTCAAGTTCTCGTCATCTTCACTCTAGACACACTGAAGATAAGAAGAAAAGAAGCCTCTTTTACTGCTAAAACGTCAATTAAGCATGCATAGAATGGTCTGGGTCCCTGGCTGTGCTGCAGCACAAGTCTGCAGGTGCAAAGCAGCCATAAACTTGGCAGAGTTAACAGTGGATGATCCGCAGATAAGGGCAATGCTTGTTGTCAACACAGCTAATAATGATTCATTTGGTTGAAGAACTGATGTGGCATGTTTGCTGGTCTTTTCTGAGGAAAATAGAATTATCTTTCTTTAAAAAAAAAAGAAACACAACAAAACCAAAACGAAACAAATATATCTTTTAACATTAGAAGACTGCAACTGCAATTATTTTAATACCTATGAATTTGCACAAACTTTAGATGGAATTAACACTACTTGCTGAGCTTGCTGTTCCTTTTTTAGAGTAAAGATGGGACTGAAGTTTGTATCAATAATCTTTATCTTGTTGTGGTCAGAACAGTTATATACTTTTATTTTCCCCTCCAATTACAGTTATACTTTTCAAGTTGTCCAGGGCAATACAGACATCTTCTGGAAAGTTCAGCGCTACAACCTGATTGTGGAATATCATGGCCGTCCTGCCTTAGCACCACCATTTATCATTATTAACCACATAACTCTGGTTCTCAGAAGACTCTTCAACAAAATGGAACATAAAAAAACCCATCTGGGTGAGTTGCTAACAAACATCTGGCAACAGGAGACCCTGACACTCTCCTAGGACATGGTGCATAGCCAAAACAGAAGAGCAAGTCAGATTTCTTTAAGCCAAGAGTCACAATTTATTTTTAACAAAGAGTGCCGGGAGATGACAAATGAAAAATTAAGGTTTATAATGTAAAGAGTTTCCCACAATGCATTTCGTTATGCATCATAGTTATTACAATACAAAACAGGTTAAAGGGATTTGATTTCTGAAAACAAAGCAATTGATAAGTTTAAAGAATAGCTATTTCATTTGCTCCTGAATTTTAATAATTATTAAGTATGGGTAATCCTATAAACAAATACCAAGTCTAAAACTCTACTAGGATCAGTGGAATTTCCTAATACAGAGACAAGGAGAGAGAACAAGCACTCTTATAGAAATGGTGGTGTCCTAACAGTTATAATTAAAAGGGCAGATGAAGTTGGCTAAATAAAGAAGGGGCTTTCTATCGTGATGGCAAACTTGGTAGTGTCTCATAATAAGCCTATTTACTCCTCATGCACAGGGTGCTGGTGGGCTTTGGAGCAGAACTGTTCTGAGACTAGACCAATTCATAGCCCCCTCACTAAGCTCCCTTTCAGACACACTCCTTCTGGCCAGCAAAGCGTACTGCTGGAGATTCTTCAAAGAAAATAATTCTTTTTTTCTCCTAAGAAAGCAAGTCCATGGAGCATGCAGCAAGTGTGCCCTTTTACCAGTCTCTAGGAAGACGCAAAACTACTATGTTCCATTCAAAACACATGTGTGAAGTTTAGGTCTGTTGTTGGCTTGGACACTGGACAGCAACAACACCAGCCTTTCTGTTTCAAGGTGGAGGGATTTATTCACAGTTTGTCCTTCCTGTTTACAATTGCTCTAGTGAAGAAGCTCAGATGCACTTTAAGCTCTGCTCATTGAATACTTTGAGGCTAAAATATGATGTCCATTAAGCTTGTAAATGAGTTTAAATGAAACCCAAGAAATTGGTTATGCTGTTCTCTAGAAAATTCAGGAGTCATATCTAACTGCGAAAAGGTTTACTGCCTGCCATCACAAGAAAAAAAGGTACAAAATACTTACTTTACTTCATTTTCATAACATGACTGCTGCAGTTACAAAGGGTCTGCAATGATAAGACCTCACTTTCCTTTAGCCTATCAGCCTGTCATTGCTAGTAGAACAGAACAGGGAGTTAAATATAACTCTTAATTTATTTTCCCTACAGAAAGAGATCTTCCAGTGGGCCTAGATCAAAAAATCATAACATGGGAGCTGATGCAAAAGGAACATTATCTCATAGACCTTGAACAAGAAAAGAAAGAAAGCAATGAAGAAAGGCTGAAGGCTACATCCAATAAGTATGTTATTCTGACCCATAGTAAGTGTAACTTGCAAGTCCAGTTTTGAATGAGATGAACATTGAAGTGCTTGTAAAGCTTATACGAAGGATCCAACTGGAATGCACTTAGGAAATACACAGTCCATGAAAAAATGTGAGAGGCCTCCATCACTACATTACTAGAAGAGTTTTTGTCACTCTTGAAGTATGTGCAATTATAGACCTGTAAGTTCCAGCTAAATCTGCAGTCAAGTTTAATAAAAATTAAATTCATGAAGAAATGGTGGAAAAACCGTTCGTTTGCTATGCTGCAGCACATGTACTTTCATCCCCTGTAGGAATGCAATGCAACAGAGGCTTTTGAATGAGGCTTTTTAATGGCTTAGACTTTTGAATGGAAGGTTAAGATACCTTGAATTACCCCCAGCCCACAGATGCAGAAGAACAAATATTTATGGCTTTATGGCATGACTGAGTCTCTATTTATGTACTTCTATAAAACGTCTCCCCACTAAGAATATCACTTAAATTCGTTTAGTATGCTAAAGTCCTAAGTTAGTATTCAGAGGTTTAAACCTTTCAGTGAGACACCAAGTAGTTTTATGCAGGGGAAACAGAAACATCTAAGGCAATACAGAAAGCCAGACAGCAGAGCGCTCTTTAAAGAAGTTTTTAACACCTGTTCCAGCTGTTTCCTCTTATAATAAAACTGACTTCAAATAGAGGCACAGTGGGTGTGAAAGCTACCATAAGAAGAAAGTTCCATGGAAATGTTCTTGTGCTGTCTGCTTTCTTTCAAAACAAACCTCCGTCTAACTCATAGAATAGCTGGAGACCAGAATAGTGTCCTTACGTATTCTTCTCCCTCTAATTTACATGGAACCTTAACTCATAATAATTTAGAATGATTATATTGGTTTAAGCTTTATTCTCAAAAGCAGATCACTGACAAACCCTAGGAGCAAGAGTTTCATTGTTCAGACAAAGCAATAAATATGTGTGTAATTGCTTTCAAACAAAGGGCACTATTATATTCTTTTCTAGCTTTAAAGCCAGAATGATTTAGAGATGGTACATTGTAGGTGAGGTTACTTCTTGGAGTGGAAAATTGAGGATCTGTCCAGCTTCACAGTATTTCAGGTATAGAGAAGAGATTTAGATGAACATCACCAAACCCATGGCTTTTTATCTTTCCTCTTAGGTGGTAGCGCTGTGTTTTTGAAATCGTGAAACCCTTAGAAACTGATTCTTTGAACTTTGCACTGAACCAATCTCAAAATGCATTAGACCAGCCCAGCAGCAGGTTTTTCATATTGATGTGATTGGAACGTAATCTGTTGGAGGGAAACTTTGAATTAAGTAGCTAGGAGAAACCGGAGAGGGATTTGCCAAGCCTATGGGGAATCAGATGCTAAGAATAAGGAACTGACGGGAGAAGTGGTAAAGGATGCAGAAAGCATGTGGATAATTCCATTATTTGGAGGCACTATGTGGAAGTTCCCTACACAATCCCCTTGGACTGCATGAAAAAACGGATTTGAATATCAAGCCAGTTCTGAAAAATGAAACCTTGTGTAAATTTTAAGTGGGTTATCTCTCCTGTGTAGGTAGGAAATACTGTGGCCTCAGTTTTCACACTAGGATCAGTTCCCATTTGGTACAGGTGGGAGAGCCACATGAGAGGCTGAAGAGATAGAAGGCTCCTTTCTGCTGCCCTTGATTTCCACAGCAGCTGGGACTAAGTGGCCCTCACCAGAAGCTGAAGGGCTGCTCTGATCTCTGTCAATTTATGAGTCCCTGAGCAACAGGTGCATGAGAGTGTTTCAGAGATTCTGCTCTGGCCAATAAATACTTCCGGGAACACTTCAAAAGGACAAGACTTTTAGGGGCCTCTGGGATGTCTGAGCAGCACAGAATGCAGTGAGGGGCCATGGCTCTAGTAAGTTACACGGGGTTTGTGTTTTACGATTCCTTCTGAGGCTTTTCCTTTTCGCTCAGTGTGTTCTGCTTCGTTTCCACAGGGTGGATAATTTGTCGAAATATTTTAGTGGGTTGAAAGAACAAGAAAAACGGTTTAAAGTTCTGGAAGCCCAGGTAAGTAATAGTTTTATAGCCATTTGGAACAGCTTTAGGATTTCAACATATTTCTCTCATTTAAAAGCGGTTTGGCAGACCCTATTTAGGGACAAAGGGAAGGAGAAATGGATCTGTGTGATGGTTTCACATTCCTTATTGTTTTCTGTCTGGTGATATACATATGTAAAGAAACATTTCTGACTACTGGTAGAAAGGAGCAAAGGGAATACAGCATTTTTTGCTCTCTCTGCTAGTTTACTTGAAAAGTGGTTAATTCCTTTGTTAAGGATGCTTCTGGAATGAAATCCTTCATCTTCCCCCCCTTCTCAGTCTTCTCCTAACCTTTCTTTCTCTAAAACTGTCAGCTTGGAAAATACCGCTGTTCTGTCTAATCTGACCTAATCTTCATGCACATCAGTTTTTCTAATTTTCTCAGATACCAGGTACGAGCATCTCAAAGGGAAGTGTCTAACATACAAGCATGAAACGCAAATAATAGCAGGAAACCCTGTCTTTCGCTTCTGATGACAAACCCTTGAAATATAAACAAACATTTCTTAATCAGCCTGAAAATGCTCAGCATTACCAGGTGCTATGCAGCACAGCTGCTATTGTTTTCTTTATCTCTACACTCTCCAGTGTAATTTTGGCCTTGCTGAAAGTTCCTTATCTTAATACTCCTGTTACAGTTTCCCTTCCCCCTCTTATCCATTTTATGGCTTCCTGAAAAAAGTCATGTTATGCAGGTCCAACAGGAACACACAAGTAACACTTTGGTAAGTTTGTGCCAGCTTGAGATAACGCAATATACTCAGAAAAAAAGGGAAGATATCTAATCAGTACCTATTTTGTAGATTTGTTATTGTACAGCTGTTATCTCCTCAATGGCAGAGGTCTTAACCAAAAAGAACCTCCTGAGCACCCAACCAGCTCCAAACTATACATGTAAGTACTGAAAATAGTTATGGATAAGCTAATTAATACAGTTGAACAGTGTAGTTAAAAAAAAATGCAAGGGGATAGAAAGGATTGGAAAATAACCACAGAAGGAGATACCTAAGAGTAATGGGAATATAAGGAAGGAACAGAATACTAATACTTCAGAATGAAAAAAATCACCTTTTGCAAAATACATTTAAAAGCTTTGGGAAAAGGACTGTCGCTTAGTGTGAGTTAGAATAATCTCACCCAACTTCAAGCACATAAACAAGTATCTATTTGCCACAGAGGATTTTCTTGGGGGTTTCTTGAGTCAGTGAGATAGTCCTACTGAAGTATTACCAAAATATTTAATATGGATAACAGTAATCATTAAAAATAAAAATTGAGCAAGTCTTCTACTTTGTTTTAAGGATCTTGTTCAGTGTCCCAGGGTTCCTCTATTTGGACTTTAGAACATTAGAGACAGAAAAGGCTATTTCTCAGCCACTGCAGGATATCCAAAACAGTAAAGACTTTGGATGTTCTTAATGATCTATTTCAATATCTACCTATTGCTGTCTATTACACAAAATATCCTCCAAAACCCATAAACTGAACATCTATATACTACAGGGGAAAAAGAAGTAACTGGATAATTCAACAAAGTTGTGACATGACAAGACCTCAAGTCACTCAGACTTGAGCTAACCTCAAACTTTACTTAATTCTGTCAGAAGCTTATAAAACCCTTACGTGAATTGATTCATTATCAGCATTCAGTAGGAAAACCCATCCTGTAGCAGGCTCCCCAGGCATTTTAATACCGTAACTGCATAAAAATCAGAAACTTAAATAGCTGAAAAATAAACCTGTGTTTATCATTTACTGATCAAATGCAAAGTAACAGAATCTACAGTATCTTTTTTTTCAACATTTTAAAGTTTTGTAAGCAATTACTATTATGTTCCCTTTCTCCTAAGGCTTTTAAACAAACACATGACTTTTACAACTCTATTAGGTGTGATGAATGCCAACACAGGACGGCCTTTGCCAGAAAGAAGTGAAAGAGAAGAGCATGCAGATCAGTTCGAGAATGACATTGCATACATCGATAATTAAATTTATTCTTATTTCTTCAGATTAAACCTTCTGTCCTACTGAACTACTGCAGAAGTAAAATCCTGATCTCATGAAGGCCTAAGGGCCAGCTCTCAAAGCCTTTACAGTGAGCACTGTCAGTGGTTGACATCACTGAGGATTTCATGATCTTCCTCCTTTAATTTTTGGACTTTCTTTGCCCCTGCTCATAGAGTGGTTTTCTGCAACACCATTCCACAGACAGCACTAAAAGCTTTCTCCTCCAGGGTGACTCTACCACTTTTTTTTCCAAATACGATCTGCCTTCTGTTGTCCAAGTATCAGACCCTCAATCCATCGTCATCACTGCCAATTTCCACACTTCTCTGTTTAAGGGAGGGTCCCTTTGGTAGGGTGATCGTTTACGCACTAAGAAACCAAGCCCCTTCCTTGGCCAAGAAAGGAAGCTCTAACATCTGAGTTGCTTAGAAAGGAAATCATGAAATATTTTCCACAGGAAAGGGCCTGGGATACTGAACTATTACAGTCCATACAGTTCCTGCAGTTTCTACAACCCTTAAACAACTGCATTCACTGTCTTCTCTTCCCATGCTGGCTGCTGTGAGGTATTCCTTTGCTGGTATTCCTTACTGAGAGCTCCTCACTCATTCCCAGAAACTGGAAGCTTATTGCTTGATCCTCAAGTGTGCAGTGGCTTGCACTCACTTCCCAAACACAAAGTGGGTGACTCTCCCACAGTCAGACCCCCAGCTTCTGCCACTTATTTTTTTGTTCTAATGCCCGATCACGAATGCTGCCAGCTTCCTATTGTAAAGGAGCCTTTGCCCTGCACCACACCGCATGGAATGCTGCATCCACACCTAAGTGGTTTTCTGATTACATTTTACTTTTCTCTCTCAAAGGTCAGGGGGAAAAAAAAAAATCACTAGGAGACTTTAAAATGAGAATGTGTACCAAGAATTATCCCATGAACTAGGAATTTGGACTGTTTGTGGCTTTTTTTCATTACTTACACTGGCTTGTACATTTTTAGCATGCAAAAGCTCGCTGGCTTTATTAGAATTGTGTATGAAAAGATACACCAGTAAAATTAATACTGTTATTCGAGGGGCAATTTCTTTGATATAATATAAACAGCATCAGAAGGGGGAAGTATTGGGCTGCGTCTTGTCTTACACTGATAAGCTTCAACTGCATTTCCTCATGCACATAATATTGCTTCTATGCAATGTAAATGTAGGTTGCGAAAAAGCTGTTACCAAAGGTGGAATAAAAAACAAATCTCATCTCTGACAAAAATACCTTTCAGAAATTAGTCTTTTACCAACAGATATTAATCTTGTTATAACAGCTTCATAAAACAGTCATTTGTCCAGTTTATTCACCCTAGGCAAGCACAAATCATAAACCCAGTAAGTTTGTACTGAGCTATGTTTTTTGGTTAAGAAGTAATAGGTATCTTACAACCAGCATGCCCTGCTCCAGGCAGCAGCTTCCACTTTGAAATGGCTACTACTTTCATCATGATCAGCACACTAATTATCCCCTGGAAAAAAAAAATCTATCCATTTGGAATTGTTACATCCCACTCATATGCACTGGAACAACCAGCGTATCTACCAATGACCCCTTAATTAATGTGCATCCAACTGTACACATTCTGCTCTTAAAAGGTGAATTTCAAAAGATGGAGCACAACTGCTCATTTTACATTGTTTTCTGCTTGTTCTGCCAAATGATGCATCTGTTCAAACACGAAGACCCCCCTCAAGTGATTTGGGTCTACCAGTCAATTACTGGTAAGATGGATCCCCCTCAGAGGAAGTCACCCCCTCAAATACCCTTCCGGGTTTGAGCAAGCACAGCCTACCAAGAAATATCACAAATTCTTAAGAAGTCATCTTTCAATACATTTATAAATATTACCATTGGGTTGGTTCATTTAGAATACTGGCAAAAAATATCAGAATGTCAGAACTGAACTAATCATACAACCTTTCAAAGTATTTAATCTTTCAACCTTATTTATTAAATTTACTACATTGCACATAAAACTACTATATTTGACATTCCTTACAATGTGAATCATTGTATGAGATGATTCATCCCATGTGGGGATTATAAATTGGAAAACAATTGAAAATGTTAAGAATTTTAGAATCTACAGGACTTGATGGAGAAGTTAACAAGATGGTAAACTTAGAGTAATACTCTAAAAAGTTTTCAAGACAATTCTCAAATCAAATAAATGGAGTATTTCTTAAAACTTCGACTGCTGCATTACTCAACATGGTTCAGAGATGAAGAAATCAAGCTACAACCAAAAGTTTATTGCATCACATAGAACAAAAAAGTATCCAGTTCTGGTATAAATATCTCATTCCCGCAAATACCCCAGTCCACACACAGAATCAGTGCGGAAGCAGCTCCTCCTGGAAAGGACATACAAATGTGCAGATCAAGGATAATCATATCATCATAATACAATTGGGCACCGTTGTGCTTTCGATGGCAATGAGAGAAGGATGTTTTTAAAAAAGGTTTTCTTCCCTGGGACAGGACCAGGAGAAACCACGCCTTGTGGAAGACTAAGTTTTATTTTCACTGTTTAAAAATCTCTACATAATAAGCTCATCACCTTTTCCCCAGGATTCCACAGGATTTGGGAACAACTCTTAAAATTGGGAGTAACTAGAAAGTTACTTTTAGCTAACACTTCTTTTTCTTTGGATACTTCAGCTCCAGATCAAGCCTAAGGGAACTGTGAAAGCAAACAAAGCATACCTTATTCTCTCCTGCTAGGGTGCAACTATCCTACACCCACAGATTTCTCCTGAACAATAAGTCTGGAGTTAATTTTAGGTAGCTTAATTTCTAACAATATAAATGTTCTTGGTGGCTATGACACAAATCGTTGGACAAAAGGCTATCACATGGTTTTCAGAACAGAAAAAAAAGAAAGGGAAAAATATGAACAAGACAATACAAGTCCTTGGATGCCTCCAATGTGCTTCATCCTTCAGGACTCTTCCTCCTCCCCTTCGTCATCTACTTTAGGTCGGAAATTTTTCCTACTCTTTTTCTTACTGCAGTGGAATCCAACTGTTTCCATTGATGGCTCTTCAGCTGCACCACTAAACCTTGCACTCAGCTTATCTTTATTCTGGTCCCCTTCCATCATGCACTCCTCCTCCTCCTCTGCTGCCTTTCCACTGTCACCGTCTAAGTGCCCCAGCTCTACCTTATCTTCTTCCCTCAAGTCATCAGTCTTCTTAAGAGACTTTCCTTTCAGATCTGTCTTCATCTGCTTCTTATGATCCTCCCCTGTTGATCTTTTCTTTTCAAGTCCATCAACACCTCTTTTAGTTGGTTTGGTGAAGACAATCCTCCCAGCTCCGCAGCTGGAAGGGTCCTGGTTGAAGTACGGGGTGTAGCTATCTTGGGTAGCTGAGCTTTGTTCCTCTCCTCTTTTCTTCAAACCCTCTAGAAATTCCATGGCCACTGCCCTGTTAGTCTTGTCACTAGACTCTGAAACTCCCTCTAGGCTGTATTTGGTCCAGCGCTCTGGGTGTGCCACATAGTCAGGCACTGCAGGAGAGGTTTTGGGAGCCAGCACTGATCTGGCTTGCTTTCCCATGTTTTCTGGAACCATGTTACCTGAAACTGTGGTTGGAGGCAGTGGACGCTTAAACCTCCCATCAACAACATTATCTTCAGGCATTGATGGCACAGACAACTTGGCTGCCTCTTCCAGACAATCAAAAATGCTCTGGCTACGGAGAGAGAATGTAGAACTCATGCCCCTCAGATGGAACGGCTGGACTGGAGAACTGTGACTGCTGTTTGAAGAGTCAGGGGTCTCCCCTGATCTGTAATCCCCATCGTCTACAGATGGCTCCTCAGGAGATATTGTATCAACTTCTGCTTCACCCGCTAACCCCAGATCATCAGAGTCAGAATCACTGAGCGACACCGTGTCTGAGGGCAGAGCTCCTTCGTAGTCTCTGGCACCACCAGCCACTATCCCCAGAAAGGGTTCACCTGCCTCTTGGTCTCCCATCTTCGAGCTGTCACTCCACTGACGTCTTTGATGTAGGCCCAGGAACAGCTGCAAATAGAGTTTTCCAAATGCCCAGCAAGTTTAGTGCCTAAAATACAAAGGAGCATAAAAACTTTACTGTGAAATGAGAAACAAGTATGAGACCATCATTCTGTGCTGTGCAAAATAATTATGACTGCAATATAACAGGCAATGGCACTTTAGGGATTCCTAAGCAATTTTCCTTCAAATGAAAACATTATTTAAGGAACGAATGCACATTAAAATTAAAGATTTACACAAGACTGAATACAAGAATATGAAGTAATTAAAAATAGTGCTACAAACACAATTTCATTGCAGGTCCAAATACTGAAAGACGAATATAAAGCTTTTGAGCAAATCTGAATCCCACATAACTGTCTTACGCATCTTCCAAGAGAAAGCAATGACCAAATTATACCCTGTGTTTATTCATATGGTATAAATCCACAAAAACACATCCTAATTTCTCTCAGTTTGATTTGGCCATTATGATACTTTTTTGAATTATACCTTCTGTCCCAACAACCATCATGTTCTGCCTATTGTAAACAATGGTATCACTGATTGAGGCCAGTGGCAGAAACACCACAAAAATATCAGGGCCACAGTTTCAGGTCTGCCTTAATGTGGCATTAAGTACAAGCTCCGCTCCTTCCTTGGCTTTGAGCTCTCATGTCATTACTAGATTCCAGGAATTAGAAAACAAGCCAGCTCAAGAAATCAATCCCACTGAATTAAGAAAACTAATCACACATGCCATGCTTGCGCATGGAAACAAGGGGAGACTGCAACCACGGGCCTCCAAGAGCAGGCCCTTCAGTCAGTAAATGACAGCGTGATTTGAAGTCTGACTTTCAGGAGCGGCTGGAATACCTGAGACTGCCACCTCTTTGAAGGGAACCTTGCTGAACTGAAGCTGTCGATGGCCATGCTATCACTTGCTGGGCAACAGGAAACAAGAGTTGGCAAACACGCACTTTGGTTCAACTCACAGAAACGTGAATTATGAAAACAGTTCAAATATAGTATTAGAATAAGCTCAACTACCTAATTATAGGTTTTTCTGAAACGATGCAGTAAACAGACATGGAAAGTCTGTGAGTCACTCACTTTCTCTTGAGACTGAGTCAGCTTCCCCTCCTGAGGGTCAGTTAAAGCCACCAAAGATCTCAGCACTTCCACCCTAGAAAACAAACATTTCCATCAAGATACTGGAAATGTAGTTTTAAAAAAAGTTTCAAAAATAATTCCTTCCCCCTGAATCATCCAAAGCTGCAGAACTGGGTTCTAAATCTGACACAAACTCATGCTGGTTTAAAAGTCTGCAGATATTCCTGGATTTCTGGCAAAAGAGCAACACACAGCCTAATAAGGTAGGTACCACTGCATTTACTCAGTCTCCACATTTGCACTGCCAACTTTATTCTGTAAAACAGAAGTTTTTTTTAAAAATCAAACTATAACTTGCATGTGCAGAAAGCCATTACTAAATAAACAGTACTAAATGCAGTATAGAAAAATAATAGCTATGAGTTGCCACTACGAAGTACTGCTAAGTATTAAGGCCATAGGTAGCACACAGTCCTGTTTTCAAACAAAGGTTGTGTTTGCAGTTAGGGCCAGATTCTCATGAAGCATAAAACATAAGCAATCTTCTGAAGAACCCAACATACCGAGTGCTGTGTTCCATGTGTGGAAAGTCTGGTGTCTCTGACAAGAGGGATCTGATGACTGCCTTTGACAACACTGCACTCCATGTATGGGAAACAGTCTTCCTAAAATTATAGTCTTTGGAACACATGAAAGTAACAACTACAACTCAGAAGAGGCACTGAAGCACATAACTAACTAAACCAGCTGTTTTCAGATGGCAGCAAAAGTGTTCATCGCCAGCTGTGAATCAGGATATCTCTTGTCCGAGGGCACTCACACAGAAGGGAAAAATTCTGCTCCTAAGGAGATGTTTTAGCCTTTACAACGATAGTAGCCAAACCTACTGGCCCTTACACCACACCACACCACTCACAGGTTTGTCACGGTGACGTGATCGCAGCACGACCCGGAGAGGACGGCGTCTCTCCGCATGGGAACGTCCCCGTTGGGCTCTTCCATCCTGGTCTCGCTCAAACAAGCTCTGTGCGTCTTCCTGGCAGCCTGTGAGGAGAACGGAGACCCCCGTCACCCCACACCACGGCCACGGGCCCAGCGCCCTTCCCGGGCCGGGATGCTGCTGGATACAAAGCGCCCCCAGCGCACAAGCCCTTCTCGCTGGCCTCTGCGCCCTCCCGCTCCCGCCCGCCCGGGAACCGCCGGGGAAGGGAAGGGGGATCGCCCCGTACCCCGACACCGCACGGGCCCAGCGTCTTCCACAGCAGCCACCCGCCTTGCCCGCCTCTCCCGCTCCGCCCACGGCCAGCGGCGTGCCGGGACAGCGAGTCCCCGCCGGCAGCCACGGGGCGGCCAAGGCGGCGGCGGGACCACAGCTCCCGGCGGGCAGAGCGGTGCGGAAGGGGAGGGAGTCGCCGGCCCCTCCGCCCCTCCCCGCGCTCCTGGGAGTTGTAGGCGCCCGCTTTTCCCCAGCTGGGGGACATTTTGAGCGCGAATTTGTGGGGCGAGAGGGGGCTGAGCGACTACAGCTCCCAGTGCGCACCGCGCCGCCCGACATTTCGCGGCCCGTGCGGGGCCGCGCTCGGGGCTCGGCTCGGGGCCCCGGGGAGGCCGGCGGGGCGGGCGCGGCGCCGCCGCCTCCCTCCGCAGGGTGGAAAAAGGACGTCACAGCCTTTGTTCCCGTCGGAAAAGCAGGGCTCGGCCCCAAAGAACACTTCAAAGGAAGTGTCTGCTTTTTTCTTTTTTTTCTTTTTTTTTTTTTTTAACCTTCTTACGTGTTTATTTTCAAAACAGAAAACCCCAAGTCACTCGAGGCATAAAACCATTATCCATAAAAAAAAAAAAAAAAAAATGTTTCCACTCTCTGTCCCAGAACATTTTTTGCGCGTGTGTCAATAAGCGGAGCTCTGTCTGAAAATGTTTTATTGGTGTTGGCCAAAGAGGCTTGACCTTTTTTTTTTTTCCCCTTATTTCAGCAAAAAGTTTAAATTTTCAGCACAAATACATTTTCCCAGTGGCTGCAGCGTTCAGCTTGTTTTCCCTATGTTTAGGAAAAAGTATTTGGTGTGCCAGGGGGCTGTGCCAGGGAGGGTTGTGGCTGAGGAGGCTTCCCTGGCTCCTTTCGAGCCGGGCCTCACTGTGAGTCACCCGTAATATAAACTGCAGCCACTTCATGTGCACCCTCAGTTTTTAAATACATACTTTTGCCTGCTGGAGTGTTGCTAATTACAATAATTTATGAGACAGGGGCTGTGTTTGGAATACATTTGGCAGCAATGACGAGGTTAGTGCAAAATGTCTTCCATCTAGCTGGAGTCATGCTGTAGTTTTAAAACAACAGTTTTAGAGGTGTTTCCCCATTTAGTGATCCTATTTTTTTAATGTATACACATATGGTAGTACGGTCACTAGAATTCAAATGGGTTCTTGGAGGGAAGAAAGGAAAACATGAGTCTTTTAGTCGGTGAGCAGAAATGGAAAGGAGAAGGGCAGTAAACAGGCAAAGGCAGCGAAGAGTGAACCCTAGGTAAAGACTACCAGTGTTGTGTAACACTGTCTAGTGTGCTGGGGACAGAGCAGGAATGGGTCCCTGAATGTAGTAAGGAGCAGGCAAGAAAAGGATGTGGAGTAAACAATAGCATGCCCCATTTCTATAAGGCTAGAGACAAGCAGGGTACATCATAGACTGGTGCAAACAGTGGCACTGTTTCTTGTTTTGAACCATGGTTTTGTGTTAGATCGGGGCTCAGAGGGGCAGAAGAGGGCAACACCACCTTGCTATATCACATGGGGATGATGTGTGTGCCTTCAGTGACAGGCCGCATTCCTCCACCTTTTGCCTGGATGCCGTGTATATTGATAACCAAGGTCACATTTGGAAGCTGAATGTACCCTTTCCTCCTTCCTGTTTTTTTATTCAGAAAATTTAGCATTGCACATTGCAGAGAACTGGGGGCGAGCTGCTCATTCTCTGGTGGCTGAGGACAAGACATCTTGCAGCAGAGGATATACTGGTGTGTTGGGATTTTCGCTATTGCTTGGCGACAGCTGAAATAAAAATAATGAGTCAGAGTCTGAAGACGAACAGATGGTAAAGCGTTTTCTCCTTCCTGGCCTGAACTGAGGTGGCTTGAAGACTGTTGGGGGCTGGAAGGTGGATCTGAGCTGCAGCACCGAACATCATCCAAATGAGCGGGTTGTATCCAGTGAGTGGGCTCCAAGGGGCCACTCAGTCACGGAGATGGCCCCATGTGCCTGCAGGAAGCCAGAGCGTCCCTGGTGTGGGGGTGGCAAGTGCAAATGCACACCAGTCTCAGCCCCAGTACCGGCGCCTCCTGCTCCTGTCTTGCAAATAAATCTGTTGTTTGGCCCCCATCCGGTGACTGTTTCCGCTGCTCCCTGGCAGTCTCCTGCCGCTGCTCCTGTGCTCAGAGCTTGGGATAGGCGCCTGGCAGGGACTGCTGGCCCCTCTCCTTGCGGCTGTAGGAAAGCGGCAGGCGATTCCCCAGCAGCCACACAGATCCTACAAGCCAGACAGAGCAATAGGATGTATTTTCACCATCTACTGCACCTGGAAGGAGTATGGAGGTTAGTCAGATGTGGCCACATGCAGCTGATGGTGGAGCTCCTGAGGGGAGGTGGGGAGGCAAAGGATTATTTTACTGCAGGTAAAAAGGAAAAGCAGAGGCATGACCACCGCATCCTTCTCTGCTGGGAGAAGGCAGTCACACCAAGCCAGACTGGTACAGGTTGAAGAAAACAATTGAGTTGCCCTGTCCCATTTGCCAGAAGGAAATCCTACAAATGGCCTTGAAATCCCCTGTGGGCCATTTCCAGAATTCAGTGCTTGACACCACCTCTCTTCTACAACAAGCTCGGCTTACTTGTTTTACTTTGCATGTTCATTTGGTCCTGGCTCACCTGAAAGCAGGTTTAATTTATTCCTGTGCTGTTTACCCATGTTGGTGCTATTTTCCCATAAGGTAACCACATAAAATTAGTTCCTGTGGAGTGAGTTTTAATGCAAGCAGGCTATGAAGGTCTTTATCAACTTGATTCTTCACAATAACAGTGGTATTGTCAGCCTATAGAGGACCTGCAGGGAGACCCTGCAACCCCTCTTCTGTTAGAGACATTGCATGTGTGGGAGGGAATTGAAGTCCTTTACGAGCAAAATTAATACTTTCTGTAATTACTTGAATTTTAAAAAGGAAACAAGCAGTTGGAGGTGTCTGTTCATTTTGATTTAGCTAAAGAATACTTATACTAAAAAAACCCTTCTCCTCATCTAGCTGCTTTTTTCTTTTTCCTGTCGTTGCCCCAGCATGCCTGATACCAACAGCAGTAATGAAGGGCTGAAAGAGGTCGAGGGAACCAGCTGAGGGCCTTGAAGTTTACATCAACAAAAAACTCACAGAACCCTAAAGCTCCCCAGACCTCTTGTTCGAACAAGACCTATGGGAGTTTCATTAACCAACACAACTTTGTAGCAAGCGCCAAGCCTTGCATTTAACAGCATTAGCCCTTGCTGGAGGAAATCTCAAGCAGTTTACTCACAGCCAGCAGACAGGGTGTTGTGTGCACCGTCTCACCTGACCTCTCTGGTACTCAGCAAAGCTGTATTCTGACGTGAGGGAACATCCTAGCAAAGCAGGGCCGAGAAACAATTTTTCTTTTTTTTTTTTTTAAAAAAAGGAAAAGGTGTGATTAATTAGAAATGTTACTTGCAACCATTGGCACTTGAGATGGGTCATCTAAATCCAGTGAGAAACACCAGGCAGTCCGCAGCAGCATGCCTGGTTGCACAATTTATGTACCCTTTAACGTGTCTGCAAGTGTGAAAACAATGTGGGTTTCAGTCACACAGCAGTTTTAGCATCTGGGAGGTGTTTTCTGTTTGCTCCAGGTCCCTGGGCACTACAGTGAAAGCATCAGGCTGCCAGAGTCAGACAAGCTGCCAGAGGCTGGCTGAAGAGGTTGCACCAGAACAGCATTTCTGTGTCCTGCTTGGGTTATGCTCCGTGCAACGTAATGTGATGCTCCCCAGGCTGAAACTGAGTGGTCAGTTAACAATACGCAGCCTCTGTCGAGATGATGTGCACAGCACAGTACATATGGGACTTGAGATTCGTAGTCTATGTCTTTACCACTTAATCAAGAGCTGGTCAAGTAGTTAATTGTTTTGCTTTCCCCTTCAGCACCCACTGGTGGCAGATGTTTCCTCCCTGGGGGCTGTGTTTCCACTCTCGCAGACTCTGGTGCAGCCACAGTTTGTAGCCCTACCACAGCCCTTACACTGAAAGAGGTTGTTGAAATAGTCACCTTTTCTTCAGAACAGTCTTCTCTGTTGTCAGCTGCTTCGCCCTGGGGCTGAAATTCCCTCCTCTCAATTGGAAGGGCCACACAGCCATGCCCAGCACAGGAAACAGTGGTTCTGAGCAGAAATGTGAGCACAGCAACTAACACATCCTTCATCACAGAGCCCAGCAAGCAGAGCTGGCAGGCAGAGGGAGGGTGCAGCCAGATCCAGGAGTATGGGTGCTTTCCCCTACAGAAACCTCCTCCATAAACAGCTCTGGTATGGGAGAGCTGGCTGGTTTTATATCCTCCTGTGAGAATATTGCAAATCTAAGTTAGAACTTAGACAACTTCTGATTACAGAATGGAATAAGCAATTTATACATGTTAGTCACAGCTGTCTTAGGAGGAAACCATTAGGCACAATGCTACTTAAAAAAACAAACAGTCCAGAAGAGGCTTACGAAAGACAGCTCGCTAAAGCAAAAATACCTTCAAAACTTATTAGAAACACTAGGGGATTTTAATGAGGAAAAAAAACCAAAACAGTTTGGGAGGGAGGAGGAAAAGAATTGCACTGGAAAAAATCCCAGCTTGGTCTAGTTTAGAAAAATTCATGCCTGTGTTTTTATTTTCTGAAAATTCTTGTTTCATTAAAAAAAAAACCAAAACACTTCCTTAGTCATATTCCTAGGCATTGGAATTCCACAGTAAAGTCTCCAGGGACTTTCCAAGTCACTCAGACCTCTGGAGAAAAATGTTAAAGAGAAGCATAAGCCAGGGTTGTCCATGCAAGATGAGCACAAACAGGCTGCAAGCATTTCACCCGCCCCTTCCCCTCACAGTCGGTTATCCATGTGGCCTCACGTACTCCTACATGGCAGGACTGTTGTTTTCCAAGAATAACCCGTATCTTCACTCAACAGCACCTCAGAGGGGCCTGGTCTGCCCAGTCCTCTCCCAGCATCACATTCAGCTCATCTGTTTCAAGCACACCAGTGCAAATACTCAGACCTGAAGTGCAAACAAGGACTGCATTTAGTCAGGGAAGGTTTAAGATCCCAGCTGTACTTCCAGGCTGAGGTCCCAAGGCACACACCCTGGATGCCAAATACTGCCGTTCTTTTGCCAGTTAGTCTACACTATTGTTTCTCCCCCTCTGGAACACCAACCTGGTTCTGACAGTGACTCACATCAGCTTAATCCTAGCTCCAGAGGCAGGAATAATTTTATCCCCATCTGGAGCAACAATGCAGTGCCACAATCCAAATGTTTTAAGGCATGAACCAAAGAGCATCACATTAATGGGAAACCACCTAGAGGGTCAGCTGAGGACAGCATTCCCTGCAGCCTGAATTTTACTTGAATCCGAGAATGAGACAAGCCTGTTCCCTTGGAAGACCACGGCCGAAATCTGTACGCGATGGAAAGAAACAAGATCTGACAACACATCATTAAAAATCCACTAACAAGGGTGATTGCTTTGTTTCTTTTTTGTTTATTGTTTTTAAATATCACTTTTTTTTTTTCTTTCCAGAAGTCATTATGTCTGACTCCATTAACATTCAGGTAAACAAGTGAAAGAACAACAGATGGGCATGATCTCTGTAGCACAGGCACAGCCGCTGGGAGCAGGACTTGCCTTTCTCTGCGGCAGCTGAACGTTTCTCTCCCTCACCCCGCATTCCCTCCCTCCCTCTACCAGCAAGGGTGATGGCTGGCAACTGCCGCAGGACATTTTTCTTCAAACACAGCAAGAAGTCCAAGACAGGACAGAGAAAGGCAGGCAGTTGTGGGATCACAGCACTTGGACTCCTACCTTGATCTCAGCCAGGCTTTCCCCTGAGGGTGTGGAGAGGCAGGTGGGGGCAACAGCAGTGGTATTACCAGCCCATCCACAAAAACCAGCCCAGCCCCCGGCCAGACGGCAGCAGAGGGCATTTTGGGACATTTTCGGTCACTTCAGGAGAAGCCCCTTGAGTGTGTGCGGTACTGCCACTTCAGCCCCCTTGAATTTCAGCACAGTAACTATTTTGCAATCCACATTAGCTCCCCCACAGCTGTGCCTCCCTTGAGGGTGGGGCAAAATTGCAGCACTCACCACTGCTGGCAAGCAACCTTCTTGCCTTCCCTCAGCGCTATTCTGGATGCATCCCCAGCCTGCCTGCAGGCCCCCCTCCCAGAGGCTGTAAAAACCCGTGCTGTTGAAGCCTGGTTCACAAAGCATCCTGGTGTTAAGGTTAACTGGTTGTAAAATTGCAGCAGTTCAGCACACTATGCACACTATGAGAAATGTTTATTAAATTGATTTTCGTTTCATTTCTTTAAAAAAAAGGCAGAAAGAAGTTAAACACACTGCTTTGTGGCATGCTCCACAGTATGAAAAAATCCCAAGCATTCAGTTAAGCTGTCAGCGGCTCTGTTTGACCTTTCAATGTGGTCTTTGAACTCAGACCTGGACAGTTGACGCTCCTCCACCAGCCTCTTTCCTCCTCCCTCCCTGCTTCAGCTCAGCCATTTTCTCAGCTGTCACTAGCTCCACGAGGGATGTTCCCATGGAGAGGGAGGGGTTTGTATTTACAGCTTGCACTTTAAACTCTTTTTTTTTTTTTTTTTTTTTTTGGGTTGTCAGAGGGAGCAGTACAGGGCACCATGTTGCACACAAATGTTAAGGTATGCAGAAGAGGGGCTGAGGCAGAGCAGGGGTCCTATCTAGTGGTTTTCCTCCCTTCACCTCAGCCAGCTTTGGGACTGATCAACTGGAAGAAGAGCCTTGTGGCTTTTGGATCCTGAATGTTTGCAATGGGGCAAGTCCCCTCAGCCCTTCACAGCTCCCTCTCTAGTTTGTTTTATCTCAGGTCCAGCTTCACAAGAGACTCAATTGGATAGTTTTTCTGTGAGGGTTTCTCAGTTACTTCATCATTCTTCAGCATGACAGTTCCTCTCTGTCCCTGTTCTCCTAGGGTTGATCCCTCCTCCTACAGCTGATGGCCATTCCATCAAATGTGGGGACTCAGCTGGTAACTCTAAAGAAAGCATTGCCCTCTCTCTGCAAACATCCTTCTGTCCCCTCTCCCATGACCTTCCCAGCTGCTAGCTGTTCCCCTCCTTCCGCACCTTTCCTGCAGCAGCCACAGGAACAGGAGGTGGCCCAGGAAGCAGCCTCTGGAGCTCTCCACAGTGACAAGCCACCTCTGAAATGAGCCAGAGGGCAAACTGCAGCCCCTGCAGGACACGGTCTGGGCAAACTTCCTGCTCTTCCTCCTAAAGCCCTCAGATTCTCTCTCCAATTACCACCTTCTCCCAGTTGCTCCTGCCTGGGACAACCCAAACCCCTAAAGGTACACTGTCCAAGGACACACCTGACCTGCATCGAGACCCAGTCTGTCTTCAAACAGAGCTCCAGCTACATACACAGCATCAACTGAATACTGAACAATATCAAAAATACGGTATAAGGAAAGAAAACAGAATTGAAATGCGTAATGGCATATTTATACACATTTATCAACAGTCAACAAAAAAGGCGGTAAGTTACACATCCATTCTGTATGCTAACAATCCCGATGCACATAGATGTAAACACACATGCTTGGATGATGCGTACACATATAGCCACATAACAGAGTAGATGACCTGAAGGAGCTACGCTGGGGAGCAGGGGAAGGGGTCACCTACTGCAAAACCTCACCTCATTCTCGATGTGCACAACATGGACATTCAGGGCAGTGTTGCTTTAAGGCTATTTCTAAGGCTGAATCTTTTCTTGTCCGACCCCTCAATATGAAGATCTGTTGAAGCACTTCCTCCTCTTACCCAGCACAACTTGAGATATATATATATATTTACCTATATACTTTTTAAAGGCCCTATATACTAAAAGGCAGGAAGAGAAAAGGGGGGAGTCAAAGGGAGGAAAATCTTCTCAATGGATCAGTTTGCCCCAGTGCAGGAATTTTCTGTGATGTAGTGGCAATGGCCATGGCAGCCACATGCAGTGAACAAGGTACTAATTTAAAAGGATCGGTGATCACGGGTCTCCCTCTCTATTAGATCTGAAGCTCTTCGTTGCAACAAAGGGGGAGAATTAAATACTTCAAGAAACAGAAGTACTCCTGAAGTGGGGAAAGTGATCACTAATTTCAACTCCTCCCCTTACCTGCTTAAAGGTGGCAAAAAGCTGAGAGATACTGTAACAGCTCAAGTTGCCTGTACGGCTAAGGAAAAGGCTTTGCTTAAAAATATATATCTATAGAACTATACATATAGATCGTCTTTTTAGTGACATTCTGATTTTATTACATAGCTCCTGGGTCACTCTCCCCCTCTATCTACATGGTAATGGAGTGGCATACGAAAGAAGCCACATACATCGAATTGATAACCAAAGTTACCAGATCACAAGAATGTGTTTCAATTGGTATGATCTAAAATCCTGAATTCTTTTGATTTTATAAGTTGATCTATTGTTGATATAACTGGAAGGTCTTAAAAATAAATTTTTTTTTTTAAATCAGATTATGACAATTTCCCAGCAATATTACAGTGTGCGACAATGTGCTATAATTAAGGAAAATTTAATTGAACAAGAGAGCGATGCAAAGATGAAATTTTAAGGATGTATGCGTATGGTTGGGAACACCCAAGTGTCATCCTGCAGTATATAAAAGCAGTCTACAGTCTGCTAAAAGATTTCTAAAGTCAAGAACATTTTTTTTGTTTTCTTCTTTTTCAAATATAATTTCTATGTAAGCATTAGCTTAACAGTGAGAAGTTGGTATAGAACAAGACTGTCCCCAGAACATGTCTACAATGAAATAGTGAACGAGGTTAAAAAAGTAACTTAATTTTCAGTTTATATTTGAAAAAGTGGGGCTATATTTGAAAAACTAGGACTAAAATTCACCCTCTGACATTTTAATGTAACGAATCAATGGAAATGAGCAAATTTATAAAGTTATAGCCCCAAGGAAAAAAAAAACCCACAAAAACCAAAAACCATTTTTGCACTTTAGAGAGTAAAAAAATTTAAGCATGACTTCTGTTAAGGATTGACCTAACAATGCAAACAGGTAGGAGAGAACCAATGTGCCTGAATTTCCCCTGGGTTACATTGCACCCAGGTGACAGAGGCTGTTTCCTCTCCTCTCTCCCAGGCTTCAGGCAGTCAGCCAGGCTTCCCTGTGGACAGCCTGGAAATGCCAGGGAGTTGGGGTGATGGTTGAAAAAGATGAGTACAAATTAACAAAACTGCTAAAATCTGCTTCAGCATCCAATAAAAAAAGTCAGTAAAACCAAGGCAAAATTTTTCTGGTAACAGGCTGCAGCCTTCTCCTCTGCACATCTTCCACCAGTGTTACTTCTGAGTTACTAGAGGTGGGGAAGGGGGAGGAGGGACTTGATTTCCTGCTACAGCAGCTTTCCCATCACACAAAACTGATGTGTAACTAACTCAGCCACAAAGATACGGGAAAGTTTTATTTATTAAACAAACAAAAAAAAAAGTACTTAAAAATAAAAATGGTAAGTACTGTATGGTAATATTGGAAGCATTTATATACATAGTTTTCTTTGTCTGTTGTTGAAATGTCTCCTGGTCACGTGGTGGCACTTGGGGTCCCCTCTAGCGCCGTCTTCCCAGCTCCCCCCTTCCCCTCCCCGGCTCTCACGGCTCAGTAGACGGAGCTGTTCCTTATGCCACAGCACAGCACCATGCTCAGGATCATCTCGAAGATCTGTTGAGAGACATGGGAGCACCAGTGAGGCGCCAACCAGTATGATGCAGGTCCCCCAATCCACTCTCATGCCAGAGATAAGGGCAGAGATGCTACATCTTTGCTGCAGTTTTCATTAGGAGTTGGCCAATTTGAGATAAGATGATGTTCTCCTCTCTCTCTCTGGCAGCAGTGGTGTTACATTACAAGCTTCCTGGCTGCCAACTACACAGCAAATCCCTCGAGATCACTCCAGCATTACAGCCCAGCCTTTGTGCAGGTGCTGGGTTACCAGCCCATGCCACCCACCCCTCACTAGAGAGCAAACCTAAGATGGCAAAACAAACAAACCCCTTCCCACTGCAGACTCCAGCAACAGAACATGGCACCCTGTGGAACAAGTGGTTTTGGAGGCAGCGAGCAGGTTTCCATGGTGCTCTGCCCTTTGGACGGGTTTGCAGGTGGCTCCTGCTCCACTGAGCTTGACAGGTGCCTCCCCTAACAACTCGACTCCACGGAGGGATAACAAAGCCCTCAGTCTCGCCATGTTCCAGAGCAGCTGAGGTGCACAGGGCTGGTGCTGCATGCTGAGCTGCAGGGGCATCTGGAGGAGACAGATGGATCCAGCCCAGCTGGAAGAGGACCAGGGTGCCTCGAGGTGGCTTTTCCCTGTCCTGCCATGCTGTCACACTTACCATGATCACAGCGACCACGACAGCAGCGATACCGATCAGGTACAACTTCCCGGAGAACAGGTCATCGATTTTTTTGTGGCAGTCTGAGTTCTGAGGCAGAGAACACACTGGTCAGATATCCTGCTTTCCCCTCACCTGCCCCCACCACCCAGAAAGGCAGGTCAGCTTTCTCACTGTCCTGCTTTTGTTCCTAGGTACTGACTCCAGGCCTTCCAACCAGACTTCAACCTTCCACACCGGCCAGGCCCCTCAAGCAGGAACAGCAAATGAAGAACAATTGGAACCTTCAACATCCTTCTACATCATCCCCAAATAAATCTCTACCCTTTATCTAATCCCCAATAAATCCCCAAATGTCCTTGGCAGCTGAGGTTTCTTCCAGCAGCTCTGCTGACTGAAAAGCAGCTGTGCCTACCTCAAAAAGGTTTTTCAGGGGGTCCTTTCGGCAGAGGTCATCCCTCCACACAGGAGTGAAAGTTGCTGTTAAAATATTGGAACCACAGCAGTCCAGCTACATGGAGAGAGATAAAAACAAAACCAACAAAAACCAGCATTAGCAGACAGCAAACACTCATGCAGTGCTCTCCCTACCCTTACACATCCTTGAAACCACCCAAGGCTGAGGAGAGGCATCTTGGAAGGGGAAACAAGGGAGGGCAATAAGTCACCAAATTAACCCTTTTTTTCTTTCCATGCAAGGCAGCTGCTTCCTACAATAGCCCCAGACAGATCTGGCATGGCTATCCTGGAGGAGAGTGAATCCAACTCTCTCCAAAGATGTTGTTTCCTGCTGAATGGATCAAGTATCAGGATTAGTTACTCAGAGCTACATCCTTCTTCTATTGAGTTTTTATTTAAATCAAGGGTGCTGAGGTAAATGAAAAGCAACTTAATTAGAGCCTGGGCCAGACTTCCCAGCACAGTGTGAAGGACAGAATACTGAAGAGAGTGCAGCTCTGCTTCTTGACATGTAAGAACAGCAAACTTGACAGGCTAAGACCTGCATGTAGCATCATTTGCTTTAGACTCTGTCTTTCTCATTCATTTTCCTGACCTCCATTATTATTTCTCCTTCCTCCCATGTTCTCATTTACTCTGGCTGCAGGAAACTTCTATGGAGAAGAGATTTTTACATGGAACTCAGAAAGCAGGCAGCAAAATCCCAGTGCTGTGAACATATATGATCCATTAAAGCATTAAAAACCCAACACTGCCTTTGTTCCCTGCCCAAGGATTTGTAGTTCAGACTTGGTGGGGAGGATCAGTTCATGTACAGGGACAGTTGCTCCTCACCACTTACCCAGGGACAAACTGCCTGCAGAAGTTAACCAGCTGGGATCCGCAGCACACCCCATCCATCAGTGACAGCTCTGGCTGACTCCACGCAGCCTGAGCAGGACGTGCAGCAAGAGCAGCAACATCTTACCGTTTCATGGAAGGTCTTCACTACGGCTTTCGCGTTGTTCGCATCCAGTTCTCCCATGAGCGCCTGTTGAAGTGCTTGATCGTAGAACTGCTTCACATCTTTGGCTATCTGGGAAAGACACAGGAAAAACTCCCTTTCAGCCAGAGAAAGAGGAGGTAACTCATCCAGCAGATGTGCCTGAAGGGGACAGATTCCCTCTAATGACACTCGCAGTAAGATGAGCAGTTTTTAAATAGATTAGGGCCCCACTTGTTTGCACAGACATGTGAAAAAAGGCCTGTCTTTCACAGGGCTCAAGCCCCTCCAGCTGTAGCATGTTAAGAGCAGCAAATATTAAGAACCTCATCCACCAGCCAGCAGATTCCAGCCAACACTATCCAAGGGCTCCACAAGCTCTCTCTAGCAGGTAAAGATAGCCAAGGCCTGCAGGGTGAACCACAAGATCTGAGATAGCCTTCCCCTCGTGTGAATGTGCTGCTGGGCTCAGGAACACAGAAGAGGCTTGTTCTAAACCACACAACACATGGAAACAAAGCAGGCAGGCAACATGTTTCCCACTGAGGCTGCAGGGGCAGGACATGCTGGAAAAGTCACGAGGAGGTGGGGTGTGCAAGCAAGGCCATCTGTAGGTATGGGCACCTCAGCTTGCTGGTTTGGAGGGGATGGCAGGAATTTGGGAGGGATTGCACACTAAAACCTAATGAGGCAGCTCACTTGGGTCAGGCAACTTAGGTGCATTTAAGTGGATGTCAAACTCTGGCAGGGTCCTTATCCGGAGCTGGGCATCCCTGTCCTGTAAGTGGTTATGTGAAAAGTCTCATCCATATTCTGTCCCTGCCAATGGCTGGTGAACTGCAGCCACCCATGGGGGTCTGCTCCACAGTGCAAGAACCTCCTAATTACCAGGGATACTGGCCATGTGATTTCTCCTTTAACACCTTCCAATAATTTGGAAGAGACAGATGAAAGAAGGATGTGCAAGAGAAGGAAAAAAAAATATGAGCAAGAAAGGGAAAACACTTTCTAGAACATCTGCTCTTGGCAGCACAGACTGGATTAGCACATGAAAAAAGAAACTGCAGCAAGAAGGAGCATGCATTCAATCAATTATCCCAGAATTCCTTTGTCACTGCTCAAAAAAGTTTGATTTGGAGGGCAACGTTCTCTGATCAAACCATTTGATTCTGGTACATGAAAAAAATATAAAAATAATCCTACCGAATCTAAAGCATCTCCAAGAAAGCAGGCTAAGGGAGACACTGCCTCCAGCTTTGTGGAAGACTGTCCCTGCTGGAAGCAGCTCTTGATGTCTGGGACCATTCAACGCTTCCCTCCCAGCTTGCATTGCTCCCAGCCAAGGCAGGGAGAAGCAAGCCACCTGCCTTCTGAGCAGGCACTTCAAAACAGCCCATTCATCATCAAGGCTGTAAAACCAGCTGATGCCAACAGGCTGCTGCCCTTCATTTTAAACTGCAAAATTAATTTTAGGGGCTGAGGTCATCACTTTTGTATTGGCAAAGCCTAAATTTCTCAGCTTTATGCTCTAATATCCAAGCACCTTCTCCCCAGCATGGGACACAACAGCCATGGGGTCCCTCCTTACTCAGCCTTCACTTTTTTTGCTGTTCGTTGCAGTTGCACATCTTGGACTCTTCAGGATTCACAAACTAACATCTGTGGGAGGCACAGCCCCTCTCAGAGGTTAATTAGTTCACTAAAGTTGCTAGGAAACAGCACCCTGCCTGCATAATAATATGTTTAGCCACAGAAGAGTTTATTCCAGTGAAGTCATGCTCTCTCCCGCTGAATGACTACACGGGTGTTCCCATTCAGGCCAAGCCCTTCAGCCATGGACTATATACGCATGTGAAAGCTGAGCAGGCCACCACCTACTTACACAGCTGGCTTGCGTCTCTTAGTAAAGTAAACACATTTCCTACTCTGCCAAGAGAGTCTAACCTTGGCTTTGAGTACAAGCAAGTCCCCTTCTCTCCTCCAAACCCTCAAGGCCCAGTGATCAAAGCCCAGCCCGCTGCTTGCTGCAGCACAGCCATAGCTCCCATACGTGGACACTTTTGCACTTCGAGATGAAACTCAGCGTGTCTGTGAGCACATGTGACTGTAATGAAAGGAAGGTGAGCAGAAACAGAAGGTGAAAAGTTGCAATTTTCAGTTAGAACCTTTAGCTCACCCCCTCCAACCAGGAAACCTGATCCAAACAGTCCCTAGAAGGGTGCCTGGTACAGACACAGGATTTGTACCCCTTGTGCATGCACAACTTATGGATCAGCAGCAAGCCCAGTCCTGGCAGACAAACGGCCCATAGCAGGTTATATGATACTGCTGAACAGTAGGAAGCAATCCCGTTAATGCAGGCTCTCCCCCTACGGTATTCCCTCCCTTTGGCACTATGTGGCTGGGTTCACTCTTTGTTCATTGGCACCTAGGATGTGCAGATGGCTTTCCTTCACGACTTCATGCATGAATCAACTCACTCTGTGACTGACAGTGTGGCAGCACAGAAGAGACCCAATCGAGACAGGCTATTTTTATTCTAGACACTGCGCTTCATACCCTAAAGGGCAGCTGCTACTCTCAAGTGCTCACATTTAAAGTTCATCAGCCCAGCCAAGAGGAGTTAGGTGACCTGCCCAGAACACAAAACTAATCCAAGCCCCCATGACTCGGTCTGGGAGCAGTTTTTGAGCAGCTTGTAAGCAAAACAGCTCATGACAGGACCTGCTATGGTTCTGTCTAGGCCTCCCAGTCCCACAAACACAGGTATCAGAGTTGTCTTACCTGGTCTTTGTTGACAAATCCCCAAATTCCAGCCGCAACTTCGCAAGCAAACAGGATCACCAGGCAAGTGAAGAACTGCAAAGACAAATCAAGAGGGGGGTCCTTAACATATCTGGCTACCTGGAAAAGCAGCAATTAGGTGGGTAGAGGTGTGGTTCTACTGACAGAGATCAGAGTAAGGTGTCTTCTGACTTCCAACCATTTTATCTCTCATACACACACTTAGCCCAAACACATTTTCCTGTAACTCATCAGGTGCCACCCCATGTCCAGACTTCCCACTGGGATGGTTGAGCAGGGATTACGCAAAGCCTTTCCCGCAAAGGGACTGGCAGGGATGAAGATGCCCTATGCACCACGAGACATACTGTTCCTCTGCATACACCTGCAGGACCCTCCAGACAAAGTTCCTGCTCTGCCACAAGTGCTCCAAGGACAGAAACTGCCAGTGAGGGGTTAAAAGCACATTTCAGCTGCGGAGGAGCTGGGGGTGTCAGGGTGTGATTTATGACCAGCTCTCCAGCATCCACAGCCCTGCAAGGCTACTGCAGTTTTTTGCATAAATACTAACACTGACATTTTCCCACAGTCCCACCCTGTTTGTACAATTCCAGCAGTCTTCCCTGCCATCCCCCCAAAGACTCCCTCCATCTTTTTGTTCAGAACACATTGTGATGGTTGGTCTGTTAGGCTGGGAATAGGAAGCTGTAAAGCACAGAGAGGCACACTTCATATGCAGCCAACATCACCTCTGTGACAGTATCACTTAGTGGCTTCTTCCTGGGAAAAGCCCCAAAGTGGGAGAGGTGCCCAGGAATTAAAGAAGCAAAAGCCCCTGGCTCCTGAGCAGTCTCTGTTCCAGACACATTCAGGACAGTTTCTTCAACAACAGAGGAAACGGGAGTTTCCAGAATGATGCCATGACCTGGCTCTCGTGTGCAAGAGCAAAGGGTTATCAGCAAAATGGAAACAAGACTATTAACCTCAACAACAGGAAAGGACTTCCAATATCCTTGTCCAGTTCCTGAACAACGAACTCCTATGTTAACACCTATCTATCCCTGATTCCATAGGAATACCTTTGGGAGATTGGGTCCCACATCCCCCCAAGGACTCACATCACCCTAAATTGTGGGCATGATGGCACTGTAAGTCTCTGGTTAATCACTAGGGCTCATTCCTGCTGTGGCTACCCTCCAGTGAAGGATGGCTTGTTTATCCCAGATTTGCAGCCACAACTTTCTGCAGACTCAGTTCTTCTGCAAGTTGGCTGCAGAACACCAAGAGATGCAGCTTGATGCTATGGGAACAGAGTGATGTTCCTGGCCAGGCAGATGGATGTGTCCCAGCCCCTTCCCAGGGAGCAGAGCCTGGTCCATGCCAAGTGGCTCCCTCCTGCCTTCCTCAGGCATCCATGCCGCCTTTGACACAGGATTTTGATAGTGTGGAGATTCCTGGTACTTTTCCCTTCTGCAATAAGCCCATAGTCACTCCATCAGCTAGCTGTAGGAGCAGGGAGTGTGGCTGCTTGCCTCTAACACCCTGAGGACGCTGCCTGGAAAATGTCCTTGGAGCACAGTGAGAGCCTTGGCCAGCAGAAAGTGTCCTTACAAGGCATATCCAGCCTTCTCTTAGCAAGCCAAGGTGTGAGCAAACAGGGGCAGCTCACAGCAGCTAGAGCTGCTAATTTCAGCCAAAGCAGACGGTTTCCCTGTCAGGCCTCAGGTATGCTGTACCATCTGCCCTTCTAATCCTCTTTCCAACTTCAAGTGGGAGTGAGGGGTAATTCAGGGTCTGTAATCACTTGCATTAACAAAAAAATTAAAATCCAGAGCTGCCAGACCTTGCTACAACAACCCCTGTCAGATTTGTGTGCGGGCTCCTCCTATTCCCAGCAGCAGGGATAATGCCTACAAACTCCTACAGCAGCTCCCATCCACTGACGTTCAGAAGTGCTTTATAAACACTGGGGAGAAGCACCCCCTTCTAACTGGAAATCAGCAGCAACCAGAGGTGAAGTCATCTGCAAGAGCAAGGGAAAGCAGCTCCATTTTCCTCTGTCCCAGCTGAGTCCACACCCATGAGTCACTACACCACCACCAAGAATCTTCCAGCCCAACGAAGCCAAGTGCTGGAAAGTCATTCCAATTTAAAAAAATAAAAAAAAATCTAAAAAATTATGTTTTACCCCTCCAGTTTTATTTTTTATGCATTTATTTTAAAGCTGAACCACATGTGAGAACTTGGTTTAAATAAATGGGTCTCCCTTACCCTCAAGGCAAAGGCTTTTGGTGTGTCTATAGTTTATACAACTAAGTTCATCCCGTGCCAGGAATCTCGAGCTGCTGCCTCACATCAAGGACGCCTGTAGCACTTCAGTAATGGATTTTCCAGGATGTACCTAGATGTTCTTAATAACATATTGTGGGAAGCCTTTGCTGTTTCCTTGTCCAAACAGATAAAAATAGTAGCTGATTCCTTAAAAGAACTGGAATTGCCACAGGCAGCCCTGAGACGGAATGAGAGGGGAAGTTGTAGGGGACACCAGGTAAGAAAGAGGGTTTAATGGGTGCTTGGTAAGACAGCCAGACCATGGTGTGGATAAAATCAAGGGGAGGGTACACATATAACAGAGGAAATGAGTCTTTAAGAGTCCTGCTGATCTCACCCCTTCTGCTATGCTGCTGGCTTCGGCCTCTTCCCTGCAACCAGGCACAAGCTCAGCCAGAGCTCCATGGGCTAGACAGAGATGCCCTTGGCTAAACAGCATTGCCTTGCTCTTTGCAGAGGTAACCTAGCTCCCACCTCCATGCTCACACATCCTCCCAGCCCCATTTGCTGGAAGAGACCCCAGCAACGGAGGCACAGCCATGGCAGGGAGATCATGGTGCCAAGCAGCTTCCAGAGCTTTGTGCCTCTTACCGTTCCCAGAAGACACTGAGACTCCTGAATAGCACCGTAGCATCCCAGGAACCCCACGAACATCATAACAGCTCCAACTGCGATCAGGATGTAGATTCCTGCAAGGGAGAGTGAGACACGTTACTGCAGAGCTCTGTACGGCAGCATCCTATTGCCTGGCCAGACTTTCTGGCTGCCCAGGCCGGATAGTACAGGTGTGCAGGATTAAGGCCAAAGAGGAATGAGTAGAGGTGGCAGAAGACACAGAACACAACGTACATGAGCTGGGTCTTAAAGTGTTTGAAGCTGCTAACCAAACCTTTAATAACTCCATCACCTCCAAAATCAGAGGAAACAAGAGAGCTCAAGCAGTACTAGACAGAGGATGTAGCAGCAAAGACAAGGGTTTCACAGTGTCCTCAGAGCTGTAGCAGGGAGTTTCCCTGGCATGCTGTTTCATATATTTAAACAGAGATGAAAATGATTAGTTAGCATATCTTTTAAAATAAACAATAGGCCATATGGTTTATTTATATTTAACCATACAAATATTGATATGGCTAACATTTTAAAGGCATACGAACCACAAAACTAAGGGAACAGCACTCCTTAAGCATCTCATGTAATAAAATCTAGCTTTTTTTGGTTACAGGTTCTTCTTCAGCAAATATGATATTTTTTAATTGAACTTACTGAATTTGCATAGCCAACTTGCACCATAACTAGTTCAAAGCTTGAAATGAGGCATTGGGAGTGGTTCAAAAAACAGAGGAATGAAAGTTTATTTGTTCAGGAAACAAGGGCTTAGCTCAAGGCTCAAGTCTGCTGCCATGAGTAATCACCATGGTCTCAGCAACCACGAGACTGGTAAAGCCAAACACTACCAGCTCAGTTAAATTTGACACAGCTTTTTCCTGGTGTATCCCTTATATTTAGTGCATATTTGGTTAACTAATATTTTTAAGTATTGTGGTTCTACTATTCTCTAAGAGAATCCAACTCCTCATCCAAAAGCAATTTGATACATGTAAAAAATAACCAAATATTACAAATGAGGCAAGACTGCACTCACCATTTTTAAAGGACAGTGAGGAAAAAAAAAAAAGGTATCATGATGAGAACAAAAGAACATGGGGCATCCCCCAGGTAATAGCAACACAGTGAATCTTACTAGTGCTTGGGAGACACGTCCCTTCAGTGAAATGTTTTCTTCTGCTATGAGTCAAAATGTTTAATAGTTATTAATCAGTCTGTCAGCTCTCCTTTAGGAACAGCCCTAACATATAAACAGAGCTCAAGATTAAAATTGCTTGTACATGCTCGTCATGTTTAAGATTTTTCTTATCTCTGTACCTTTTAAACAACCTTCTGATAATTAAAGTGCAAAGTCTAAAGGGCGTGAACTGAGAGCAGAGTCAAGTCAAGTAAACCATTCTCTAAAACACAAGATACATAATAACGGTCTCGACTTGTTTAGAATTTCCTTACGGATATGTCAAACATGGGGGAGGGTAAACTTTGGCTCCTGCTTCTTCCCTCTTTAAAACAAAAATCACCAGCATTGGAACAATGCAAGCACTGATGCAAGGGCCGACCCAGCGAGAGGCAGTGACAGATCAGCCACTCCAGCACCTCCGGCGCTGGGACTCTCCTGACGGTGTTTCTCACCGGCTATATTTAGGTGCCACAGGAGGGAGGAAGCCAGCTGCAGGGGAAGCACCGGCACAATGGAGCATGCTGACCCCACAGGAAGCCCCTCTTCACAAAACTTGACGGCAGCTGTGGCCGGAGACACCGACATCCTTGCAGCAACACGGCCAGCAAAAGGGGAAGGAGGCGCGAGTTGCACCTCCTGATGAGAACTGAAAGGGTTTAAACAGCACCCAGTAGCCACAAAAACCCATCAGGAAACTGGGTTGTTGAAGCTTCCCAAGTGGGGACGAGACACCTCCTCGTGTCAGGGTGCAAAAAGAAGGGAAAAGCAAGCAAAGGAAACCTCCCAGGAGAGTTTCTTGGAAAGGACAGGCCAGCAGATAAAGTTTTGCGGTTTTATCGCAACGGCTGGAGATGACATGAGGTGGAGCGGCGGTGGCAGCTGGGCTGAGCTGTATATGGGGTAGAGGGGCCCCAAAGGGGTAGGGGTGGGTGGGGAGGCACGAACGAATTCTGTGAAATGAAGGCTGTCTGCTGGACACCTGCCAAGCCCAAGAGAGACTGATGGAGATTGTCAGATGCTACATAACTGCTGTCTCACAAAGAACAACATATCAGTAGTGGTGTCTCAAAAAACAGTCTGCTTATTGTCACCAGAATCCGCTGATGCCCAAGAACCAGCCCTCACCACACCAGCTTGTACCAATGAAGCAACCCAAACCATGTCTGGTTTTTCCATTTTACAGCCCTGGGTGGCTCAACTGGAAAATCTTCATCACAAGCTGCTTTGGGAAAATCAACTTTGCTCACCCCTGAGTGCAGCAGCTTCTGACTTCTTCTCCCATTGGGACAGCAGAGAGAAGACAAAGGTGAGCTTGGGGCAAGTCATTTCCATGTCTAAGAAGTCACTACTCATGTTAGCCAGTAGCAAGCAGATGCAGCACATCTGGAGACCAAGCAACATGATGCTGGGACCCCACTGACCACATCACTCCCGTGGATGGACAGAAGATTTTATTCTCAAATTCTTCAAAATAATCACTGAAGGCAACTTCTAGGTTGAACAAATATAGCCAGGAGATCACAGAGTCATAAAGTATCCCAAGTTGTAAGGGACCTCAAAAGACCACCTGGTCTACCTTTTGTGCAAATGGGAACCTAGGTGAGACTGTCCAGCACCCTGCACACTTAGATCTTGAAAACCTCTAGCAATAGGGACTATATCACAGCTCTGGGGAGGTTGTTCCAGGAAATGACTGTTCTCACTGTAAAAAATATTTTTCTGATACAGAGATCATCAGAACACATAGGAGCCACTGGTGGCTAGGAAAGTCCTGCTCTGAAAACTAGGAAATGAAGGCCCAGTGAGAACCTCAACTGATACAGGAGATCAAGAGGAAACATGGATATTTGCTTCCAGTGGCCTCTGTACTTGCTTCTTGCTGAGATTTCTGGCAGCTTCAAAAAGCCAAAACCAAAACTGACCTGCTGAACTCCAACCCCAGAAAGGCCAAGCAGACCTTGAACTGTCCTGGCTTCCCACTTCTCTCCTCGCTCACGCTTCACCAGCTCCTCGTCAGAGCCAGGTCTGCTGTCAAGTGAGGAAACAGCAAGAAGGAAAGCAGGGAAGGGAAAAAGATGTGCACCATGTGCAGCTTCCTGACCGGAGCCCAGCGGATGTGACTGGTGGGGTGGGAGCAGCAGGAATGTGCAGCCAGGCGGGGGAGAGGGCAGTGATGACTGGCCTGATCTCAGAAAACCACAAAAAAACCCTGGAAGGCTTTTGGAATAAAGGCCAGCTTCATTCCCAGGCACAAACAAGCGGCCGTTATGGAGTTGCCTTTTGTTACTGAGCACTACAGCCTCCTGGGAGGCAGCAGAACAGGACTCTGCTCCAGAGTTTATTTAAAAACAAGCACAAAATATTTAATGCAACAACAGCATCTTGTACGATGAATGCTGGCAGTGTTTCTCTAAAGAAATGCCATGCTGAAGGCTGAGAAAGCAAATGAAGGCAACCAAAGTGCCCAACCACATGCTTTGAATGGTGTTTGTTTTCCCACACCCATCCTTCCCCTGGAGGGATGGAGCTGATGGGGGAGTCTCTGCCTCCGGACTGGGTGCCAGGAAGCTGGGGGGCTGTTTCAGAGCAATCACAGCCCAGACTGGAACGACCAAGCCCTTTTCCCAGAAAGCAGCCTGACACATCTTAGCTTTCATTCCTGGCACACAGGGGTGATGACGCATAGTGGGGTTTTGGGCTCCATGTCTGTGAGCAAGGCACCTGTCATCCCCATCATGAATGGCACATTATCCTCCTTAAAGTCAGAGGAGATTCCTCCCAGCTCCACAAGACTCCTCATTATGTAAGCACCAGAGACTGGTTAACTCCTGCAAACTGTCATGGATGAGGAACTCTTCACTAAAGTGGTATTTGCTCCTTCAGGGCTCCATCTGAACTGGCACAATTTGGCATGAGCAAGGCTCCATCTGCCTTTCACATGCCACTTCCCAGCTCATTTTTATCGCAGCTTTCTCAGGGGTTTCAAAACAAGAAGCACTGCTTGCCATAAACAAAAAGTAAAATGAGAGGGGTATAAAATGCAAACTCCAGTGCCTACACCCACGCTGCTCCCTCACACATCAGCAGTACACAATCCTTGGAACAGCTTGAGCTGCAGCAACAGGTACAGTGAGCAAATCACATACAGGTGTTCATGGTACCAATGCATCTCCACATCCTTAAGCAATGCTATAGCGTGATTTCTAGCCCTATGGCACAGTTCTCTGATAGTGCAGCAGCAGGCAAAATTGCCAAAGATGCCACACGTAACCAGGCACCCACCAAAATAAGCTGTGAGCCTCAGGACCTGTATCTCAAGAGTTTGAGAAGTCAGAGGAGGATTCGCAGAGATGGGTGGGGTAAATACTACCTGGAGTCCTCCTACTTCCTCTTGAGATGGAGCCTTAAAGCAGAAAGCTATAGGAAAGAGACCTACCACTCTTAGCTTCATCTCCTCATCTGCATTCAAAGCAGTAGAAAAGGAGCTCTTCGCTCAAGAGCATCATGACAATGATCAGAAAAAGTAGCAGCAGTGGACCAAACATCATCCCCCTCTTCCCCAATACAACCAGGGCATGTGCTGCTTTGGGCTGCAGAGACCTCCTAACACATTAGCCACATGAAAAGCCCCCAAACATCAGAGCTGGGGAACTGATAGTAATTGAGCACTTCTCTTGGTATGATGCCAGGTGGGAAACGGAAAAAAAGCAGCCAAGAGGCCAGCTTAGCTCCCAGCTCAAGCAGATGATATCTTCGTGGCCCTTTACCTGCAGGTCAAGTAGTAAGCAGGATGCTCAGCTTTGGGAGCAGGGAAGGGAGAGAAAAAGGCAGTATTCAGTGTCAGTACTTGCTCTGGCATTAAAGCAGCATAGCTGGTGCTGGCAGGGTTGTAAAACCCATGTCCTGTCCCTGCTGAGAACTAAAGAAAACAAGAAAAAATAAACAGTCTTAAAAAAAGGACATGATGAAAAACAAATAAAAGGAGGAACAAGCACAGGAGAGTCCCTCTAAAACAAGCAGGGAGCAGGCCAGCCCTGGCCAGCCCTCCTCCCGTGCCCCAGCATCCCCATCAGAGATGCTGTGCAGCTCCTGGCGTGGGCAGTCCTGGACAGTGCCCTACCTTTCCCCCCATTGCAATCCTCTCCCAGCAGCTTTAACTCATTAGGCTAATGGAAGCCAGTCACTTCCCCCAGGTCACCATGGCAATGTTTCCAAAAGACCAAAAAAAAAAGAACCCCCTCAGCATCAACACCATGCTTCCTGGGAAGGCAGGGCAGCTCTCCAAGCCGTGGCTGCCCTCCCCATGGGATGGGCTTTAAAAAGGGGCTGAGAGCAGAGGGGAAGAGATATTTTAGTGTTTATTCTCCCAACAGGCTCCTGGGGGAAGTCCCTGCACATCCAAGAGTTCTGCAAGCCTCCAAGGAAAGGAGGGAGGTTTCAGTGCTGTTGCTTCTGGGCTGGAGATGCTGAACATCACTGGTCTCACCACCACGGTTGCTGCAGGGAAGGGTGGGACCATCCTACAATGGTAGGAGGGAGATTCCATCATGGAAGAACGCCCTTTGGGTAGCCAAAAAAATGACCACGATGTTCTTCCTTGCAATCTGGGGGCAAGATACAGGCAGGGAATGGAAAGTCCCTCCAGGACAGGGTTGAGGTGAGAAAAGGATGACTACATAAGCCGGCCAGCAAGTGAGCGTCTCCCAGACATTTTTGTCCAGTTGGCTGATAGAACTGGCCCAGCAGAGCTGACAGTGGTTTCTTGAAAGTGGGGTGAGAGAGAGAAGGGCTGGAAAAAGGGTTTGCTGGAAATGGACAAGTGGGAAGCCCCTCCATTCCCCTCCACTCCCTTTCTTTCCCAAGGAAAACATTGTTGTTCTGAGGCTGCTAATGACTACCAGATGCAGCAACAGGGTCACAAAGCATGGAGGGCTCTCCTGGGGCTCTGTGGTTCACACAGGGAGATGAAAGGCTGTACACGCTGCCCTCATCTGCAAGAACAAGGCAAGAAGGAAGCAATGGACACCCCCCTGTCAGGAAAGCAAAGGGGTGGTGGAAAAAGCCCCAAACAACGTCCTTGCATGCACACACTTGTGCCCCAAACAACTCCACACAGATGCCACAGTCAGATTTGTTCTCTTCTGCCCGTCCCACTGGAAAGGAATTCGAGATTTGTAAAGTCAGCATACCTGTGAAAGCTGGGAGGAGGCCTATGGCTCATTTCCAATACTGGGATGGACAATGGTGGCACAGCACAGGAGACCCAGGCTGGAATATGCTGGCCCATCCCCTGCCCCAGGTACAGTACTTCTGAAAACCTCTATGTGACCTGGGGTCTCACCCACAAACAGAGCACAAATCCCACTAGAGGATTCCCTGTAGGCTTTGCATGCCTTAAACACACCACAGTTTTCAAAGGAAAACTCTCAAAGCTACAGGTTTGAACAGCTCTGAAGAGCAAGAAGCCACTCTGACACAGGTCTGAGGCAGCAAAGCCAAAGGGAGGGAACAAAGGAAAAGGACAAGTACATTATTTGTAGTTCGGTAGATCTGAAGCCAAAATAACCCGATGGTACCAATTATTTAAAGTCATAAGCAGTTTTAGTCTGCAGAGTAAATGAATCACAGGGGTTGGTCATGATGAAGGTAGACCAAACTGCAATTAAATGGAAATGCAATTAAAACACATGTTGCTTTTTTAACAGAAATTGAATTCTGTGATAAGAATACAAACAAAATGATTGTACTGTCAGATACAGGGTATAAGCCAGATACTGAAAGAAAAGTATTGACAAAGTGTTTTGCCCTAAAATTGCTATTTTAAAAGAGAATCCAGTATTATTGAAGGAGTTGATCTGACAGTGATTAGAGAAAAATCTAGAACAAGTAAATCTCAGCTTTTTTTTTTTTTCCCTTTAAGGGACTAAATAATTAAATTGTCCTTAACTACAAATAAGTTTATTTCCAAGACAGAAAAATGCATGTACTTATATTTTAAAAAATCCACACATGTATTATTTTTTAAATAATCCATTTTCAGTGTGGTCCAAGGCCAAATGCAAACCTCAGTTTTGAATGCCAAGCATGCAAGCCTGGCCACAGCTCATGTGTCTGCTGGCAAATCTCCAACACAGGGAGCCTTGACAAAGAAGAGCACAAATGGGTGAGAGAACCCCGTCCTGAACCAGCTGTGTGCATCCGCAGGGATCACTGCCAAAACTGAAGGTGGTTTTTCACTAGTGTTTATTACAGGACCTAGAGACCAGGACTCTCAGGCTCTTCTCTGGCCCTTTCACAACAAGCTAAGTAAAAGATTTGCTGTTGAGTGTAATAACCCTGTGATATACAGTTGACACCATCTCTTAAAGATGCCTAAGATTTCCAGAGGGATGGGGACAAGGATGTGAGCCTCAACAGATACCAAGACCTTCTCACTGTTTATGGTGAGTCCACACTCACTGTAGCACTGCTGACTTCCAGAGCCTTTGCAACACACCAGAGCTCTGCACAACCCCCTCTGCAACGAAAACCTCCCTGAAACCCCAGAAATCACTGCTTTTTGTCCAAGGCAGTCCTGAAAAGGCTAATTAAGCTGCTGTTATGGATAGAAGGCAAAGCTGCTCCATAATCCCTCAGCCAACGCAGGTCTGTTTGGATGATGGGCTGGGATGTTCTGCACTAATGCCCCACTTGGGACCCTCGGCAAGAGCAGTCAAAGTATCCTCACATGTTGTAAGGACAATGGGCAAACGTCAGGGAAGCTCGGACAGATGTCCTGATCCCCACACACCTATGCACTGCTGCTTAGCAGGCCCTCTTCTCTGCAAAGGTCAGATCCCCCTGTGGCCAGCAAAACCTCATGACAGGACTTCCAAAAATCCTGAAGACACCTATGAAAGTTTGCCAGCAGCTGCATTTCAACTCAGATGTGCACTCATTTGTGAGAAAGACTTCAAAGCCTCCCTGTGCTTTCTGGCCCATTTATTCTAGCCCAGTCTGCATGAAAAGCAGCTTGAACTCATTTCTAGGGCAGAAATCATTATCCTGGACTGGGTTTGTACAGAGGAGGATGGTGAAGATGGTCTGTGATTCACCTTGTTAGAGAGCCTGCACTCCTGTTAGCTGGTCTCCCTGGTCTCTCCTCACTCCTCGGCAGCACTCCTTGCAGGCACGCTCACTGCCTCACCATTAGTCTGAAGCCATTGCTGCCCTCAGCTGTCCTCTGCCTTGTCTTTCTCAGGTTTTGCTGTCTGACCAGCCTGGGAGCCAGATTCAGAGTCAGCAACCTGGTATCTAGGGAACCCCCGCACCAAAAAACACAAAACCTCCTTTTGCCTTTCTGTTGGGGCAGTGATACCCAGCAGGATGGCAGGGAAGGGGAGCAGTGGCAGCAGCCTCAGTGGCCAAATCTAACCCATATGCCTGTCCAAAACCTCACACCCCTCCCCAGGGCTGTTGGTGCTGCCATGCTCCAGGGAGGAGACACTGCCCTGCAGTGCAGATTTACTTATAAAATACAAAAAAACTAAATGGGAGCAAAATGAACCCCTTCTTTACCCTGAAAGCTGCAGGGAAACTGCACCCCAGCTCTGGAAAACCCACCCTCAGTCACTTTTCATCGTGGCTGGCCCCACTCCCAGGGCCGAGCTAATTAGAGCCACTGGTCGTATCGCCCTGTCACTTGCTGGGAGCTGTTGGAGGCAGATTTCCTATTTTGGATCTGGCAGGACAGAGTGAAGCCGAGACCATCCAGCTGCCATGCTCCATTCCTTGCCAGGCAGCTTGAGGGAAAGCACAGGAAGGGCAGGCAGCAGGGACAAGCACCCAGTGATGCTCCCAGCACATGGGCAGCCCAGCAAGGGCAAAATGTGAAATCCTCGAGGGGGGATTTAAGGGAAACAAGAGCTCAGGCTTTTGTCCCCAACCTCCTCAAAGCACTTCACCCACAACAGCCATCTCCAGGCATCACATAACCAAATCCTTGAAGAATAGGGAACCTGGCTTTTTCCTCCCACATTATCTTCACTGTCATCCCACTGAGAAAGGGCAAAAGCGGTAAGTCCAGTGTCACTTGCCTCTTTAAGAACTCCAAGGGCTCTTAAAGATGGTAACACCACAGCACTAACTTGTTGTAGAGAGATCAGACTGTTCCAATTTGTACTGGTATCTGCAGAGAGAGACCAGCTCAGACTTTTGCTATGGGCTCTCATAACACATTGAATCACAGCTTTGTTGTTTATTTGTGTTTTTTTAATGGCACTTTATGTGTAGGGTCAATAAGTATCTGAGAAGTAATTAACCAGTTGCCAGAAACTTATCAATGCTTCTAGCTATTCTGAAGTATGTTTTCTGCCTTGTGACCAACACCTTCCCAACCTCCAGAAAGACAGAGCTTTCCAGGTGCAGTATTATGCAAGGGCAAGAAGGATTTTAGTTTTTCAACTACAAATAAAGCAAGTAAATGCCTATCAGACCATAAGCCTAGCTCAGATGAAGAGCAAGTAGTTTCCTTTATAGTCATGAAAGCATGAAACTACTGTGCTCCAGCTATCCCCATCCCTGGTCCTGCTTGGTCTTTTCAGCACTGAAGCAGTTAACTTCCCACTTGCTGGAGCATTGGGTCCACAGCCAAAATGGAAGTGCCAAAAGCCAAGACTGCAACAAGTGGTTAGGGGATCAGATGGTTTGCACGCCATGCTGAGGAAAAGCCCACGAACAAGGGTTTGTTTAATAACCTCCCAAGCCAGCCCACAAGACAGCTCGTTGGATGCAGTGCCAAAGTGCTGGGGAGGAGGGGTAGTGCTTGTGGGAAACTCCAGCCCCCAGGAGCCCCATTCCTTGTGGGCTGGATTAGGGAGCGGGGGAACAGCTGCCTGCACCCAGGGGGAACTGCAGGGATGGCTCCTGCAACAGTCTGGAATGGAAGCTGAGAGCAAGGACTGCTCCTCTCCTCCTGCTCCTGCAGCAGCCTGAAGGCAAAGAAGCATCACACCTGGTACCCTGTAGCTGCCCTGCTCTCCACATCCTCTTTCTCCTACTTCCCCATTGCCCTCAAATCCCACACACCAACCAGCTGCATTCATTATTTTTCCTGTCCCGTAACACACAGATGCCCTGGGAAAAGAGTCTGTAACAAACAGCTGCAACTTTGAGGCAGGGAAAAAGACACAGAGAGAAACAAGGACACACCAAACCGCTGCTTTTCTACTTCCCCTTCTCACTCAGTACCAATCCCATGATCGAAGTTTTCCTCCTCTAACAGTGTTTATTGCTTCCCCCTGTCCTGCAGTGCTGCAGCAGAGCCTGGCTAGCCTTTAAAAGCCTCCCGACAGATCCCGGGACCAGCGCCCTGTGCCAGACACCAAAAAGTGGTTTGCAAGGGGCGGGGGTGGGGAAATCAGCTCTGGAGGCCAAGCTCAGAGATGTTCCCATTCCCAAAGCTGGAACATTGTGTGCATGTGTACACTGGATGCCAGACGAGAAAAACGAGGGAGTATCAGTTGTAGGAGGGAGGAAAAAAAGGGGTTGGAAAAAAAAAAAGGCAAAAAGAAATCGCAGCCTTCAGACTCCAGAGGTCTGGCTAGGAGAGGCAGCAACTGAAAGAAATGCTCTTCTGTTATTACTGCATGGAAATTACAGCTGCCAGAAGGAATCCAGGCCAATCTGTTGCTGAATATAACTTTTAAAAGACAGCCAGCCTCAAATCATGGGCCGTTCATGGGTGTCGGAAACCAAGTGTGGTGGTGGGACCCATGGTTCATTACCCACTGCCTTCTAAATAGCAAAGGCCAAGGAGAAACACAAAATAAAAAGGGGTGGAAGAGTAAAAGATGCCCAACAGGTAGGAGAGAAGGACTCTGACCCACGCTCCAGGTCCCCCAGGTTTGGGGAGAAAGTGTTAACTAGGGAGACATCAGTTGTTGGCCCCCCAAAAAGGAGATGTTTGGGCTGGTTCCTGTAAAGAATAGAGTTTAACTTCATACAAGTTCTGTTTTCTCTCTTTAACATTGAGATCTACAAAGGGGAAATGCTGGGTGTGAGGCATCAGAGTAGAAACAGCAAGAGAGGGAAACCCACCACTATTTACAGCAGGAGCAAATTCTGTAATCAGGCGTAGCCAGGGAGAGGGCTCAGGCATGCCATTTCATGGGCAAGCAGGGAAACACAACGGAAAACCCTTTCCAGAAAGTAATTTTAGCTACAGGTGAGAACAGGACATCGGATCAGACGATGTTCCCAGCCCTGTCGGCTTGTGCTCCAAGCCAGCCCCTGCCTGGCAACCAGCCCCTCTTGCAAGCTGCTCCCCCTTGTCTGCAAGAGATCATTGGAGAACAGAGCAAAAATAGAGGTTTTCATCTTCCAGCAAGCCAGCATGCTGTCAAATTAACAAAAATCATACTAAGCTTAACTGTAACACACAGAGGCTCCACCTGCCCTTCCTGGAGAACATGAGTCACGCACTCACCAAGCTTCACTTTCGACTGCCAGGCACTCCGTCTACTACTTTTACACCCCTTTAGGAAACAAGACAAGCTTCCAAGAAGTCCCCCCTCTTCCCAAATGTGCTCTGGGAGAGACTGCAATGGAGAACAGCACTGAAGAAAACCCACTGCATGCAACACATCATTTTACACTTTCAGCTGATATGACTTTGGATTCTGTGCTTGGGCCACAGCCAACATTTATTGAAAGTTTTGGCTGGCATGGCAGGGGATATTTTGGAGTATGAGGGCAGCAGGAGGCATTTTTATTCTGACCCCCTTGTTCCTCACCTGGAGCTTTCTGCCCTGCTTTTGGGTACACTGCAGGCCACCCTGAGGTGTACCACCCACACAGCAATGCCAGCATTCCCAGATCTACTCACCAACGTAGAAGGTGTTGGGGGCTTGCTTTTCCCCCAGCTGCAGGTAGAGGATATTCGTTGTCTGCGAGTCATGCCGGAGCCACAGGGCCACTCCCAGGATGATGCCTCCGGCCAGCTGGGGAGAAAGCAGAGGGAAGCAAGGGTTACCCACTGTTCCAGCCACATGGGACCCAGAATGGCAGTTTTCAGGTGAGAGCAGAAGACTTGCTTTTCATCTTCCTGCAAATGTAAAAGAACATCCTTCCTAACCATCATCCCACCCCTACAACGTGTTTTGTGCCCCATACCACATAAGCCACATGATCCTCCCTACTGTATGAGAAGACCCCGCATTCTGGGGATGTACAAAGCCCTTTCCAGTTCCTGCAGCTGATTTCTTTCCCAAGAGCTATTTTATTATGCTACTAAAATGGAAGGCTCAGCCTCACCCCAAGCAGCACAAGAAGCACCATTGGGGTTTTTGGGAGAGCTGTTCAATAGAAGTTAGGACCAACTCCAATTACTCCCTTTTTCCAATGGGCTGTTATCACATAATTTCATTTCAATGTGGGGGAACCATCCATTTTTCCCTCTGTCCCCAAGGCTTGCTTGCATGCTACTTCTCATCCAGGGGCGGGCTTCCAGTCTGAACAGACCTAGTGTTCCTCTGGTACATATGGCTTTCCCCAATGTCCTAATAGAGGGACTGAAGTGGAGCAAGGCATCAGTTCAGGCCAAGGCACAACCACACTGCTTTTGGAGGTCTCCAGGCTGAGACTGATGCCTTGCCCACGCTGTTGAACAGCAGAAGAGCAGCGCACTCACATACACGCGTGTGCACACCAATACGTATGACTGACCCTCAGGGCAAGCATAAAAACACACTTCAAACACGGGAGATGTTCTGCGCATGGAGCATCAGCTTGCCACTGAGATATTTATGTACAAACAATGGGAAGTTTTATGACTGAGCTCCTCCCTGTTTTCTCTTTCAGGGAGGGGCTGGGAATGGCAGCAGAAGATGGGAGCAGAATGGGGGCACTCTAGCAGGGATAGTGTCACTGAAACGAACTCAAACTAGGGCATTTCCAGCAGGACTTGCTGTGTTCTCCATGACACCCCTCTCCCATTTAAAAGCACAAGACAGAGGGGGAAAAATAAGCACCTGTTGAAAAAAAACCCAAACCCTTAAGAATTCAATATCACTGCCGTGAAAAGGCTGGAAGCACCTATTCAAATTCCAATTTAATTTTGAGTGTTCTAAATCCTTGGAAGCCATTCATCTTACAAAAGGAAAGAAAACTACCAAAGAGTACAGAAGTGGAAACATGCTTTTTCTAAAAGGGTCTGAGTCAGGTCAGCTACAGGCATGATAGGCACCATAAAGGTCACATTAAAAAAATTTTTAAAAAAAGTTTGTTCAGTGTAAGTGTGGACTCCAGTTATGCATGCACAGCAGAGCTTCAGTGAACACAGGAGGACTGGAATCTGCAAGTCAGGCTGTCGATGGGAGCCTGGCTCTGCCCCTTGGGAGGTCAGGTGGTGGTTTCCTCCTTGCTCATTTTTACAAATCCCAGTCACGAGATTTTTACAGGGGTACCATTGAAGCTGGGGCAAAACCACACCATTTGTGCCAAACTCACAGGGTAAGCTGTCCTTGGGGCTTTTCCACTTCACAGACGGAGAAAATCCCCACAAGCTCCTGGAGAGGGAGGGAAGATTTTTGCAAGCCTTTCCCCAATTTACCACCAAAGTAATCAGCTTTTAACACTTCTCCCACAGCAATTAATGCAACTTCCCCGCTGGCATGGTCCCTCATCCCTCCTGCACTTGGGACAGCCTGAGGTTTTCCAAACACTGGCAATGGAGAAAAGTCACGAAAGCCGATCTGTGCTGAAGTCCAGCTCCAAATAAGGCAGGTTGTAGCTTTGCAGAAAGTTACTCAAATCTGGTGTGGCTTGTTCATTGTCTGAGGGCGTAACAAAGTTCGTGTTTACCCTCCCAGAAGAAAGAGTATGTCCCCAAATTAATCAATGACACTCTTAAAGTAAAGGTCTATTGGGGACTGCTAGGGAAAAGGAGATCCTGAGGAAGATCTGTGTTTCTGTGCTGGCTGGGAAATGGAAAGAAAAAAGGCTACAGCCCTTTTTGTTTCGGTTTTCCCCCTGCAAGGACACATTGCTCCGCCCTGGCATGCTGCCCTCTGCACCCGGCAATACCCACCCCAGCACCCCCTGACACCCATGGTGAGGTTGGGGTGACACCAGCAGCTCCTTTCCAATCAAATTTGCCCTAAAATGCACGACAGAACCAAAAGCAGGCTGCAAGCTATCCTCAAGGTATTTTTTAATCATTTGGGAACGTCAGCTGAAGGGATGGAACCTATTCTAATGCATCAAACCCACCCCAGCAGTGAGGTCTATCTAAAACAGCCAGCTGAACCAACTCCAGATGTTCCCTGTTTCATCCTGAATGCACCCCAGGAACACCCCAAGTCCCTCCCGCACCACCCGACTCCAGTTGCTTTTTTAACAGAGCTTGGAGGACTTCTGAATGGAAGCTTTTATCCAATAGCAGCTGGATTTCTTGAGAGAAAATGACATTCACTTTGTAATGAAAACAGGGTTTAGGCTATGATGAATAACTTTTTCCATGAGAGCCATACATCCTTCCACCACCAAGAAGCGTGGAACATAATTAAGGCATCTTTCTTCCCAAAGGAAAGAAAACAAGAGAGAGAAAACCTTGTCCTTGTCAGCTCACCACAGTAACCCTGCCTTCCACTGTACCTTGCTCGAGATAATGTCATTTTTAATAAAACAACTTTTTCCAGATATAAGGTGGGTATTTTCTTCACCCTCCATCGTACAACTGCTGCTGTTTGCCAATATGAGAGCCAGAAGAGCTCCAACCACTGACGAGTGTCATGCTCATCTCGAGGCTGCCCATTCTCATACATATACTGTCCCTGTTTTTTTCTGCTGCAGATATCTGTGATCTCGTGCAGGTTATCCCACTGCTCTTCATGTGCCCAGCTTGCCAGACAGCAATGTCGCAGAGGCTTCGGTCCATCACTTGTCACGATACACTCCAAGTGCTCAGCACAGCTCTCCCTTTAAATTTCTGGGGACTGCTTTAATGAAACCAATAATCTAAATGCTGCAACTTCAGCCAACGCCAGCAGCGTGGCAGTCTTTGATCCGCTTTCCACAAGCCGACCTCCCCAGCCAGCCCTTCCCCTGCCGGCACCACGGCACTCGCAGCGGCACATCACCACTGCTCCCCAGGACAGGGCTGGCCCAGACCTCACGCCCTGGACAGCCCGCCAGCATAGCAGAGGTGGCGCAGCAGGCTCCAGCGTTTCCTCTTCACTGCAGTTTTCCAGCTTCCAGAGATTTATTGCTTCTTCCACAGACAACTAGACTTTTCCAGCTGGATCCTGCCTGCCCAAGGCTTGCATTCTCAGGAATGCCGTTCCTGCTCGACACAGCGGGGCGAAGTCCCCATCAAATGCTGCCTAAGGGAGGGAAAAGGCAGCCTGTCCTTGAGAGGTGATGGGATGGTACCCCACAAGATGAGGTCTCACCATATGAGTACCCTTATGATGGCATGTGTGCAGTCCTGGTTTGCTGCCCCATCCACAGTGCACACAGTGAGGCTCCCTCCTGGACTGATTCCCACCAACTGACATGCTGTCCACCCTAAAATTTCCCAGGTCCAGCTGTGGGACAAAGGAACAAACCCATTTTTCACAGCTTATTCACTCCTCCCCTTCACAAGAAATTCTTATGAATGAGGGGTGCAAGGAATGGCCCCGTTCCCCCTTTTCATGTGGTGTTCCCCATTTCTGAGCTGCCCCCACCTTTGCCTGTTGCTTCCCAGAACTCACATATGCCAGGATGTGCATCACCTCCCTGGTCCCTTCCGCTGCCTCCAGCCCTTTTCCTCCTGCTCCCTTCCCTCCACCCTTCTCTGAAATAGGTTTCCTGGCAGGGAGGAGGAAGAGGAAGAAGTCTTGGCTTGCCGGTCATGCCAAAGCAAAGCAGACATTCTGTGGCTCAAGTGAGTGAAGGAGGGAAGTGGAGGTGCCAGCAGTTTCACAGTGCCATATTTTTAGTAGTGCCACTTCTCATGGCCATGTCCAGTCCTGCCATCGGGCCATGCTTCCCAACCTGTGTAAGCCCAAGGGCTGGAAGAAGCTCTCATCTTCCTGCAAAAATGCTGCTGGCAGAGCCCATGCTGCAATGTCTGTGAAATACCACTGCTACTAACAACAAGCAGGATGCTGCCAAAAAAGCTTAATGAATTTTAGCTGTTTCATGATTAATGATGGATATTTTTAAAAGGTTTTCAGGCTGCACAGGTTTGCAGCTTCTCTTACACCACCCAGAAGCAGAGCCCTTCATGGGGGCAGTACCCAGACCCACCTGAGAAGCCCAGCCAGGGCTCCCCACGGCTCCTCTCCAGCACAATCTGGAAAGCAGCCAAGATGGAGTAACAGTGAATCCCCCCTCCTTCAGGTGTGGATAACCAGGACACAGAAAGATGAAGTAGCTCACCAAGGCTGAAACATGTTGGACCAGGAACCAACTGCTAATTTGGGGTTGAATGCTTTGCTCCCATGTCATTTGGAGTTCTCTAGGTGGAGCAGCAGGTATCATACTTTCCAATATGTGCAGCGTAAATAATGAAACATCATCTTGTAGCTGCACCCAGTGTGAGTGGGGAAAAAGCAAGGAGATAGAGACTCATAACTTGATGGAAATTAGCTTTGGAAAAGCAGTACATGCCCTTGCAAGATCTGTGCTAGGACCTTACAGGTTCTGCTCTACCAGCTTGACGACCGAGGCGGGCAAGAGAGGAACCCATGGAATGTGTGCAGGTAGCACCAAGCCTGCCCGCATCCCGCACTTCACCTCCTGGAAAGCAGAAGATGAATTTCTTTTCTATTGCAAATAGCTGAGCCTCACAGAAGTGCTGAAAGGGCTTGGCGTGCAGCAAGGGGCTGATGGCTGAATGGTGGCCCATGAACCTGGCAACTTCGGCTTGCTGCTGCGAGAGTCTCCATGTTATGATGGCACGTCTTCAAGCCAAAAAGACATTTGAAATTTTAAGGTGAGAAGCACTAGATATCAACCCCTGTGCTGCTTGTTGGGATGTCCTGGAGTCCTTGGAAAGGGTGGAAACAGGGAAAGTGACTTAAATCGGACAGACAGTTGCAGTTTGACAGCCCTACAATCTAGAAGCTTATCTGCCATACCGAGCTGGGCACAGGCGCTCTCAAGCAGCAGCAGCAGACAGGACTCTGAAAAGCACAGCGAGGTCTTTCTGCTGCCTTCCACAGCACAACGGCTTCCAAAGGTCAGGCTGAAAGTTTGCAGGCAAGGCCTGCCCAGGAATTGCCGAAAGGGCATTTGGGAAGAACCCCGTGCTCTGCAGACAGGAGAAGGAAGGCAGCCTGCAGCCTGTGCTCTGCTCCCAGCAGCACACCTTCCAGCAGCAGCTATTAATAGAGCTGCCGGCTGGAGCGAAATTCTCTGCTGGTGCCTATAGTTACCAGCCCCACAACAGTGCAGAGCTTTTCAAAACAAGCTCCAGAGGAACACTCCCAGAGGAGCAGCATGCCAGAGGCCAAATAAAGCTTGATGAATGAGAGGAGAGTGGGAATCCAGCACCAAAATCCAGAAGCAGGGCCCTAAGACGGAGAGCACCGAGCCTGCAGGCTGCCCGCCTGCCACAGCCTGGTCCTTACTGCAGACAGAAGTAGCACTTCACAGAGTTTAAACACCCTCAGCAGAGAGAAAAACAATTACAGGTATTACTTTAAAAATTTGGCCCAATACATAAGCATTTAACTACAATGGTAATACAACTGCTTTCCCTTCTTAATCGTACAGTGAAAGGCACTTGCACAGTGCAGGATCAAAGTGTTTCCCAAGGCGTCGTACGTTAATGCTCTTGCGGGAGATAAGCATTACTATGGCTGATAGAAGAATTACCTCAGGAAAACTGAGCAATCCCCCCTCCAGCCACCAGCACTCCCTCCCTACGTCTGCAGCTCAGCCCATTTAACTAAAACTGGGTATGGGCAGGGCACCCATCTCTTCAAAAAACCTTCTGTAAGCAGAGACTTCAGGTGAGGTTTTGTAGGTGATGGTAGGACTGTGTTCACTGGACAGAGAGTCCAGAAACACATCCCAGAGACCCACCAGCAGGAAAACCTGAGTCCAGGTACTGAGCCTGCTAAGGAAACTTCTCACTTGCCCTTCAAACACAGGTATGATATAGCTGAAGGGTCAAACACATGTGGAAATATGGTTGCCTGTACATCGTACCAGGATACCAAGCCCAAATGGTGGAAGATGATGCTGGGTCAGCATCAAATTCTTGCTGCTCACAAGGCTCTCTGCGATTCCCAAGGGAGACCAATAACCAAACCAGCCAGGCGCTATCACCAACAGCACTGCAGCAGAGCTCAGCACAAGTCTGCACCCAGAACAAGATGCGAACTACTTTGTTAGTCGACAGAGTTATTTCAGGCCCGTGTTTCAGAGCTGCATGCTGCATGAACCATGAGATTCTCTGTTCTTCGTTTAAACCTGTGAGCAGTGACACGCAGCCACCTTTCTCATCACACTGGGAGGGTCACGAGCCACTCAGTAGGACTGTCACCATGGGACCACCAACATAGAGAGCTGCCATCCCCTCACACTGTAACCTCTCATCACCAACACCAGGTATCTTCGTGCATGCTTTGCAAGCTCCAAGGTACAGTTCACAGATTTTCCAGTGTTGCACAAGAAAATATTCAATTCCTTTACCCCTTCTCTTTCGATTCAGCACTGTTGAAACAGACTTTCACTTCCACCTTCCCTCTGCTCTTGCCCTTCCTACCCTTTGCACCCAGATGGTACTACATTCCCTCAATGCACACAAGAGAAACGAGTTACACAGTGCCTGGAAAATGGCATTAGGAGCAAGCTCGTCCTTTTAATTAGACACCTCTCTGGTAGGGCAGCCAGCAGTGCTCTAGACCTGGAAGGCTGCCATGGGCTGTATTAGCTAATAAGCTGGGCGATCCTTCTCCAAGCAAGTCGATTTCTCCTTGGTTATGTTTAATCACATTTTAAAATAGCTCACTGGCTTCCTTCGGCCTCCCCAGGGACTCTTTGCAGTGGTGGTCAGTTCAGCCCCATGCACTGTACTCTGCTATCGGATTTGGATAATTCAGGAGAGCAGTCAAACTCCAGCTATCCACTAAGAATGGGATGGAGAAGCAGCTTCACCTGCCACACACACAGCCCAGTCCCACTCAGGGCTGTGCATTGCCCAGATACAGCCACTGTTCCCTCTCACAGGGCAGAGCATCCCCTTGTTGCCAGCCACCTGAAGGTTTCAGGAAAAGTCTGCAGCATAAAAAAGCTTTTGTCTCTCCAGCCCTGTGTTTTGCTAACCAGGTGAAGTCCCCCGATGCTGACTATGGCCTCCTCCACCACTTTGGCAGGCGGATATCTCTGTGAAACACATGAGGCGGATGTCACTGTGAAACACATGGGGACCCCTTCTTTCCTTGGACAGGCACCTGTTTATACATGTGTTCTGTGCACCAGCCACTGCTCCTTTGAGAGCCATCTTGGACCAAGCACGTAATCTTGGCATCTTCTTCTCAAAAATGCGTGCACAAAGGAAAAACAATCCCAAAAAATCAAATAAAACAAACATCCCAGGAACAGAGGGCAAGGAGATGGCAGCAGGGCCACCTTTTCCCACTAGTTCTCAACATAGCAGCTTTGTGCAATTCCCCCTGCGCTGCCCAGGGGAAGGAAGAGGGAGGAAGCCAGAGGGGTGTCAGTTTATTTACACGCCAGCAGGATAGCAGGGCTACTTAAAAAAGTTATCCAAGTATCTTTCTTATTAACACCGTTAAGGCTGAGAATTGCTTCCTTTCTTCCTCTCGGGCGCTGGAGCAAGCTCCTGTGCAGCACAGCATGGGGCCTGCCGAACTTTGGGCTCTGCCTCTCGCTTGTTTTCATCAAAAGGGCCCGTCAGCTGGGCACAGGGCAAATGACAAGCAAATACGCACGAGGAGCCTGCCAGCTGCTGCATGCTAACTAGCTGGCAGGTCCACAGGGCTGCAGGTGCTCCATTTCACACCTCCCTGGGGTCAAAGGCAGTGCCCTGACACAGCCACCCTGCAGCAAGGGTGCTCAGCACCACATTCTGTCTTTAAATGCCACCCTGTGGAAAGGGCCATCACACTTTGCTGGCAAACCAAGGCATCCCTCCCCAGCTGGGGATGCAAGGCTGGCTGTTAACCACCTTTGCTTCACGGTAAACCTAATACTCCCTTTGAGTACTAGTTTAAAAGACAACATAGAAAGGCGTGAAAACTCTTAAGATCTGGTATTCAACCACGCTTCAGCTGGTCAGCCTCACAGAAAGCATTGTTAATTCTAATGAAGTCCAGGATACCAGTCCTCACAGGAGATGGTCCAAGGGGACTGGCCACTGGCAAGTACACCGCTGGGAAGCGTTTTGGGGAGCCAGCGGGTCCCAGTCCACAAGCACCTCTCCTTCAGAGAAGCTGAAACATCTCCTCCCAGCACTCCCAGGGAGCACTCTACAAGGGGTAGGGCAAGGGACCAGAAGTCCTAACAGGAAAATTGTAAAGATTGGCTATTCCTCTTGGAAGCAAAATGCCCATATATAAACCATCAGCTGTTTTGCAAAAGACTGAGGTGAGTGGGTGAGCTTGTTGAGGAGCAGTGGCTGTGCAGACCCCCCAGCATCCTTCCTGCCACCCAGGGGACCCTTCCTCCCTCACATGCACAGCCGGCAGCTTCTCCAACAAGAATGGCAGGAAATCAGAACCAGAAGGGAAGAAAAAGCCCTGGGATAAACATGATAACTCAGAAGGAACAACACTTCACAGACAACCCTACCCGCCTCCATCCTGCCATTTTAAAGGTGGAGGAAAAGGTTAAAAAAAAAGCCCACCCCAGAACTGTCCCGCATTCATGCAGCTGAAAACACGTCAGGTATCAATTAACACCACTGTCATCAGAGCTCGTCATCTTGCCCTTGGTCAGCCTTATACCCAGAAACAAGGCAAAGAGGCCTGAAACAAGGCCAGTTTTGACCTGGTTAAGCCTTACAACTCCCAGAGGGGGAAACCTCACCCCCAAAGAGCTTCTCCATGCAGCCCCAAGGAGGAATCAGCAGGCAGGGGCTCCAGCCTGGCAGCACAGCTCCAGCTGCCAAGGCAGGGTGTGCTCTCTCTAGAAAGCATTCCTCCCCTCCTTCCCACCTCTCTAGCCCTCCTTGCTGCATTTTCTGCTGTGGGAAAATATTAAGAAAAAAAACCCAACTAATCCTTGACAACAGAGTGGGGTGTCAGAAAAGGGTGTTGGACAAGGGCCACATTCTGGCCATGCAGCCAGGGCCCAGAAATTGGTGCCTTGCCTGGCAGGGTGGGGTTGGGATCACTTCGGAGAAAAAAAAGCATTTTAGGGAATGGAAAACAGCCTGTTACAAACTGAAACCAGCAGCCTGCTCGGGCACATCTCGTTGCCCTCGGGCGCAGGGGCAGGGAGAGAGAGTCTCCTGCCAGCCAGCCCCGCGCTGCCGGAGGGTTTGTAACCGGGGTAAACCTGGTTTGCAGGGAAACGCCGCTTTTTGCTAAATTAGCTGCACGTCTGGATGGATTATTTCAGGAGAAACTTTCTCAGGAAAGGCAGCCTCTCCAGACTGGATAGAATTTGCATCCTAAAATAACTTCCCAGGCTGCGGGGGCAGCGGTCCCCGGTTCGAGCGGCGAGGCCGGGTCTCGGCACTCCCGCCAGCTCCGGGGCGGGGGGCGCAAAACCAGCCCCGATCGCCCATGTTGTTTTTTTTTTTAACACCCCCCTCCTCTGCGGCGGGCGGCAGGGCCGGCGCCTCCCATCCCTCCGCCTGACAGCATCCCTGCATCTCTCCCTCTCTCCCTGGCTGGGGAGCGCCGCTTTCCGCGGCGCAGACCCACAGCAACGGGGGCTGCGGGAGCGGCAGCCCCGCCGCCCACCCCCGGCTCTCTCTCCCCCCCACCCCTGGCTCTCCCCCCACTCCTTCCGCTCCGAAAGGGCGCGTATAAACATCTGTAACGGCTGGAGGCGAGCATCTTACAGGGCTTTTCCAACCTCAAAACGTCCTACGATTCTACCTCCCTCTCTATCTATATAAAAACCATACGTAAATAGATCCACATGTACAATAAATATATATATATGCATGCGTTAAAAAAAAAAAAACAGCAAAGGATAAGCAGCCCTGCCTCTGTCGCCGC
>JAYRBT010000177.1:15363034-15409948 GCA_036023395.1 Myiotriccus ornatus
GAGTTGAGATAGAGCAAACAAAAAGATAGGAAGAGTATAGCACAACCCCCCCCCCCCAAAAAAAAAAAACAAACCCAAAACAAAAACAAGCGGCCCCCAAGGTACATCCCAGGCAGCAAGTCTCAGTGCTGGGGGGCAAGAAAGAGGTTAAACCCCGGCGCAGGCAGACGAGCCGTATCGCAGCCCCGCTATTTAAAGGTTGGGGGGGCTCAGCCCCCCCTCCCCGCCGCCCCGGGGCTCACCCAGAAGATGAAGTTGAAGACGAAGAGGAGGTATTTGATACACTTGGTGCACCCTTCCACCCCCATGGCGACGGATATCCCAAATCTCTGCTGCTGTGCTGCGCTGGGGCGGCGGCGCGGGCGGAGATAACCCGCCCCGCCCCGCGCCCCCGGACCCCGCCCCGGACCCGCCCCCGGACCCCGCCCCGGACCCGCCCCCGGACACGCCCCTCCGGCTCCATGAACGGGGGGGTCTGCATCCGCCCCCCCGCCCCTTCCCGAAACGCGGGGCTGGCTGCTGTTTTCCTCCTTTTTTTCCTTCCCTCCTCCCCCCTCTTTTTTCTACTTCCCTTTCCCCTTTCCTTTCCCCTCCGTTTTTCTTTTTTGTTTTTCTTTTTTCATTTCTTTTTCCCTTTTTTTCTTTCTTTTTTTTTTCTCTTTTTCTATTATTTTCCCTCTTTTTCATTTTTCCTTTCTTTCCTCTTTGGAATTTTCTCTTCCCTTTTTTTCCTTTTTTTTCTTTTATAATTCCTCCCCCCCCCCCTTTTTCCTTATTTCCTTTTTTCTCTTCTCCCTTTTTTCCTTTTTGTTTTTCTCTTCCCCCATTTTTTGCTTTTTTCCTTATTTCCTTTTTCTTTTCTCTTCACTCCCTTTTACTTCTTTTTACTTTTTTCTTTTCCTTATTTCCTTTTTTCTCTTCCCCTTTTTTCCTTTTCTTCCTCATCCCTATTTTCCCTTTCTCTTTTCCTCCCTTTTGCTTTTTTTCCCTTCTTTCCTTTATCTTCCCCATTTTTTTCTCATCTCTTCCATCCATTTTTCTTTTTTCTTCCTTTTTTAATGTGTGTTCTTATTTGTTTGTTTCTTTGTTTCCCCCTTTTTCTTTTCTTTTTTCTACCCATCGGGGCAGCTCACAGCAAAGTTTTCAACACAGAAGTGGCAGCCACAGGGGAAGAGAAGCATTTCCTCATTCTTTTCACCCTCTAGTTTTATCTTGAGCTCTGATCACCACACACTTTTTGCCTAAGCTTGTTGCTTTAATACTACAAGCAATTGCATCAGGTTCAGTCGAACCACTCAGGATGCTTTCCCTCAGTTGCTGGGTCACAAGAGCATCTGGGGGGCTTCAGGGTTGCCCCCCAAAGAGATTTGGGTCACACGTGTCCACAGTTCAAGTAAGGCTCACATTATGACTTAGAAATTTTAGTTAACTCACCCCCAAAGTTATGCCGTAGAAGCACAATGAAATTTCCCAAGCTTTTGCCTGAGACCCACTTTGGTCCACTTGCTCATCCCTAGAAACACAAATTGCTCTCCCCATGTTATGCTTCCAGCAAGCTCATTTGCTTCTCTAGGGACAGGGTAGTATACTAAGTCACACAACCAGAGCGTAAGAGAATGCCTGGAAAAGGCAGCAGCGAGCAGCTCCAGCCAAGGTCAGCACCTTACTATGCTAAATATGAACCTGGCACCCACCTGCAGCCTCATCCATGGAAACCTGCCCTCTTTCTGCCTGGGCACTTTCCTCAAGCAAACTATTTCAGGGGTCAGCTTCTGAGCCAAATATTTTCACACTCCATCTGAGTCTTCTCTGCCATGTATCCCATAAGCAGGAATGTGCTGTTAGCTAAGCACACATTTCCTACACACGTACATTGAAAATGAGTCAACTTTTTCCAAAATCATTCTGTTGCCCTCAGGAGTGAGTTGGTCCAGGGTTCTATCATATTCATCAAAACCTTCCTTTCCCCTCAGTAGCAACCCACAGTGATCCATGGCAGTGGGGACCAGGAATGATTAGAAGTTGGCCCTGTTCCCTAATTACTTATGCTGAGTATGTCCTCGATTGTGGGCTTGCCATGGATTCATAACCCCTTTGTCTCTAAGCCACATGCACTCATCCAGACTTACCAACAAAGCCTGAGTTTCACGAGGCTATTTATGCATGTAACTGCTATCCCAAATTATCAGCACGACCCATCTGGTTACAGCAATAGCTGTAATTCTGGGTGGCTCCTGTGCATCAATCAGGATAACAGCAGGTTCTGAAGCTGCTCACTTGCTACATCGGAGCACCCCACAACTTTTTTTTTTCTACACCTCCATCCTTTCCAGCTATAAATATTGAAACAAAAATACACCCATCTCCACAAAAAAAAAGAGTAGAAGTCAGAGGCAGAAGACTGTATGAACCAAGGAGCCTCTCATGCACTAAGGCAGCTGTTTCCAGAAAAACTCTCAGAGGTGCTACTTGGAGAGTCTGTGTGAGGGAGTGAAAGGAATCAGCTGCAAAGCAATAAGGCCTTCAGTAGCAGCAGCCCCACCAGCTATGAGAGAAAACAACTCTCAAACCAACTTTTGTGCAGTGGAGAGCAGGAAACCCCAGCTGCAATCACTGCCACAACGTTGGCATTGAAACTGCTTCCAGGGAGCTTGGGATAGGTTTTCTTTGTGTGGTTCACCCACCCCCCCACCCCTCCGCAGCCTGTTGCTTTTCTTTTCTTGTTTTCTGCCTTTTTTCCTGCTATGTTGGGGAGTGAAGGAATTGGAAAACAAAAAATAGACCTTTTCCTATCCTCTGAAAATTGTATTAGCAAACAATTTCTTTTGGAGCCAATATAGTCCTATTTCTGGGAGCTTTCTTCTGGTTCTGTTGGAGTACATGTTGCTCAGGGACAAATGCTCTCCTGCAGGGAGAACAGGGGCACAGCCTCACCATCTCTTACATCAAGAAGCTCCCAGTTACAGGCTAAAGCCTACTGGGTTTAAACTGGCCATACCAACAAAGTCCTCTCCAAAAGTTGGAGGTAGAAAAGGATTTCGAGCTTTGTCCATTTTTGTTGGTGGTGCTATTTTAAGCAGCTCAGCTGGGTACATTTGAAAATTTTGACCTTAAGGTACAGGAAGAAAAAAACCACCACCATAGCACAACGACAAGATAACTTATACTGTTTCCCAGTACTATGTGTGATTTCAGGCATTGCATACTCATTTCTCATGTTGTGTACTCATTTTTCACGCTGTGCTACTTGCTGTAGCCCATAAAGTATCACAACTGCGTTCCCAAGGCTCTCAGTGGCTTTGTCAGCTCTTTATAAAATGCTGCTTTATAAATAAATAAAACTAATTTGCAAAAATTCAGTTCATGTCTCAGTGTCACATGCTGGTATCGTGTGTGAGTGCTATGAATAGGGCTGATGACTTCCCTTTTCAAGGGGGCTGGGCTGGTTGGAATGCTCATAGTGAGCCATGATAACGCAGTTGTTCACAGAGCAGCCAGCTGCAGGCAGGGCTGTGAAGAAGCTACCTACCTCCCAAACCTTGCATCACTGAAATAAAAAGATAAACTCTAAAAAAGTAAAAAAAAAAAAAAAATGCCCAGAACACCGACTTAAAAAATGCCCAAGCCGACATTTAATTGTACTTTCGCAATTGGGTTTGCAGGCAGAGTGAAGCAGCAGAGAGCGGGGGCGCTTGCAGTATTTTTCCTCTGTCTGCTGGGCTTGGGTCGTTGGGTTTTTTTTGTAAACCTGTTTATAAAAGTCAGTGTCATGATTGTGGGTTTTGGCCTCTATGGGTATGACTCACCAGGGTCTGTTAGAGCAGATGCGGCTTGAGCTGCCTCCCAGGCTGGGTTTAGCAGGGCGTCCCTTGCCAGTGGGACTCAGCAAACCCAATCCCTGGGACTCTGAGCCTGCTTATCCCAGCCCACCAGCCTTCCAGGAGCTCTACCTTAATAGCCCTATTGTTTCATAGAAAGCAATGGAAAGGGATGACGGGAGAGGACAGACACACATTCTCTCCACTTTTTACACCTGTGACTGGAGAGCTGGTGGCCCTCAATTAAAATCGAGGCAGGCTCTATTGACCAGGGTCTCTGGGAGATTTGGGAGAGCAGATGGGTGTCCCTCATCCACTGAGGACCACAGAATGGCTGCTGCTGTGATACTCTGGCTGCATGGCTTGGACCTGTGTGGCAATCCACCTACCCTCCTCAATGAGCACAGAAATGGTGGACAAACCATGGGAATAAAACACACATCATCTTGTGGGTGAGGTATTGGTTAGCTTTTAACCACTACCTCTTATTTTTAGTGGAAAATATGACAGAAATAGCTTGGATTTCCAACTTACCTGTGGTTGTAAAAAAACACAAACAACAACAGCATTACCAAAGATCTTTAAATAGGACATTTTGGACTTGCACAAAAAGAAGCTGAGAAATTCTTCCTGTGGGAGGCTAATAGTCCCAGAGCTCACAGGAGTAACTTCCTAGGCAGTCAATATCCCACAATACTGTTTTCTAAGGCAGGGACCTGATCAAGGGCAACCTGCACTGTCCGTATTGGCCTATGGCAATGGGAAGATAGAACTCCACTGCGCCTCAGGAGAGGCCTGTCTACACCCTTGCAGAGCCAGCCAACACTTCCCTTTTGAGTAGGAAAAAAAAAAAAAAAAATTAGAAATCTCATCCCCATAACTAAGAGGACATTTTCAGAATACCTTTCTGTGCCCCAGAAGGAGCGGCTGTTACATGTTCATCTGAAAATCCCCGTGCCCATATCTGCAAGTTCAGCCAAAGCACTGTGATAGCCCAGGGGGTCACACTTGCCTCACAGCCTCTGGGGAGGGAGACGCAGCAAGCAGAGACCTGTAGCTGTCCCTGAAGTTTCTGTTTCTAATAAACGCAACAAATGGTTCCCATCTGCGTGGTCTGTCTCTCTGCCATCTTTAAGTATTTATATCAACGTATCTATGGTGATAGGTCAGGTTATATAAGGCAGGGGGGAGGATGGGGAGCAGTAGGGAGGACAGCATCAGCTCCTGCTGGAGCTAAGGCCAAGGCAGAGCAAACCTGAGCAGGCTTCCCATCCACACAGACACTCCCTCTTCTCAGATCATGGGCCCAGAAAGTGAACATTCATTTTTCTCAGGGAATCAGAGAGGGCTGGGCCACAGCCGAGCTGGGCTGCACTTTGTGAGGTGCCATGAGGAAGAGCAAGTGCCCAGCCCATCGACGCAGAGAGCTCTTATTGTATAATCAATGTATAATTCATTAGTAGGTGAATAAAGACTGGAATAGCCTATTGCTGATGCAATGGGGCTAAAAAGAAAGCGAGCACGTCCATGAGCAAGCTGCTGCACACGGGGGTTAAACAATACCGCTTAGCTATGCCGACAGGCCAGAGCGGGGATTTTGTCTTGGGATAATACAAACAACCCAGCTAGCTGGCTTCCAGTAACTCTAGGGAGAGCAATGCAGGAATATGCATCTTTCTGGCAAAAATACTGGGAAGGACCTTTCCTTTTTGCTTGATGGGGTTTAAGGGAATAGCATCTAGAAGACAGCAGGACATCAGCTATTGGTTGGCGCCTCCGGGCTTCTCTGAAATTATTTCTCCCAAGATGTGCCAATTCCTCACAAACTGAGAAATCACCATGTATCTCTTACAGATAAAGAGATGGGTTTTTCTCCTTGACCATCCTGGCAGGGGTAGAGGTAGATATGCAGTTTGCCTCCAGGCATAAATTTGTTTGATGGATCCCCAAAATGCCAGGTGACTTAAGGTAGCAATAACTATGTGCTGGGGTGAGAGGGCCAGCACAGCAGGGAGCAGAGCAGCTTCACCAGCAGACCTGCAATTGGTCATGGGTTTGGCAGCTACAGCCAAAAGCTGCAAAACACACATAGCCCATGTTTTTCCAAAATAGCTTCTGAGACTGCTCTGGAGCTCCCCCTTCTCACTCCCGTGATCTCCCTCACTGTCCCACATGGTCTTACATCTCTCAGTGGACAGGGCTGATGCTCGCTGCCAGCTGTTCATTCTCCCAGAAGATGAACTACACAGTTCAGAAAAAAATCACTTTTCACCCCAAGATAGTGTTTTACTAACAGACAGAGCTGCAATGACCCTTCATGTGAAAGTTGCAGGCTATGCATTCACAGCAACTTCTGACCTTACCTCCTTTCAGCTGTGCTGGCAGAGATCTGTGTAGGGCATCTTCCACCTCTGGCTGCATTTCTAGAGGAGAATTATAGCCAGATGCTTTTGCAAATACATTGCTTCTGCACCTGGTTAGAAAAACGTATGTCTATTAACTATTACCTCAAAAAATATCTTGTGTGTCTGCAGCTCATAAACACAGCTTTACCTTGGCAGGAGATGACTTCCTTACCACCCCAGCATACAAAGATCCACGCAAATTTGCCATCTTCTAAGGCTTTGGAAGGACTTCCTCAGCAGTGTCTCCTCTAGGAGCTTGCTGAAGGCATGAATCCAAGCTGCTGTTGCAGCAAAGGGGCTGTTGCATGAGGAAGTTGTATTTTGAGGGCAGTGGGAACTGGCAGACACACAGTCAATAGAGCAGGAAATAGCAAACCATCTTGTAGCTGAGACAGCACACCATGAGGCTGAAAGATTTTCACTCTCACCACCAAATCCCTCTAGAGACACTATATTACTTAACCCATGCTTTTCACAAGTGCTCTGAGCTCCTTGTTTTTTTTTTCCTGAATACTGAAAACCTTTATTTGCAGAAGCCCCAGCCATCCTTGGCTGCTGTGCAAAGCTGCACACTGCCCACCTGCAGTTCTGCCTGAGCAATACATTGAAAAAGCATCATGCACTGCTGTCGGAGCAGGCTCTGGGAAAGCTCCTCTGCCTCATAAGCAAGATATGGTCAGACTACCCAGGAGCACGTGGCAAGCTCCACAGAAGGCCTCAGGGGAATTTGATGTTCATGTTGGCAGAGCAGGACCTGAGCAGTGCATGGGCAGTGAAGGGTGGAGAGCAGCACAAAAGGCTTCTTGCTGCTGCCACGGACTGATGCTCCCTGGCCCCATAGGTTTATAGGTAGCCCTGCAGGTTTATGGGTGCCTCCACAGACCAGAGCAACCTGGCCTTAGGTTGCTCCCTCTTCCCATGTCTTGAGATAGAGCTGGAGGACTGCCTAAAGTAAAAGGCTGCCTAAAGTAAAAGCTCACAAAAACACATACTCAGAGAGAGGCCAAACCGCGATTGCGCAGATGACCTTTGTGGAAATAACTGATAATTGCTGCAGCTTAACTGAAGACAATTCACGATTACTATTTAACTTTGAGCCTTCGTTCTGTACATTTTTTTTTCTCCTGCATATGCCTACATAAACGGGATTTCTTTCTTATCAGAGTGTGTGTTGACATGCTCTATAACAAACAGCTTCCGCCAGAGCAAGCCCCAGGAAGGTTCACTGCTCTGCAGGTGTTTCCTAGCCTGGCTGCCAGCTTGCATTTCCAATGCTCAGCTCCATGCTCTTCTCCCAACAAAATCTCTGTCTTGGTCTTCTCAACACTGTGTAAATCTTGGCACTGCTTACAAATAAGTTCCTGGGGTTTTGCTCTGGTTGCACAAGAGCTGTATTTCATCCCCAGTGAGCAGCAAATTAAGGACTAGTAAGTGTAAGAACATTCATTGTAGGACAGGGACATTTTGTGAGCAGAGGTGTAAAAATACTGTTTAACACTCACCCACCTCGCAGGTTCCATCCAGCCATCTCTGCGTGCTGCCACTTCTACAACTGTGAATAAAAAAGTTAACTGCACATTTCTGTAGTGGGTCTCTAAAATTCAAGGAGTTGAACATATCCGCTTTTCTGCTCCTGAAAATTACAGCAGAATGCCATTGCAGGGTGGCAGGAATCCCTACTGCTACACACACCACTAGCTCTGGGAGAAGAGCATGTCCAGCTGGGCATGGCTCTGTCACCTGCTCATTGAAGGTGCTCCTCCTTTCAGGGGAACTCCAGTGAAATGGGAATAAAGCTCATGAGACAGCCAATGGCCATCATATATATGCTACTCCTGTCCTATCCCTTCACATTAAAAACTGACCTGGGAAGGTGGAGTACCTCAAGCTTTAGCAATACTGATGGTGAAGCTTTAACAGAGATCTTTTCTATCAGATTATTGAGCAGGTAACCCACATCAATAACATTGACTCCACCAATTTGTTCATCTGCGATGTTTTTTGATATGGCAGAGTATCAGCTGTTAAATGGCCAGTGCAGAGCAGTGGGCAAAACCTGATTACCTAGTCTTTTAAAAAGTGAAATCATAGAGATTTCTTCCACATAAATACTCTGATCTTTATAGCTTAAACATGTCCTTAAGCTTTTTTCCTCCCTCTGGTTGTGTTACTCCCTGACAGGTACCTGCCTGCTGCCCCTTCATCCGGCCAAGGGTAGGATGAGGCAGATGAGCTGATGCTTTTCCTCCAAAGGACCAACACCATCCCCTCCTCCAGCATGCTGCTGGGACAGGCAATCACCAGCTGCCTGGGGAATATCTCTTCCCAGCACCGAAAAAATTACTGAGTGCCCTCCATGATACAAACCACCGAGAAATGCAGACAGCCTCATACATGGCAGAAAGAGAGAAGGAATGACAGCCTTTCCCAAGAAATTCATCTTTATTTAAGCAACCATGAGTCACATGAGCTGCCAGCTGGCCTGAGGAATAACAATAGCAGTGGCCTGGACAGTAGCAGTTGGAGCTCACAAGGGAGATTGTCTCTTTCCAGAGATGAAGATACATGACAGTACCTATACAAGTGAATATTTTCTCAACACTAGAAAGTTAGTACGCTGTCAAGTGCATATCACCCCTAAATCCCTGCCAGACTTGGGTATGTTGGTGACTGCCAGGAGGTATCTTGAGTACTACATTGGAGCAGTGTGAACTGGATCCTGCTTCCAAGTGAAGTCAACGGTGAAGCTCCACTGGTCCCAAGGGAATGCGCTGAGAAGCGATAGCCTGCCCTTACCCCTTCCCAATGCAATTCTTTCTAACACAAGGTATTTGCAGTCACATTAAAATGCCAACCATGTGCTGTAGGATGTCCTGCTGTTCTTGCCCGTGTAGCAGCCCCTGCGTGGGGGGCAGCAGCATGGGGGGTGTTCCATGTTATCTCATACACAATTGCTACTTACCGTTTTTCACAGCTAAAAGCCACTACATAGAAGAGAAGCAAAAGAAGAGTCTGTTGGTTCAACAGACATTTCATGCAGCCACATAACTTACAGCAGGTGCTACATCCATTGCAATGACGGGTTTCAGCTCAGAAGCAGCTCTGCCTCCTCATGAGGGCAAAGCACGACAGGGAGCCATTTTTTTTCAGCCAGACTGACAGCCTTTTTAAAGTTCTGTTTATTATTGATAAGGTGGTGCAAAGGGGATGTGGAATTGGACTTTGTACCTTTTGACCTGGCTGGAGATCAGTCCTGTTCTCTTATAGATTTAAACTTCTGCGTGTATGTGTAATATCAAAGTCCTTTGGCACACAGCAGTGCAGTGGGTTAGGGAAGCCAAATAAAACAGAGCTGGGGCTGGAAGTTGAGCAAGCCCCTGTGAAATCAGTGTGTCATCAAGCTCGAGGAGGTTGACTAAATCCTAAGAATTAAAAAATAATGTTATATTTCATTATTAAGGAAGAATAAAACAGGAATGTGTCCTTGTGCTGGTCAATTGTTTCAAAGCTCATGCACTACTTCTTGATTTTTCTCCTGATCTCTGGCAATGTTTGAAAACAGGGGAAAACAGTTGACTGTCGTTGGATGCCTACATACTCCAGTATGATCAGAAATATGTCCAAAGTCAATCCTTGTGAGTAACCAGGCTGGGAGAGCAAATTTCCCATCAGTGATGACACACTTTGTGTCCATTTGTTTACCAATTGCAAAAGATTGATCCTGGGCTGCGATCCAAAACCATCTTCCTAGAAACGTTGCATCTTTGGGGGTCACAGGAAACTGCTCATATGACTGTCATTTTTGCTGGTCTTCTCTCTCCATTTTTGTTCTAGGGGATCTTCGTTTCCTGCTTGTGGAGCTACGGCCCGTACATCTCCCGGCAAGGCAATCTGCATCTCTGAGCCCAGGTGCCTTGTCTGTTTGAGGCAAAGATGTGGAACTTCTACTCAGAACATCATCCCCCCTGGCTGGCTTGGAAATGCAGGACAGCTAGTAGTGCAAGAAAGGGAAATGTGTGACACATGTCCCACCACCTGACCCCTGCAATACATCTCCTGGGGATTTTGTGGGTGAATTCAGACATTTTCCTGTGCCAAGAGCTGGCTCTACCTGGTAGGGATGCCCAGGCATCAGGTTTCTACCTCTCTCGCAGGATATATTTGCCTTTCCGTTCCAGATTGCTGCTGAAGTGGATGGAGAACCAGAGGAATGAAGTTAGGATCATTCCATAAACCTAAAATGAAATAAATGAGACAGGCATACAACTAAGTGCATAACATTATGATCCTCCATCTGTGCAAATAAGCAATCATAGATGTTGCATTTGGCACTTCTGAATTATGTATCAGGGTGCCACATTTTTCTTAAGAGAGCTATTTTTCAGTGAAGTGGTGAACACCAATTATGACACAGGAGAAAAAAAAAAAAAAAAAGGCAACATGTAGTTAAAACATCTGATTGGAATTAGCACAGCACAGCTCAAACCCAGCCCTAAAAATACCAAGAAATAAGACGAAACCAGGAAATTCAGATTTCAAATTCCTGCCATAAAACATTCCTCTGTGCAAACAAATGTATCTCTCTCATAATAATAGTCTTTTGTAAAGATATCATGGGGGGAAAAAACCCCCACGCATGTATTGTTTGGAGTAAAAAACCAACAAAACAAACAAACAAACACCTAAACCAACTCCAAACCCCACCTCACACACCTGCATAGTTACGAATGCAGAGGACAGTGTGCTTCCTCTCTATTGTGATATTCTGCCCGATATATCACACACCAGGATTTACACAGGCAACATATCAAAGGTAAGGCTTCTGTGGGAAGGATAACGAGGGCTTTAACAACATACTCTTTCCTAAAGTAAGCCCTAACGTGCAAGTGCCTTCGCTTGCAGATTGATCTGGGAACATGAGTGCATTGTTCGATGAGGGACAGTGACATCAGAGCAGCTATAGCCCTCTTCACGTGCTTCCTTTGCATCCTGCCATCACAATAGTTAACCATGCAGTGAAGTTTCCTCTAGCACAAGCTTCAAAAACAGCCGCCTTATCTGGTTATGGCATCAAGCTGTGAAAAAAGGGAACATATAACAAAAATGCTCCTGCTTTTATCTGAATATAGCTGCAGTGAAATTTTCCCTATAGCTGAAAAAAATTGGAAAGTGACACCAAATATTCACACGTGATTCTACATTTATAGTTCCATAGCAGTGCCTGATGGTTTGCCTAATTTACTGCTAGCAGTATGAAATTAAAAAGTGTTTGTTCCTCTGGGGTTTTTCTGGATGGACAGGAATCTTCTAACCCATAATTGCGTAAGGTGGACACAAGGAGTAAAACAATCTTCAAATACACTTTCAGTCAGGAAAGGTCATCCCAGCTGGGGATCAGCATGGAGATATCACAGCAGACCAAACCTCCCTTCATGGTGAAGAAATGAGTCTCCAGCCACACTCCCTTTTCTCGTGTGCAACACCACACACACAGAGTGCTTGTGTAGTTACAGTGGTACACAGCGATACACCTCTGCCAAGCAGTGGGTGGGCATAAAAGCAGGCTGTCTTTAATTAGTGACCCTCTCCAGCTCCAAAAAGTCTGCTCCCATTCAGCCAGTGAGCTCCCCCATCACTGAAAGACATGCCCCTCTTGCAGCATTTCATTTTTCCTTTTGTCCTCCTTCAAATGACACTCACAAATTCAGTGCACATCCTTTACACGCAAGCCATCCTCCAAAGATTATTCAACCCCTCCTCTGCAAGATTCTCCTTCAAAGACAGAACCTGGGAACCCAGACAACATGCTCTGCTCCTTTCCATTGCAGCCTGCTCCTTACAAGCCCACGATTCATCTCACTGCCTGAGATGAAACTTTCTGGGTTTGTTAGCAGTCATTATTAGAATGAGACCTTCTCTTTCTTTCCCAGTTCCACTGCTGGTGCTCAATAGCTTTCAGGACCTTCCAGCTCTAGCTGCACCAAGCAACTTCCCAGGCTGAGCTGGTAAGCAGCAAGTTTCCTAAAATGTAGAGCTTTTACTGCATCTCCTTTTCTACCACTGCTGCTGGCTTCCTACCTGATCCACAAGCCCCCAGTCAGGTGACATGGCCTCTCACTCATGCGAGAAGATACACAGGCAAGCCTGAGTGGATGAAATGCAACCGCTGCTGCATCCTGCTCCCCAGTCTCAGCTGCCACGCCTCATTTGGGAAGAAAAACTGTGCGATGGAGCCTATTCCTGCAGGAAAACCACTCCATCGATTAGCCTGGCCAAGAGAGGTCCTGGCCCTTTCCATAGTGGAGTCCACAACTGCTTGTTTCTCTGCTGCTGGTCTCCAGAATCACCCAAAAATCTTAGTTTTTTGGGGGGTAAATTAGGATAGCTTGCCCCACTGGGGCCTGCCTTTCAAGGGCCAAAATGCAAAAGGACAGTGATACCGTGAAGCCAATGGCGATGCCCAGGAGTGAGAAGGCGAAGTCCATGTGTTTCTTCAGAAAGTCCTGGATCTCTTGTAGGCAGTCCTGGGAAGAGAGGGACACACCTTGCACCACATCAGCAGCTTGGTGGGTAGTTTTGGACCTTCAACACCACTTGCCACAACCCCAGAGGGCGGGGCAAGAGAGGGGCACAGCATTGCACAGCTGGGCATCTCTCCATTTTCCTACTGCTGCTGCTGCAGCTTGGGAAGACAAACACCTGTGGTACATTTTCTATTACTACAACATGCCTATGATTTTCTTGATGTGATGCATTTTGGACTGGGGGGGATGCGTCTGTAAGTGTGGTCATGAAAAAGCTTTTTTCTTTTCACCCACTGGAAAACGGAAAGAGAGAAATGGAAAGATGGAAAAGCAGAGCACACTGTGATGCTAAATGCATTCCCCAAGGTTACTAACAAATAGCTCAATCTTGCAAGGTGCTGCAAGCATTAGTATACATTAGTCTTAAGCATGCCAGTGACCCCACAAAAATCCAGGAGGTGTTAGCCAGGAGAGCCATTTCAGAAATGCAAGAGTCTGCCCTTGATGAAGCAATTTACAGAGCGAGGTAAGAGTGCCCAAAGCCAGGAGCGAATGCAGTGCAACCACCAAACTCTGGTTTCCTGTGTTACAAAGCACATCCTCCCACCCACTTCCCCAGCTCCCAGGCAAGGGAAACACAAACAACTAGGTAGGGGGAATGGAGCCACCCATACGGTGCCCAGCTTTGTTCTGCTCTCCCTTCCTGCTCTTTGAGCCGAGATCGACCCTGCCTGGAGATGTGACGTTCTGGAGGCAGTGCTTTGAAACACTGCCCTGTGGGCTGACACGTGCCTGCACATCACGGTGTCCCGTTAGAGCCTGACATCTTCATCTGATAACAATGTGTTTGTATTGCTGTAGCAACATACTTTTATTTGTCCTAGAGACAGCATATACTGATGCTGGTGGCGTTAGATACTTCAGATACTACTATTTGGCTACTCCAGCGGAAGAAAAATAATTGTAAAATAGGTTCACTCAGAGAGTATGGAGTCCAGATTGTAGCTTCAGAGCAGAACAATCTCATACTCATGGCTTCTCCTTCAGCCTCACTGAGATACTGCAAAAGAGGATGAATGTAGTGTACTTGATGAAGCTACTGCTGGGTATCATCATCCTACTTCATGAGTTTCTCATTTTATTAACTATTTAATGCCCCAGGAAAAAGGAATAACATAAAATTCCACATTGGCTGTTAGTAGAACACATTTTAAGCCTCAGAAACTAGTGTCAAGTTGGAAAAGCCAAAGAGGTTTTTTGCGCTCAGACACATGCCCATGATATCTCACACTATCTGTGTGCACAGGAGATGAAGAGGAGGCTGGAGGGAAGTGACAGGTTGCAAACACAAGCATTTTGAAAGCTTTCTAGAACTGCAAAGGAAACTGCATCTGCGAGTGTATGACCCTCGCACCACTGAGGCACCTCCTCCTACTTCACAGAATCATACAGTCATAGAATGGTTTGGGCTGGAAGGGACACTAAAGATCATCTAGTTCCAACCTTCCTGACATGGTCAGGGACACCTTTCACTAGACCAGGTTTCTCAGAGCTTCATCTAGGCCCAGCCTTGAACAATTCCAGGGACGCGGCATCCACAACCTCTCTGAGCAACCTTTTCCAGTGCCTCACCACCCTCACAGTAAACAATTTTTTCCTAATATTTAATCTAAACCTACTCTCAGTTTGAAGCCATTCCCCCTTGTCCTATAACTACATGCTCTTCTAAAAAGTCTCTCTCAATCTTTCTTGTAGGCTCCCTTCAGGTACTGGAAGGCCACAGTTAGGTCACCCCTAAGCTGCCTCTTTTCCAGGGCTGAACAAACACAATTCTCTCAGCCTTTCCTTGTAGGAGAGGTGTTTCATCCCTCTAACCACCTTGGTGGTCTGCTCTGGACTCGACTCAAGAGGCTGATGTCCTTCCTGTGCTGGGGACCCTAGAGCTGGATGCAGCACTCCAGTGCTGCGTCGTGTTGTTATTGAAAGAGCAAAACCACAACAAAACAAACCCTAACCCATTTAAACCGCAAACCATGAAAAAGACATAATTCTCATTAACACTTTAACTGCAGTGAGGTTTTGACAGGTAGTAAGTAGAGGCACAACCCCCCTGTGGGGAGGGAGAAACTTTTACCTTACCTGTCCCGCATCATGCACCTGGCCAGGTGGGCATGTCTTGCGCTCAACATTGGTTGTGTCCCCAAAAGGAGAGTGCTTCCCACAGCACAGGAACTGGAAGAGAGGGAGAAGTCTTGCCAGTCACCTGCCAGGGTTCTCTGCCTGCCATCAGTTCCTGCAGCAGGAGGTATCAACAACGGGTCACCTTTCCTCCCTGTTGCCCAAGGCAGGGCTACCCAACTAGGGTGGCAAGAAACAAAGCATGTAGGTATGGAAACAACAGCTGCAGCTAAATTCAGAGGAGGTATGTGGATTTGGCCCCAAACTTGCTCATGCTCCTTCAGGACTGCTGCCTGGGACTGGGGCCAAGCCCTCCCTTCATGGTCATAACCAATGCTCACAGTGGCCGCTTTGAAAAACCCAGGGATGCAGACTCATGTTTCCAGTGATTGTTACGGGCTGGGGGGATCCCCAGCAACACCCACTGTGGAGCTGGTTTCCTACAGCCGTGATGCACTGTCCATGGGGTAGAAGGACTGTTTCTTCATCAATTAAAGAGTCTAAAATAAACAACTGGCGAAGCCTGTTTCTCCCTGGTTCTCCTTGTCAAATGAGACTCTGGGTGTGCTGCTCCACAACCCTAAGAGCAAGTATGGTCATGGCTCTGCGGGCCACCACCACTGCTGCAATGAGAAACGTTTGCCCTCCTCTGCATTCTGAGAAGCATGGATAGAAGTAGCAGGGGAAAGTACTTGTTACAATGATTTAAGAAGACACAGAAAGACAAAGGGAGTTGCGTGGGAGCTGTCTGAAAACAGGCAAGCAGAGATGACCTTCCCATCCAGACTTGCTGCGTACCATGAACTCACTACCCAAACAGGCCCTGCTGTGCCAGGGGGGCGGCATCTCCTGTACTCAGCAGGGACTCATGAGTTTCTCACCATGGGGGACATCCTCACTCACCACCTTTGGCCTCACGGGCAAGCATCCTCCCTGTGCTCTGGGTAACCACCCTTGCCCACCTACTGAGCTACAGAGAAATCCCCTACGCCAATAACATCCTGGCCAGTGGTTTTTGTGAGCTTGATAGCAGTTTCCAGGTCTGTAAAAGGCCATGTAGCCTCCAGTACTCCTCAGCCATAGCCTCAAGGGTAAACAGAGATAACCAACTCCAAATAGTACTGCTGGACTATGTAGGATTCATGCCCCTCCTCTCTACTTGACCAGGTGTACACCCACATTTTTGTACCACAGACAGGGAGCAGGGCATAGGGCAGGCTGAGACAGACAATACATGTATCAGCTGCAGTGTGAAGGTTTTGTAGATCTTGCACCACAGTGATGCTCTGATAGATGACCCTTTCCTCCTGTTGATAATCTGGTTGGTCAGACCTGGGAAAGTAAGAACAGGAAGAGAGGAGCAGACTCCACAGCAGGCTGGAGGACCTGGTTCCTGAGGGAAAATGGCATTGCAGCACCCACAAGGCAAAACACAGGTGTCAGCCCTAGCCTGCCAAAACGATCCGAAGTTATCCCAGGGCAAGGTTTTCTTCTGTGGCTGAAAGACAACTTACTGCTTTGTGGATGTCAGTCAACTCATGCCTCCTGAAGCTGGAGGTGTTCCTCCTCACCTCCTCGTACACAAAATCATACACATCCATCATGCTGTCTTCCACCTGCAACGAAAGCAGAGATCTGTGCATGCAAAACACTGATCACAGTCCTCTCTGGAGGGAATTATGCTCTTCTTGCATTCCCCCAGAAGCTCTCCCAGGTATAGCAATACAGGCAGTGCAGCTATTAAATGAAGCCCACAGCACGGGAGCTGCTGTATGACCCACCATGCACGAAGGGCCAGCTATAACACGGTGAGTCCCATGAGAGAGGCAGTGGCACTGCAGGTGTACGACCTTCTGCCATGCGTGGACCCTTCAGCATCATGCTGGGGCCTCACCAGCTGATCGATGGAGCTTTTGACTAGTTTTGGATTTAGTGTCAGACAAGAACTCAGGTACCTGTGACCAGTGATCCTCTGAGTCCCTCTACCAGGCAGGGGTAATGCCATCTCCCTGTCCTGATGAGGGAACTGTGAGGACAGGCACCCACAACCAAGAGATGCTAAAATACAAAGAGGAGAGGACCTCAGAGGGCTGATGTTATCCCAGTAACAGCACAGTTTTTCCGAACAGAGCCAAAAAAATAACAGGAGTGATTCAGTGGTGAGTCAGACCCTAAATATTTACCAAACGTGTGAGAACTTGCAGCTTGACATATCCCAGCCAACTCCCGCTTGAGTGTCAAAGAAAAAAAAAAAAGACAATCGCCTTCATCGCCTGCAGTCAAAACCTTATTTTTAACTTTCCTTCTGCCTTGCTTCTTCAGGAACACTCATCTGAGTGGGCCTACAGGCATTGCTTGGCTTTCAGGAGGGAAAATCGGTGGGTGAGACAGGCATAGCTGGTGGCTGCACAGGGAAGGCACTCCAGGAACAGAGTCACCCCTCAGTGAGACTTTGCACCTCAGTCTTCCGAGTCAAGGAAAAAATCCTCCACAGAAAAATGTGGGATATTGAGCTGTTCCACACAGGTAAGGCGGGAGGATGTTCATTTTGTCCCCTCTGTGTATCAGAGTGCATCAAGTGGGATGGCATCAGTAAGACAAGACCTCTAGCAGACTTCTGCATCAACCTTCCCCTGGGCAAACCTTAAAACCCAATACAAAGGAAAACATCCAAGCTTTTCTAACTTCTCCTGGCCATGAAGTAGCTTTCCAGCAGCTGCAATTAGATAAATGGGTTCAATAATAAGAATGTCCATTTCCACTGAAGAACTGGATTAAGAAAAATGAAGAAAGAATAATCTTTTGACCTCCTCTTGTGGAGGAAGGAAGAACAGAGCAGCTGGCTTCTTAACCCAAGAGATTACTACCTTTTGAATATCACAACCCCAGTCTAAGATTCAGGAATAAAAACTGTTTTGTGCTGTGACAACATACATATGGGTTTTGGCAAAGTAACAGTGCTGCATATGCAATTTCTGCCTTTTAATATTTATCATTAGGCTCAGGATGCTGAGCTTTCCTCCAAAAGACCTAAATTCGGATGATTTTAAAAAAAAAGTTTAAAAAGGGTTCAAGCAAACTAGCTGCTAGGTTCAAGCAAGAGTTCAAGGGTTAAAAGCTATCCCAAAGTTTAACTACTTCTAAAGGTCTCTTGAAGTCTGGGACAGGAAATGTTTGGACAGGTAGCTTTAAGTCCTCTGCCTTGGCTGGGCACATTCCCCAAAACCTCGTGAAAAATGTCAAAAAAAGTTGCGTTCCCTACAGCGAGTTTTGGGCTGGGTCTTGCTGCTGACTTTACAATTACATTCAACTTAAACCAAGGTAAGATGAGACTTTGACCAGTGATGTTTCAACTACAAAGACCATGACAGGCTCCCTTGCAACAAAGTAGGCTCTGACCACGCCACAAGAACCAATTCACTGTGCAGGAAAGTCAATGTTCATTTGTACTTTGTGCTGATAATAAACCTCAGCAACCAAGGCTTATGTCCTCGTCAGCAGGCTCTCTGGTGGTCACGCTGCACTGAGTAACCTGTGAGGAGGGCAGGACTTCTGTCCAGATGCTGACAGCTGGCTAGTGAGCTCCTGCCAGCTGCACGAAACCCTGAAAGCATCAGTTTGATCAGGAGAGGTACTGCCTGATACAGTGGTGCATGTTTGCACCTTCCTTATTATTTCAGGTACCATACAATGATGTCAAACACTGAGACTGAGACTGTTTGAAGGATGAGAGCGGATAGGAAAGAACTGAAGGAACAAGATGCCCATAACAAAACTATGACAGAAAAGTAATCCAGTTGTTGGAAACAATAATGGAAGAAACCACAAGCAGTCACCATTTCACAGCCGGTTCAGCTACAGTGATGGCGATGATGATGGTAATCTCCAAGTACATAATGACTACTAAAGACTTCAATTGCACCATTTCTGAGCTTGTTTGTGAGCTGACTTCTCAGTTATCTATTGGAGTTTTTTTTTATTTTCATTTTGTCAAGCAGCCTCCAAAACCTGAAAACACAAGGGACCCAATGAAAAATATTTAATAGCAATAACTTCCTCTTAGAATATGTGTCTGGGCAAGCCTAAGAGTACAATTTGCTGATTAGTCATTCTCAGCATTTCTATCTAGCTATTATATCTAGCATTTACATCCAGACATTATCTGAATTTGCTATTCAGATCCTAGTAAGGGAAAATCAAACTATAAAACCATTTTTTAAAGAGCAAATTTCTTGTAGTTCCTCCACATGATCTTTCTGATTTTTGCTAGGATCATTTGATTTTGGAGGGAAAAACTGCTCTTTTCATACAGTACAATGGTTTGTTTTCTCGTGTAAATATTTCAGAGGTAGGTATATAAAAGCACTAAATCCCAGTATTTATCATTGTCTGTTTCCTTCTCTGCAGAAGACAGTGTATGAGAGGTCTGGTTTAATAAGAGAAGACTTACAAGTTCAAAACATTGCCCTTTGCTGCCTGGGATGGGGTTATGTTTATACTCAGAGCTGCAGCCAAGCTCTGAAACACCGGTGATGCATGGCAGTATCTATCCAGCCCAAAATGTTGTGCTAACTCAAGCATGCCTGATGAAGTAAAAAATAAAACCTGAAAGCATGAGACAGTCACCAGGTGGTTTCATGACCTATTCTTATTTGCAACATTGATTCATCCAGCAGATTCAAGTTCATCCCTATATTTTCCTTTGATCCAGGACCTAACACAGTGAAGATCTAGACTGCAGCACTGCTTTCTATCCTCAATGCCATCCTCAACAGATTCCATTGCACACTCCAATAATGGGCAACTTTGATTCCATTGCCTCAAGACAATTTTCTTTTTCTGTACCTTACACCAGGTGTTGGAGAAAAAAGAATACTAAAAATAATCAGGATGCTTTTTCTCATGGTTAAGCAACAGGATGCCTTTTGAGTGCTTACTCTGATATTGTTAATAACATGCTTTAAGACAAACACTCATGCCCCACCCCATAAAGAGTACTTAGCATGTAATGGACCAGTACAGCTGGAGAAGAGAAAGTCCATTTGGGCTTCATTTTGAAAGGTCTTACACTCCTCTTCCCACACATAAGTATCACTATGGTCAAGTGGATTTTCCTGTTCCTAGTGACATGTTGTGACCCACTGCTAGAGGAGTTCTGCTGGACAAGCTCTCCCTTGGAAGGAGACTGCACCTGCAATGCTCATTAGTAAGAAACACCAAGAGCTGAAGATAAAGCATCAGCTGGGCTTAAGAAAAATCTCCAGGTTAAGTGATATGGAGGTCACACCTCACAGTAGTTCTTTTCCTGGAAGAAGCTGTGTGAAATGTTCCAGCTCTAAATTAGTTAAATAATTGCTGCCTCCCATTTCTGCCTGCATTCCTTAATGAAATATTCATTTAGGGTTGGTATCGATGGGTTGCTGGATATAACAAATGGAAAATCACCACTGAGATTGATGCAGTTGATTCCAACTGACTCAATAAGTAGCATTTTTCACTTAAAGTGAAAGAAAAAAGGAAATTTGACATTGTTTATCATCCTTTACATCCTTTATCCCCTAAGAAGCAGAATTTATGGTGCAGGAAGACATGTACTCTAAGCCATTAATGTTCTTGCCCTTGGCTATTAAAAACTAAAGCAAATTTCAGTCTTACCTCCTTTAAGAGGAAAACTGACATTTTTTACTTAGGCTATTTATCAAGGATAATTTGTACCTGTAACTGGATTTGGAACAGAAACATGAGACAAGAAGGTCCACCCTCAGTTCCCAATCCCTTTGCAAGTCAAAGGTACCAGTGAATCCCTATCCTGCTGCCAATGAATACCCATGCCTAGGCAACCTGAGAGTGTTGCTCAGATGGAAACTAATGCAGTCTTGTACTAAGAACAATGATCTGAAACCCCATGAACCATTTTTGCAACTGTTGTTGACCAAAAATCCCTCTACAAAGCAGAAGCTCGAGGAGAATATAGTGAAAGGAGATGTCAGGATTTTCTCAAAGACAAGCCCACCTTCCTCCCTTCTGATAAACAGGAACACTCTTGACATGGCCAAGAAGGAAGACAGCTCAAGGACAATAATAGTGAAAGGAGCTGTCAGAATTATCTGAGACAAACCCACCTTCCTCCTTTCTGATAAACAAAAATGCTCATGATGTGGCAGAGGAGGAAGACAAGCACGGGAAGCAGGAGGAAGATCCTCTGCTCCTGTGGGTCTTTGTGCCTTTGAGGTACCAAACCAATCAATGCAGTGCAGCCTCAGAAGAATCTGCAATCTCAGCGCTTCATGTTCTTTCAGCGCCTCCAAGAAGGATGCACTCACTGGCATCACTCAGAAGTGTCCCTGCAGTGGTGGCTGCAGCAGACTCCCCCACTTAGTTATGAACTGCAAGTTAGTCAGTTAAGATGTGAAACTGGAATAAAGTGCTTAACTCACTCAAAATTCTTCCTTGTTCCACTAAGAAAAACACTTCTGCATTTTGTTGTCTCTGCCTTTCCTTTCCTCCCTGGTGTGCAGAAGCGCACGTGTTCACAGCATGTCAGAAACAGGGGGGAGGCAGATGCAAGAGCTTGGGTTTGGGGAAAGCAATGCTGCAACTTCAGTGAAACAAAGGAGAGAAAGCCAGGCTGGGTTCTTTAGCCAGGTTGCAAAGCAACTCCCACCACGTGGATCGAGCACATGGTAAGACAAGCTCCCCTGTCCATGCTCAACCTCGTTGCCTGTCTACACACAGTCATTACAGCTTGCTGCAAGGTTTTATTTCCTTTATTGCATATTAGCTCCCCTCCTCTCCAGCCTTCCTCCAGCCAGTCATTCCCAGATGCAGAAATCCAGCCAGCACTGCAAACCAGAGCAGCTTTTGAGGCCCCCCATGGAAAATGGCACAAGATAAGCAGGTACTGCTCCCCCTCTGACTGATAGTGGTCAGTGAGGCTTTTAGCCAAATGGTTTTCACCTGTTTTTTTTTCCAAAATACGTATATAGATACAGATTTTGTATCTATCTATACATATGCTGGGGGGGGGGGGCAGTGAGGAAGACATAAGCACTCTCACCCACTTTCTGGTATTGCCAGGGGATCAGGCAAACCCTGACCATCCTTTGGACAATCACTGAGGAAATACACAGAAGAAGAGAGACCAAAAATCACTGTGGAACAAAAAGCTCAGGAAAAGTAGAGCCATACAAAGCTATTTCTCTCCAGACCCAGTGCTTCCATCAAGTCCTTGCACAAAACACTTAAAACATGTGAAAGTGCTGAGCTGTTCCCCACTCACCTTCTCCTCATTTCCTATCTCCACATCCCAAAAAAACCAGCAAGAATCCAACTGTATGGGTGCTATACACCCCTTCTGGCCAGTGGACAGGGGGACATCAGAGCCTCATGCTCAACTAAGCCATAAACCACCAAGACCACCTCTGTGCTACTCTGGATGCAACCAGGAGCATTGCTTTGTGTCTGTGGCAGAGCATCAGGTGCTTTTTTAAGGAAGCACAGAAAACCTGGATGGGCAGTTAATCAACATCAACACAGGGGTTTTTTTCCCCTTAAATCCTCCAGATCTGGGGCTGCACTCCTTGTGCATATCATCAGCCTCAGTGTATCAAAGTCTCCCTGTTTTTTTAATTAGGTTTTCAGATTGTATCAGCAACAGAGCCAGCCCCGGGGCAGCCCTGTTAGCCCTCTGAGCTGGTGGTGGCTGTCCTGCTACAGTGAGCATCCCACAGGTGCGTGAAGGTGGGATGGCAACCATCCAAGCAGCCTCAGGTACCGTGGCTGGCGCTGCTGTAGGCAGGAGCTCCAGCTAACGCTCTGCCACGGAGAGCAGCAGAAAGGAGGCCGTGTGGGTTCAGTGTCAGGGCAGCAATAAATTATACAACCCGTGAGTGTAAATGCCTGTGTGGAGGCTCAGACGAAGGAGACCAGTGTCTCGCTGTGGGGAGTGGGCTGTTACTGTGTGATGAGAACATAAACACTCGGAAAGAGTCACAATACTTAAAAACATTAAGGAAGAGGGAGGGGTTTCCCTCCTCTTTTGTTTTTCCCATAGAGTTCAGAGAGCGGGAAAGCTTGGCCCTTACCTTAAAGTGATTGTGCCTGGTAGATAAACAGCAAGAGCAAGGAGCACATCAGGCTATTCATAATGTTCTCACAGCTAAACCACTAATTTTTGTAAGTGTTCTCGAAAGACCCCTGTGAGCAGCTACAATCCTGATCCAGCCACACTGAATCAAAAACCAAAAGGAAACTATCTGTATGTTTCAGGTTCAGAAACCACATGAACACAACTTCAGCTTTTGTTTAAGTCCCATTAAAATCTCCAGGACTTCAGCCTGCATTTATTTATTGTCCACAAATGAGACAGACCAGACCCTGCAAGACTTCACCCCAACATACACCAGAGACAGCAATGATAGGCACAAACACACCCTGGAAAAGCCACAGACTTGGTTTGCCACTGGAAGGACCTCTACAGCCCCACTTAAGAAATTAACTGGGAAGTGCTCAGTCATTCCTTGCATACCTGCAGAAACAAGAAATACATGTGTTGATTTTACGCATGCAAAGAGAGTATTTGCCTCTTGGAGACCCAGGCAGTGCTTTTTGCAAAAGTACTGATTGGGACAGAGACAAGAAGACCAGCGCTGGTCCCCCATGCAGGGAAGGGATCAGGGAAGCTGCTCTGTTCAAGAGCAAGCCCAGGTGTGGCAATGTTTGTTATTTAAAAGCTGCAACTGTTAATTCCAGCTGTTCATCCTGGGCCTAGAAAATCACCATCCCAAAAGGTACCACCTTGCTTGCTAACAAAGCATAAAAAACTCTGTTTAAACTTCTCAGATCCAGGAGAGGAGAGCAAACAGGTTCCTTTGGATGAAGCAGAGCAACACTGCAGGACAGTAAGGGTGTATGTGGATGGTTTATGTTCCCTGCCCATAAAAAGCTAAATCCTCACATTTATTCTTTGAGTACAAGCAATGCAACACAGAGGGGCTAATGCCTTCCCACTCACATGGAGCCAAAAGCCACAAGTTAAACCTCCTTTTGAAATCGCTCAGAAACATGAGAAACCACTTGATAACTAAGAGATCACCATATCATTGCAGTCAGTGCAAATCCAAGCAACCTCTTCATCCAAAGGACGTGGGGAATCAGGCTCTTATGCCTGAAATATGGGCAACTATTTGCACCAGTTTAAAAATTTCCCCTGAGTTAAATCATAATTTTGTTGTGTTTTACACTTTCATCTGTAACAAATCTCTCTAATTAAAATGCTCATTCTTGTTGCAAAACTTTTTTCATGTTACAGCGGCTTTACTGTCACTGACCCACCCTTCCATCCTGTCTGGCTTACAGGGCCGGTGCCACAAGGCTGACGGAAGGACCAGCTCAGCTGCTGCAGGGAATGGGAACAGCGGAACATGACATGGCATAAAAACTCCTCCGGCCTCTTTCACAGCAGGACCCAGAACAAAACCCCAAACCTCAGGTTCAACAAGGCAAAGTGCTGGGTCCTGCACTTTGGTAAAGTGAGGTCAACAACCTCATGGAGCACTGTAGGCTTGGGGAATAGTGGTTGGAAAGGGCCCCACGGGAAAAAAGACCTGGGGGTGCTGGTGGAGAGCTGAACATGAGCGAGCAGTGTGCCCCTGTGGACAAGAAAGCCAACGGCGTCCTGCCCTGTATCAAAAATAGTGTGGCCACTGGAACAAGGGAAGTGATCGTCTCTTCCCATGGTGTGAGGCCACACCTTGAGTTCTGTATCCGGTTCTGGGCCCCTCACTACAAGAAAGACATTGAGGTGCTGGAGAATCCAGAGAAGGGCAATGAAGCTGGTGAAGGTTCTGGAGAGTAAGTCCAGTGAGGAGCAGCTGAGGGAGCTGGGGTTGTTTAGCCTGCAGAAAAGGAGGCTCAGAGGTGACCTTATCACTCTCTACAACTACCTGAAAGAAGGTTGTAGCCAGGTGGTGATCATCAGTCTCTTCTCTCAGGCAACTAGTGACAGGACAAGAGGATATAGTCTCAAGCTGTTCCAGGGAAGGTTCAGGCTGGACATGAAGAAGAATTTCTTCATTGAAAGGGTGGTCAGGCATTGGAACAGGCTGCCCAGGAAGGTGGTGGAGTCACTGTCCCTGGAGGTGTTCAAGAAATGACTGGATGAGGCACTTAGAGCCTCTAGTTGATTGGTCAAAGGTTGGATTCAATGATCTTGGAGGTCTTTTCCAACCTTAACGATTCTGTGATTCTATTTTTGTGTTTGTTAGTAAGGGTACCAAGTCTTCTTCATGGCAGCCGCAAGCATATCTTTGCTCCAGGCTCAGACAGGTTTGTAAAGCTGCAGTTAATGGGTAAGGAGAGAAGCAAAGTTGTGGAGAAGGAAGCAGCAGCCCTCTCCACCAGTTGTGCCAGATGTGGCATGTCTCTCCTGTGTCCCTCTCTGCATCCCAGGTCCTAGCTGCTTTCAGCCACACTGTGAATGACTGAGAGACCTCACTTAGACAGTGGTTTGTGGGAAAGGAACTGCCATAAAAATAGCTGTGGAAAACAAGACTCAGCTCTTCAGCTTCAGGAACCAGGACTTCCTAATGTGGCTGAAAACCATCTGAAAACCTCATAATTTCTGTGGTTACCACAGTGTTCCATCAAAGACACTTGCATAGAGGTCATTCTCTCTACCCTCCCATGTACACTGGTCTCTCGTTTGCTTTGATTGCACCACCACTGTCCTTCCTCAGGCGGGTTTGCAACACTTTCCTACCTAGACCACATCTCTCAATGAGAGGAGGAATAATTACAATGTAACCTTTTAGGATAAAGCATGGTAGATCTCAGGTTCATGACTGCTACACGTCTGGCATACATTATTTCAAGAATAAAGGCTGTGGTGACATCGAGTCTATCGGAATGCGGATAACATGAAATTAAAACATTTGGCATCCGTATGAAAGAATATGTTCATAAGCTTACAGAAGGCCACAAAAGCAGAAAAGAATGGGAAATTAAAAGATTCACACTTTGTTTACAGTGCCAGGTTTGAGAATATCAAATATTTACAAATAACTCTTCCTTATTCCCTATCCAGCTTCTCTGTAAATACTGTAAACAGGGCTCTGAAAGAGCCACACAGGCAGAAAGGGCATCTCACTTTCATCATGTTCAAACAATGTTTCTATCTATTTTGTCTTGATAATAACCATCAAAACAATTTTTCAACTGAATATTGGGATTTTCTGTTTCAGATAATTTTCTGTAAGAGGGGCCTGCTTTACGAAGAAGATGTAGATTTTCTTTTTCCTCTCTCTCTTTTTTTTTTTTTTTTTTTTTTTTAATAAAAAGGAGTAAACCACTGAGGCATATACCATGGACTGTTGTAGGGGAGACCTCCCAGCCCCTGGCTTGCAGAGGGAAGGGAAGGCTCTTCTTCCAGTGCTGCCTGTGTTCGTCACTTTGCCCATAGGGAGAAAGAGAATGGGATCTACCACCAACAGCTTCCAGCTGGCATTTCCAAACTGAACAGGCTAATTTACTGTCCGGAATTTCACTGGAAAGTCAACATATTTTGCATGGAAAAAATTCAAATTTTGTTTTAAACATGAAGCGGGGGAAGCAGCCCCTTGGTGCTCTCAAGGTCAGTGACTCAGGCACATACAATGGGCATATTCATCCATATTTAATTTTACATCCCCCAATTCTGTTCCTTTCTTGATATCTGTCTACATCCCATCAGGCTCACAAGACACCCACCAGCTTGGACGAGTTTTTTTCCCAGATTTTTTTCCCCCAGATTACCAGAATTAAGTATTTCTGAGAGTACTGACATGCAGTAGGCAGCAGAGGACACCTGCTTTAATTTGGTTCTTTATTTTGAGAAAGTCAGACAAACAAACAGCTCTATAATGAGACTTCACTAGTCTTCCCTGGCTTCATTCAGTTTTCTGTACCACTGCACTACCTGCCTTTCTGTCCTGGAGGGACAGTCACATCTGCATTTCCCTCTGTCATCTGCATTTCTCTCTCTGGTGAGACAGGTTACTTTTCAATCAAAACCAAATTTCCATATGTTTTGTAAGTGACACTTCTAATTAAATCTTCCCTCATTTATATTCTCTGCTTCTCTTTGCATTTTAGGAAGCAGAGAAACCCAAGACGGTCTCCAGTGGTATTTTATTTTTTCTGCTGTCAGAAACACTGCTGGTTTTCTTTAGCCAGAAAGTGAACCTTTTACAGAAACCCTTCATTTTGCCTGGTGGAAGCCGCTTTGCTGTTTTGCTTACAGAAACCAAACCAATTACCAAAGCTAACCATAACCATAGGGGCATTTGTGGGCAGGGCACTCAGAGCAAAAAACCCCATAAAAATAATTCAAAGTCAAAACAGATGTAGTGATTAAAAGATACACAAAGTAATTCTCTTTTAAATATTTTGAGCAAAGTATTTTTTGAATGGCACAGCACTGTATTAACCCAGTATACAGCTTTTTCTTCCAGACTTTTTATACCCTAGTCTCCCTATTTGGATTAAAGTATAACTAAATAGTCTATTTGGATAACACAATTTCACAAGACCAACCAGGTACAGTTTCTGGTGCCATTTCTCCTTTACTGGCACAGCTCTTGCATCAATCTATCATTTACCTTCTGCAGAAGAAGGAGGAAAGTGTGCTCAAGGCCTCCCTTCTGTGTTGGTCATGAAAACAAAATCATTTCCACATTAAACTGTTAGTTTGAATGTAATAAATTCTGGTAGTTTTGCCTGAAATAATGAGAAAAAAACCACAGAGACTGTGGAAATACTCTTTTTCATGGATGTTTCAGCTCTGATTGAATCTGCTTCAGACAGTTAAGCGCACAGATAAAAGATGCTGTTGTGCCATCAGCGCTCACCCTAACATTTCCAAAGCAGTTGGACAAATTCAGGGGAAAAATCCACTGAGACCATTAAAGGCAGAGGCACCAGCAGGTGCCACTGGCAGGCACCTGAGCCACAAGCTGTTGCCATCTCAAAAAGCACTGCTTTGTGCTTGCTGGGTTTTCATTCTGCTATCTTGGCCAACAGCAGGTTGGCCAACAACCTACTTTGGCCAACAACTTTAGTCTGATCCAGCATAGCCACCTGCACATTTCAAAGGATTTTCAACTACTGTGGCTTCTGGTCAGTTCTGGAAAAAAAGCAGGACCTTATCCCTCACCTTAACCTTGACTTCTGCTTTCAGAAGGGCTGGATTTTAATTTATGCACACACTGAACCATTATGGGACAGGGTTCCTTGTCCTTGGGAAAGGCAATCACAACAATCCTAGTGTGTATTGAGTCTCCAGGATATTGAAGGAATTGTGCTCCTCCATCACAAAAGGAAGTCTCACAGCCAGCCTTCTGACACACTGGTCTTTGACCCCCCACAATATCTGTAATCTAAAGAGATGAGCTGGCCGCACCAATCCCTAATCCACTGGGATGATGTTTCATGGCACTCACATCCTCATTGCTTCCTGGAACATTGCAGGTTATGGCACAGGACTGGGACTGGGGAGGAGCAAAATGGAGACAAGGACTGACCCACTGCCTGAAATATCTATCAAAGCCCCAAATACTTATCTGAGTTACTGTCAGATAATTTAGGTTCTTGCCTAAAACATCAGTGTTCTGCTTTCAAAAGAAAGATGTCATGATTTTTTTGCACTCCTGAGTCTCTTAAAATTTATATTTTTTGAATGCAGGAATGCAAAAAGGGAGATTCACAAAGACCTAATAGCAACAATTCCTCTGAATGGCAAGAGGAATAAATATGCAAAAAGAAATTATATCAGATTAGGAAAGGGTTAAAAAAAGTATAAAATTCCTTAGGCTACTAATTACTGAGGTCAATTTCTGCTTTCCCCAGCAGCCAAATACCGTGGCCCCAGGAGCATCCCAGCCCCAGGTTATGGTTACCCACCGTGATGCACAAATCCTTTAGCATCTCTGCATTCCTCAACTCAGCTTTCCCAGCACCTTGCACCTCCCACATCACCCATCTACCACAGCACCAGCAAGCTCTGGGTTAACAACTCAAACTCCAATTTTCTTCCGAATTCAAACTCCTCCAACGTTCTCTTTCTGGTCCAGCATGATAGCAACCCAAAACACCATTTTTCACTCTATTGTTTTTCCTGTACCACTGCTGCCAGTTAATAAACACATCTCCTGGGTGTTTCTCCTGGTCATTGCCAGAGACAACCTGAACAACCACAGCCTGCCAGTGCCTTTGAATAGAGGCTCCCAATTGACATTTGCAGGAATGAGAACCAGCTGGAAATTACTTTTCTGAAGTCAAGCATCTCATTTAAAACAAAACAAAACAAACATCCCCTACAAAAAAAAAAGAAAAAAAAAAAACAAAACCAAAAAAACAAAGCTATTTAAAAGGAGACCTGCATTTTGTTTTGCCTTCAGGACAAAGAGCTTGCCCTGCATGAGGGTTTCCATGGCTTCTCCCTTCAGATGATCCCATTGAAGAGCCAGCTGATGAAGGCGGCCCTGTTCTTGTAAAAGATAGATAAGACAGAGCCTGGATCTGACAGACCTCGGCATGGATGGCTTAATTACTAACAGATGTCCCTTTTATGGGAGAAATAGTTGCTACAAAAAAAAATCTCTGACGAGATGCTGGTGGTATTTCCTAGCAGCTAACACTTACCTCCGTGCTGTGTGTGTATCTCCAGCAGGCAGCTGGGATCAATCCGCAGAAGGCCAGAGCAAAACAGAAAAATCCCTGAGGATAAAGAGGAAAAATACCATCAGCTACAGTATGGGGAGAAAAATATCCATTAGAAAACACCGTAAGGACATATTTAATATGCTTGTTTGAGCAAGTTTCATTAAAGTTTAAACATCACCTTCTTTTAATATCCCTCCTAATGCTGGTTACTTAAAAGAAATTAGATGGACAATAATGTGATTCTCCATCAGAAGTCTTCTAATTACACTGTGGCCAATTGAAGAGGTTGACCAAAAATGCAGGCAGCTTCCTGTGGAGCAGTAAATCTATTCTGCCCAAATTCCTCTTGGAAGAAGAAAAGGAGGGGATAAAAACATTGTATTTTCAGTATGCTCCTCTTCTGCAGGAGGACTGTGCCTCAGAACAGCATCTCCTTACTCGTGGGATTCAATCCCCTGCATTTAAAACTTGGCTATTGGCTTCAAAGAGGGGAAAAGCCACACGAATAGTCCATAAAGAAATGAGAATCCACGATAGAGAGAAACCTGCTCTGGAAAAGGAGCTGGACTTTACTTGGTGATTAAGGTGGCAGCTGTATGGCCAAGCCTCCTTTAAATCAGCACCACCCTAAGTTAGACAACAGTATGACAGAAATATAATCAAGGCCAGCAACTGACCCTGAAGTGTCTAAACAAAAATGGCAACAATGCAGGAGGTGACTTGACTTTTGTCTTCTTCCCTAGGCTTGCAGAGCTGGAAGTTACATGCTTTGTCTCTTTATTTGAAAAAATATGGACTAAAAAAATCCAAACCCTGATGTAAACAGCACTTGCCTGCTGTGACAGCTGGGCCAAAGGATCTTGTTCACGTAAAAAAAATAAATATAAAAGGGAAGGAAAAAAGTGCCTGTGAAGCATTTGAAGTCTAAATGGGCTCATCAAATATGAATCCACAGCTTAGTCTTGGAATGACAAAAGATAGTGAAGAAGTACCAGTAGAAAATTAATGGCCTTACAAGTTTTTCCATGAAACTGTGACTCTTCCAACACAACAGTATGTAGGAGGGGAAAATTACACAGCTCACTGCACCTTATTTTGATTTATAATTTTTTCTATGACTGTTTTCATTGCATGATACAGCTGAAATAGCTTGAAAAAGATTACATCTTACATGAAATTTTACCAAATTTAAGCTTAAGGAAAGGAAGAAAAGCATTGCTTCTGTCAATTCTGCTTCACTTATAGAATTTTGCTTAAAAGGTATAGCTTTAAAAAAAAAATATCCAAACTCATGCATATGAAGCAAGAAAAGAAAATGTGTTACTTCAAATCCTGGAAATGAAAGTGAACATGCCAATAAACTGCCTTTTGCTGGTTCTTGTCCATCTGCTGTGTTCTCTGCCCTCTCCAGTGGCTTTGTTTCTTGGAACAATACTGCCACTGGCATTTCACCACTTTTGGGGGGCCGCCCTGTTTCAGGCTCTGCGTCAGGCACTGAGAAAAACCCTGTTACAGCTCTTACGAAAAATCTTAAATTATGTATGTCCAGTCTCTCCTTTATTTTATTTTTTTGGCAGCTGCCTGGACATATTGCTGGTGAGATCACTCGTTGCCTTGCTAGGAGCTGAAATGAGATTACAGAAGACCATAAAGAAAACAGGAGGAAAAGTTTGATCAAATGCTGACATGACAAGGGGAATACAAGTAGTGAAGATGTGGAAGAGCTTGCAGAGCAAGATGTCATAGACTAAAACCCAGATGGAGTGGGGGGTTCAGCCCCTGCAGGTACAGCACAAACTGGAGGGAGGAGGTGAGGTTACACAGACATTTCAGGTTGCTCCTCACTAGACCAGACCCCACATTTTGCACTTCCTCCAACAACTTCCCCACCAAACAGCGCAGCAAAGTCATCGTTTTAACCAAAATTAAGTCCAAAACCAAGAAAACAATATAAAAAAATTAAGCCAGATGAAAAAAAATTAACACTAGCAATGTAGCAATGTAAGCGCTCTTCTGCACATTGTTCCATTGAGGTTATAATTGAGAGGACCCACCGTGAACCTGGCAAGTACAAACAACAGTGTGCCAGTGACACCACCCAGATTTCTTCCCCCATGCTCTCCCTTCCTCCCCCCCAGCTCCAGCATTTACGACATATCTCTGGGGCTGGAACCCCCACCAGACTAAAATCCTCCTCCTCACCCTCCCTTCCTCAGCTCCACCCTGCATTTCAGTCCTTCACGTTCAGCGTCAGCTCTGCCTTTATTCCTCTCTAGTTTCTCTGGGAATACCAAGATGTGGCCCCTTGGGAAGCTCCCACTCCATCCAGCCGGTGCACAGCAATTACATGGCTCCAAGAACATCTTATAAATGAATTATAGCCTGCTTTTTCCCTTCCCAGCCAAAAGGCTTTTGGAAGAGCAAGTTTCTAATTACATTAGAAGACATTTGGAGGAACAAAGAAAAAGGCAATGTGCAGTTTGCATACTAAATGTGGAAGGGTCGAAGCTGGTTCACCATCTCCCAGACCCTTGGAGTTCCTTAGAGACAGCCATAGGCTGCTGCCCTGCTCCCTTTGCGGGAGGCAGTCACATCAGCCCCTTGGAGGGCTGTCACCAGCCAGACATCCATTACTTTTTTATGAATGACCTTGTTTCCATCCTTGCTGCAAGGAACAATTTATCTTTGACAGACTTGGCAGAATCCACTGAAACAGCATCCTGTCTGTTGGCTGATGTTTCTTTTAATTCACCTTTCTGGTGCTTCCCCTTTGGCTAAGGGGGTCTGCTTCGGATATTGGAAGGGATCCTTTAGCTCAGACTGCTTTTGGTAGCTCTGCCAAACTCCCACACTCCCAGGGAAGGAGCTGACCTCTGCCCTGCTCATCTCTAGCTGCTTTTTGGCACTGCTGTGGTCATTGCAAGGGCCAGCTCACTGCCAGACTGCACAGGCCAGGGGCAAGGAAAGGGGAGCAAATTTCAGATTGCATCCATCACGTTGTGTCCCTCCCTCCCTGACCCAGTTCATCTAAGAGCACACAGTGTTTTTGCCTTTCGACATAGTAAACAGGAGTCAGTGATCTCAGTCCGAAAGAGGAATCTGTCCTTGGCACCAGCTGAGCACGCAAATGTCTCACTCAGGAGTGTTGCACCATGAGGGACAGCATAGGAGGCAGATTAACTGCGAAAGAAAGATGCTGAAGTGCACTGCGGCGATATTAACAATCCTCTACACACTTGCCTACAATGATACACCTGGGTACAGTAAAGCAAACTGCCTGTGCTGTGTGCTGACCCTACTGGCACCTCACTCGATGAAAAACTGGGTTATACCGGGCATTCACTAAGGTTTTTTGCCACAGAAATTTTCTGGAGCAGCTGCTCCATCCTGAATACAAATTTTCCTCTAAACAAGTGGGGTTTTAGGCTGCAAAACTCAGATGTAAGAATTTCAGCTGGGATGTTATGGTTTGCATATTGCTCCCTGCTTCTTTTTCATTTTCCTTTCTCTGCCTTTCTCAGGTAACAACACATGATTTCTTAAACCTCACTGGTGCCAGAGTCTTTCCTTTGTACAAGCAGTACTAGGAAAACTTCCTTCCTTTTCCTCCCCTTCAGTAGTGTCATGGCCTCCAGGGGCTATGAGAGCTGCAAGATATTTACATTCAGGACTGACTGCATGATGGACCACCAGAAAGCAAGGTTTGCCTGAGCTGGAGAACAGTCAATAAACCTGTTGCCATTCTGCCTGTTTAAGAGGAGCTTCAAGAATAATATTTTTGGATTATAGCACATAATTTTTTATCCTTAAGTTCTCAGTTACTTTCTTGAAACCAGCTTCCTTGCAAGCACCAGTGGATGCACAGTAGCATCTGTCTGGTCTGGTGGTGCTGCTAACGAAGCTACAAGACAATCTCCTGAGATACGTGTGCTTAAACCAGTTTGACCTGTTCTAGTTTCCAACCACTGTGCACCACTGCGTACTGTTATTAGAACAGCACAGTAGTGTCTGCAAAGACCTGAGATCCCTACTCTGTAAACACACAAACCTCCAGATAGCCAGGCAGCATGAGTATTTATAATTCAAATAGACAAAAAAAAAGTGCTCCTTTAAGCCCATCTGCATCCTGGTTAGCTTTTCCCCTGGGTGGCTGGTTTACCAATGGCAGTGTGGTGGATTAGCCACATTGATGGAGACATCCCCTGAGTGTGGCTCGGTTTCATGTACAGCCACAGATGTCAGGCCAATAGTCTGGTGTCTTCCCTCTTTGATTAGAGCGAATTAAATGGTCTTCTAAACAAAACACACTCTTTGCAGGGAGGAAAAGTCCTTTAAAATCAATAGTGGGGGAAGGTGAAATCAACAAGCAGCGGTGCTGCGAGCCACAGCCCAGCAGCGATCGGCAGGGCTGGATGAGACACTGTCAAGAAGTTTCGGAGCCCCACAGGGCAGAACCCCACTCCTGCCTGCCATGACACCCCACGGCAGCCGTCAGGGTTGGCTCTCCCTGCCTTTGCTTCTCGCAGACAGATCAGATGTGCCCTGGGAGGGGGCAGGAACTGGGGGAAAAACAAGCAGCAGGCTGGCCCTTGGTGTAAGATACAGCTAGAAGGGGCGGGTTGGGCGGGGGGGGGGGGGACAGGGACGAAGGCGATTCATAGGAATAGGCAAAGTTCCCGTGTGTGATTTAAGGTGCCGATGAGCCGCTTGAACGAATTGGAGCAGAGAATACGGTTGGTGGTGGCGAGCTCTCGGGTATTTCCCAGGGTTCCCGCTAATTTCTGAGGGCTGGGGATGTGCCAGCGCCCCGCAGGGGTTACGGGGACTGCCCCGGTTGCCGGAGCGTTCCCCAGCATCGCCCGGTGCCAGCGGGAAGCGGGCGGATGGCGGGCCCGCGGCCCCCTCCAGCGGCGGAGCGCGGAGCTGGAGCGGCCCCTCGCTCGGGTATCCCCCTTCTCCTGCCCGGAGGCTGGACACTGCTCCCCACGCTGCCGGAGACGGTGGAAACGGAGCTCAAAGGCAGCAAAGAACCTCCCCTGGTGAGAGCAGCGTGGGATGGTGCCCCGTGGCCACAGCTGCGGGGAAGGCACGCTTTAACTATCGCTTCAGTAAATGGCTGTAATGTTCGCAGCCTGTTCTATGCAGTGGCAAGGCCCAAACTATACCAGAGAGTAAGTCAAGAAATAAACATTATAGAGAAGTTTGACTGTATTTTCAGGCAACCATGACAGTCTCCATGAATGTGTACATACCCACCTGTTGGTTTCGATGCGGTAACCGCAGACACATTAAATACACTTGAGCAAAAGAGAGGGGAGGTACACATACTCTGCTAGAAGTATTAATGGAAACTGTGTCACTCAGGCCCCTGTGAGCACCTCTGACAGAGAAAGGAAGATTGCATTTTGAGGAGGTGAGAACACTAATTTCAGTAGCTGCTTTGCGCTGAATTTTGAGGTGTTAGCTTCTCATTTCTGCCATCAGCATAATTTTCCCCATTTACATAGATTAGATAAATCTCTTTAAAGTTAGTTTATGTATGACAGCAATGCAATTATTTTATATTAAGTACAACTTCATGCTCAACAGCCCACCTGTTAACTCCTGCCCTTCACTTAGCACAGGAAAATATGCAGTGAGCAGTGCTTTTCCACTCATCCCTCCAGCTCTGGGGCTGGAAGCTGCTGTGTACAGACTAAGCCCCATATGCAGGCCATATTTTTAAATGGAGCTGAGCTCACAATCCAGCTTACTACTGTTGACATGGTCTAGGCCCAAACATGCACTTCACTGTGGATGATGGAGAGGAGAAAGGGGGAATTTTAGCTCTTGTGCTACCTCTCCACCCTCTCCTTGTAGGCTGAAACTGAGAGTTCAGCCCAAATCCCTCATGCCTGCTGCCAGGCTTTATATGTCTCACACCTGCACCACTGTGGTGGATGTTTGCAGTGTGAGAGGAAGCAGGGAGGCTAATTTTGCTGTCACAAGTCAGGGGAACAGTGTGGGACTCAAAATTGCACTGCTGAAGTTTCCCCACATAAACCATATGTTGACTTGCTGAGAAAAGAAATACCCTGGAATTGTCATCACCATAGTGGCTTTGGCAAATAAGCACCTTCCCTCTGAAAGCCGCATACACGGGACCTTGGCAAAAGAAACAAGCTGCAGAAGGATGCAACCCCCCAGCCTGAAGAGCTCTGCAAGGTCATGCTTTTACAAAAATGTCCCTTTGCAGCAGAGGGTGGAACAACAGGGCCTCCTTCCCCAGTAGTGCTTGCTCTCAGGCATAAGGCAAAACAGCCCCCAGCACCACACTATTATGGCACCAGCCCAGGGTGGCGAAGGTCCCCTCCCATCCAGTCCCTCTGGATACGCACCATGGCGGTGAGGCACTGCGATTCCCGCACCGTGGCGGCAGAGCTCAGCAGGGCTGCCAGGATCAAGGTCATGCTGAGGCAGATCCCAAAGTAGAAGTCTGGAAGGAAGTCAGACATGCGAGCTGCGGTCAGATGCTAAGTGCTAGCAGAGGCTTAGTCTGATGCTTTCACCCAAAGAGGGGACAAAAATGCACTTTGGGGAGATGGCCCAAAACTACCAGGTGGTAGAACTGAATTTTTTTGTAATTTTTTCAATACCCTCCACCTGTGTATGCTTTGCTTGTCTGGCAGGGCTGTAAGCCTCTGAGTGGTTCCCACAGCTCCTGCAGAGTGAAGCACCCTAACAGGGTGTTGGTCCACCCAACAGACCACAAGCTGCCAATTATTTCAGCACTCTGATAAGGATCCCCCCACATGGGGAGTGCAGCAGCTGTCCCACAACCCCTATCAGGACTCTGGGTGCTGCTAATCCGGTGCAACACTTGCCCTCCGGTTTCCTCCTGGCTAAGGCAGGACTACAGCCAGTACCCCAGGGCAGGGCTCAAGGACCACAGCTCTGCAAAGGGCTTTGCTACCCCAGCCATGCAGAGGTAATGCTTGCAAGCAAGGCAGGTGGAAGCACTGCTGAAGAGTGGTGGCTGGGATGGGAGAGTCTGCAAGGCCACAGTCAGTGCCAGTATATAACTCCTATGTGTGTAGAAACAGGGGAGGACTGTACCTTAGCTTTGGACTAACACAGTTTTTACACCTGCTTTGTTAAACTGAAACTGAGAACCAGGATTTGGAGAGGGTATGAGCATGTTTAAGGCCAGAGTACAGCCTGGAAGAAGCAGCAGATGCAAGTGCAGCACAGGTGAGCAGGGTATTTTAGTATCTGGGCTATCTTTGCCCTACCCTTGTACCTGAGACTCAGTTTATATTTTTCCATCGTGGAAGGGAAAATACCCCAGGTGTCTCCACACATTTCTCCTCCCAGCCTCAATTTTCTATTGAGGCTTCAATTTCTTGAACAGTCTCTCTCCCCATGCTCCAAAGGCCCTGCCAGCCCTGCACCTTTAGGTTGTCTGTGGTGGAGGAGCTCCCCCTGTGCTGAAAGCTCAGGAGGAGGATGGGGAGATGGTGAATAGAGGCACCAGGGGGAGGATGGAGAGATGGTGAATAGAGGCAAAAGTGCAAATGCAGAAGTACCTGAGCACCCCGTGCTCCCACAGCACCCTTTGGTGCATGGCATGAGGATCTGATATAGGGGGGAAAAGTGCCTGTGGGACTGTGTTAGTCCTAATGCATCCTCCAAAACCCAGCCCCTTCCTCCTCTTGAGATACCTCTGTGTTTCCTTCAATTGATTTTGAGAATTTTGCAGCTCCTGGAATCACGAAAGGTGTCACTGGATGTGCCCACAACGTACCTCTGTAGTGGATGACCCTGTAGGGGTTGCCATCCAGGGAGATATCGCTGATGAGGGAGAAATGGAGCCCATAGTGGGTAACTGTGCTCAGCGTGGCAATGGATAGCCCCAGCAGCTGGAAAAGAAGGGTTTTAGGAAGGGATTTACAAGGCAGCAGCTCTTGTTGGATGCACACAAAGCTTTCAGGTGAACCTGGATGCTCCTGAGCCCCATGCAAATGCAGACAGGCTGATCATCCAGAGACCACTACATGTACCCCAAAGTGCACATAAAAGGACGAACCTCAGACACTTAAAAATAATAAAGCTCTTTTCCTCTCTTGCATAATGAGTACATGTGATACTGTGCAGCCCTCAGCCTCTTTGCCACTGTCTGTGGATTAAATTCCCCCCACATGAAGAAACCGCAGAGGATCAATGCTCTTGCAGCACACTGCATAGTCCCACCCCACTCTGCAGAGTACACACATGCAGTTGTGAGGGCTGCCACCTTCAAGAGTGGTTTTGGGCAGGGATGATGTTCTTTGCTTTGCTCTTTGCAATGCTAGTCCCATTGCCTGCTGATGGCTCTATTTCCTATTGTAAAATGCAAAGAGATGAGTCCTATACTGTTCTAAGTTATCTGTGCTGGCTTCTGTCTCTGCAACATGTTGCTGGCCAATCTGCTTCTGTCCCATCCCTGAAAGCACAGGTATGCCTATGGGGCAACTACTAGCACATCACCCTCCATGTTGCCCAGAGTAAGTCCAGGTGATGGCGAGGGAACATTTCTGATGGCACCTGGCTCTAGGTCAGGGCTCCTCACAGCATGAGTGGTGGGAGAGGCACCGACAGTGGGACAGTTAAAACCAGCTCCAAATTTAGTGTACTGAACCTGTAAAATACAAAAGGTAAGCCCACTCCTAGGTCCTAAGATAAGACTTCATCTTTTTGTGCCTTTACAATAGGGAAACACAACACCCCTATACCTGTGACGAATCTGACAGTGCGATGTCACCATAATCCGCTCTGTGTGACATTTTATAATAACTTTTGGGGGAGACTTACTTACAGTTTCAGAGAATAAATATATCCAAACTGTAGCATTTTGTCTGACCTAATTTGTGGCACCCTCTGACCCTTCATACTGTACGTTACTGCATATCTTGACCCACACTCAGCAAAATGCTAAGTGCAACTCCAGTTAGCTCAGATTTCTGAGAAACAGCAGTCTAAAATCCTTCCAACAGCAATAAGGTGATTATAACCATCCACAGCAGCCGTGCCTTAAAGGTTCCTCTATACTTAATGCTTCTTACCAATACTCCTTTGATTTCTTCCAAATGACAGATTTTGTTATTTGGAAGAGAGAACAACCTTACAGCCACTGCAGCCAACAGTCTTGCAATGCTGAAATTTGGACAAACTGTGAATTTCATGTGTGGCCCAAAATAAGATACTACCTTTTAATTACACTCTCTCCAAGCCACCAACCCTCTTTGAGCTAAATACAGATTATTATTAGTAGTAGTGGTAGTATTAAGCTGGCAAGTTTCAATGAAGTGAAAAGGCAACAAGAACATACAAGTCAAAAACATCCAGGAGAAGTGTTCTCCAATTTCCACCATTTCCCATCAGCCCTAACAGCAGATGTCAAGAAACTCCCCTTAAATTTGCTTCAAAAGCTGAGATAAAGAATCCCTAGAATTGCTTTTGCTTTGTGGTGCCGATCCGCAGTTCTCTCACACCCACTTCCATCAAAGTCTTGCAGTTTCCTCACTGACTCCACCCGCAGCCAACCACCCTCCCAGCAACAAGCGTGACTGCAGCAGGTCCATCCGCCCTTTTTTGCTCCAAGGAGACAGGAGCAAATATCTCTTTGCTGAAAACCGCCCATTTTGCCAGCAGGGACCTTTCCTTTCTCTTTCGAGGCACCTGCTGAGTTGTGAAAGAACTGCAGTGGTGTGACAGCCCTGAGAAAGCAGAAGTCTATCAGTGAAGGGGGGGCAATGCTGGTGGCCAGTGATAACCACCCAGGGCGCAATGATAACTCAGGCAGTTGGCTTTGCTTGCCCTCCGCCCGCGAAAAACAGAACGTGGGAAAACCTGACCCTCTCTGAGCAGGGGTGGGAAAGGCAACGGTTCATTTTGGTTCTGCAGAGATCCCCCCAAACCTGCCTGCTCACCATGACACAGAGACTGGTCACCAGCAGCTGGCACTTGGTGGTCCTCATCCCGCACCTCAGTCCCATGGCAGCTTGTTCCCAGAGAGAGCTGCAGTTGGTCTCTCCAGCCCTTGATAAAGCCTGGGTTCCCACCAAAGGGAGGCATGACCACAGTGGGGCCTCTCAGGAAGGGCAGTCCCCACCACGTGCCGATGCACCTCCTCCTGCCTGATTAGTAAATCCTGTTCAGGGCAGTCACCTTCTGCACAGGCTCAGTCGGCTGCTGTCAGCTCCCACACACTCTTTCTCCCCAGCTGGGAAAGAAGGAAAGACATACAGAAAAACAACCTTTCATGGAGTTTGGAGCATAGCTCCTTGAAAAAAAATTTTTTAAACTGTTCAATCAAGAGTCAGTATCAAAATACCCTGGTTTTGACTTTCAGCGGGATGCAGTTTTGCTTAATGAACATTGTCAGTAACCTTTTTTTAAATAATCTGCACAAAAAGTATCTTGGAGAAAAAGTTTAGGAAAGTGTTATTTAGAAAAAAACCAAAACTGTTGTTTGAAGAAGAGATCAAATCCCCCAAACAGACCTGTGTAAGAGTCTTCTCTCTAAGTTTAAAACCACCACATGGCAATAACCTATGACTGAGTCTCTATTAAAATTTTTATTTGCAGACACCATCTTTGGTACTATTTTATTCAAGAAAATGGCTATGTGTAAATACAACCCCCTGCTCAGGAGACCCTCACTGTTCCTGGACATTTTAACTCTGTCCTTTCCCCTCTCCTATCACTGAAGACTCCATGGACCCACAGCTACAAAAGACTCAGATGAGTTCTGGTCTTCAAAACCAGCTGTCTCCTGAATGCATATTTTTTAAAAGTAGACCACAAAGAGGCTTCAAGAACAATCTGCCCAAAGTGAGCCTGAATGATTGAGTGCCTTAATCATCCTTTGTTGGAACAAGACTGGTTTTCAAGAAGGAACAAGACCTGTTTTCACCTGGAAAACAGGTGAAACAGAATAAAGAAAACTAGTTGCATTTCTCCCAGGAGGCAAAGAAAGGGGGTAAAAAAGTAAAACCATCCCACATTAGTTACTAGAAGATGACAAAGAAGCAGGAGGAGAGGAGTGAAAAAAAGGAAGGAAGATTCAGTCTGTAGAGCAAAGAGAAGCAAGAGAAAGTGAGTTGCACAAAGCCATGTGTACGGGAAAAAGCGTGTCATGATTTTCTGACCCCATCACTAGCTTTCTTGCAAAATATCTTGGTTGCATCCTCCAAGACACCACTGAGAGCTGCCATGGCTGTTGCCAGAAGCAGGTGCCCCCATAGCTCGCAGGTCCCTGCCCTAGGGGGCTGGTGCTTGATGCCCAGCAGGAGAAACTGATGTACCCATGTGCAGACAGAGACCTTCCATCACTGGCCACCAGCTGAAGATCACTTGAGAAAAACCTACAGATGGACAGCAGGAAAGGAGGGCAGTGGGGAGAGGACAACAGGCTGGTGAGGTAGCTGATGCCCAGCCACTCCTGTTCAGGAGCAGGACCCCTGGGGACAGGCCAGGTGGGGAAAATGTCTTATAAAACACTGTCAGAGTTAGGACTGCATCTGAATGCAGAGCTGTGAGTACCCATCATTTGTTCTGGTACTAAGGGACAGATGGGGGTGTTGTCACTTGCATTTTCAAGGGGAGGAATCCCTGGTATAAAGGCAGCAGGGCTAGTCCACAGGTGGACTAACAGGTTAAATCTGGAAGAGTTGCAAGAAGGTATGAGAACAGTTCCAGCAAGGGCAGCCCAACCACGAGGGACAGTGATCAAGTGTGTAACTGTCTCACCTGCCCTGAGCACACCCGGAGCCTGTTACACCGCGAGGGACGGGAGAAAAACCACGGAGCCCATCTGTTCTTCCCCCTAGACCCCAGTTCCTTCCCCAATCCTAAATGCCGGCCACCGCAGCAAGACCTGTGAGAAGCGAGGTCTCACACTAGAGGTCCCCATAGGCCAGCAGAACCCCTTCCCGAACGTCGGGATGATCGACGTGGGCTTTTTAAAGGGCAGTTGAACAAAGATCTTCTCTGTCCCTTCAGGATCCTCACACCTCACAGCAGGTCGACCTGAGAGGTCACAAAATCGTCATCTACACCCTTTGGAAGGACTTCTAGTCTTTCCACAAAATATGTTCTACCTCCTTTTATCTCCAGCCTTAAAACCGGTACCTTCCCTGATTCACAGAGCTCTGAAAGCAAAGTGGACGTGTAAGTCTAACATTAAAAAAATAACAAGAGTAAAAGGAGTTACTCCCTCACCCAAACAGAAAACCAAAAAGAAAGTCAGTCCCTCACCCAAAAAAACCCAGGAGCATCAGCAGAGCTGGGATATTAAGAGGTTGGGCTGTGACTGAGAGAGGTATGTTCGGTACATGGAAGGGCACTACTGAGAGGAGCAGAGTGGGAGTCCCTGTGCTCGCCTTACCTGTGCCCATCAGAAAGGCAATCTGTACAACTTCCTATGGGATTAAACTTCCTCTGGGTGCCCTGTCATTGGAACACACCTGCCTCAGCAGCTCTCTGTGCAGGGAGCACTGGTGAGAAGCAGGGTATCCCCCCAGCCTCATCCCCGTGGGAAGAGAGGCAGGACTGGTGGCATGCTGGGGAACCACCCTCACAGTCAGCATGTGGGCTGGATGGCAGCATGGCTTTTCCAGCAAGACTCGGCCTTCTGCCTGCCCTGCCCTGCCCTCCCAGGTTTTATCAGTTGGTCCGCTTTGCAAGAGCACAAGTTATCACTCTCAAATGGTGTGCAAAAGCCACAGGTGACCACAGCTTCTGCCTGTGGCTTCATCCCTTATCTCTGATTATCAGCTGGAGCATGGAAAGATGGTAGTGAGTCTGAAAATACCCCAGGTAGGACAGGTGCTCTCTTCTTCTAGCCTTGTGGCAGCTTGCAGATTTCTGTTATGAAAATACATAGCAGCATCCCCAGCTGCACAGGTCTCAGAAGGACATGTTGCCTCATCCAGAAGGGAAGGACTGATTTAAAAAAGGGAACAAGCCAGGCCATATTTTTTGCAAAGCTATAAACCTCCAACCCTCTTCTGAGCTGGAGGGGAATTATGTCCATGCTGTCAGAGGGATGTCCTGAGAGAGCTGGGGAATTTGATGTGTTAATACTGCATGGGGTGAACTTGGAACACTAAACACAAATGGAGCCGAAGAGGCTGAATTCACGCTGGTGCTTTCTCCATGTCCACTTTTCTGGCTCTTACTCTGTTGGTGCAGGCACCAGTGATGGAATAGCAACACCCCAGCCTCAGCTGCTTGAACTCTGTCGAGGCAGCAGGTAAGAGAAACTTTCCCCTTGGCTCTGGGACACTGCTACTCATGCTGCTGAGAAAGGATGGGCTGGAAGCAAGGAAGACGATGTTGCCCAGGAGCCAAAACTACACCCATCATCCAGGCAGGACACCACTCTGCCAGGTCCCTGCCACTTCTCAGGAGTCTCTCCCAGCCTACAGCACCATTAGGGAAAATACCACTCCTCCACAGTAGAGAACAGCTCCAAATGTGGCAGATTTACAAGTGTCAGTGGCTGAGCCCATTCAGTCCCTCAGCTACCGCCCATAACATGGCTGTATTCACCCCAAAGCTTGCTCATAAATAAAACATGTCCATATCAAACCGCACCACAGCCATAGGAATGATGGGAAGCCAGGGAGACCACACAGCCCACGTCTGCCTTCCCGGGCACATCACAGGGATGCATTGTAAAGGCTGCTCAGCATTCATATAGCACATACACACAATCAAAGCTAAAAATCAACTTTTAAACCCAGGGCCATCTCTTTTCAAAAAGGGAAGGAGAGGAGAACAGGGGGAGGTGCTGGGCTTTGCCAAGCTTCAGATGCACCATATAACTCCACTGTTTATGGAAACAAGGCTGGCTGGAGGCTGCCTTGGAAAAGACAAAACCAGAGAGAAACCATAATATATCCAAAGGACATTTTTACTCATTATTTTCAACACGTGTCTCTGAAATCCTCTAGTGATTCCCAGGAAATCTGAAATTATTATAGGGGAGCAAATAAAATGCCAGAAGAGTTATTAAAAATAGTTCATCAAACCACAGAAAGATTACATTGGAAAAGAGCATAAGCTGAAGACAGGGAGTTCCTTTCAAAGAATAAACTCAAATGAACTTTTTTCCACTGAAAGTAAAAGAATTGTACTCTTAGCTCTAAAGCACATCCCCCTAATCAAACTAAATTATTTTTTCTTTTCCACATGTTATCTAATTGCAAACCATAACTGCCCAGGAGCCAGCTGTGCAGATGATAGACCTGAAGACACAATGTGAGCCCTGCTCCATCTAGCTCTGCTCCTAAGAAACCCAGCCTGGAGGCAGCCCAGCTTGGCAAATGGGGACTCACCTGCTCAGAAGAATACGGTTGCTCAACTGCCCATTGCCCTTTATTTCTGCCATTCATCCTCTCATGCCTTATTGCAACAGGACCTTTATTGCTTTCCACTGAGGTCCATAAAGTTTTGGCAAAAACCCCTAGAAAGCTTGTGTCAGCTGCTTGTAATGCAGGTACATTTGCACTGACCCAGCACCCCATCTGCAGGTGACACTTGTGCCAAGTCAGGGGCAGTGCTTCGCTCTCACCTTTGGCAGATGCAAGAACTATCATGTAGCTTCAGGGCTTAGAGAGCCATTACAGCAGAGTTCTCCTCTCTCTGAGAGTAGTTTAGCCATCCTGCAGCGTGGATGAAGCCACACGGGTCTGCAAGATGTCCACACCAATCATGCAATTATCATTTTTGCCTTATCTGCTCCAGAAGAGGAGAATTTCTTCTCCCCACTCTCTGGGGATGGGTAACACATTGCTGGATGCTCTCTCTCCCCAGATTATGATCAGGAAGTTGATTGTGAACACAGACAGTGTTTAATGACGCCTTGTTCTACTGGATCTTACATAGTCATTAACTCTATAAAGAGATTTCAAATAAGATTGCACTTCTCTAAGTACGAGATGTACCTACCTAGGTCCCTTCAGACTGTCAGGAAGCCAGGTCCACTGTTAGGAAAATGTAAGCACTTGCTGTGTGTTGTGCTTAGGCTCTGACCACATCAGGCTGGAAACACACATTGCGATCAGCAGCCCTGAAGCCAATTTGGACAAGTCAAGTTCATCCCTGACCTGAGCGTGGAATCAGTACTGGCTGGAGGCTGCACACTCTCCCTTGGGACTGGGTTTACTGATGTTTGAAGTGCGCATTAGTAATGAAAAAATTCCCTGCAGTTATTTTTGTATGATAAAAATCCAGTTATTACTCTTGAGTGTGGCTCTTTGATACAGAAGGTTTTCTCCTGAAAAGTTTCAAGGACAGCAGCTTCCCCTTTCCTCTGAGAAAGGCTTTCAGCAGAAATTGAAGACGAGGTAATAAAAGAACATTGTTATTACTCCACTGCAGTAATGTCCTTACTGATTAAGCTGTGATTGATAGTGAGTGCAAGGGAAGCCCCCTTCACCAGCCAAGGCAGCTTTGTGGATGCGGAAGACAAGTGCTGAGCAGGCAGTTTGTGAATGCTCACACTCACAAACACGACCACAGGCACAGGCAGCTCCCCTGCACTGCTGGGAACCCACCAGGAAAAATGCTCCCATCTGCACCAACACACCACACGCTGCTTCTCTCGGGACAAATCCTTCAGCGAAGCTGGTTTTCCCAGCCTTGGTTTTCCCCCAGGCCCACAGCACGGCCAAGAATGTCTCAGAAGCCACTGAATTTGGGTGCTAAACCTTACGCGTGCTTGAGTGGGATTGCCAGAAAATCGAAGCGCTCGCAGGCTCCTTACTGTCACTTCCAGGAATTTCAGCCTGGCTGCCTGTGACATCCCAGTGGGCCTAGTTCCTTCAACCCACTGCCATTGCAACAGATTCCCAGGAAAAATATTTATCTTTCAACATGGTGGAGCCTTGCTGCTCCCTAAATACCCCACACAGGTACAAAAAAGCCCCCTCCATATTACATCTAGAAATCACAGATAGCTCTTTGAATTACCAGTTTTGGCTTCAATATGCCCAAGGAGCAGCACCAGAGAAGTTCAGGGTAGCCAGGGGGATATACAGACCCTTACCTCAATACCCAAATCATGCTGCAGAGCCTTGCTGGCACCTGTTCATGTGATGACAGCTCTGCCACGGGCGTGCGTACATCCCCACCACCAAGGTGCTGCCAGCGACACCAGCTTGGAGCATTTTCCTGAGATGGGAAGGTGAAACTCCCCAAAAGTGAAGCAAATGTAACTGAACTGCCTCAAACCTCCTTCCTCTGCATGCCTCTGGGTGGAGGGAGACCTGCAGAAGGCAACTTGCACTTCAGTGAACTCTAATTGGCAGCTGATTTAACCCCTCAGTGGCCGTGCCAAGGGGCCACACCAGCTCCAGCGTGGCACCTGGCAGAGGGGACATGGCTGGCCCCACTGAAGCCAGTGAGAGAGTCTGTTTAGCATCACATGGTTGGATTTTTTATTTGTTTGTTGAAGCGGAGAGTGGACGCAGCCCTTGGGCAGTGGGTTCATGTAGCCCCCCTCCATCCACCCCGTTCATTTAGCAAAACACTGTGCAAGTTATCTCTTCACACCAGCTTCCAGGACTCCAAAAGGAAGCTCTTTTTTCCTGCCCATTCAATTCAGCTATCCCAAAGCACCTTACCCCACTCCTCATCCCGCTGGAGATGGAAGCAAGGCTTGCTTGATGGAGAGCCAAGAGGGACTGCTTGGCATGGCAGAGGGAAGCAGGGGTGCAATGCCTGAGCCACAGAAGCTTTACGTTTTCCTTCTTCTCTGTCTTTATCCTTGAAACTCCCATTGAAACCCAAAAAGCTGGCTTGCAGAGAACGGCCTTGGTAAGATGACTCAGACCACTGCTATAAATTTTGGTTATTACACTTTTTCCGTGGATCTAACAAAGCAGAGCCTCTGTGCCTGTGTCCGACAAACGCCGATCCCGCAAGGTACCCAGTTTTGGGAGGGGGCGGGTCGGTGACACACTGGACGGGACAGGACGTGGGCTTCCACCTCAAGGGGAGCAAGGGGAATCCCGGCTGCTGGTGCGTGTCCGCTCCGGTGTGTGGGAGAGGCGAGGGGGGGAAGGAGGGGAGCCCTTCCCCCGGCCAATAATAAGAATTAAATTAAAAATAAAATATTAAAAACGACAAGGGCGGGGGGGCGTTGATCTGCGGGAGGGGTTGCAGCGAGGGGGTTGCAGCGGGGGGATGGCCGGGGTGGCAGGGCTGGCAGGGGTGGCAGGGCAGGGGTGGCAGGGGTGGCAGGGCAGGGGTGGCAGGGGTGGCAGG
>JAYRBT010000177.1:15410092-15510395 GCA_036023395.1 Myiotriccus ornatus
GCGGCGGCGGGCGCGCGTGGCGGGGCGTGCGCGGCGCGTGCGGCCGGCGGGGGCTCGCGGCGCGTTGATAAGGGGCCGCGCGGCGGCGGGACCCGCCGCAGAGGCGCCGAGCGGCGGCGGGAGAGCACGGGGGGCATGGGAGCGAGCCCCCGCTCCGCGCTGCCCACCCCCGCGCCCTTCTTCCCACTTCAACTTTAGCTTTCCGGGCGGGGGGATTATTTAACTTTTTTTTTTTTTCTTTCTTTCCCCACCCCGCCCGCCGCCGTGGCCGCACGGCGATGAACGGCGGGGCTCTGCCGCCGCTGCCCCCCGCCGCCCCCCGCGGCCGCCGGCGGCCCGCCTCCCCCGAGCTGCTGCGCTGCAAGCGCCGCCTGGCCTTCGCCGCCCTGCCGGGCTCCGGGGCGGCGGCGGCGGCCGCCGTGGCCCGTCGGAACGAGCGGGAGCGGAACCGCGTGCGGCTCGTCAACCTGGGCTTCGCCGCCCTCCGCCAGCACGTCCCGCACGGCGCCGCCAGCAAGAAGATGAGCAAGGTGGAGACCCTCCGCTCCGCCGTCGAGTACATCCGCGCCCTGCAGCGCCTCCTCGACGAGCACGACGCCGCCGCCTCTTTCCCCGACGGCCGCGGGCGGGTGGCCGTCGGGGAAGTCGGCGGCGGCGGCTACTCCTCCGCTTCGCCCTCCTTCGCCTCCTCCGTGCCCGGCTCGCCCTGCTCCTCCGAGGAGAGCGGCTACGACGCGGCGCTCAGCCCCGAGGAGCGGGAGCTGCTGGACTTCACAAGCTGGCTGGGGAGCTACTGACCCGACGGGAGGTGAGGGGGCAGCCGGAAGGGAGGGGGGTGCCGCTTTCCCGCCCCAGAGCTCGGGGGAGCGGGGCACGGACCCACTCGGGGCTCTCCTCACATCTCTCCGCAGCCGCGCTCAGCCCGCAGCACCTCGGCGCCCGCAGCATCCCCCCTGGAAGTACTGACGTCCTCCCCAGCGGGACCCCGCTGGCTGCTTCCCTCGCCGGCTTCACCCGTCGTCTTCGGGTCGTGAAAAGTGCAATGATGTATGTAATTCACTGCGGGGCCCCGCTCCCTGCGCTGGCCGGGGCAGCGTCTCCGCCTGCCCACCGGGAGCTGCCGACCGACGGAGAGGATGCCCGAGCGAACTCGCTTCCCTCCCGCCGCTGCGATCTGATGTTGCTTTGGAGGGGTGGAAAGGAAAAAAAGAAATCAAAAACACTTGATGCTTCCTTGTTTCTGGAGGGGGAGGGAATTTTTTATCATGTCAGATTCTATTTTATATGTAACTTGAACTGTCTGTGGGAACACTGGTGTACGAAGACTTATTTTTGTACAAGAAACCTTAGAGAAAAGGGTTGAAAAGATGGTTCTATTTTTAGCAAGTCCTATTCACTTGTTCTTGAACACTGCCAGCTAGAATGTTTTGGGAACATACATGGTGTAGATAAAAAAGTGTTTGTTTGGGTTTTTTATTATTATTATTATTCTCTCCAAACACTTCAGTAAAGGACTGTAAAGTTGTGTTTCAGCGTGGTGTCTGAGTTTGCCTGGTGTGAAGGTCCACTTCTCTGAAAACTGAAGTTTTTTTTAAAAAAATGTATTGAAGGCATTTTTGTATGCACTTGCTAGGATTTCTTAAGTTGTACATATGCAGTTTTTAAGAGAGTATCATATTTTATGTAAATTGACTTTATAAATAAAAATCTATTTATAAATGGCTTCAGAGCTGTAAGATACATGTATTTGCCAGAAATGCCCAAGGTAACTTAACTGTTGCCTGAAGGAGTGGGAGAGGAGAATAACGAGTGACAGAGCAGAAAGGCAGTTCTTCTGGACCAAGTTTCATGTGCAGAACGGAATAAGGAGCAGCATAACAATCTCCAGGCTTGCCTTTTTTCCCCCCTCCCCATGCAAGTTTCATGCACTCAGCACTTGGAGCAAGTACTGCAGAGATGATGTATGGGGAGCTGCAGATGTGTGTAGGAGACAAGGCAGGTTCAGAGCTGATCACTCCTTTCCTGAACATGCAGAAGGTGCTGCTGCAGGAGGCTGTGTTGCCCTTGCCTACAGTGATGGGAGAGTCATGGGAGGGTAAAGAGGAAATGGGTATCTGAAGTTTGTCTTGGCAGCTACTCTCAGGTGGTAGGCTGGGGTGCCTTTATTCAGGGGAGCAGCATCTCCAAGAATGGTGGTGTCATTCAAAAACCACACATAACCAACAATGTTCCACTCTGTACTACTCAAACTTCAGCTGCATGTACATATTCCTTATCTAAAGGCAACAAGCAAATGTGAATTGCTTCTTGGAAACTGTTGTCAGAGACTCATAAGTTCTATCCATTACTTTTGGGCTCATGCTGAAGATCTGCTTTGGTGGTGAGGCAGAAGTAAGACTGTCTTTAGGGTAATACTGCTGTGAAACAAAACTCAGTGATGATTTCAGAAAAATCATGGCAGAGCTGTTAATTCCCTTAAACAGCTCTAGTGAATGTTAGGAGTTGAATGGAGCAAAATGGGCTGGGCTGTAGAATATCTTGAACGAACACAAAGCAGAAAGGGTTATTAAAATTGACCTACTTCACAGGACTCTGTGTATAATCTCTGCTGCCTCAGTACTGGGAAGGTAGAACTTTCCAGGAGTATCACATAGCAGTCCCACATTCAGTAATTGCAGTGGATGCTCTGTAATCCAGATCTGTAAGAGTATTCCACACACATGATTCCATTCGAAGAGGAAAAATAAAAATCCCCCAAATAAACCATGGGAAAATGAAGGCTCTAACAGCAAGTAGCATTTAGGATACTGCAATCAAGAGCAATAGTTATTGTGCTTCAAGTTCATTCCCTAATCAAGGTTGCTCTAATAAACAGTCTCTTTAAAAGGCACAGGGAATTTAAGTGCTTAATAAATTGCTTTCAAAGGTTTTACCCTTTATGGCTCTTCAACAGTCCCACAGGTAGGAATGAGAGCTGTAAGCTGACATGGGCATTAAGTGATCAAATCTGCTAGGCCACAGCAGGTGGGGCTGGTGGAGTGGGGGAGTAATGTGGTACCTTTCCCCGGGGTGGGTTTAGGGGCTTTATCCTCCCAGATGATCTCCAAAAAATCAGTCAGGCATAAATCCATGCAGATTCCTACACACTTATTCTCAGCCTCAAACACCACCATGTCATCTTTTCCAAACAGTTTCAAAATCAGGACTGCTGCACTGATTTGCACAAGTGTCCCACTATGGCAGAATACATTTGTTTAAAGCATGTTACTACTGCTTGGCAGGGTGTTTGTTTTCCTTCCTTAGGAGCACTGATCATTTTAGTATTTCCAAAAGCAATATTTGGCTGTCAGTCAAGTATTAACTCCCAGCATTGTTACCACGTTCATCTGATCACCCAAGATACTGTTGCAACAACACTGAAGCAGCATCAACTGTAACTGTATTGGCAAGATATTAGCTGTAAGCAGTTTTCACTTAAGCAATATTAATAAGAGCGGGGTGGGGGGAGGAAAGGAGCTTAGTCAGCATCACAAGTTACCTTAATGCTGTCAGCCAGTGTTTTAGTAGAAACTAAATGGGGAAATCAGAAATGTGAGATTTGCTTTAAAAAAACCCTCACAGTGGTCATAAGTCTTCCAAACTCTTCCAAACAGTTGAGGTGAAAGAAGGTGCAGTGAGAAGGATGTATGCCTGTATGATGGACAGAGGGACTCCTTTCCATGGCCATGGCCATGGTGACAAGTCTGTAGCAGATTCTCAGACCAAGCTGCTACACCAGAGAGAAGTGTGTTGAATCATTCCACCCTTTTAAGAGAAAGCATGAGGGAGGATGGAAGGTAGGTTCTTTAGCAGTTGCAGAGACAGCAGGTACCTTCAGCCAGCCCAACTCACTCCTCTTCAGAGGAAGAAGACTGCATGGACCCCGTTGAGAAGACTTCTGACCCTAAAAATTCATACCTAGACCTCTCTGCTCTATTTATGCAAAATAGTGGCAGTGCAAAAACTTGAAGATGAAAGTCCTTTGACCGTGAGAGTCATCTGTCAGCAGCAAGGGTAACAGCAGACCTGTCTTCTCAGCCAGGTGCTTCCCCTGCCTGGAGAAGCCACCTACACATGATGATAAGAACCTCAGTGTCTGGGTGAGCTGCCATCAAGCAAGAGCTGCCATGAGGGCTTCCAGGAAGCCTAAACTGCTACCCAGAGCACTTGTGGCAGGGATGGGGAATACCTCTGATGAGCACATCATTTCTCTTTAGATGTATAACTAGAAACTCAGTGCCTAAAATGGAAACTCCATCTCCCCAGAGAGACACAAACTGAGCCCTAAGGTACAGGGCTGCAGGAGACTCAGTCAGATTCAGGAAGAAAAAATATGCTGAGGAATTTTGAGAGTTAAGCCAAAAAAAGGCTGAGGACATCAGGAGGCACAGACTTGTCTGTGTGCAGCTACAAAGCACATTTCTGTAAACCTCTCATATCTACATCCACCAGTGAGTTCCCATTTTCCTAAGTAGCATTTTGCATGTCATAGACATGTCTGATGAAGCAGAAATAAGTTGCAGGATGGTGTCAGGATTAGCTGCTCCCACCCCCAGGCTGAAAGAACTTTTCAATTTTTAAGCAGTGTCTCCTCCTTGGCATTTATTTTTTTGTTGTTGGTGTTGCTCAGACTGAAGCTTTTCTTGTTACCTAAAGCACATAAGGCCCAGTATGATAAAAATATTTCTATGCATTATTGCCCAGTACTGTTCAAATGATGATGTCACGCTTAATGGGCAACCTCAGGTTCAGTTCCACGGCTACACTCCTTCCAAAATTTCTTCACATCCTATTAAAAATAATTTTGAAGGAAAGGCCTATGCAGCCTGTTTGAAGGCTTGTGCACCACAGAGAAGACCTAGGAAGGAGGCAGGAGGGTGCCCTGCACCATCTCCATGGCAGGATGGCGTTGCTGGTCCTCCATGCAGGGAGAGTGGCTTCAGCAGAACCCCAGCACCACAGAACCCTCTAGGAAAGCCCAAGGGAAGAGGACTTTCTCCTGTTCCTACCACCACAAAGTATCAACAGAAAATACCTGCTTCACCACAGATTGTCCTGAAGAGAATAGCCCATGGTTGTTTAAATGTATAGCAACTCACTTTTGCATGAACACCTCGTAAGGATCTTGTTAGGGACCAATCAGGGCAGGCATCGAGGCGAGCTCCAGCAGATCAGCTTGCTGCTGCCTCTCCTCCCGTCTGTGAGGAGCAGCTGCCAAGAAGATACTTGTCCTGCCAGCCTTTGGTGTGCATACCAAGGCTTTTTGCCTGCCACAGTTTGTGGGCAGACGGCTGTGTGCCGAGACTAGTCTCGAGGTCATTTCACTCTTTTCATGCAGGTCACAGAATAGCTGGCTAACAGCAACAATTTTCAGTCATTTCTTATCTGGATTGGATGCGGGCCAGGAGCCTGGGATGGTGTGTAGGTAAGACAGCCCCTTGCACAGTTGACGGCAAACAGAGCTGGCCTGGCTTTGCCCGGTTTGGGCATTGGCCAACAAGGGTTCGATTTTCTTCCCAGAAACTACCATCAACAGAGCATTAGCCAAAGGCATACCTGGGAGTAACGGGACTAATAATATTAAAGCAACACCAGCTGTAATCACAAGTTAATGTCACACCCTTAAGAGGCTGTTGGACAGTGTAACAAATGAGTTAGAATTCCAGGGACACCATGAACCCCCAGCTCCTTTTGAGCTTTGTGCAAACCCCGGCACACATGAACAGAGGAGCTCTGCCAGGTGCTTTCAGAGTACCCTTGAGAGCTCACTACCAAGCCAGTACCTGGGATTTGCTCTTTGGAGAAATGAATGGATGCTCCTGTAGCCAAATCTGAGGACATGGGGGGGGGGGGGGAGGGGAGGAAGGGACGGGGTAAGATTTACATTTACAGGTGCTCTGTCTTTTTGTTATATCCAACTACTTTCTTCCACCTATTATTTTCCCATAATAAAGATCTACTCAGAATGATGGTAAAGCTAGTTAGTACAAGAACAAGAGAGGTGGCATAGTTAAGGTGGTTACCAGTAAGAGGAGCTGGTTTGCACCTCTGCTGTTATCATCATCAAGACAGGAAAATTGAAGGGGAGCATCAGCATCCTTAGCTTAGGGAAAGTATTGCAAAAACACCAGAGACTGAGATTTCTGCTGTTTTTTTTTGAGAGCCTACAATCAGACAGAGATCACTGTTCAGATCAGGATGACTAAATCATCATTTTCTGCACAGTACTGCCTGCCTCCTTACTCTTGTTGTCACCTCTTTTTTGTCCCACGGCAAAACAAGCTGGCAAAAGAATAAATTAGTTGACCCCCACAATTCCTATCATGGCTGTGCTACATACAGGTAAGGCAGGAGAGGGATCCTCAGAGAAACCCCAGCCAGACGGTAGGCTCCAACACCAGCATCCACACATGACGAGAAGGAAACACCCAAGGCAAGACAGACGTTGATTATCTGCCCAAGTTATCAGTGTTGTACAAGAGATGAGAAATAAACAGTCATGTACAGAAACATAGAAAATAAAAGGAGAAGCAAATGTAAGAAAGTGGTCAGCAGTGGAAAGCATAGTGCATTAAAACAGAACAAGAAGCACAGAGAAATGACTTCAAGTATTAGTCTGTGACACTCCCCCCCCACATTCTCCCCCCCCACCTTCTCCCCCCCCCCCCATAAATGTTTTTGTTTATGGCTAGGTGTACATCAGAGGTGTAAACATCAGAAAAGGAGAAACTTGTGGTAAAGCAATTGTTTGACTGCAGGGACCAGGGCAGTGCTTCAGGCTTTGACCTGTGAGCATCCACCTTGCTGCTGGAGAAGCCTTGTTCTCTCCTTTCATCTCCTGGCCTCAGCCCCAGCACTTAAAGGCTGCAGTACAATAGTTACCCAGTTGCCAGACGCAGTAAGTTGTGCTTGCTTTTTAAGTTGTTTGGTTTTTTGGTTTTGTTGTTTTTTTAAAGAGAAGAAAAAACAACAAAGAGAGATGATAGCCCCAAGGGGAATTTTCTGTTAAAGTCACTGCCAAAAGAATGACCAATTTGTAAGTGAAATGTTGACACTTTTATAACTCAGCAAATATCTTTGCCTTGAGTGAAGCACTTCAAGATTTTTTTGTAAAAAAGATTAATTTTGTCAGGATGTTAAACACTAGTAGGAAGTGTTGCAATACTGTAACACATTTTCCCTTTCACTCTGTTTCTCACATACAATTCCTTCAAGACTCCACAAAGGAGCCACAGTCACTTTAGCAGAACCATACACAGAAAGAGCAGGTGAAACCCATGGAGTAAATAAAAATCTAGCTTAGAAGTATTAGTAAATACCATCATCCTCTTATCAGCAGAGTACCTGCAAAGGTACTCTGACTCCCACATCCCTGGTACCAGCCTGCCTTCACCATGGGCATGCTCATGTGGAAGGGAAGCCAAATGGTGTCAGTAGGAGTAGCTGATCCCCTCGGTAAAGCACCTGCACTTGATTCTGTGCTGAAAGTGCTTCTGTGTCTTCTACTTCTCCTCACCCAGGAGATACCTGGCACTTGAGCAAAGTGGGCAATGGGGATGGTGAGATGCGCCTTAAGCAGTTTGAAGTGTGCAGCACACACTTTCTTTGCACCTGATTTGAATGGAGGCAAGGATGTGGACCAGGTCTGGGTGCACCTGGCACAGCTCTGCACCATCTCCTTGCCTGGTTCCTGTGATGGCCCTCTCCAGCAGCCTGCACGCCTGTCCCACAGGCTGCATCCCTGCACGCTGCAAGGAGCCGGAGTGCTGCTGAGATAGTTTATACCCTTTGGTCTTTGGTCTTGCTAGAGGACAGCCAGTAAAAAGAGGTGAGAGCAGAGAGGCTTTTGAAGTGGGGAGACCACAAAGCTCATTTAGGATGCATACACCACCAAAAAAACCCCAACCACCAGACAGTAATAACTTCAAAACAGTGCTGACTGAAGTTGAAAACAGTGATGTACTGGCAGAAAAACTAGTGCTTAAGCCAAGTTCAGACGTGGTGCAAGCTGAATTTGTCTGTTTATGATGCTGAAGAGAGCTAATGGTTGCCGGCAGGCAAGTCTTGCTGTTAACAAGAAGCACACAACTTGCTAAAAGGACCCCTGGGCATTCTTTCAGGCCTAGGAGAAATCATAACCAACCCTCTCTCTGCTGGAGAAACCAAGGGCAGTATCATGTTTTGCACATCCCATGGATGGCTGGGGCTTTGGTGGGATCTGGGATATAGGACATGAGCTGCACTTGGTGTGCACATTGCAGGAATCATCCAGGGAAGGAGCAGAGAGCTGGAAAGGGTGCAGAGGAAGTAGGCTGCTGGGGCTGCTGGGGACACAGACTGGGGCAGGAGGCCAGACAGGATGCCTGCAACTTTTCTTCTGCTGCATTGGGGGGACAGGATTTGGGACCATTCCTTGCGAGTAAACTGAACTGCCACCCACGTTATGCTGCTGCGTTCCCATCCCAGCTTCTCATCACTATCAGTCTTGACCAGATGAACTAACATCACCACCGCGTTGGTGCACCACTGCCTCATTGCATCCCTGTATGGAATACAATATCCAGGACTTGCAGCTGCTCTCTCCAGCCACTGCAGAGGGCATTCAGGACAGAGACAGCAAGGAGCAGCTTAGGCATCGCTGAAGGTGCTCAGTGTAGGCTACTTCACCCTGCTAGAAAGCCAGGCTGCGTGGCTGGATTAGCCTTGGCTCAGGAGCGAGCTTCTGCATAGCCAGGTCATGGGTTGTGGTGCAAGCTGGCTGGAACGCGCTCTTTTCTAGCAAATTGTTATCATCCAGAAAAGTTAAGTGCAAAGTGTATTTCTTGTGTTAATTTATTTGTGCCCATTTAGATTTGTTTTATTCTATTTTAGTAGGATAAGTGAGTTGAGACTTCTGTTGTACAGTTAAAATAATTCACTTGAAGCATTGCTTGTTAGTGCATGACAAAGCAAGTTACAAATTTCCAACCAGTTCTGAGCTGAGCATTGTAGAAGCTATTATTTTGTCAGAGTTGGCAAAGTTATTTATTGAAAATAAACTAAGTGGAGAATTTGTTTCTGCTTTCTTTCCCCTGATAATTTATTGTCTGAATTGAGAATTTTTTCCATATAGCTTTTTCTTCAGTAAAAAAGCAGAAGCAGTTAATAAGGAAGATTATAGAAGGGCAGCATTTGCATTACAAAATGGTCCATTTTGGGAGTTGTTGAATGGAATGCCTTTTCATTCCAAAATGTTGAACTTTTTATTGAGATCTCCAGGGTTCTTCATGGTTAAAATGGCCAGTAGAGCATTTACTGAAGTAGAAACTCCACTTTGGGTTAACCTGGTTTAAAATGTCACTTTCCTGGAAATTTTGAGGCTTGTCTGATCTCTAGATACATCAAAGTACAGTGATGATGTTTGAGCTACCAGAAAAATTCTGGGCTCTGCTGCTATCCTAACAAAGTTCTAGCAAGTCTCTGTGAGAAAAAGTCAGGTGGTCAGCTGAAAAATGTCAGGTTGGGAGAAATAACTGCTGGGGGCATATGTAGAGGTATGGATGTGTGGGACAGCTTGCCCCAAAACTCCTCCAGCTATGGGGGTTGCCTTGATTCTCCAACTTTATGATCCTAAAGTATCTCAGAGGGCAGGATCTGTATGGCATGAACAGCCCTGAGCACTCTGCCTAAGATTCAGCACTGCCATAGGATTTGCAGCACACAGCTTGGGGACCAGAAAAGTGCTGAAACACAGATGCCATGGCTTATGTGTAAGGAGGACTTCTCCACACAGAGTCCCCCCCAAGCCCATTTTTTTCCACTGCCTTTGGCCTTCCCCTCCCCACCTCCACTTAAAATTAGCTTTGCATCGTTTATCACCCCACTTGCTTTCTGAGTGCTTTCACCATGGGAGAAAGCTGAGAGTGGGAGGCAGAGCATAGGGAAAAAAGGAAAAAAAGAAAATGGAAAATATGGAAGAAAGTGAGAGGCTGAAGAGGGAGGGGAGGGGAGGAGAGGAAGGGCTTGAAAGGGTTGGTGATGGACAGGGGTAGAGTGGCCTCCGGGCTGCCTCACATTGTGCCTGGCTCTATCCATCTAAATAAAGGAACCATCCTGACTTGTGTTCCAGTTGGTACAGGTTTTGTTGCTTTTTGGGTTTTGGTGTCGTCCCCTCCCCCTTTTCTCTTCTCTTCCCTTCCTCTCCCTCCCCACTTTTATCCAGAATGCATCAAAGTGCCCCTCAGTGTCTCCATCTCCTCTGGCCTTTCCTCCTCCTCCCTGGAGGCACAATGTCCCCTTTTGTGGCCACCACCCAGATGACCTTTTCTACCTTCTTATCCCTATTTATCCCTGTGCCCTTAGGTAAATAAACCCTGAGGTGAGGGGAGGGTGGAAGCTGGGAAGGAGAGTGCTGGCCCTGGGGCAGGTGCTTCCTTTTGCAGCCTCACTAGTCCCAGCGAGGCAGGGGTGACACCAGGGGAATGAGCATGGGAAAGTTATTAGGGGGTGGCATGCGTGCCAGGGAGGATCAGCCTGCCCAGCATCCCGTAGTGAGGTGGAGATGCAGAGAGCTTTTGCAGATTTTGCCCCAAAAGAGAGTGCATCCCATTTTCCACCTCATATAGGTGTTCATGGCAGCTGGCCCTGTAAGGGGGGGGCAGAGCCAGGCTTGTATTCAGGTAGCCAAGGGAACTGGCACATGGGTGCATGGACCTTTGAGAAGCAAATGTCCATGTCCAGCCACAGCCTGCACTGAGGATGTTGGCTAGGGGAGAAAAACACCCATTCACTGGTCTGGGTGCAGCAAGAGCCTACTCACAGCTCACCCTGTTATGCCTGGGGGCTGCTCGCTTTTCTCCTGGCTTTTCTCTCCCCTGCACATTTCCCTTCGGTTCCTGCTGGTTTATCCATCTTTATTAGTCTTCACTCACTTTGGCAGAGCTCAGTCACCTGCCAGGGCTGTGGCCCTGCAATGAGGGCTTGGCCTCTGCTGGGTGCAGGAGGTGGTGGTGCTGTGGGGTCCCTTCACTGAGCAGCGCAAGCAGTCCCACCACTCTTCTTTTTCTTCCTCAGGTCACTGGAAAAACATGCCCCTGCCCTGCCAGCCCCTTGCTTCCCTGCAGGCAAAGGGGCAGTGAGGCAGCACAGGGCTCCTTGCTTTCCCACTTACCAGGCAGGGATGCATCTGCCCATGGGAAGCTGAATCCTCATTAGGGCTGGTGGCACAGCTTTGGACAGGGTGAAGAAGGTGATCTGTTCACAAATGTTTCTCATGGGGTTATTTTCCTCTTGAAAGCAAGCATCTGTCGCTCTGGGCTCTCCTTGAGTATAATTTTTGAAGCCATTGAAGGTGTTTAGAAATGTTGTCCTGTGCCTGGTGTAGCTGTGGTAGAGGAGCAAGAGGCTCACGGCTCTGATCCACTCACCGCTGCCGAGGCAGCATGCCTAGGGCTAAAGCTCTTTGTTAAACGGAATCGGCCTTTTCCTCCAGGATGCTTAACAGGCATCAAGACCTCCAAGAAAAGGAAAACACCTGTGCCCTGAAGTTTTTACAGTGGTATTTTCTTTTAGAAAACCATGAGCAGCTCTCTGCTGTGAGTCCCATATTTCCCAGCCCTCACAAACACACAGAGGCACGATACAGCACTTTAGCTATGAAATCCCAGTAAAAGCCTTTATTCTGCATGTTTGATGCTTTCAGGCTTTGACGTTCGAGTGGACGTGCCTGTGCCGAGCTCTGCTCCAGCTGTGCACACTGAATGCCCTGGAAAGGCAGGGCCAGGGTGGACACAAGAACACCCCCTGTCCCCCAGAGCAGAGTGGGCTCAGGCAGCTCTGCCTGGCTGAGAATGTGGCTCATGCAACTTCACCATCTTTATTTGTAAAGGGAGAGCTCAGATCCACACAGTGCCCCAGATTGTCTGAAATGGAAAATTTTCCACCCCAAAGGCCTAGTCTCCATGTATTTCAGATCCTATTTTGGCTGCCCAAGGTGATACAGTCAGATCCTAAATTAGCCTCTTATAATCTAAATTGAATTTAGACCCAGAAAATCCCCAGCTTTAAGATGTTTCTGGTTACACAATAACCCTGGCTCTTCTTCTCAGAGGAGTGAAATGGCAGGATTTTGAAATTCCTTGTTGGTTCGTGTTTGCATATAAATGCTGATTTTATCTTTTCTGTACACAAGGTAAACACAAAGCTGTTTAACAATAATGTTGCCGTTGAAACATGCACCCAGGATGGCAAAACAACCCTGAGTTAGAGATGTTTCCAGACCCAAGGACCATGCCTCCCTCCACACAAGGAAGCTGCCCTCTCCGAGATGCCCAGCCCACCCTCAACCCTGTTTATGCAGATCAACAGTCAGGTTTCATTAGGTAGTAGTAAGATCCAGAAGTAAAAGTCTAGTGGTGATAACAAAAGTTGTTGATTTCCCCAGGCTGCCTAAGCCAGTGAACAAGCTTAAGTGCAGGTTCTCGATGAAGCTGGATTTTGCTGTAGACCCCCAGGAGCTATGGATCGTTCTGTAAGTGTCCAGACCTACTGCAACTGAACAGTGATGGCACTTACTTTAACTGGGACTTATATATCCTACAATGCTGGCCTACACAGGGAATGTAATTAAGATTAAAATAGATTTCTAAAGTAATGTAGCTATCCATTATTAACTCTCTGGGGGAAACTCTTATGCTAAGAGATGCTCTTTGTGAAAGAACTAAATGCAGTCATGGCCAGGAGCAGAGAAAGGAAGACATGCTGTTGGGAGGAGATAGCTGTCATAGAGTAAGTTAATTCAGCATAGTTCCTGTTTTACAGAGCCCTGCTGGAGAATCAGAGGTGGCTATACTTTAGACAACAACCCTGTCCACAAAGCCTGACAGCCTTAGTTACGGAAAGAATAATGTAAAATCAAACAAAAGCAGGTTTTCATATGATTTAGCTGTGAAATCCCAGTAAAAGCCTTTGTCAGTAAATGCTGCAGAAACTCCATTTGAAAGTCAACAGCCTCTGGTGAAAGAGGCACTCTTGGGTGTAGTGGGAGAGGTTAAAAATGCAGCTCAAATATCTCCTTTCAGCCATCTAGAAGTGTGGTGTCTACCTGAAGTTAGTCATTTGACTAGTCATCTACTTTAGCAGCCCACGAAGACAGAGGCATTTTCTGAGAGCAATTCATTCTGCTTGCTGTAGGATGACTACTTGACATGGGATCAACTGCCCCTGGGTGATGCCTGACTCTCCCAACATCCGTGGGTCTGTGGTGAGTAGATGCGTCAGTCGTAGCCAGCTTTAGGTGGTCACAAGTAGAGGAGTTGCCTCTTGCCCTATATACCTGAGTGTTCATGAAGGCTGAAGCGCTTCCCCCCATCCAAGAAGTCAGCTCTGAAATAACACCTATTCACCCCAAATTTCACTGAAGTATAGGTTGCTGTAGCTTCCAGTGGCCTTTGCATTGCATCTGTACTATCTGAGGCACTATCAGAATCACTATCACTTCATTGCTGGTGGTCACCATACCTGATCTACAATGTGAGTCGGACTGAAAAAGCCCACAGCCTTGTACATTGGAGATCAGCCCTTCATCTTTAAATGAGACTATGCATCCAGCAAAAGCTAGGTGATATGTTTTTCATGTCCTAGCAGTCATAAAAGTTTCAAATGATACTGCTTTTGACATGGCAAGAGCAAAATTTAAAATGTCACACAGCTGTTTAATAGGAAACAATTAAAAAAGTGAACTTGCGGGATATTTCCTATTAGAAACTGCACTTTCCTTCTCATTGCTTTGGAAAAGAGGCTTAGGAGAAGGACCAGTGTGTGCCCATATTCCTGAGGCACTAACTCCTGTGTCCAAGGCAAGGGACATGAGAAGGTGGGATGAAGAAGACAATTGAGAAATGTCACATCATTTCGTAACATGAGTTGTTCCACGGCCCACGTCAGAAGCAATGGAACAAGCACATCATCCCAAGCCTCCTGGCACAGCTGCCTGAGCCAGGCTCATACCTCTGCAGTGGAAAGCATGGCAGGCTTCCGTAATGCAGCAGGTTCCATCGCAGTGTGCCAAGCCCTGCTGCAAGCCCCAACTATCATTTGCAGCCAGGTAGGCAACACAGGCAAATCTCATTACTACAGGCAGAATCTCAGCCAGTTTAGAAATGTGAGCAACAGCTAGGATCAGTATGAAAGAAAAAGTATATTAAATTGTCAGGAATTATAGAAAATGCACATACTAGCTTCTTGTCTCTAAATGGAGTCACCCACACAAACTCAACTGACCTCGCTTGTGTGGCTTTTGCTGCCTTCATTGTTTCTATAAAAAACTCAGAGGGATTTCAGTCCATAAAGAAGATGGAAACTTTATTAACTGCCTAATAGCTGCAAGACAAGCCCACCCCTACCTTGTCCTGAGCCCTCCTCCTTGCCAGAACCCTCAATCCTTACCCCCCCCGAAAGCCACAGGCAATTTTAAAAGGCTGGAGAGATCTTACTCCCTCTGCCTCTGCTCCTGCCCTTTGCATTGCAGGACGGCGTGTACCTACTGCACAGTGAGTGAAGGGACAGATATTTCTTTAAAGCAGCTTCTCTTCCTTTAAAGAATGTTTTCTGTAGGTGAGCAGATGTGCCTGTTCTATGTCTCCCTACCCTCGTTTATCTGGTCAGCTCCCCCTTTAGCGCCCGCCCTCCCCCCTCCATGCTTCTGCCTTACCTCCAGCCACTCTGGCCAGTGATTAATGGTGCCCATCAATCAGGCACCGCTGCGATGAATGCGGCAGGCAGTTTGCGATTAACCTTGGAGAACCTTGTCCCCCGCTCTCCCGGTCATCCCCCTCCAGAGCCCCCCACTGAGATTATCAGGTGAAATGAGGCGGGATGCATATGTACTGGGGGTAGGCTCTGGAAAACGGGTCCCCCGGTCCTTTCATATTGAAATGGGGAGGTCTCAATCGCTCCTTTGAACTTTGTTTGAAGGCCTAAAAAGAAACCCAAACCCCAGTGTTTTCCTCCAGTAATGCAGAAGGGATCCAGGACTGGGACAGTAAGGGTTAGTGACAATAGTGGTGCCAAAAGCAGCTGGTGGCCTGCCTTGTGCAAGAAGAGAAAGTGTAAAGCCATGGGGCAGTTACCACAGTGGACAGTTTCACTTGACCTCCCCCTGTTTTCTCTCCTGTCTGGGTAGCAAACCCTGGCTTTGCTAGTGCTGTACCAGCATGGGACAGAATACAGTCCTTGCATTCAAGAAGTGATGGCAATGATTTCTTAGTTTATTATAATGTCATTTGATGTCTTCAACCTGGATTGTTCATCCCTAACCCTGGAGGAGGGTGGAAAAGGGAAGATGCTCCCATTTCCACCTGTGCCAAGTGCTTATATTTGGGCTTGCTCAGATGAACCAGATTGACACCTTTGCAAACACCAGTGTGGCCTGCCCCGATGCAGCAGGGTGCACCTCGCACATCGCAGCAGGCTGGGGAGGAAAAGCCAATGAGACCATCTGAACTACACCTGCACTTAACACACAGCATTTCACTGCCATGATCTGTGTTGATGCAGGGTGTTTTTGATTTGAAAGTGTTCAAGGCCAAAGTTTACACCTCTCATTAAAAGTGTTTGCTTGCCTGCTTGTGTGGTGGTGGCTCATTGCTGGAGTTGGTATTTCTTAGACAGGCAAGACTATCAGTTTGAAGCCAGCATTCGATGGGTCACACACAGGCTGCGGCAGCAGGGCAGGATGTGAAACAGCCAACACCTTAAGTAGAGGCTGACTAGAAACCAACCCAGGGCTTGTAATATCAAAAGAAAAGCTCTGGTGAGGGACATCACACACTGACAGGTGGGATACATTTCTGCTTTCCCTCCTCTTGAGTGCTCCCTCATTTGCTTATAATCACCAAGAGGCTTTGTTGGTAAGAAATAAAGGTGTTTGTGCTCCCATTAGAGGCCCATGGGGCCCTTTTTACTTTTGTCCCTTGCAGATAAGGATGCAAATTAACAAACCAACTTTAGTTAACAGCCAAATCCCTTTCAAGAAACTGCCTCATACTCAAGCGTTTCTGAAAGGGGGTTTTACCCAATATTTGTCTCTTATTTGAATACACATTATGAACATTTTGAACTCTGTTGTTCATACATAAATATACACACACATATACATGCAGTCCTGTGTGCATGCAAATGTTTGTGTGTCCAGACAGTTTTTTTAAGCTCAGGAGGAGGAAATCTTGCTTTACTCATGGATTTGGGGGGGAACTGCTTGAGTTAACCATCAGTTCAGGGGCTAGCCTCCAGCATTAGCCCATTTCATCTTCTTTTTCAGCCATTCCATCCCTCCTCACTCCAGACTGTGGATGCTTGACGGGTACCACAGAGTTGCCCTTTGCAGGTGAGCTCTGCCAGCGCATAGACTGACTGGCCCCCCAACAAGGATCCTGCTAGAAAGGCTGGAAAAGCAAGGCTGAGCTTCGCCACAGCACCCAGGGGAGGTGGGGTGAGGCAGGGAGGGCACATGACTATTAAGATCTCCCTTCAAATGTTATTAAATAATGTTTTGCTGCTGCAGCACGACAGGTGTGGAGGCACAGGCAGGTAAACACAGCCCAGAGCAGGGCAGCCCGCCAAGTCTGTTTCCTTACATAAATCTCTCCACTTCAAGGTATGCAATTAATCCCGGCTCCAGCCTCCGTTCACCACAGACCTTCTTTGTACACATGATGTATTAATCACCAGAAAGGACTTTTGCACCTCTGCTATCTTTCCCACTTTGGAGGCTGCTGCAAACAACTTTGAGAACCCACAGAGACTGAAGGACACAGTGGCAGAGGTGAGTTGGTGATGGCATCTCACACCACACAGCCAGAGGACAAGTGTGGGTAAACACACATGCAGGTGTGTGTACCCCTGCCATACTATGGTTTGCTGCAGCTCATCTTATGCTGATTTTGCCAGCAGATCTCCTGTTCCACTTTGCCAGGAGACTTTGGACGTTAATCAGTAACAGCTCCCCACCTCGAGTTTTACAGGGGCGATTACAAGAAGTGCTCATTAAAAAGCCAGGACAGCAGATCCCCATCAGGAAGCCTGATCCTGCAAGAGCCTGCATGCACGTCTTTATCCCTGGTGTGCACAGGCAGGTGAGGGAGCCGCAGCCCTATCTCCTGCATCTCAACGGAGGGAGAGGACATGGCTGGCGGACCAGTGGAGCCTGCCCACACCACACCAGTCCACAGCACCCTCATTCTGGCCGTTTTGGCAAGCCCAAACCCTCTGTGCTGCCTGCCCAGGTTGAGCTCTGCTGGGAAATGAGTCTGCAGTCACCAGTGTCCAGTTTGGATCAAGAGAGCCCAATGCAGCCAGGCAGCTCAGAAGTCAAGAGCCCTCTATTTTCTCTTATAGTCCCTGTTTTGCACTCCATGGTGCAGACTGTGTATGTTTTACATCCCTTTCAGAACCAGCAGCAATAAGCCCCCTGAAGTTACACACTTACCTGGACCCTGGCACCAGCTCTGATAGCCTCTCTGGTCCATACTTACCTGAAAGCCCTGCAGCAGAGCATTCGGGTGGTGGCAGATTGAGGCAAGCAGGAGACACCTGAGTCCCAGCCTTGCTCATCTGTTTGTCCTGCCATCCTTTCAGATGCAGGCGCTGCCCAGGCTCCCAGCACTGCCATCCCTCCACTTTTCTCTCCTTCTTTACCTCCTTCCCAATAGCCTTAGGAAGGAGCCCCAGACCTTGAATTTACCTGGCTCGCTGCTGGCAGCTACAGACCTATAAATCTCCACTGAGACAGCAATGGCTGCAGCTTGGATTGGGTTCAGTGGGGAGGGATTTGGGGGAAAGCAGAGTGTGGGGAGCAGATGGCCAATGTGGTTCAGCACGTGCCTGGAATGCTCCTATCTCCAAGGCCTTGTAAAGATTACAGATGCGCTTCTTCAAAGCATGGGGCAGGAGAACCCCCACCCTGCTCCCAAAGGGGCCATATGAGCCTGTGGGGATGCCTTTCCACCCCCTCTGCTTATGAGGGGTCAAGGGCTGAGCCTTCAGCCCCTATGATAAGTGGAGTGGGAGGGAGCTGTGAGCAAGGCTGGAACTCGTTGCCAGCTTCCAGCTGCTTCAGCTTGGCGTTCGGTGTGGCCAGCGCCATGTCCCTGGCTGGGAATACATGTGCCTGGGGTGGCTGAGTGGCAGAGCTCCTGCTCTGGAGCCTTTACCCAAGTGCTGCTCAGCACCCTTCAGAAACCCGGCTGTCCTCTCAGGGTGAGGGGTGGGTACTCAGCACCTAACACCTGTGGATCCCCGGATATACCTGGAAAGTTTTTTTGATTTTGGCTGCTGGTGCCTGGTTTGTACTGAGAAGGTTCTGCAGCCTTCAGGTAACTAACTCCCTGCTCCTGAACTCGTAGTGCTGTGCTCCTTCAGGGAACCACTTGCAGCATAAAAATAAGGGTCCCTTGCTCCAGAGGGCTGCCAGCTCCCCACTTCAAGCCATGTATTATTTTATATGCCTGACCACCCAAAATCTTTCCATTTCTTGTTTTCCTTTGGCTTTATTGCTTGCCCCTGGATGCACTCAGACTCTATTCCCAGCAAGGCAAAAATAGCTACTGGGCTTCTCTGGCTGCTATTTCCTTGGCTGTAGCCTTACTCTCAGGTGAGAGGCAGTCTGCAAGATGCTGGTTCAGAGTCATTTGGAAGGAGTTTGAGCAAAAAAGAGACTTTCCCATTTGCACAGTGAAGACTTGCCTGCCCCAGCCACAGAGGGCAAGGCATGGTGTGAAGGCAGACTGCCAACAAAGTAGCCACTCATCCCAAGATAAAGCTGCTGCAGACCAATGTTAATTAAACAAAGAGAACATTTTTGTTTCAGCATGCTTATTAATTATTATTATGACTATTCACACTTTATATTGCAGTAATGCCTACAGGTCTGAATTAGCAGCCTGCAGTCACTGTACTGTCCAGGGAGCAAGCACCCAGGAGGGCAGAGTCCAGGCCCTGAAAAGCTTACCCACGAGAACACCATGAGCTCAAGCTAGCTTTTCAGCCCAGATCCCAACAAAACTGTCCTTTGCTCCTTGGGGTGCGACTGAATTGCCTTGAATTTTAAGGAGCAGGGATCACAGGTGTGTCCATGGATGGACCATGTCACCTCTGCCATGTGGCCACCAGTGCAGACTCATGGTGGAAGGAGACCTGCGGAGCTCACATAGTGGCTGGGAACCAGGTCCAGAAAGGATGCTGGGTTACCACATCACCTATTTTTTACTGGAGTCACTAGCAAAGGTCTCCTCAGTGCAATGTTTTCTCCCTTCAGGCTATTTTTCACTGTTCTGTGATGTAGGGGCCACAGAGAGGAAGAAGCAGGGGGGGAAAAAAAAAAAAAGAAAAAGAAAGAAAGAAAAAAGAAAAGACAAAGGGGCATGACTTTTTAGGGTTTGAAATCTGGCAAAATTTGGAAACCAGTTCTCCCCTACCAGTGGATCCTTTTCTCTTTCCAAACAGGGCCAAGACCAGAACAGAAAGTGAAAATGGATGTGAGGGCATCACAGCAGTGTGGGCACGGTCCTCTGCAGCTCCCCATCACCACTGCAGGACCCAATGAGAGGGAGTACCTTGCAGGTGAGAAAGCATCGATGTGGCTCCCTTGCAGGGCAGGAGGCAGTCACTGAAGTCCCACAGCTTCTGGTTTGTAGCCCTGGGCAGTGGTGGCTCCTGCAGCCTCGGGGGGCTGAATAGCAATCCCAGTGCTTGGGAGATGGCAGAGGCCAAAGCTCCACGCTGCTCTCTAATTTCCTGTGCATCACTAATTAAAAAAGGGTTGTTTCCTCCAGCCACCACCTGTAACTGCTGCAAAGGAAGGCAAGCCCATGTGTGGTACTGTTGAGCAGTGTTGGAGAATTGTAATGCTCCTGCATTTCTGACCACCTCTTTCCATGTCTCACAGCTTCCCAATTGGCTGGTACTATTTAAAAAGCAGGCAACAGCTTTTGTGGGGTGCTTAGGACAGCAGAGGGACACAGAGAGTGCTGGCCACGGCACTGTGGCTGTGCAAGCACCTGCAAGTCCTGCTGCCTTTGCCCTCCCTGAAGGACTGTTTAGATGCTCACCACCTTCCCCCTCTCTCCCAGGGAAGGCCCTCCTGTCCCAGTGCCTCTCTGTTCCACAGGGTCTCTCCACACCCTTCAGCTGACTCTTTAAATCAGAGCTAGGAGGAAAATGTTATCAACCTGTACCTTGAGATGGCAAGCCTTAGGCAACTGTCTAGTGAGGCTATCTTGAAAAAAGAGCCTGAAAATGGGAATTTTCAGGTTTTGGTGCTTTTTGCTTCTTTTAAGTCTAGGAAGGAGAATACAGCTGTGCCTGTGCCCTGGCTTTTGGACGACAGAGCTGATCCCAGCAAGAGAGGCACTCACTGAGTCCTAGAGCAAGGGACCTCAGGAGCCAGCAGAGTAAGAGTATGCCTGCCTTCTCTCTTTCATTTGACTCTCTTTGTCATACTAATGAAGAATTATTTTTTTCTTTTGAAGTCTCTTCCCTCCAGCCCCAAATAAGCTGCCTTTCACCTTGTCCCCCTCTCCCATCACCTGAGCTTTTCAAGCATGGCTTCTTGAACCATGGCTGGCTCCACACCACCAGCCAGGAGCTGGAAGATCACTCCTGCTGCCTGCTTTGTGCTGCTATCAGGTTCAACCTGTTCAATTAGTGGTGCCCCAGGCAATGTGGGTTCCAGCTTTCTCTTTCTGCTTCATTTAATTTGATCACACACACCTCTCCCTCCCTCCTCCTCCCTGCTCCCTTCATGGCCCCAGGCTCTGCACTGTGAAAGGCACAAGGCAGGGCATCACTTGCACACCTGGAATATGTTGCAACAAGCCCAACAGCCTTTTACAAGGAAGTCTTGGGCCCAGACAATGAGTTAGAAAGTCCTTTGCAAAGCCGCCTTTCTTGGGTAACAAAATTAACAGCTGAAACCCATCCACTGATTTCCACTGTTCCTTGGGGGATTGGTTTTCTGACCTGCTTTCTTCTTTTTTGTGGGGGGTTGACATTGCCCTGTGCACACGCGGAGAGCCAACCAGCCGTGCATATACACAAACAACACACATGCTGAGGAAAGGATTAGCTGAAAATGCTCGCTGGCTTTTATTCTGGTTTCAGAAGGAAGCCGCTATTGGAACACTTCAGTTGCTTGCCTGGTTGTGGACAGCCTTGCAATGAGCACCTCTCTTGCCCCATCCTGACACTGGCATGGCGATACCTGAAGAAGATGCAGGATGGCTGCTTAAAAGCTTAGATCTGACTTGCCCAGCTGCCTGACCCCAGGATTAAAGCCTGTGGGGTGCAGCCTGGAACAGCCCTATGCTCCTGCTGAAGGTAGAGGGAGCTCCCTGAAAAACCATCACAGCATCAACAGCTTCTTCCTCCAGAAAACATCTACCTCTGTGACCCATGCAAATGTACAAACAGACGGATGCACACACCACGTATCTGTAATGTATGTTCCCTGGCACTGCTGGGCAGGGAAGCAGACCCCAGGTTGTGGGCGTGGTCCCTGTCACTGTTGCACTATCACACAGGGCTATGGAGGAGGCTGAGTCTCATTGTTTTCTGCTGTGTGTATGGGTGGACTACTCTATCAGGGCAGTTAAAGCTGCTCCTCTCCCCTGCTTGTGACCAGCTGAGGATGTGGGAGCTGTGACACGGCAGCTGTTGGTCTCTCTTCCAGGTGTTAGAGCTGCTTCCTCAAGGAGGACTAACATTGGCCCAAAAATGAACCTATCTGCTCACCAGGAAGTATTTCTGCATTGCAACTGGCCTGTCAAAACCCAACTCTCTATGAAAAGAGGGTAAGGATTGCAGGAGTAAGGCTACATGAGTGATGGGCAGGCAGCACTGGCTCCAGCACGGGAAGGGATGCTGATGCCTGTGCGCAGTGTGTTGGAGTGATGCTCTTCTTGCTGGGGGAAATGTGGTGGTGGCAGGGACAAATCCTGCATGCTTTGTGTGAGCAATGTGACCTGACAAGAAGCACACTGCTGCTGGGGCCTTCTCTCTGCCCTGGGGATGTTCAGAGGCAGCAGGCTCTCCAAAGGGGATGACTAGGAGCATCTGAGCTGTGCAGCAATCCCCCAAAAAGGCACATCCTGCAGGACGGGTAAGAAATGAAACTTAGAGCTAAAAATGAAGAAAATAATCTGATCATTAAATTGGATGTTCGGGTGCTGTTGGTATTGGCAGGGGGGAACTGCAGCTCCAGGAACCTGATGGTGGCTTGAAAGCTCTTTCCCTGCCTGCAAGCCCAGCTGAGCGCCTCAGCCAGGCAGAGGAGCCCCTTGCAGTTTCCTGGGCAGCTCTTTGCTGGCTGCCTTGGCTGCTTGGTAGCTGCTCAGGGGCTTGTGGGGCATTTGCCCTCACTACCTGGCTGCTTGGAATATTTCTGCCATGATAAACCTGCCAGAGAGGTTGATCCCAGTTCAGTAGGATGAAAGAGCTATGCAAATCAACACAGTCAGACCTATTTTCGTCAGCAGAAATCCTGACTGCTGGGTGAAGACCAGCAGCAGAGAAAACGATGTGATGATAACAAAGTGACAGAAAGTCATTTGGCCTGTCATTTTGAGATGAAGATTTAAACATCTCTCTTGCTAAAGAACCAGCTGGAAATATTACACCAGTCTGTGTTAAATCTCTTCTCTGCTGCCACTACACCCAGCTGTCCCACTCATGTGTTGGCCATACACTGCAAAGCATAAAATCTTGCATGCCTCATTTTGTGCTGGGCAGTTTCTCCACATAGTTTCTTAATGCCTCAGGAGTTTATTCTGCAATACGCCATTTTTTTCCTACCAAACAACTTAAATGTTTGTTTGTTTGCTTATTTTACAGTCCGAGAAATATTTGGCCGAGCTATACTGCTACAACAGTTTACCCAGAGTATTCTTTATTGTTTACCAAAACTCAGAAACTGGGTGGAACAAGAGTTCAACCTGATAACTGCTGCTTTGGAGCCCAGAGGAGATGTTGAGTGGATGTATATGCCATTCAAGGTCACCTTCTTCCTCTGAGTGAATGTTAGGGATGCTCACTCAGCATTTAGTGATGGACTCCTTCAGATGAGGAGCTGCCAGAAGCGCCCCCTCTGCACTATAGGGAGGAGTACGGGCTGCTGCTCAGCAGAGCCGTTCCCAGCACGTGGGGCCAAATATTGTTTGGGATGAAGTCAGAGGGAATTTTTATGACATTTCAGTGTTGCCAACTTCTTTGATTTAAAAAAAAAAAAAAAAAAAGATGAATGCACTGTTGCCTTTTGTCTCAATCTTTTGCAACCTTCAAAAGCTGCCTCAAACCTGTTTCAGCCACTTTCTGTTTTGAAATGGCGAGAAGACAACCATAAAGCTCTCTGTAGTCTGTCTCTATAGTTGCACCTGGGTGACTCACTCCAAAATGCCACGGGCCCATGACTGTGGCTCCATGGTCCCTGAGTGGGATTTGGAGTGAAGATTAGCCAGGGTGAATGGGAGTGAGGGGTGCTCCTGAAGCCTCACCTCCATCTGCCTGCTGCCTGGTGGGAGCAATGAGTAGAAGTGTGCACCCAAATGAGCATATTTGAAAGGCAACAAAGGTGTTTAATGCAGGAAAGTGGGTGATTCTTGTTTCATAAATCCCTGGTTTTGCAATACGTATACCTCAGGAAGGTGATTTAGCCGGCTACCTAATTTTTCATGCATTTTACCATTAAAAAGGCATGCTTTCAAGAGGGTTGGAAGAAAACAGGGCATGCTTATTCGGTTGACCCCGTGCTGTCTCTTTATAAACACTGCTGCAGGATTTCTATGGCTGAGATGGTAACAAAGGCTCTGCAGAGCCACAGCTGGGATTTTTCATGCTCCAAGGAGAGACGATCGTCTCACATCCCACCGAGGGCTTTGGCTGGAGCTGTCCCACTTGTTCCCACCTCCTTCCCTTCTCCTTCACCCGAGACAACCTGCACTGGTGCTCACCGAGCTGGAAAAGGAGAGGGGGAGGACGAGGACAGTGGCGCGGGGCTTGGGGGAACTGGAGGAATTAGAGAGGAGGAAGGACAGGAGGTGTGAGGAGGGGGCAGGCAGCCTGAACGCACTGCGAGGGAGAGGAGAAGGGTGGAAGGGGTCCGGCGGGGAGGAGGGGGTCTGCGGCGGGGCCAGGGGAGGCGCCCCTTTCCCTTGAAAGCGGCTTTTCAGATGGAAATGGCGGGGTCAGCAGCAGCCCTTGGACAATGGGCCCCTTCGCTCCGCTCCCCGCGGGCACAAAGAACCGGGGGACGGTGGCAGGAGAGCCCCGCTCCGCTCCCCCCGGCCCGGCGCAGGGTGGGGGTCGGCCCTGCCGGGGCTTCCGCCGCTACGCTCGCCCAGGGCCCGCGGGGCACGAAAACTGGCTGGAAGAATGCTAACAAGGCCGGGGGAGGGGAGGGAAAAAAAAAAAAAAAAAAAAGGAGAGAGAGAAAAGCTGAAAGATTTCAACACAAATAATCTTCAAGGAGTGTTCTGTAAACAGAGCGGAGGGCAGTGCGCCAGGAGCACCTGCCTCTCCGCATTGACATTAATTGTTTGGGGAAGGAGTTAAAAAAAAAAAAGAAAAAAAGCTCTCCTCCTGCCGCGTGTGCGGCCGTGTGCCCGTGCGGCTGGAGGGGCGAGCGGGCGCGGCGCTGTGTGGCGGTGGGAGCTGCGCCACTGCGGGGGCACAGAGCTGTGACACCCGGGTGCAGGGCACGCGAGTCAGGCCGTGGGTGCTTTGGTAAAGCCAGCCCTGGCACCCAGACCTGTCGGCTGCCTGCTCTGCATCTGCTCTGCCTTCCTCTGTCGCTTCATTCCCGGGTGATGCCTGAGGATCCGAATGCTTTCTAAAGCTTTTGGTGGTTTAAACCTCTTGGTGCCTTGTATCACCCTTGGTTTTTTCTATTGTTTGCTCTCTGTGTACCCTGTGTAATCCCTCACCGGGCGCTGCCAGGCTCCTGACCTCACTGCTCCCCTGCATCGCTGAGTTCCTCAGGCACAAGTTTTGTCCTGTTCTGGGAGTGGGTATAAAGGAGTTGGAAGGTTCCTGCACCCACACAAGCAGTGGAGAAGGATTAGACCATGCATGAACAAGTCCCTAATCATACCGTTTGGCAATCTCCCGATAAGTCACCTCACCCTTCCCAGACAGGAGTTTATCTCTGGGTCTCAAGTGTGTGACACCTCCACCAAGCAGCACCAGTGCTTGCAGGGGCTCAGGGAAGGATGATGCTGTGGCAATTCTCGTCCACCCCTTTCCAGCCTGCAATCTGTGCCAGCCTTGGCTGAAGAGCTCTCTGCCTGTCACGAGCACAGCTCCAAGGACCTAAAGCATTAACACACCAGTACACGTATTTTAGGTTGAGATCCTAAGGGCACGCGTTATGCGCAGCATCTCCAAACAACAATAACATGAGAGGTGCTTCTTTCTTCCCTTATAGCCATGAAGGACATCAAGGCACACAGGGTTATGTGACAGTGGTGGGGTTGTGGGTGGGCTGGACACAATGCAAATGCAGATGGGACACAAGGCTGAATTCTTGTCTGGTGCTTGGAGTGCAGCTAAGGCTGCCTCCGGGGCACCTCCTGTCTCCTCGCTTAAACAAATAATGCTTGCCTGAGGCACACAGCAGGCCCAAGCAAAGCAATCAAGAAATCATCCACTGGTGCTGATGGATTTGTTATCTGGTATACTGGTTTCATCTGAACACCGTGAGGCTGATTACAACTTGCTAAAGAGCTCTCCTGGCTGTTACATTCAAAGATCTTCCTACACATGCAGCTAATGCCACCAAAGGGCTAATGTTTGTTTGCTGATCTACCTTGGAGCTACACGGCATTATCAAATTTTGCAGGCATTGCTCAATTGCCATGAAACAGCATGTCAAAACTGGTCCATTTGCCCACCTTATGCATGCAGAAGAGTCTGGATAGCCAGCGTCATTGGAGGTGGCTAACTGTCCAAAAAGTCTGGTTGGCAACATAAGCTAGAAAATGACCAGCCAAGGCCCCGTAATGGAGAGTAGTTCTTAGTGCTTCCTCAGGGGAGAGAAATCTGTATCAAAATTGTATTTGTAGTAGCATCACCCACCTTAAAGAAGGGTTTCGTGGGTGCAGCAGAGCAGAGGAAACAAAGTTCTGTTGGTGTTATATTACTCCGTGGTTTTCAGCATTGATCAGGTCCAAAGCTTGAGGAGAGCTGCTAGAGGAGAGCATTGCTGAAGTCAAATGTCTCCTATTCTTTGATTCGTAAGTACATTTTGTTGTTTGATGCCCAAGCTTTCATTTTTCTGTCTCCAACTTTCTCCTCTTGATAGTCAACTATTCTTAATTGGTACATGCCTAAATACCACTGTTTTGGCCTCAGATTGATTTAACTTTTTTCTGTCCTGCCTAATGTCCTCTGTACATCCTAAAAGTGCCTCTCCCTGCCCCATCACTCCTTTTTTGGGGATGGTGATCTTATCCCACATCCTGGCACTAGACGGTTCCCAGTGAATTGCACACCCCCAGGCAGTCAGAGACCATGCTCAGCGTCCCAGCTGGCATCAGGGACCCACACAGAGCTGCAAGCCCCTGCAAAGGATGGGGAAACCTGCAGATCTGGGGGGAGGAAAAAGAAAAGAGGCTGTGGGTAATGCCTCTTTCCCCCATCCTGCCCTCTCCCAGTTTAACCATTAACAGGCTGGCTGGCCCTGTCGAGACAATAGTCTGTTTGTTTAGCGTGGAGGGAGCTCATATCGGGGGCCTGGCAGATTTATCAAAGCGGAGTGATTAGCTCTATTAGAGAAGGGATTTGTGTAAACAAAAGACAGGTGCAAAGAGACGATTCCAGCTGGCAAAGGCTTCACAGAGCATGAAGCATTTCAGTGGCAATAAAACTTCTTCCAGGAAACTAGAATCAAACCAGAGAGAGCATGTGTGTTTTTAACTTATTTGACTGGCCCTCACAACCACTGACCCTTCTGACCACTCATCCTCCCTGGCCCAGGCAAGGGAGATGTGGCCTTTGGTGTGCCCATGTCTCTCACTGCTCCCCTGAGTTTGCAGGTGTCCTCTCCCTCCTGGGTGGGAGGAGGATGGGTTGCAATGTTGCAACGATGTAGTGTAAAGCTGTCCCTCAGGGATGTGCCCCTTGTCGCTTCTGAGCCACATAATGGACTGTACTTAGTAGTGGGAAGGCCAAACCCTGTCCTGCCATCCCAGCAGTCTTCCTTCCTTCAGCCTTGTCCTGCTGGAATGATGCTGGACCACCATGGTCCCACCAATCATCAGCAAAGATGTTTGTCATTTGCTTCACCTGTGCAGTGTGGCTTGGTGCAAGCCTGGTGCCAGCCTCTGCAAGGAGGGATAAAGGCTGAACCCCCAAAATGCCCAGACCTTGACCTATCTTAAGAGCTTTCTTTGGAAACAGAAGGGGAAAGCCCTATTGACAGCACACATACCATAATTACTCATACAGAACACTGTCCACTGCCTTTACAAATATATCCTCCTAGCTGCACTGTGAAATTATTATTCAGTTTACACTACACTGAGACCAGAATAAGCGTGCTTTTCACCCACCCCACTGCAAAAGTGGATAAAGCGTCTTCTCAGGAAACACTTGAAAGCAGAGCACACAGCTGTCTAAGGCCAGCTCTTTGGAGCAATGCTGAGCAGGAGTTGAAGTTCTGGTTGTGAAAGGTTGTGTGAGCAAATTAAACAGGAGGAAACTTACCAGGGGCTGAGTTTTTACTTCTCTGATTTGAGATCTGGGGAAATTTGACCCAGGAATGATTCATGGAAGAGAAGTTTGTCACTCCCAGCTGAAATTCATTGTCACAGCAGAGGACTGGTAACAATAATCTGTCACTTTCTTCTTCTGCAATAATCTTTCCTGGAATACCAGATATGTTTTCTGCTTCCTATGCTATCTGTGCCCTCACAGGATCTCTTCAAAGGAGCTATACTGATGCTATAACATCTACTGAGTGTAACATGGATGAAACTGTTTTTTCAGACATTTTATATTGGCTAAGCATATGTTAGCAATGCTGACTGAAGGCTGGATTTTATTACTGATTTAGGCCCATATGGCAGCTAAGCACCTACTGAGCTTTTTAGAATCACTCTAGATTATAGTCTGCCATTTTAGATACTGACTTGTTTCTGTCTTTAGGGACCTGTCAATACTTCAGGTCTTAAATCTCTTTTGAATGCTCTGAAGTCTTCTAAAGCTTTTGTGTCTGTGTGTGCATATATATAAAGTTTCCTGTATGACTTGGTTTTATAATTTTGAGAATTCACTTGAAACAATCTCCTTCCAATTAACCTCAGACCCAAGCAATTTCCCAACAGACACGGGTCCTGTTGGGATAAGGGAGAGACAGGTATGTCCTGGTGCAAACAGGCTGGAGGGTGGCAGTGCTGCCCACCTGGGTGCAATGCCAGTCCTGCTCCTTCCTTGCACAGAGCTGGGGATTTTAGAAAAGGGCCTAGCAGCTTGTTTGGGCTAATTCAAGTTGGTGGATGAAACATTGTCTATGGGGCAGTGAGGAGCTGTACATGCTCAAGCCCTTCTAATGGGATAGTTTCAGAAAGATTCCCATACTTGCTCTGATGCTGTGCTGGTTTTGGCTGGGACAGTCAATTTTCTTCACAGTAATCAGTATGGGCTATGTTTAGGATTTGGGCTGAACACAGTGCTGATAATGCAGAGATGTTTTAGTTACTGCTGCTTACACAGAGTCAAGACCTTTCCTTCTCCTCATACCACCCCATCAGCAAGTCATCTGGGGGTGCACAAGAAGTTTGGAGGGAACACAGCCAGGACAGCTGACAACTGACTAAAAGGATGTTCCATACCATATGGCATCATTTAAACTAGGGGAAAAGCTGGCTGGGGAATTGCTCAGGGACTGGCTGGGCATCAGTTGGTTGGTGGGGAGCAATTGCTTTCATTTGCATTACTTGTCTTTCTTGGGTTTGTTTCTCTCTCCTTATTTTCCTTTTCATTAAATTTTATTATTATTAAAATGATATTATCATCATTATTATTGTTATATTTTGTTTTAATTATTAAACTGTTCTTATCCTAACCCATGAGTTTACTCACTTTTACCCTTCCAATTCTCTTCCTCCCATCCCACTGGGTAGGGGAGTGAGCAAGCCGCTGTGTGGTGTTTAGATGCCAGCTGGGGCTAAACCACAACAGGTGCCCAGTGAAAAATCCAGCCCTGTGGGTGGCTCCTGAGACCTCTTTTGTGCACAGGTCACTAGTGTGCTGAAAGTCTGCAACCCAGGTGCCACTCTACACCACTGGTTTCTGCACAGCCTTTGGAACCTCAACCCACCTTCCCCTGCCTTGGCTTTTTTTACATACCAACGGAGATGATAGGGTTGATCTCTGTTTGCAAAGTATGAAAGACTTCATGAACTATTGCTCTGCTCGCAGCTGGCCACGTGTGTAACCGCATTCTTCGACTGGTTGGAGGTAGTGTTTGTCACTGAAGATAGCTATAAAATAAAGCCCTGGGGCCACGTTTTCGAAAACAGGTGCCTCAAAGGTGGGCAGAAAACATGCACATCCCCAAAAAGAGCTGTGCAGCGAGCGCTGGGCCTTGCACACATACTACGCATGTTTTTGAACAGGACATGTTTCAACAGCCCAAAGTCTGGTGCCGCTTATAGTTACCCTTTGAAGTCCAGCTTCATACAGTTTTGCTGAAAATTACTTTACTGAGAAATCCAATGGCTCTCTCACTATGTCTGTGTCTCTGCTGCACTCACTGTATGGACAATATGTGTGTTTGGGTCCCGGGATGAGGGTGATTATCATTTCTCCTGCTGCATTCCCTCCCACCCTCAGTGTGACCTTGCTAGCATTCTGCTCCATGCTGCTTCTCTGTGTATAGGACATGTGGGGCTAATAATGACACACATGCTAAAAACAACTCTCTATGCCTAAACAGGTCTCAACATGTGATTTTCCTCTTATCAGGTGGTATCTTTTGCACCTTCCTTCATGCTGATGCTGTTTCACCACCCAGGATTGTGCATGTCCTCTCTCCTTTTCCCTTCCACTCTTTCTAGATTATGAACATATGCTGTTGTTGATCTCAGCTGAAAACAAAAGAGAGAGAAAAGTGTGTGTGTGTGAAATCAGAGGTTCAGTGAGAGCAGAGCTGGTGTCAAACCAAAGTAGGACTTAAGTAGAGCCCTGAGCACTACACCTGATTTCCAATATTCATGGTTTCCAGACAGCAAACAAGCCTCTGTCCTGCTTATAGCTAAAACCTCTCTGGTAGAAGTGTTTCTGTTTAAACCAGTGTCCCATTTGCATTTAAGGGTCAGTTCCGCTTTCTCTTGGTGTTTTGTAACTATTGAAAGGAGAAAGCTCAGAGGCTCTGCCCTTGCCTCACTCTTCAAGGAACAGAGCATATATCACCCCATTAATGTGAAAGCGTTAGTTCTTTTGTGCATTCAAATGGCAAAATAGCTCCATCAGCGTGACAGAAATATCTGAGGGATCTTCATTTATGCCTCTTTCCCAAGGGTCAAATAGTGGAGATAAGTGAGAGTGGAAAGAAAACTGGGCTCATGAAAATTCATGCAATTATTTCTTGGCAAGTCATTACTACTGTTTTTCTTTTGGGTCGTGAGAGTGTAGAAATGCTGGTGGCTGGGTAGAGATCCTGTGAACCTGGCCTGCCTGCTGCCTTTGCACACCCCACCAATGAGTCTGAGCACTGTACACAAGCGTGAAGAAACGACATGGTGGCAAACCTGTGATTTCCCCTGGTCTGCGAGCCTTCTGGGCTACGCTTTGCCAAGGGGGTCTTTTGGTGCGCCGTCAGTCGAAACCTAGTTTGCACAAAGGCAGGAAGTGAACGAAAGGAGAGGCAAATGAGATATTCTGTTCCTGGCTTCTCAACAGAAAGGCTCCAGTCTACTCTGCCACATAATCAAATCCATGCAAATGCTGGGCATCACCAATGTCTAATGGTTGCTGTTTCATAGAAGGACAAGATACTGCTCTCTGAAATGTGTGACAGCGCCTGTACACTGTAACCTGAAATGACCTGCTAACAGCCCCAGGAATTGCAATACATGTGCAAAAGGTACATTTTGGATTGCCTGGGTGTCACAGATCACAGTGCTTTGATGAAAGGACAGTGGGAGTCCTGCATGGGATCCTGGAGGTGAGTCATGGCTGACATTGCTCTGAGTGGACCTGGGCTAGGTGAGAAGATGCCCATGGCCCTGTGCAGCCTGTGCTTGATAGCTAGGAATGGAACATACTGGTTGTCATGTTCCTGCGAGTGCAACTCATACTATTGCCTTCATCTCCCTCTTCCCGAAAGAGATACATTTTTGGCACCCTGTATGTGAAAGTGAGCTGGTAGTATACACTCACATAGGTAGAGAGCAGGGACTAGGGACCTGTCACTTTCTCTGCAGTCAGAGAACTTCTAACCAGGACACCCTTTGGTGTAGGTCAGCTCTGCTGCCATGCATTATGTATTTCACCTTCCCATTTCTAGGCAGTAGCAAAGATTTGCACTGTTTCTAGGCATGGAGCAGTGCAAAACCTACAGACACCTTATTTCTGGGTTCCCTATTTGTGCTTTAGCCTTCCTTAGGCAAGGGCAAACAACAAAGCAGAAACTGAGCCTGATGCAGCCTCTCTCCTTGAAAGCTATTCCGGTGCTTCCCAGCAGCACGGAAAGGCAGCAAGGCTGCCAGGGCCCTGCACACCTCTTGTCTGGAATATATACTTGTGTGGAGAGGTACAAGTGCTTCCCATTTGGTAAGTGCTCTTAAGAGCTGATTGCAGCTTGCAGACACCAGCAGAAATCCCTGGGAGGATGGAAAGGGAACTGCCACACAACCCCCTTGTACTTGAGATTAATTTGTTCTTTGTAACATTTCCCTGACAGAGCAGCAGTGGCCCCAGGGATTCATCCTATGCTACCTAACCCACTGGCTGGCCCCAGCCCCACTCCTCCCTGCAGGCAGCACTGCTTCTTGACAGAAGGACTTGCCCCAGGTTGCTCCATGGCCCCCAGCCCTGGGTTTCCATCAGAAAGGATCAACTGTGATGTGTGGGCTGTGGGCAGGCAACACAGCAAATTAATACCCTTTTGTTCACTGGCTTGGAGGAGTGAGAGTTTCCTAGCATCCAAATGGTGCCATCAGGATTTGCTATGAGAAAACAAACCTAATAACACCAACAGCAACAAAAGCCAGTGCATACATAAGGGAGAACCAACAACGTGGCTTATGTGCCATGGCAGTTCTCAAGGACAGCCCTAGACTTCAGCCATCTTCTGGGAGAACAGCCTGGGTCCCAAAGGGCACCAGCACTGCAGCTTTTGTGATAGAGAGGTGCTGGGCTGCTCTGAAACTCTCCTGCCAGGCATTCAACATCTTTAGAAGCCACACAAAGACCTGATCAAACCATGTTGATTTGGCAGGAAGACCTTAAAAGGAATTCTTGAGTACATGGGAGGACATAGAAGTTATGAAGGCAAAAAAGGGTTTCCTTACTAGCTTTTGTGTGCTGGCGTATAGGCCTGGGTGTCTGTTCAGATGATTTGTAGGAGGTGAGCATCGGTGATTGCAGTGGCCTCTGCTGATCTTGATAAAACCCTAACATTAGATCACGAGTCTCTAGCCTTGCCTAGGCTTTCACAGAATCACGGAATGGGTAAAGTTGGAAGGGACTACTGGTGTGGTCATCTGGTCCAACCTCTCTGTTCAAGCAGGGTTTTCCTAGAGCAAATTGCACAGGACTGGGTCCAGACAGATCTTGAACATCTCCAGTGAGGGAGACTGCAACCTCTCTGGGCAATCTGTTCCAGTGCATGGTCATCTGCACAGTAAAGAAGCTCTTCCTCATGTTCTTTCCTTTTCTCTTTCTTTTCCTTTCCTGTCCCTTCCCTACCTTCTCGTTCCATTCCTTTCCTGCGATATTCAAGCAGCTTTGCTTTGCTCTTACATATCAACAGCAAACCTACAAAGAAGGGTACAGAAGAGGAGCATTGCAGCCTGGTGAGCCAAGCAGTGATGGAGTGGTAATATTCCTCATGCCAGCGTGCAGCATGGAGCCTGCTGGGGCAGCAGAGCACAGCTATTTAGAGAGGGCATGTTCCTGAGTTCCTCTTCTATGCCACAAAATCACAGTTATACTCATTGTTTGGTGCCAGCATCGGACTGAAGAGCTAACATGTGGAGGCAGCAGCTCTGGGGCTGAGGGCCACTGGGGAAGGGGATGGCAGGGTTCTGCTGCACAACAGTGATGGGACAGTGGCAATGCTGCTCTGCTGTTGTGGATTTAAAGGTGTCTAGGTGAAGCAGTGGTCCTTGCCAAGGCAGCAGCCTCTTCTTGCCGCAGCAGGAGTGCTCAGCCAGCTTCCTCCTCTTCAGTGACCCAGAAACACCTGTGGGCCCTTCTACCTCTGTCCCTCTACGAGTGTCTGCAAATCCTTCTCATATTCACCTGCAGCTGGCTTACCAGCCTTTTTTGGTTTAATATTTTACTTTATTTTACTTTATTTTATTTTATTCCAGGCAGCTTCCCTATGGTTCAGCAGCACTTGTGGTGAACCCTGGCCCATCCCAGGGCAGGGGGCACCCGTTTGGTGAGGGCTTTGCTGGGAACCAGCTCCATGCTGCCGGTGGAACATTCCTCATGCACACTTTTCATAGAGGTGTGCATGCCTTTTGTTGCCTGCCAGGGAAGCGGAGGAACAGGATTGCTCAATTAACATATATGTACCTTGGCAGGGCACCAGCCCGAATCGCTGGCTCCACCCTGCCTTCCCTTCCCTGTAGCCATATCGTTTCCCCCCTCCTTCTTTGACATACCATTCCTCCTTGCTATCTAGGCTAATCTTCATCAGTCATTGCCCTGATGCTCTCCTGCTCTGACATGCTCTGAGTTTCAGTACAATTCCTGCGGCAGGTCGTGTCACGTCCTCTCACGCCGGCTGCTTTACATGGATCCCCGCTGAGGCACCACACAGCCTTGAGCAAGACTTCTGCTTGCAGTAATTTAGGGTGTCTTTATTGCTGGCTGTTCAGCTCCCTGGGAGGAGGAGCCCGGGCTTTCAGTTTGCTTTAGAGAGTTGGCTAAAACGCGGCACAGGGTAGAAACCAGCCAGCGTGTTCCAGCTTGAGCTCCCGCCTGTGTGATTTAGACACTGAGGGATACAGATTTGTTATTTCTGGAATGTCAGTGAGTTTCACTTGGGGTGGTTTTTTGTTTGTTTTCAAGAAGGGCCCAACTGATACCCTGTTTATGGACAGCACACCGTGCTCTTTGCAGCAAAAAGGGTCTACTTCTGCAGTGGTGCTGCTTCAGGAGATACACCATTTCCCTCACCAGCAAGGGCAGAAATCAAGGTTCCAGTAAGGGAATAATTTGATCTGCGCCATTCATTCCTCCCTGAACTTTCTAACCTGTCTTTCTCTGTGCTTCCCTGCCCACCTCAATCTTATCCTTCATCTCTCCAGGCCACACCAACTCCTTTTTCTATCCTTCACTTGCATTCTCTATTTCCATACATCCTTCCCTGTTTGCTTCACATCTTTGCAGGGTTGGGCCTCACCATGTTAGATGACACCTTGCCTTTTCACCTTGCAACTCAGTTGTGCACCCCTCAGCATGGCATATAAAGAGATGTCACTCCTTTTTTTGGTAAGGGATCTGTGAAGATCTCCCTCCTGTCCACTCAGGCCATGTCTTGCTGGTGGAGGTGAGTTTTGCCAAGCACCAAACAGTGCATTTCAGTACTGGGGAGAATCTTGGTAGTTTTGGTTGTGTGGGTGAAGGAGAAGAAGTACCTGAACCACTGTAAGGATAAGCCTCTGAGGTCTGGAGAAGTCAGAGGTGAAACATCTCCCAGTATGGACCACAAGAGCAAAGCAGGAGGCACCAAGCCAGTACTCAGTGCTCCTGTGCCAGTGACTGCTCAGGCTGCTCAGTTAACATGCAAAAGAGATCATGCAGCCTTTGTGTTTACATCTGGTATCACTTCCCTGGGCAAGTCACAGGGCTCGGAATGCCCGGCAATGCCCAGGCTGTGATCTGTGCTTTGTTATATAGTGGTTACACAAGCTGTTATTGCAGGGCACTTTGAATACTAACAACATGTTTGAATGTTATCTTTTGCTCTAAGTAATTGCAATGGAGCTGACAGATGAGATGTGGTGAGAGAAGGCTGAGCTGGAGAGAGGAAACGCTGCATGGAGAGGGGTGCAACCACGGAGACTGGGACCTATCCTTACCTTTCGGTAAGTTCCCAAAGGAAGTTTGGAGTCAAGATGAGAAACATAACCAAGCCAAGTTATAAATATACCAAATTATGGCAGGTCCACTTTAAATTTCCCTGTGTTTCTTTCTTGGTGGTGTTACTGCTGCGGAATAGTGAATAAACTCATGTAGACATGAGAAATCCTCTTTCATGGACTATGAGTTTCCCAAATCTATGCCTGGTGCTGTTCTCCCTGTGATCCTTTTAGCTTGACTAAAACCTTCCACGTTTATGTTCTTTAGGGCTTTATCTCACCAACGACATGTAAAACTCCAACTCCAAACTGAAGAAGGTGGAGCAGACCCCAAGCCTTGGGGTCCCTGTTCCATCAGGGGAGGGAAGGAACAGAGTAAGAAGGGAGAGGACACCACATTCATGATGGGCATAATTTTGTGCCGCCCTCTCTTATTTCCACGTCAGCAAACAGGAGTTGCTATTATTAATTAACAATAAATAAGGAAGAAGGAAGTTCTGAACCCAGGTATATGAAAATGCTTGGCCAAAAAGCAGAAAACAGAGAGAAATCAGTTCAAGGAAACTATTTCCTTTCGCAGTGACAGTTTTATCCTCACCTGAAAAGAAAAAGGCAAGAGTGAAACATGCCTAGTGCAACCGCTAAACCACTAAAAAGGACAACAAAAATGGGTTGCTTAACAGTTGGTCTTCAAATAAAGGTAGAACAGAGCTGTGCTTGTTGCAGGCCTGTTCCCTATCTCTTCTCCCCATGACTAAGATGTTTATCAGGTGCTAATCCCAGGGTGAGCTATTGCTCTGCATAAACAATGATGACCCGAAATCTGGAGGTACTCTGCAGTGGTGTCTTCAGACCGGCTATGCCAAAACCAGTCTGATGTAGCTGCTTAGCTTGTGCTGCCCAAACCAGCCCTTAAGACCTTTTGGGACCCATATCCAGCCTGGGCTGCAATCACAATGGCAAGGGACCAGTTGAATCCTGCTGTCCTTGTGCCTGCTTGAGTTTTGGCCATGCTCGGGCAGCCTGGCTCCGCCCCCAGCCCCTCTTGCTCTCCCTCTTTTTCGACCAGCCACTGCCCGGCTCCCCCAGACAATGGGAAGGAGAAGGAGGGCATTAGGCAAATATCCCCAGCTTCTTAAGATTCCTGCCTAATGAGCACATTTGCTCAGTTCGGCATTGCCCCTCTATCAGTAATCTTATCAGGCTGAGCCTGCCTCTGCCACCTGCAAGCAGAGATATCAGAGGGGGGGAGGGCATAGACCAGTTTGTTTTAAGTTCCTAGGCGTTAAAGTTAAGAATGAGTTTCAAAGTGAATTTATCACTTTATTTTTGTCATAAAAAAAAAATAATAAAAGGGATAAACGATGACCGGCTTGCTTTATGATTCACTGATTGCAGATGTTTCCTGTCAGGTGGTTCGGGGGCTCGGCTTTGTGTTTGCCACTATCAAAAGGCGAAGGCGCTTGGCACCATTTCGAGCACGTGCTGAGCCACCGAGCCTTGCATGCTGCCTCCCCAGGAGGTGCCAGGTCCTACAGCTTTACGTCTCTACGTGCCTGCAAGTGTGCCAAAGGACTTTCCTATCTGTTCTTGGGCTAAAACCACATTTTCAAAAGGAGTCACAGGGACTCACAGAAGAAAACAAGGTGTGGTAATGTGTAACTGCCCACTGCCACTTCAAGTGGGTTTTTTAATACTTTCTGGCCAACTGCTCAGACATCTTACTCATACTGGGTTTGGGTCAGATCCTGACCAGCAAACAGGCAGAGAATTACACGACCTCATCCGTGGGCTTACCGAGTCCTGCAGCCTGGGAGCCCGGACACCATCCAGGGGTTCAGTGCTGCACTAATGCACTGCGCCCGACTGCTTTAATCTTTGAGCCTGGCACAGGCTTTATCACATTCAGGCATAAACCAATACACAGCCACTATCTTCATCATTAAAGAACAGAATAAAACAAAATTCCCCTATTTCTACAAATCTATTATAAATATCTAGGACTCAAGTATCTGAAAGTAACCTTTTCTATGTTAATATTACTGCTATGCCTTAAACAGATTGAAATTCTGTTTTATTAAGAAAGTTCTGAATCCCCATCTTTTTTTTAAAGTGATAAGTTGCAACAAGCATCTCAGAGATCCTGAGTAATAGAAAACCCAAAGAAGACATGTGATGGACACAACACTGCTGACATGAAAAATGTGATTTATCTCTCTTTTGACTGTTTATCTTATGGATACCAAGGGCATCATAGCCTACCTCCGTCATTAAGCATTCCATGCCCACATCAAAGTGTAAATACATGGTTTATGGAAACAGTGTGTGTTTCCAGGGTATGTTTGGCTGGAGCAGCAATGCTCAGCATCCCTCCAGCAAAGGAACACAGCACGTGTATGCACCTGCTGTGTTGGCATTGATGGCAGTCTGCTCAAACACAAAAACTCATGTGCTGTGAGCTCTTCAGTGGAGTCTGTCTGAGGATGAGCAGTGCCAGGGCCATGCAAAGACAGATGATGAACAAAGGAGGGGATTTTTGATATCCAGCCCTGCCTGCCTCTGCCCAGTCAGGTGTGCTGGTGCTGAGCAGCTGGGCTGCAGGTACTCCAGGGCACTTGCACACGGCTTTGTGTGCAGAAGTTGCTGACATGGGTCAGGATGAGAGATGCTGGCCTGATTCTGAAGAGAGGGAAGGAGCCTTTTCATCTCAGGAATTACTGTGAGCAGCCTTAACACACAAGCTGAAGTCTGGGGAGGAAATCTTCTGGATGAACACGCTGCTGAACACTGAGCTACCCTCTCAGAGCCAGGACCTGCATCCAAATGCCAACTCACTGCTGTTTTTGAAGGGGGGAAAAAACCCCACCCTGAGAAAGAAAAATGTAGAGCCTCTAAGAGTTATTTTTCCCCTCTTTCTCCCTTGCTGAGCCATGGGGATGCAGGGTAGCTGGAGGCGCAGCTTGCTCAGGATCTGTCAGCTCCCCAGCCCTACCCAGCACTTTTAACAGGACAAACAGGTTATGACATTAAAGTTTCAGAACCTAGGGGAGGTACCTTACACAGGAGAGGTTAATGCAGGGGCACTCCAGGCCCCTGGAGAAGGGGAGGGGATACTTACAGGCTTGAAATGCAGATACAACTTTTCCAAAACTGGAGCTGGCTCAGAAGAAAACCAAACTCACTCTTCCCCTCCCACCTCTCTCCTCCTGTACCTTGGCAGGCGGAGGCTTGAAAACACATTGCCCCAGGCAAGGCTGTATCTCACCCTGATCAGAGCTGCCCAGGGCCAGAATTCATGCACTGGTTTGAGAAGGCTTGAGCATCCGAGGGGGAAAACTGCACTCCCCTTCCTGACCACCAATCTGAAACAGCCCAACCATTCCCAAACATCAAGAGCCTTAAACCCAGAGCCTGTGGAGATGCTGCAGGTGAGGTCTCTGTGCCATTCCCACCACCATGGTGGAAGTGAGGCTGGAAGCAAAAAGACACAAGCAGATCTTGGATTCATTACTCCAGCTGTTGTGTTGGCATGGGAATGCTGTGGGCAACCTGTGAGGCTGTGAGATGAGGGGTTTTGACAGGATCAAGAGGAAAACATGCCCTGGGAGGCAGGGAGGAAAACTCTTGTTCCAGGGCATAAGATCTCTTCCCTGCCATGTCCTGAGCTCCTTGCACAACCAGCAGCCTATGGAGGGCGAAAAGAAGAAAAACTGCTTTTTGGCTGCCCCACGGCCTGACGAATCCCTGTGCTTGTGCTCTTGTCTCCTTACTGTGGGTGCATTGTCCTTACTGAAGCACATGGGGGCATCCCAACTTTAGGCTGCAGCACCCACCACCATAGTACAGAGCTGTCCTGGCAGGGCCAGCAAGCAGCAGCTGAGTGTCAAAGCATCTCTGTGCAGGGTGCACCACTGTGCCTGCTCCAGCAACCCCAGACCATCTGCAGAAGAAGCAAGTTCTTGGTAAAAGATGAGAAAAGTCTTGGAGAACTTGGAAAAGTTGCTTGGGAGTTACTAACTAAACTGCAAATTGGGCAATATACCTTAAAGATGCTGCAGTGGGAAGGTCCTCTTTGGGGTCCAAAACACCCTCTAAGAAATGCCTTGGGAATAACAGTGTCCAGTCATTCAGCTGGTGCTAGCAAACTGCCAGGGTCTTGGGAACTGGCTGTGCTGCCTGCAAGGGAGAAGGAGAAAAAGGAGCTTTTTGGGACAAGAGTAACCACTGAGCACACACAGGGGGAATTTGTTATACTGCAGCAGCACCCATTCTGTACTTTGTTTTCTTAAAACTGCTAGAAGCCCTCCTATGGGATTCAATATACAATTTTAAAAGAGAACTCGAGGTTTCCAGCCATTTCTGGTGCAAAGATGAGTAGCATCAGGAAAGTAACTGGTGTGCCTGGTCCCAGGGCTGTTTGGTGCTCAGGGAACGGGGAGTTGAGTGGGAAACATGCCAAGGACTCCTAACAGGAGCTCCAGAGATTGACAGTGACCTGGGCTCCCTCCCAGTTCCAGCACAACTCCATGAAGTCTCCTTCTATACTCTTTCTTAGCTAAGAGGTGGTGCGGCAGGGAGGGAAGTGCTGTGCGTGGGTGTCCCTTGGCTCAGCCTGGCCATCCTTGCGTGTGTTATGCCATGCACGCACTGGCTGAGCATCCCAGCTGCTCTATAACTGTGGCAGTGGAAAGAGCAGAGAGAAAGCTGATATGCTGAGCTCTCCCCACTGCCTGTGCCCCCCACCCCTGGCTGACGGGTCCCCAGACCCCAGGAGGGTGACACCCTGACATGTCCCCTTCTCATTGTGTCTCCAAGTGTCATTTCTCAGCACAGCCAAGGAGCTGCAAAGCTCTCTGTCCCCTGTGGTGCTTTGGAGGGCACGCACTGCACCCGGCAGGAAGGAGGAAAACAGAGGCAGAGTGAAGAGGGGGACAGCAGGATGCAGATGACAACAGTTGGGACACCCCACCCCATCTGCCAGAGGGTCAGGGTTTCACTCCCAGCCATTGTGGAAACCTCCTCATGGATCTATATACTTTTTTTAAAAAATAATTTCTTCTAGCTTCTTAAACCCTCCAGTGCCAAGCTGTCATTTTGCTCTTTTAATCATATTTTGTGCTTGTGCTGCTCTCTAGGCGAGTCTTTGAGCTGCTTCCCAGCTCTCCCAACACTTAACCACTTACAGCCTGAAAGACATGCTGAGATATTTTTCTCCTTTCTGGAGAATGGATCCATCCCCCTCTTTCACCTTCCTTTCAGAGGCTGCTGGAGCTGGTCCTACGGTTGCAATTTATCTGCAGTAAGATCCTTGTGAATGAGCAGGGAGAGTATTTGAAGAAGAATGACAGTTCTCAAGGAAACCCCCCTGTGACTCCTGGTTTAGCTAAATCTAGGTCCAAGGAAGTAAAAACTAAATATTTTAAAATCTTTGCTTTTCTCAGCATCTCTCTGAAGAGGGACAAAGGGTGATGTGGAAGAGAAAGCTCAAATGGGATCAGTAACATGATTTTCTGTTTGGCAGGCAGAAGTTACCAGAAGCCCCAAGGAGAGGTACCCAACCCCTAGTATCCTTGTGCTCCTCCAGCTAGTTTTGTTCTGGTGCAAGCAGAAATTCTTGAAGCCCAAAGGTCTGTCAGGGCACCTGGAAGCATGAGCCCTTCCCATCAAGCCTGTGGACAAGGAAGCAGAATGTTATTTTAAACTAGAAGACACTTTTTATGCACAGCATCTGCTTGAGTCATCTCCAGAAGTGGCACTCAGCTTCCCTGGCACCTCTGCAAGTGCCAGAGAAATCCCACCAAAGAGATACTTTTAAGTGGTGGAAGAATTGCCTCTTAACAGATGGAAAGCAGGTAAGGAGGTGGCCCTGCTGCCCTCTTCTTTTGTGCAAGTAAGTGGCTGGCAGGGCATCAGAGGACCTTCCACCCCACTGCTTTGTATATACACAGGACCCTTATGACTGAATGGAAACAGGAGAAGAACATGCAGAGGTACTGGGAAACAGAGCTTCCCACATTGGTGATGCCCATGCTAACCATTTATATGGGGCAGGAAGAGGGCTCTCAGGGACTTTCAGAGAGCTGCTGCAGTGCCTGGGAGGGATTTGGTGGGGGTTGTACCCCCTTCACCTTCCCCCTGCTCTCACCCTCCTGTTCTTTCAGCTATAGCTCTCCTCTGCAGAGTGGTCTCTGCAAAGGGGCACCTCCGAAACAAGAGGTCTTGCTGCACCTGCCTGTCAAAGTCTCATCCACTGGCTGTGGCAGCAGTGGTGTTTAATGCTCCCCAGCCTTGCAAAGACACCATTGCGTTTCAGCCCATCCACATGGGTTTACATTATCATAAGCAGAGAGAGATGGTGAGAATAAACATGTTGCTCAGGTATAAACAGCAGCAAGAGATGATAAGAAAGATGGTGTAGTGGTGCTGAGGGAGACCTGCTACAGGCAATTGCCTGTAAAAAACTCCTATGAGATTCAGGAGGAGTTTGCAGGGTTGGTAGTTATATTAATAATGTTCTTCCTCACAGGATAGGAATGTGTCCCATGGCTGATTCCAGCCTCTAGCTCCGCAAGATGCACTTGCATCTGGCTGCGTAAAATGTAGCTGGATTGCATCTATGCTTCGGTCAGGAGCAGAGCTGGGACAAATGCTTTGACCCCTAACTGCCACACAGTCCCCCACCATGCAGCATCACTGCAGCCTCTGCTGCCTTCTCACATCTCTGTGGACCTGAAAACTTTTCCTGCCCCTCCAACTTTGAAGTGAACTGGTCCTGTTTACTCTTCATTATCATAATTAATGCTATTACTATTATTAAGGGCTACCTAGAATCTGCCTTTGAGGGATGTATTAAAGGAGATGATGGCCAGATACATGGGATAGGACAGGCACTACCCTTCAGATTCAATAGCCAGTTGTGTACATCTTCCTTGGCTTGGAAATGTGCTGGTTGCCCTTCTGATTGATTACAGGTGCCGGTTTGGTAAAACACAATTGTTGAACACAGCTTAATGAACATGTTTTTCCTTTCAGGTTCTGATTCCCACTTCACTGAACAAGTCAGATAAGATGACCTTGCCAATGCTTGCCTGAGAGTTTCCAAACCTGTTTATTCTGGTATCTTTCTGGTCATCCCAGGAAAGCATTCCTGGAACGGAGATACTCTGTGTGCAAACACATACAGCAAGTGCAGAGCAAGGGCAATGGCTATCTATGGACCCCAGCCTCTTCTTTTTCAGTGCCTGAGCTCTTTGCTGTCACACAGAGAAGATAAAAGAAAGTAGAGGGTGCTGTGGCAGGAGCAGTGGAGGGTGATGGTGTGACAAAGACCCCCAGCCACTACTCCCCATGGAGATGGCGCATTCATCAGCTGGAGCTGATGCCAAGGAAGGACTGTTTTTCCGTCTCCGGGGGTGTGACAAGGGACCTGCAGGTTCTCCACTCAGCAGAAAAGACTGTGACACTGTCTCATTTGCAGAAAACCTGGTGTAGTTCTTCCTTGCTTGATTCCCATCCTTCCCTCCCAGTTCTCCTCCCTGCAAGTCACTTCTCATGAAATGGGCTGCATTCCCCCCATAGCTCCAGCAGGGGAAATACATAGAGATGGAGAAGCAGCCTGTGCTTGCCACAGCCTGATGAGACTGTCTGTGTGCCAAAAATGACAGTGGGGATTCCTACAATCCTTCAAGCACTTAGACTGAAACTGGAAAATGCTGAAATCAGCAAGGAACAGGGGTGCATGGCATCACAGCAAGGGCTGGGAAATGCATCAGTGAGTGAGAAGGGTTATAATCCTGCAGTGGTAACAATGGTATGGGACAGACTGGTTGCATGTCTAGATCTGACTGCTGGGATTGAAATCCAAATCCCTAAGACAGCCTTGAAAACTTTGAAGCATCAAAACCCCCCCCCCAAAAAAACAAAACAAAACAAAACAAAACACAACAACAAAACCAAACCCTAAAACTTTGAAGTAGCTCTGCCAGTGTCCTGGCAGAAAATATGCCCTCTTGGGTGAGTGCATCTGCCCAGTGTGTTTACAAAGCACCATACTGTTCCTCCGTGCTGGCAGAGGGAGCTGCTTTAGCCACGAAATCACAAAGAGAGCAGAAACCATGAATACTGATGTTCTGAGCAAAGGCTGCTTTTTCTTGGGATTCAGAGTGTAAAAGGGTGAGCTGAAAAGGGCTGGAAGCATCAGTAGAGGAGAGGTAGCATGGGTATGGCTCATGGCTGTGTCCTTTGGCGATATGCCCCAGGGCAGGGTTGCTCTGCTGGGGCCAGTCAAGGATAAGGTAACTGACTCCACAGGGCAGCGCTCAATCAGTGTTGAAAGAACAACAGCCTTATTTGGGGGAATTTGCTGTGACAGCAACAAGAAGGTACTAAGGGATGTCTGAGACATAGACATGGGTGCCCACCTCCTAAGAGCCTGAACTGCTGACTGTCATGACTTAGTCTCCCAAAGCCACCTGTCCCAAGGGAGGGGAGGGAGCCAGGCTGATGTGACAGGATCTGTTCAGTGCGGAAGAGCCCGTTGTCCATTTCTAGGCTAATGGACAAATCACCAAGCATCTGGGGAAGGGACTGCTGCAAATCATTGCCCAACCATCCTCTTGAAAGGCTTGTCATCTGTGTGCAGCCATTTCTCTGCTGGTACACACTGATCAGAAACAACCAGAGACCAGCAATGGCACCAGTGCCTGGAAAGGGAGGGGAGGAGGGAAGGGGGATGGAGCAGAAAGGAAAGAAATATATTTTGCAGAAATTTTGATTAAACTGAATTCAGATTAAAATTTCTCAGAGGCTGAGGGTTGTCACAAACTGAAGATCACTTCAATCCATGGGATTACCAATACTTTATATTATATTTCAGAAGTCTGTCACTTCTTAAATAAGAAGCTCGTTGCCTTGATTGTTTTCCCTGTGAACATATTTTTGAAAGCACAAGCTGCACCCTAGGGCATTTCATACAATCATACAAGCTTTTGGGTTGGAAACGACCTTAAAGATTAGCTAGTTCCATCCCCCTGCCGTGGTCACAGTCCACAACTTCTCTGGGAAACCTGTTTCAGTGCCTCGACTCCCTCACAGTAAAGACTTTCTTCCTAATAACTAATTTAAACCTGCCCTCTTTCAGTCTAAAGCCATTCCCCCTCATCCTGTCACTACATGCCCTTGCAAAAAGTCACTCTCCAGCCTTCTTGAAGGTTTCCTTTAGGAACTGGAAGGCTACTATAGGGTCTCCCTGAAGCCTTCTCTCCCCCAGGCTGAATACCCCAACTCTCTCAGCCTGTCTCCCTAGGAGAGGTGCTCCAGTCCTCTGATCACCTTTGTGGCCCGTTTGAAACATGTATATTCGAAGGAGAAACCCCATGTCTTTATATCTTGCAGCAAAACACGAAACACTTTGGGTGGAGGCTGCTGTGAGCTAGGAGAGGGGCTTTGCAGCTGTACTCTCACACTGACAGCAAGAACATCTGCAGCCTCCAAGCAGCAGATGTTGCCGCCGGGGCTGTCGCTGACCTTTGCGCCGGGTGTCGCTCTTTTGGCAGAGGGGCTCCCGTTTGCCGGGTGCGGGGGCAGCAGCGGCTCTGCTTGCTCTCCCCCGCTCCTTACGCCGCCCGCAGCTCCCGGAGCCGGGGAGCGGCGTGCGGGGTGTGAGGGCGGGATGCCGGGGCGGCCGTGGACCCGCAGCGCCGCCCGGTGTGCGGCCGCCGAACTGCGGCGGGGCTGCAGCCCCCGCCCCGCCCTCCCGGCCCGATTCTGCCCCGCACGGCCCCGCACGGCCCCGCACGGTCCCGCACGGACCCGAAGCGCCCCGCCGGCGGCTCCTTGCAGAGCACTGAGACCCTCCGGGAGCGCACGTCTCGTAGCTTCGGCCCGTCTTTCCCCCGCCCCAGTGTGAGGCAGCAGCAGGGCAGGAGGGACCTCCCTGCCTTGGGGACGTTGGGGCACGCAGGACAAGTCTAAGGGATGGAGCTGAGGCGTCCGGCACTCCGTGCCAGGTGGAGGCCGCAAGATGATGCCCTAGCGTGCTCCGTCTGTCACTAACGTGCCCTTGCCTTTGTCCATTATCACTGGGCTTTGCATGTGAGGTCCAGGTGGAGCCCCGAGGCAGATCACAGACTGCTTGTACAGCCTCCCCGTCCTCACAGCGGGCTGGGGATACCCACCAAGGAAGGCAGTTCACAAGAGCAAAACAGTTTCAGCGAAGGTTTCCTCCCTGCTGGAATGGCACCTTATGACCCTGGTTCCTTCCCCTACACCTAGCAGCCCTTATGGTGCACTCTGCTAGGAAGTCACTTGTTCATCACAGCAAGCACCCTCCTGGTATTCTCAGACATGCACAGATCACCTGTTTAATCTGCTTTCCATCTTAAAACACACTCTACTCAAAACTACAGATTTCTCAGCATTCACTGCACCACCAGGGCATTCCTTTCTGTAAAGTTTATCAGTGCTACCATTTTCTTTCAGATCACTGGTTAAGACATCAAATAGCCTTGGCCAGAGGGGACATTGTCCTCTTTTTATCAAGTGTGCTTTACTTTGGTCTAGTTTTCCATGGTTTTATTCTGCACACATTTGCATCTTCTTTGCATTTTGCCTCCTCATATCCCTAAACAGAAAAGCTTTCTGCCTGTCATTTGAGGCCCCTTAAATTAAGACTACATTACTTGAAAGGGATTTATCATGGAACTGTCCAAGACCAGCTCAGATGCATTGCTACCCAAAAGGTGATGATGCCACCAAGACCTGCCTTTCCCCTGGGGCAGCAACCCTGCCTTTCTCCCATAAAGAGATCACGTCTTCCTATTTTCTTATGCATGCCAATTCCATCTGCCTCCAGTGTCACTACAAAGCACAACCAAAAATCTATACCTCTTCAATACCCCGTGCTTTACTGAGGAAAGTGCTAATAGGAGAGGCAGACCACTTGAGAGGCCAATCGATAGACCTGCCTGGGTTTGAAGGTAGGTGTCTCACAGAGCGAAATGCTGTCTAAACCCTCAATTACCCTTCCCTCGCCTCTCCCTGCCTCCTGACAACTGCAGTGGTTAAGCCCTTGTCAGTATCTGCAAGTGGACCACTGCCTAATAAAAGGCTGCAAAATGCCAGCACATCCCTGAGCCACTTCAGGAGGTCACTATTTAATGCCGAAAAGAAATGCAATGAAGAAAAACTGACCCATGCCTACGGTTACAAGGAAAGTAGGGACAAGTGAGAAAAAGAGGAAAAAACTGTTTTACAAAATAAAGGGGGTTTAAGACCTTTTAGAAATAGTTTCAGGTGAAGCCTGTGGCCCCGTTTTTCACAGTAGACAGATACTTTTTCAAGAGTTACCTAAGTGTCCACCTTTTCCAAAAATCAGAGCCAGAGCAGTCACTTCAATATGGGTGTCCAAACTGAAATCTTTTTGGGTGGCCTGGGTTTTAACTCTGGAGAAAGGGAGAGGGCAGGTGGCAAGCCCTGTCCTGCCATGGGGCATGCTTGGCTTTGGAGCTATTCCCTGTCTGCTGTCCTGACATATCCTTGAGCTGCAGGTGGGGCTGATGGGGAGGGAGAGGAAGATGCCCATTGGCAGATATTATTGACAGTCACCCTGAAGTGAAGCAGGATCTGAATGAAAGGGTGAAAACAACGGAGAAAGAGGGTGAGCAAACATGCTGTCATGAGCAGACAAGGGACAGGATGCCTCTGTGGGCTGGGGCTGTGCATCCAGCTGGACTCAGGATGCTTGGCTTCCTGGAAATTTGACAGGGGAATGAGATTTCAGGCTCCCTCATGCCCATCTCCACCCATTAAACAAATGAGTGTTTACTGAAAGGCAGAAAGCTGTTCCAAGTCCCTCTTGTTTCAGGAAATCACTTCTTTACAGACACCTCCTGGTAGAAGCATCTGTCAGTGGAATGGAGGAGAGGAACAGACCTGAGTGCTGCCAAAGTTTTGCAATCCTCCTTTGATGTGTCCCCCCACCAAGGCAGAGCTTGCCTGGCTTGCCTGGCGTGAGGGCCCATGGGAGCAGCTCTGGTTTTCTGCCTCCCGGTTAAACCCCTGGCTGACCACCAGAAACCTGGGACAGAGGGAAGGATTCAGAGAAAGGCTAAGGAGAAGCTTGCAACATCAGGCACATTTTTGGCCAATTCATTTTGCGGATGGTGAGTCACAGTGGAGAAGGGAGCTGAGACCATCGTTTGAATTTCAATTCTTCCCGGACACAATTCTGATTACAGCTTTTTGGGACCTAACAGAGTTTTGATAGCACTGACCAAAAGGCAGGGTGGGGATGGCTATGGGACTTTATATCTGATTTGTACACAAAATAAACACAGTAGGTTTCTGGATCAGCTTTAGCTCCTACTTTAAGGCAAGTTGGCTCTCAGAAGGAGATTTCAGATTCAGGACCATCTTGCAGACATCTCCAGGCCACCAGTTCTCGAGAGACATGAGAATGGAGTTTCTTCAGCCATGCATGTGGGGATGTGGGCAGAAACAAATGTCTTGCACAGCTATGGACTCTGGGAGAAGGTGGTCTGCTTTTCAAGAGCAAGAGTAGAAACCCAGAAACTGACCTATCCGTGGTCAACTCTACCACCTACAGTGAGACGGAAGAATAACAGAGGAATCATAAGAGCTGGTGAGGCATCACCAGGAAACACAACCTGTTTTGCTTACCGTATGCTGGAGGCCTGATGGAATAATCATTATGGGAGACAGGGAAGGGAGCAGCACATGCTGTCATGATTACAGAATAGCCTTAGAAAGTATGTGAATATGACTTTTCATGCTACTATTGAACAGAAATGCAGCGTTTTCCTGTTTTAGGACCTCCAAAGCACCTTATAAAGACAAGCATTTAACAATCATCTTCCAAAGAGTCTCGAAGGAGAGGGAGAGCCTTCTCCAGTGACAGCATCAGACACATGAGCCACAGTGGCTGGAGGATGGAGGGGAAGGCTCCATGGCCATGACTCAGCGAGGGGCCCAGCCTGGAGCATCGAGTCACTCTCTGCCACTGCCGGTGGAGATGACAGACTAACAGGCACGTCACAAACAGCAGCCAGTCACCTGTTCCTGTGCGTGCTTGGCCCTGCCAACAGTCCATCTCCACAGCTCATGACTGCCCTGCAGGCATGAGGACCCGATGGCATGGAGCATGGAGCCCTGTGCTTGATCCGTTTGAAACTCCCATGTGCCATGGCAATCAGAAGAAGATAGTGAGGTGCCATATTATTGACAAGAGCACTAAGTGGTTCCTATATAAAAAGTTTCCCAGCAAGCTGAAAAGTGCGTTGACCAGATAACGGCTGGAGGGAAGGAGACAGGTTTTTTTTGTTTTGGTTTGGGTTTTTTTCCTTATTTTTTTGGGGGGGGGATGAGGGGTGGTGGTGAGAGTGGGGAGAGAGGGTGGTCTTTTGAAGAGGATGTTTTTCAAGAGTTAATGTATTTTTTTCTTTTCTGTTCTCTCCATTGAGGATCCCAGAATGGCAGAGATCTCCTGGTCCAGTTCCTTGCTCAGGCAGATCAGCTGCACAGGACTGGGTTCAGCTGGGTCTGCCAGTACCCCCAAGGCCTTATATGCAAAGCAACTTTCCAGCTAGTTGGCCCCCAGTATGTGCTGGTGCATGGGATTACTTCCCTGCAGGGGCAGGACTTTGCATTGTCACTTGCTGAAGCTGACCACTTTTTCAGCGTGCCAAGGTCCTTTGGAAGGGCACCATGACCCTCTGGCCAATCAGGGTGTCACACATCACCTGGGGGATGGAGGATAATCTCCCTTTCAATTCTAACTTTTAAGCCCTTCCTGGGAATGAGGAGTCCCTTTGGTCCTTTTTGGCACTGCAGAGTTGACTACATCCCAGAGACCAGTGGGAACTACAAGTAAGGTGTTTTCCATCTTGGAGCATGGACTTCTTTGATGGAGTAGTTCTAAACACCTTCTCACTTGACTAGCCTCAAACATGCTGTAACAGCTGCTTGCACAGAAGGCCTTTCAAACAGATCTGGACCAGGTGGAGACATTAATTTGTGAAAAGAATAAGATAGAAAGGATGTTCTAAGGATAACCGGTCTCACCCTTGCCCAAGCCCCCGTTATGCCTCTGTGCCTAGGCTTCACTGCTTTGACTGTGCTTTGGCAGCTGCCTGATGCTCTCTAGGTGAGAGAGCAGTGGCAGGACAGGAGATACTGTGCACAACCAGTGCACAGCCATGCCTCACTGCCAGCTCCCTGGCAGCTGTGCTGGAAGAGAAGACAATACTCTTTCTCCAAAACTTTATTCTCAAGGAGTAAACCACTGAGTTGTGTTGCATTTCAGCCTTGGTCTCTGCTGCCTGGCAGCTGCAATTGCCGTGCAGACACCCCACGAGTGGAAACAGGTGCCAAAGCTGGGGGGGACCAAGATAAGGAGACCAGGTGTTCTGCCCATCCAAGGTGTGGCACGACCCTTATTGCCCCTGACGTGGATGACTTCCCTGAGTCGACACAACAGAAATCTGGTACTGGGTGGGGGGATGGCAAGGGGGGAATGGTGATCCAAAACAGACAGTGAAGCCACACCAGCTCTGCACCATTTGCTCATTTCAGATACCCAAATGTGTCATCCTCCCCCTGCAGGGATGCAGTCAGAACAGTGCCATTTCTAACCAAACAGGGGCTTAATGGAGGCCTTCTCCAGGAACTGCCAGGGCTGAAAAACAGCCCTGTGTCACGAGGCACAGGGAAAAACAGGCTGCTGTCCCTGCACCCTCCCCATGCTGCTTATCGGCAGCGCAGCGGGAGCATCTCCATTTAGGGATGTTTGCTTTGCCTGACTGTAGCAGCGTGATAGGGAACATGGTGAGACACCAGGGCCCCTGCCACTTCCCACCGCCATTGTCAGTGCTACAGACACCTGCGTGCAAAGGCAGACCCTCACTCCCACCCTAAACCTCTGCTGGGTCCAGCCCATGTCAGTGCCTACCTTCTCCATGCTTTCAGACACGTCTGCGCTGCTTAAATGTGTCCAGTCCACCCCACCATAACCTGAACGATGGCATGTGGGAAAGCCCCCTTACCATCTTGTAGCCCTTTAATCTCTGTGAAAAGCAGAGATGACTGCTCATATTTTACTCAGTCATTTGCAAAATTCCAGTGTAATGGGGAGAAGCTTGTCCTGCACGTAATGCTGGGATTGCATCCTGGTCTAGACTCCCTCATCTTCTTCTCTTCAGTCTCCCTCACCCATCCTCACTGGTTGCTTGGCCAATTTCAGGAATAAATGGCTGGCTAATGGCAGGGCACTAGAAGGGCTGATCTGGCTCAGTGAGTGCCATAATAACAGGTTATCAGGCACACTGATCCTGCTCCCATTTCTGACTGCTGGAGAGGAGGCTTCAGCACTCTGCAACCCCCAGAGAAGGATCCCTATGGCAGCCTTCTGGAGCCTGTGTAGCCTGGAGCATCCTTTAGGACATGGAGTGTGCTCAGGATGATCCAAGACTTGGAGCTGGGAGAACAACTGGCATTTTGAACACCCTTTTGAAACACTGAAATGGGTGGCTTGATGGGGTATTACTTACTTCTTGTGCTGTCCCTTGCCTGCCAGGTAATTTCTGAACTGATGGAAAGCTCTCATTAGTGCATATTTTCCCCTAATGATGCTGCGCTTGTATCTTTGGGGGTCAAACAGTGCTCTGAGCTTTCTTTAAGGTTCCTTTGTGGAGATGCTACTCAGCATCCATACAAAATGAAGTTTATGTAGTGCACAGAAAATAACTGTAAGATGGAATATTTGGGGACCTGGAGGGATGTCAGGTGCAGTTGGGCTGAGGCCAATGGGATGAGTCTTTTTACACCTAAAGCAGTGAATTTTCCAGTACGCTAAAGCTCATGCTGAAGAAAAATTTGGAAAAGATGACAATCCAGGAAAAGATCCTTGTTCTTTATCACAGAAGCCTTTGTTCATCCTGGTTACGCCAAATGTGTGACTTGGGAAGTGGAGATTTGGTTACAGTTCTGAAGAGCATGGGATCTGTAACAGCCAAACCAACCACAGGAAAGTGTTAAAATAACCTTCTGCCATCCTGTTATCAAAAGAGAAAAGAATAAAAAAGGAGATAATCCTTGTTTAAATATCACAAGCAGCAGCTGAGTCAGTGGGAGCTTTAGACTGGAAATGTCAGGGAGGAATTTAGATTTTCAGAGCAGTTGCTGCTCTGCAATTATCATAAGGCACTTACAAGGACCCCTTGTCTCTCATTGCCCTGAACCACGCATCTGCAGGGAGGGGGAGCAGAGAAAAAACACATGGCCCTACTGGGGACAGATAAGGGAAACTGAACTCCATCCCTCTAAAGGCATAAGGCAAATCCCTTCAGGCTATGGTCGGGCTTCTGCTGCTGTTCAGGTCAGAAGTAGGTAGGGAGGAAGGGAACGGGAAGGTGGGGGAAGGCAAACCCACAGGAGAGGCAGGGAAGCAATATGAGAAAGAGAAGAAAATCACATCCTGGCTCCCCCTAGAAAAGTATTTATTTGCTTCTGGTGATGTTTTGGAGGTAGGAATTAGAAGGAAGACAGAACAATGAAGATCCTGGGAGTTTTTTGCCTCTTCTCTGTAGTGCTTTTCCTCCTGGACCATCCCACCTTGTTGCCATCTAGCACGTCCCTGATGCAAATTAAATAAGTGAAAGTACTATTAAACCTCCTGATGGAAGCAATGCCAGCACCAACAGGGTGAAGGGGAAAGGATGAGCACTCAAACCACATAATTTCCACCACATTAAGTGATGCAGAGAGATGAATTTTCCTAGCTGGTACGAAATGAAAGGCAAAAGACTTCCTCTGCAGGGATGATGTGTTCTTACCTGTCTTTTCTCACACATGTTTCTAAGACCAGTCTTGGCTGGGTGCCAGGTAGAAACGTGAGCCATGCTGTGCTAGCAGGTGTTGGTAGGTGTCAGTAGGTACCCCTGTTCCAGCTTTGTGCTTTGTGGCTATGGATCATCACAGCCGTATCTCCTCCTGCAGAGCACGTGTGCCATTCCTGTTAGTTTTACCCTGTCCTGTCTCTGTGACTGACAGACACACTCCTCAAGTGAGGTACCTGTTCTGGTTAGGACACTTCAGGCAAAGGGGAACATGGCATTCCCAGTGCCCATTTGGCTTGCTTACCATCACTAGTAAAAATGTATGTCCTACTTGCTGACTTGAACTTCTCTTCTTTGCCTAACTTTCAGCTATTGATCTTTTTTTTCTCTTCTCCACCAAGATCTGTATGAATCTAAGGATCCATAAGGATCCTTATGTGTATCAGACAGTCCTATCATTAGGGAGGATAGGAAAGGTAATCTCATAGATGCAGCTTTTCCATTGTATCATCCCGGTAGCAGAAGTACTGAAGTCAGGCATATTGTACTAGTATAGATCCTACACTCTTTTCTTTCTTTACTTTCCATGACTGTGAATCAATAAAACATTGTTGATACACCTTGAAGATCCAGAAGAAAAGCACAGGGCTTTGATGAGTCATTCTCTTAAGCCTGCTGGGTGGAATGAACCTTGCCATGGGTGATACATTTACATTCATCCTCTAAAAGGAGAGGAAAATATTTTCTCATGCTCTTTTCTATGTATTTATTTACTTGATGACTACCCGTTAGGAATAACAGATGAGAACCCAAGCAGATGGGAATCAGTAGGAAAGCCTGACTTCACTGTGAAATGATGATGATAATTTCCAATACAGAACTGATTGTGTCTCCACAATAAATCTCATCCATTCAATGCTGAATGCAAAATGTCTTTCCATGTGTAAACAGAACGATGAAGAAACATTTGTATGAAGTCAATATGGTGACATTTTCATAGGTCTGAGACCCTTTGTGCTACTCCTAATGCTAAAATCACATCAGACCTTTTGTTTGACAGGGGTATGTTTTTTATCTTCCAGTGCCTGAGGAGAGAGGGAATGAGTGGGTAAGAAGTGGACAGTTTTCTGTTAACACTGAAGTAGCACTGAGCTTCATTTTTCTGGTCCACCTTGCTGACCTGGAGCTGCTGTTATGGAAGATGAGAAAAGGGATAAGAGGAGGGGAGAGAAGATATATTTATATCAAAGAAGTTACATGTTCATAAAAAAGGAGTGTGTTGGGAAAACACTGAGAAAGCATTGATGGAAAACTCTTGGCTTTTTCTGGCATCATTTTCTTCCACAAATGACAAAAAGAGCAGCAAGAGGTCAGTGGTCAGGAAGCTAAGGGGAAAACAACACTGGGTAATGGACCACAAGCAGGTGAAGACCCGTCCCAGCCGCACTGTGCAGTCTTGCAGTGCAGGTCCTAACAGGCAGAGGTGACTGAGGAATGAAGTCCATTCTGGTCCCATGTCACCAGCTTCGGCCATGCTAAGACCATGCCAGCACACAGTGAAGTGCTTCCAGGCTTTCTGAAAAGGTGATGGGAACTTGCTTTGGTTCTCTCACAGAGGCTTGTCTTTCTCCTTTTGGATGCTGCTGTGAGTTACATAAATTCTGTCTTACCCTGTGGTGTGGATGAATGAGTAAGAGGGTTAAACATATACACCATGGTCACTGGCAGTGAAGAGACTAAGTTCCCCAAAGCCAGCCTTCAAGAATGACTTGAAACAGCGGGACTGGAACTTCATGAACTTGGCAATGAAATGGGGACATGTCCTTAACTTTCTCTTTTCATCTACACCAAGAGTGGGAGGATTGAGGCCACTGCAAACCTCTTAGTGCTGGGACTTTCGAGGGTCAGGAGAATAATAAGCAGTAGCATGAGTCCCTTTTCCACTTGTATTCAGCAATGCAGAGACCTGATGGACAATCAATCTACAGGTGAGAGGAATGAAAGGAGGCGAGAGACAAATATTTCTATTGATTTCTGCATCTATTGCTCACTATTAACTGGTTCTTCACAGTTGAAGGTTACAGCAATTACCAACCTGGTGGCAGGAGGCAGGAAACAAAGCAGTGAGTCAAACGACTTGCCTGCGGCCATGAGGTGAGCTGTCAGAAAGGCAGTCCGTGCTTTCTGTGTTCGTTGTTGGCAATAGAATTAGTGGTGGACATTTGATTCTTGTCATAATGTTTCTGATGTGTTCAGGCTTTTTTTTTCCTTTAAAAACTTCCCCCCCCCCCCCCAAGAAAAGCAAATTCACTGTCAATCTCAATGTTCAAAAATTTTTTGCCATATCTCCATATGATATATATGTTTCTTGAAGGTTTCTCCACCTCTCTGGGAGCTCCCAGAATCCTCTTCAATCTTTCTTTCCTTCTCAAAATGGCTGCATTTAATTATTTAATTTTTTTTTTTTTTAAAAGGAAGCCAGTTCCAGGAACTAGGAGTAAAATATTTGGTACCACACATTAGTGGTGCAGGAAAAGACCTGTTGCAATACATGTAGGCTACCTTTCTGCACACCGGTGACATTCCCTGATGATCTCATTAAAGAAATTGTCCACAAGTTGAAAAACAGTGGGACAGAGGTGTCAGCAGTTAATTTTACAACACCACAAAATGGCACGTTCCAAGACATGGTGCATTTTATTCCGCCACCTGCTCCTGGCTCTCTGCTTGCTGCCCACATTTCCAAAGAGAAAATTGCTCCTAAGTGCTTCCCCATTGATCTGAGACAAGACGGCTGTTTTGGATTCTGCAGCAGCAGGTGAATCATCAATACAATATTTCTGAATTTTCACTCGCCTGTTCCAGGTCCATTTCCTGAAAGAGGCAGGCATTGCTGCTGGTTTTGCTTCTGAAAACTCAGGGCTAAATTCTCAGTTCCTGGGGAAATGCTGTTTTCTCCCCCCCATCCAAGCAGCCTCTATTCCCTCTGAAAACCGTTTCCCCAAACAATTCACTGTGTTGCTAGAAATCAGGTTATTTTCCTGTGAAAGTTTATTGCTGTAAAAACTTCCCAGAATTCCATTTTCATTGTTGATCAATATGTGGAAATTTAATGGGTTTTGAGGTAAAATTTAAGCAGCATGAATACAAACTGTGTATCTGAATGTGGAGGTGAAAACAAAGTTGTGAGACCAGCCAGCGTCTTGCTTCAAAACTGGGAGTGGAAGGACATTTTTTGTGGGTTATAGGAATATTCTCAGGTTTAGCTAAAGGCTAATCTGGCCTTCTGAAGTGCAAAATCTCTGACACAGATGTTTGCTTTTTGCTGCTGAGGGTACTGGCCTTGATCCTTAAGCCATTGGTTTGCATCTATGGAGCAGATCTATCCTGTACACAATGTTGTGAAAATGTAGTGGCACACACTGAGGCAAAAAATCATCAGAGGAGGTTGCAAAGCCCTACTCCATCTTCTCTAGGAAAGTGTATGTTCTGCCTTTTTTTTTTTTTTTTTTTAATTAGTAGCTGTTTTGATTTTGCCTTGGAAGAACAAGCCCTGCACTGGGACTCATCATGTCCCAGTGGTTGCCTCGGCAGTAGAGGGAATGGCAGAGCTTTTCTCCCAGAGTGGCACAAAACATCTCACTGCCCTGACTGAAGAGCTAACCCATCTCTGCTGCTTGCAGCCCCCCTCCCCCAGAGCTCATCAGTTGTGAGAGAGCGTGAGCACAGAAGTCTGTGTTTTATAGATAATAGGAGGCTGTGAAGTTAAGAGGGAGGTGAGGATTTTAATTATCTCTTTTTTTTTCATCCTCCTGCTGTCCCAGTCCTGGGAAGGCTGAAATGATGTGAAGGCCTGGGGTGTCATTATGGGTTATTAAACTCCTTTGTGGCACTTGGGGATGTTGAATGGAGCTGTGAAGGGAGATGAGAAAAAACCATCTCCTGATGGAGCTGGCTAACCCCCCTTTAATTGCTTCAAAATTACGGCAGACTGTAATTATTCATGCTGTGGAGGGGAAGAGGGAGAGAGGGTGGGTGGGTGCAAGAAAAAGCAGTGAGGGGGCCCTGGGTACCCCACATGGCTGTCAGGGTTGCCTTGGTTGTGATGGGTGATGGCAACTCGCCCTCACATCAGAATACACCGTCCCCTTCTTTGGGCCTTGGTGTGGTACTCTCACAGTGCCAACCCTGTCCCTGAAGATCCCGGGGCCACCAGAGAGAACTCCAACCCTTAGCAAGCTGCAAGTACCTTTGTCACTGATTCGCCCTGGGACTTGGATCAAGAGTACAGGCTGTTTCATGGATATCTCTTCAACTCCCACGATGAGGGATGGTAGTTTGGCAAACGGGGGTTTCCTCTTGGTCCCCATACTTGAGATGCTCAGGAATGGTGATTATTGTGAACAGCGCTCGAGGATGCACAGACTGACCACATGAATCCAGCCAAAGACATTAATATCTTGGTTTTTTATCTCTGCACCTCCAATCCTGCATCCAGTGGCAGGCGAAATGAGCCTCCAGAGGACCAGCAGTGCTTTAAACCTTCACACCATTTCTGGATTATTTTTGGATCCTCTTCACCCTTGAGGAAAGCACACTCAGAGCATCCCAGTTTTGGGGTTTTTCTGTCTGGGGGCTAGTGCAGTGAAACAGTGTCAAACAGTGTTTGCTGTTTCTTCTTTATGTCAGATTAATCTCTTAAAATGCACAGCTGGATACACATGGCACCCACACACATTCAAGGATGGTCATGTGGTTGGAGTGTAAGAAACAAAGCAGCGATGAAAATCCATCCGTCTGTTGTATTTCCTTCATAAAGCTTCCTAAGGCTCCTCTGCCTCATTAGCAAATCTGGTAATTTGTCAAACATGACAAAAGCTGAGACAAGCCTGGCTTGGTGTAATCAAATAGACTTACACCCCCCAGAAGTCAGGTCTGATATCAGCAGAATTTAAACACGGACCCAAACAGGTGGTTTATAGAGATGAAGATGCACAAAGAGATGGAAATGTCCAAACTGTGAGTGGTGTCCCAAAAGGTGGGACTTTGCCTGGGAAGGACACAGGTGGAAAATATGCTGAACAGCTTTGCACTTGATCATTTGGGAAAAAATAATGCCTGTCCTTTTGCAGCTATGCTGGTAACGGCTCTGAAGAACATCCATCTACTGCCCACATTCCTGCTCAAAAGGAGAACCTGCTGCCACATGGTTTCTCCCACCTCATTCCTCTGTTAGCTCCTTCCGGACAGGAGAACAAACGTGATCTTCCATTCTTTTCAGAAAGAAAAATTCTTACCATCCCTCATGGCAATCTGGAAGTCTTGCCCTTGGTTACATGGAAAGCAGGACTTTGGCTCTGTGGAGCCTCCATGCCAGAGGTGTTGTTTCTGTACAATGCAGGACTCTCATCACCAGACAGGGATAGGGGTGGCAGATTAGCAGGTCTTAAAGAAGAAAAGAGTTGTATGACCAAGTTGTCACCAGTATGAAGACGAGGGATTAAAAATCAAGGGCTTTGGGATGAGATAACTAAGTACAAGAACTGATGAGCTTAAACAAGCTCACAAGGAAAGAAACAATACGTAGTGAGACAAAAGAAAACCAGAAAATATATTTTAAAAAAATCGATTTGTTCATACAGTAATCTTGAAAACTTGTCTGATGTTATTGGCACATTTTAAAGCCTCTGTTTGTCAGAAGAGCTTTTATATGTGATCTCTGAATATGTTACAGCCTGCAGGAAGGCTGAGTGGCTTGCTCTGTTTATAATTTTCTCGGTTCTTTACATGAACTGACATTTTAAAGTTATCCTTTCAGCAAATTGATTACAATTTGGATAAGTGGAACTTGCTTTGATGGCAGATTTTAGGTTTATCATCGGTGGCAAATACTGCTCGAAAGAGATCTTTAAGCTAAGTCAGTTACCAAAAATCATAGGTCTAGCAAAATGTCTCTCTTTCTGATTTCACATAAGAAAGCAGAATGAAGGAAATGAGATTAAATTAATCAAATAATTCGAAATTTGTCTTTGTTCTAAAACTGAACTCAAAACCTCAAACAAAAAGTGCTGGAATTCTACAGCCTACATGCTGTTTTAAAGGTAGTGCAAGCCAGTAGAATTCATCCACAGTTTAAACTGTTTGTGATAAATATATCCAAATACAGTTCTTATAACTCTCCTCCTACCCAAGTCGCTTTTTGCTTCCCAAATTAAATCTCAGTGAAGTTGCCCTAGTCTTTGCAAGGCCCTTCACTGACAACCCTCACATTTTAATATATCACACCAGCAAAGTCTCTGATTAGTTTTAACTAAATATTCTGGACTAGCTAGCGTAACTACAGCTTTCCACCCTTAATACCTTTGCATCTTCATCCTAGACTGTCAAAAACCACCACTGCAGGGAATGGCCTCGCATGGCTGTAAGGCTGCATAGGAAACTCCTTCAGCAAAGCAAACAGGCAATGCCTGCAAGAGCAACGTCCTTTGCCTTTTTTTATATCTTAACATTACTGGCATTAATGGAGTAACAGAATCCTGACTGAGGTCTCTTCACTGATGCCTAACACGAAAGATAGGTAAGCTTTGTTTTTGTAGCCACTTTTGGAGTTGATTCTTCTTCCTGCCAGTCTTCATAGGTTATCTTCAGATGACCAATATGATCTTAGTTTACTTTTAAGTCATATATAAGAGGTCTATTTCCAACATACTCGGAAGTACTAATGCACTGAAAAGTACTAGGAAGCAGAGTGGATTCAGTCTCCCTAGGGCAAGACAGTGGTGAAACCTAGGATAGACACCTGCTTGTTTCAAGGAGCTGTGTCCGACCATCCACTAACTTACTCCTTATTTTTAATTGCGCCAATATCAGAAAGGGTACTGAAGATAAACTGAAAAACCCACAAAAAAACCCCAAGAATTTTTACTCTTGAACTCTGGAGAGGACTAGCTCTCTTCTGGAGTAAAAGTCAGGATGAATTGCCGTGATTCACTTGTGTGGGATTGTCTGGGATGGACATCCCTCTTCACACTCTGTGTCCGTGACTGGGGTAAGACAGAAATGTTCCAACATGGGAATGAGCATCATACTGCTTAAAAGTCCAGTCTATGAGATTCCTGAGAAAGCCTTGCTTCAAAAAAGTCAGGACAGCATATGGAAACATGAGAGAGCATGGGTGGCATGAGATCCTAATGTTTAATAGAAAGATTAACTTCAGCAGGAGCTGGGCTAAGTTTAAAATTATTGCTGACCCACAGTTATCCACAAAACCCTTTGTTCCCTTTAACCAGGATGCAATCAAACCCTCAGCAGGTCAGGTAGCCTGGCTGTTGAAGACAGCTGTCACTCCTTAGGTGACAGCCGTCTCTCAGTGGCAGCGTGAAGCAATGATGATCTTCTGTTCTGTGCACCTGTTGGAAAAAAATGGTCTCTAAAGGGTTGTAAACAGGTACAGTGACAGCAAGCACAGCCAGGACACCTGGGTAAGGCAGCAGCATGGGACTGAGTACCAGTATCTCAGGGCTATGCTCCCCACACTCCAACTTGTTCTACAGTGGTTCACCTCAGCCAGCAGCATAAAAATAAATCAGCCATAGGACTGTGCTAATTCACATCCCCCCAGAAAGAGGGTGTCTAAGGCCACTCCAGCAGTTGGGAGGTGACTGAGCCTGAAATGCTGCTCCTTGACCAGCTTCTGGGCAGTGGGGTGTCTCAGGACCTGCCCCTAAAATGTTTTCCAAGAAGATCCTGAAACACCAGGCAGCATTACCCTCCATCAGTTTAGTAGGGTTTTGTCTTGTGTTTTGAGCATCCAGAGTTTATCAGAGGGCAAATAGACAATTTAGGAGACTCAGAGGGGATAGGGATGAAATTAAAGCAAAAGCAAGGGCTGGTCTCAGTGTGCAGGGTGATACCACATGGAGGATGCAGAGCCTGGGGAGAGAGGAGCCCAAATGGCTGCTTAACTCCTTCTTCAGGTTTCCACTGTGCTGAACAGCAGTGCTGTCAGCATCTGCAATAACAGATGTTCCACATGACTTAAAATCCATATTGGCTCACTACTGCATCAATCTTTAGCTGCTGCCAACTGCTTACTTCAGCTTCAACTTCTACCAGCCAGCTTCCCAAGCTGCCATGGTGGGGCTGGCACTGTTGGCCACACTGCCTGCTCCCTCATGTTTGCAGGAGACGGCAAACATCAAGCGTTTGCATCCTCAAGGAGGTCAGTGGGTTGTTGATCCTCCAGGGCTTCTGGCCCTGCAAAAATCATTGGCTTGCTGGCACGAACTCAGCTATCCCGCCATGTGAAGGATGAGCCACCAACCCTAACCAGCTGTCAGTGCTGCGGTCAGAAAGGTTGGGGGTGAGATCTCTGGCAGTGAGCTGGTGAAACACCACCAGCTTCCCTTCCACAGGGATTTGTGCCAGTCTGTGGCCTGTCACCAGGCTGGTGGTGGCTCACACAAAGCGTGGCCATACATTCCCACAGTGCTTGTTTGTTTGGGACAGCTGCTGCAAATCCAATAGGAGAAAAATGCCAGTTCTACTTTCAGCAAAGAGGAGTCCTGGGATGGATCCTGAGCTGTCACCCACCGTCACAGCCCCCTGCCCTACATGGGCATTTTGTCTTTTAGGAATTACTGCAAGAGGAGCAAAGCCCTTGGGAAGGGAGGACTGAGAGGGGTTTTCCAGGTTATTTCCTCTAAAGTCTTTTTCATCTCTGAAGGCTCAGATTCTGCTGTCCTGCTGTCAGAGTTACATGGCCGAATCAAGATCTGAGGTGAGGGGGAGCCCTGAAATGTGCGGCGTTGTCAGGAGCTGGGCGTTGGGAGGTGCATACGTGAGAACAGTATCCAGTCCTGCAGTTGCCTTGGGGGAATCAGTGTTATTTTCCTATTACTTTACTGCCTCAATGACAAGGCAAACAAGGGGAAAAAAGGGCTGGAGAGGGCTAAATCTCTCCCTTTTATTTCATTCCTTTCACAGATCAAAATCCTTTCATGCAACTCCCAAGCTGGGGAAGAAAATGCGTGGAACAGAAACATGTAATGAGAATGAACTCTATCCAAAAATGGGAGGGAGAGCAAGGGAGGAGTAAATTAGAGTAGAAATCTTCTGGATGCAGGCAAACAGGTGAGGGGTTGTCTGGTCTGTGAAGGCAGGGTGTCTGCAATCTTTGTAGCGATTAGATTTAATGGGACAGACACGTTTCTCTCCTTTGCATCCCCTCCTCCTCTAAGCCTGAGGGGGAGAAAGGAGGGAGGTGGTGATGGGGAGGTAGCAGGGGAAGAGAAGATTTGAAAGAGTCTTTGACGTCAGCCCTGCCCTATAAAAAGCTGGCAAGGAGCTGGAAAGCAGACAGCAGAGCTTGTGGAAGAGCAAAGATGCCAACCCCGAACATCTCCACCTCTGCAGCCAAAGGCTTCCGCAGGGCGGTGTCGGAGCTGGACTCCAAGCAAGCTGAGGCCATCATGGTAAGACAACTCTACCCCACTTCTTTCCCTCCCCCTCCAAAAACCACAGTCTGTCCCATAGCTATAGGCAGAGGGAGGCAGGGATAGATGGACCAACACCGCCTTTGTGGGAGTTCACCGACATGGGCACCTCCTGGCTCTTGGCTGGCAAAGGAAAATTACTCAAACGGTTCTCTCTACATATTGGTGAAATGCGAAATGCAAACATTTGGGGGGGGAAACTTGAACTAATGCAACCCTCACCACCTCAGCCGAAAGCAAGGTAAATAACCCACAGACCTAAGGCAAGAATAGGAAGTAATCCCCAGTGCAAAAGGGAATTTGAAAATCTTAATGATCTCCTGATTTCAAGATATTATACTGCAGAGATTTCACCTGTTCTAGCATAATAAAAAAGTGTGGCTCTTATTTTAGACAGCGCACAAGGCACAGGCAATTTATCTAGTTTGGTCTCTGCTGCTGCATCCACAGTTTATCTCCCAGAACATCCTTTACCCATTTCTGTTCCCAGTTCTCCGTGATGTGATCTCAGCACTGTGTTTAGCCTGGGGAATGCTTCTGCACACACCAAATCTGAACCTGTCAGGGAAAGGAGAGGAAAACTTCCCAATGAGCTCTCAAGTGCCTTTAAAAAGCCAAGCCTGGCCAACCCATTGGACTGGCTGCAGGTACACAGACAATAAGCCTCCTAACCCCAAAGCCTTGGCAGGCAGGACGAGCCTGAAGACCCCCAGCATGGGACAGTCTTGTGGGTCTGAAATGTGTGCAGGCTGCAGTTGACGCTGCAGGAGCCAGAGCAGCCAGTGGCAGTGGGAGCACTAGGAGGGGACCCCCTGGGGATGGCTGGCAGGAGGAAACTCAAGAATAGAGATGCGTTAGGTAGCAGATGTGTTTGGCAGATATCTGCAGCATGACTCCAGCAGGTCAGTTATAGAGCTCCCCAATTCCCTCCCCTATGCTTGCTGCTTTTTTCCTCCACCCTTCTCTTAACCCTGTGCAATGCTCTGCCTTGCTAAAATCAACCACTACATTGACAGACAGGTGTTTTGGAGGGTGGAGTTTGCTGGGAAGGAAGGGAAATGTTTAGGAATCAAGGAGGCAAAGTTGCCTTCTCTAATAAATGGAAATCAGGGAAGGCTTCCCTCTAACAGTCATTTTCATTCTGGCAAAATAATGAACACATAAGTGATTCTTGAAAACCTGGTATTTTTCAAGCAACTTGTAAAAGCAGTATTTGAGGTGCTTGTTGAAATGCCCATCTGGAGAAGGGAACAGCATTTGGTTATTACGCCCTCTGGGGTGCTGCTCTGTGTTTTATGGGAAATGAGCCACTGAACAGAGGTGCCAGAGGAATTCAGGTTCAGCAGATGGGCTGACAGGAATGTGGCAACCTGCTTAGGGTGAGCAGCTCCTCCAGCCTGGGGGATACATAAAACTCCAGCCTGTATTTGTGTCCCTTATTTGAATGGAAATTTTCAGGGGAAAAAAAAAAAATCAAAAACAAAAACCCACACAAAAAATCAAAAAACCTAAAATTAAAACTTTAACATGTGAGGATTATTTTGAGAGTGGGATGCTCTTTCCTCTCACCTAGCACAGATCTCTACAACCCTGTCACTTATTTAGCTGGCTTCTACCAGGCAAGAAGCATGACTCTGCATTTGCATGTGACAACGTGCATTCCTGGCCCTCGTGTTGTCAGTGAGACCCTGGATATCAGCCACACAGTCCTTGCCCACCATCACACCACCTCCAGTAGGTCTGAGGGGTTCCCTTGCCATCTACCCTGAGGGAACAGCAACTGTGCTTCAGGCAAAACTGTGGAAAAGGGGGGAAAAAACAGATCTTTGCAATCCCAGAACTCGCCTACAGCAGCAGGTACTTTATGAGTCAGCTGAGCCAGCTAAACATCAAACTCACACCGTGGAAAAACCTTTTGTTACATATCAAGTTTTTCTGCTGCTAACAGTTTTTGCAAGAGACCCTGGGACTGTAGCTGGAGCTGGGTTTGTTTACAGAGCACACAAACAAAGGTAGGCAGGAGACAGCCACTGGAGCCAAACCAGCAGGAAAGAGTGCCCAGGGAAGCAGGGATAGGATGTTACTGTCCCCACGTTGACGGGAAGGAAACAGTTTTTACAATCCTTCCTGCTTTCTGCAAATAATGAGCAAGGGGACAAAAACCAAAACAAAGTAACTCTGCACACAATGTTTTAATTACACTACTCAGGCTGGGCGCTCTGAGTCTCAGCAAACTGAAAGACGGAAAAATTAACAAACCCTTCATAAGAGGCACAAACTAACACTTCAAAAGAGGTGAATGACCATATCAGACTCAGGCCCTGGTTAGGCAAATAAATGCTTTGTGAAATGAAATTACAATTTGCACTGTAGTCAGATATGCACTCAGGGAGCTAATCTGCAAGGCAATTTGGAAATACCATATAATGGCGCCTTCGGAAGAAAGGAAAGCATTTATCATGAGATCAGTTTGGCTATTGTATATTATGCCACATTCCTAATTTCCAGCAAAAGGAGGTAATACCCCAATGAGCATAAACGTGAGGGGCAGAGGAGAGAAAGATGAGACGGGGAGTGTGCAGCCAGGCAGCTTCTACCTGGCAGAGTAGGCAGCAGGCAGTCAGATCCCTTCCAGCCCTCTTCTCCCAAGCAAAATTCAGCCTTTTACTGGTGTTTCTTGGTTTTGTTTGTTTGGTTTTTCTTTGGTTGGTTTTTGTTTGTTTGTGTTTTGTTTTGGTTTGCTTTGTTTTTTAAATTTAGCACCTAAAACATAATGGAGCTAAGAAACTTACAGGACTCCTACACATGGACTGAAGTCCCTCAGTCCATCCTGCCAGAGGCCACTCAGTCTCAGCACATGTGTCTGAGTGGCTGAGGCTGCCTCTTGTGTTGCAGCTTTCCAGTCACACAAGCCTCACTTTTTAAGCTCCTCCAAGTTGGATTTCAACCTGATTTACAGCCTAAACGTGGGGATATAATTTCCCTCCTCTCCTCTTCTCCACCCCAGAAGTAAAATCCTGTGCCTCAGGGCACAGCGTGACAGAGCATCCTTAGGTATCATCACTGCCTGGCTTGGGGTCGCTGCGTAAACGATTTTCTGTGCCTGGCACAGATCTGTTTGCCCTGCTTATTGCAGGCACTTTAAGGTAAATACTGGCTTAGCTTTAAACACTGTAGTGATGCAAAACACACACTTAAAGCTGAGCACATGCTCACAAGGTTTTAAAAGTTATGGCTGAGGTCACTTGTTAGATAGATTTCTGCTCTCTTTGGGCATGAATACCACCAATTTAGACAGGTGTCAATCTATGCTTATTTGTTAGCTGGTGATTTTCTGTGCCATAAGGAATAAAGGGTGGATCAGCAAACGTAATTTCAGAGGGGTATCTTTACTAAAAAAGGACCAGATAGAAATGCAGTGGCTGGTGCTTCAATGTGCTGCAGTTTTGAGGCTGCATTTAAAATCTTGGCTTTACACTGCTAAAGCATCAAAGAGGATTTTTACAGGAAACATTACTTACTGATAGTGGGCTTTGAAAATCAGAGAGAAAATGAGCTTAGGTTGTCTTTTTAAAAGGAAAACACTCTCTAAATTTTCACAAGGTGGGGAAAGCACTGCTTGGTTAGCATCTCTATCTTTTCTGAATATTTTCAATGTAACCAGAGAGAATGCTGCAACCAGTCGCGCTCTGGTCCTTCTTCAGTGCTTACCCACATTTCTTTTAGCAAGTTCTTGGTGTTTGTCATCTGGTTTGTGTATTGAACACGGAAAATTGGAACCAGCTGAGCAGCCTCTAAATGGAAAACTGGTTGTAAAAAGACAAAGAACAAATAAGTTGGTATATGAGCTATTTGTATAACAAAAGAAACAGAGGTGATTGAAATAGTGTGTAGTTCACTATAAATAAAAATGAGTGACCTAACATGACCTCAGGCACAGAGTTGCAGCATTTTAGGTACGATTCCAAATAACAGAAATCTGCAGGACTTTGTTGGGACAAAACAAATCTATAGATGAGTGGGAGGAATTTATTTTCTGGGGTATATGGATGTGGTTCCAATTACGCTTCAGTGAGCAAGCATCCACTTAATAACAAAAGAAAATGTCATATTGAATCCTGGGAGCAGTTTAGCTAAGCTGCCCTGCTAATACACCTGCAAACAATACACCTGCCCAGGCCACAGCTGTGGACTTCAGCTGTCCCTCACAAAATACCTTTTCTGAGATGACTTCAGGTTTGTCTAATGCCTCTCCACTTGAGTTCATCAGACACCTGAAAGCTATGTAGGATTGTTTATGGTTTTTGGTTTTTGAAGGATATTGAAAACTGTTGCTAGGGAAGGTGAGGGGAGAAGCCCACTCTCCAGTCATGCTAAAAAGGTATTTTACACAGATTTTTTTCCTAAAGCTGCACATTTCTGAAAGTTCAGCTCTGAAACCTCAGTCCTCATCACCAGATCTTCCTCTACAAATCCAGGCAAGTAAATCCAACTTCTCCCTGCTTCCTCTGCTACAATGTGTTAGTCATATCTCGTCCGGCTACTGGGGATCTCTCTGATCTCCCCCTTCTGTTCTGCCTTCAGTCTCCACGGTTCATTGGAAGACGTCAAAGCCTCATTGAAGATGCCAGGAAGGAAAGAGAAGCTGCAGCTGCAGCTACTGATGCTGCAGAGTCTACAGAGACCATTGTATTTGAGGAGAAAGATGGGAGAGCCATGCTGAACCTCTTCTTCATGCTCAAGGGAGCCAAGACTTCACCACTGTCCCGTGTACTTAAGGTATTTGAGGTGAGTACCTAACCTGCTGTATGGTAGTCAAGGAATACACTTCAGGTTTCATGACTGTTCTGTGAGAAGTATCACTTGAGCATAATAAAGAAGAATCAGACTGGGTCTGTCTAATGCAAACGATCAGTCCAATGTCCCCACGGTTATACTTCACTCATATCCCAGTGTGCCCTCACTTACCATCACTAAGAGTGTGACATACCTCTGTCTTGCAGAGCTGTTAAACTCTCGGCTTGATTTTGCTTAATTATTGGATCCAACCACACAGTTTCACACTTCCAGTCCACACCCTTGGGCTTATAACAGACTCTGACAGCCCTCTCCACTGCTCAGCACTTCAACTTCGTGTGAAGGGCTCTAATCCCACATTCAAAGTAAGCTGTGTACCCTACATGTTTACAGACCAAACTCACCTTCCTTGTGTGTCAAGGCTTTAACAGCCTCTGAATGGCATTGACACACTAGTCCTTGGTCATACAGTTACAGGAACTACTTCACCCTGGGTGTAGAACTGGTATCTTGATTTCAAAATTTCCTCTCTACTTCAAGGATTAATTTGATTCACATGTTAAAGGTTCTGCTGGATTGCTCCCCTCCCCCTGAGATGCATCCTGTAAATGCCTTTAATACCAAGGAAAACTGCTGAGGATTTTCCCCCTAGCCAGCAATATATTGTTGCATTATACAGGATCTCAGTAGCACGAATGGAAAGACTGGTGGTCTTTCCATGGGAAATAGTTGGTACTTATTTAAACAGTAATCAAAGCTTGCATATACATAGTACATTTTTATCCAGAATGATTCAAAAGCATTCTGCAAACTGAGGTTCTGAGATGTGTTTTATCTATGGTAATTTAATTTCACTGACTTCAGCTGTGACAGCAGAGGACAATTTGTTCCTAATAATCCGTTATGTGGCTTGTAAGGGGCCTCTGGAGATCTATCATCCAACCTCCTGTTCAGAGCAGGTCCACTCACAGCACATTGTTTGGGGCTTTATGCACTATGCAGTAAACTCACCACTTAACAGCTGTCAACCTACAAAAAGTGTACTTATCCTTTGGGGGATATTTCCCTGAAATTGTAGGGCATTCCAGTTATTCATTACCCATGCAGTATTATCTCTGATACTCTTATGAAAAATATTTAAGTTCTTCAGCAATTACAAAATATGTTGCATCTTCTCTAATAAGACTGTTGCAAGAAAAGGTATTTTCTGAGAAACATATGGTTCTTGTCTCAAGACTGAAAGAATCTCTGTGAAGAACTTTACAGACAAATCCCTTGGTGTTGCCATGATTGGGGTACCCTTCCCACAAGTGCACAGATGCCAAGTAAAGCATGAAAAAAATCTATCAGTGTAGCGTGGCATGAAACATAGATGTGTGGGCTCTTGTACTTGGTAGATTTTATGTCACTTTGCATTTAAACTCTGTAATTTAAATAATTTCAAAACATCAAGAGAGAAGCTGGGGCAGCTTATGTTCAAATATTGTTTGTTTCATCCTGAAACAAAAATGCTCTTTGAGCTTGTCACAGAGACAGGCTTAAATATAATAAAAAGACAAGCATGTCAAGCCCCAAGAGAGGAAGATTCATTTCCCAGATCCCTCTGGCGATGCAGGTACAAGATATGAAAGCAGACGGGCATAATGACATTTGCCTCATCATGAGCCAGGCTTCAGGGAATCTGGTTTCACTCTTCTGTATGTGTTACATGCAGCTAAAGCATAGGTAATGCAATCACAGCTGTCAGATTAATGCAAAGGTATCGATTGTTGAGGGGACAATGTAATAGTGAACTCGGTAGGTACATTAAAAAAACACAATCCTAAATTTAATTTACCTGTGGCATCACATCTGTTCCTTCTCATCTTTTTCCCTCTGATTAACAAAAGAAATCGTGTCCCTTCCTCTATCAAAGGTCTTGCAGGGACTTTGGAAAGGTTGGGTCATTGCCCAGGGACTTGGGCTTGTACTGCCAGTTTTCACTGAGCTAAAGAAAATATCCACAAGTTTACCAGGGCCCTTTGAAAGGCTGTAGACTCCATTTTGTCTCCTTCTTATTCCATGGAGGAATAACGAGCCCAAATGACATCAGTTCTGATATTGAGCCCAAACTCAAGCTGCTGAGGGCGGGTCACGCCATCCCGGCGTTCAGCACCACGGCCAGCGCCGCGCCGCCGGCCGCGCCCGGGCAGGCCCTTCGCCCCCACCACAGCCCCCCAAACCCCACCTTGGTCTTGGCTGGGAGGTGTAAGGAAAGGGGGCCATGACAAATGCCGCTTTGCCACATCAACTTTATCTCTTGATGAGGTCTTCTTTGCCATTGTGGAAGTCTTCTCTTGGTACCTATTGACCCGCCCAAGTGGCAGCCTGTGCAGAAGGAAAAACTGTGGAAATAATGGGTGTGTTTATACTGGAGGGACAGGGGGTGCACGAACTAAACAACAAGAGGGAATCCATCCCAGACTGGGATTGTTAAGCCTGGAAAAGTGAAGGCTTTGACGTGACCTAATTGCAGCCTTCCAGTATCTGAAGGGGGCCTACAAGAAAGATGGAGGGGGACTATTTACAAGAGTATGTAGTGTTACGACAAGGATGAACGTCTTCAAACTTAAAGAGAGGAGGTTTAGGTTGGATATTAGGAAAAAAAATACTGTGAGCATGGTGAGGCACTGGAACAGGTTGCCTAGATAAGCTGTGGATGCCCCATCTCTGGGAGTGTTAAAGGTCAAGTTGGATGGAGCTCTGAGTAACCTGGTCTAGTGTAAGTTGTCCCTGCCCATGACACGGGGGTTGCAACTTTAGTTGATCCTTAATGTTCCTTCCAACTCAAACCATTCTGATTCTATGTATCCATCCGGATATCTTTGAGTAGCAGCAGCAGGTGTCTCAAGTGTTGCTTCATGGTTTTGTTCTTCCTTTACATGTCCCAAAAGACATTTGAAGCTAAAATTCACCACCTGGAGACAAGGCTTAGCCGAAAGCCCCGTGAAGGGACCGCTGAACTGGAATACTTTGTGCGCTGTGAAGTCCACAGCTCTGACCTCAACACTTTCATTAGCTCCATCAAGAGGGTAGCAGAAGATGTGAGGACCACTAAGGAAGACAAATGTAAGGAACTTATAAACTGTTGTTTTACTTATAAACTGTTTTTTCACTTATAAACTGTTTTCACTTGTGAGGAGAGGCTGAGCTCTACCCTGTAGAAACAGGGTAGAGACTTTGTTATTCCCACTAAAGGGAAAGGGCTACTGTATGCTAAATTTCAGTAAACCAGAAAAGACTGCATCTGGGACACCTGAATCCTGAAAGCCACTTCGCTCCTTGTTCATTTCTCAACAGACTCCATTGTTCATAACCCATTCTTTTGGTAACAGATCAAAAAAATAGAAATAGGAGGTTGAATTTCTTGTTTGTTCACACCTCTCCTAATGAGCTCTCCATCCCTACTCCAGTGTAATGTGAAGTCTAGAATCTTTTGGTAAAATTTAATTTTCATCTCCTTCCTTCCTTTTGTCACAAAATACTCTGCTAAGAGATGGGCAGGGAAGTCATGAGATGCAGATCATGACATTAGACATGACTGTAGAACAAAGACCATTTAGATTGTGGAATTACTGCCCAGAAGGCACAGCTGTGCCATGTGCTGTTTGTTGCGTGTGTACATTTGGCACACAAGATCAGATGTATCTTTCTCAGCCTCACAATCCCTTCTCATTATGGAATGCTCCATTTTCACTTCCACAGACAGATTGTCACTTTCTCTCTCCCCACAGTTCACTGGTTTCCCAGAAAAATCTGTGAATTGGACAAGTGCCACCATTTGGTCACCAAGTTTGACCCTGACTTGGATCTGGATCACCCGGTGAGTTGGTCTGTATGGGCACACCCTCACACTGAACTCCTGAGTTGTCCCACAGAAGCAGGGAGTTGGAGAACACCTATTAGTGCAGCTAATCAGGCAACTACAGTGAGAATGCCAACTTGAGAGAAGTTCCTCCAGCCAGTGATGAACTTTCTTGGGTGAGAAATTTTAGTAACTGATTAAAAATCCTGTCTCTGTTCCTATTTGCCATCACAGGGCTACTCTGACCAAGTATATCGCCAGAGAAGAAAATCAATAGCAGAGATTGCTTTTCACTATAAGCAGTAAGTCTCTTTCCTAACATTCATGCAGGGATAATGACGTGTCATCAAACCTGTTGGGAAGTCATTGTACTATATGTATGACACTTCTTTTATGTTTTGTCTCCCCATTCAGCCTTTCCAGCTCATTTTGTGTCTCTCTTCTCTCTATTTATTCCAATCTCTTCTTAATCAAAAAAATATCTATTTTCATTAATTCATACGTCAGTAGAGATACAATAAGAATAAACTTCCTGCATTAAAAAGCCACATCCATCAGACCTCAAACTTAATTTTGAAATGTAGCATCACTTTTAAAATGGCATCTAGTTTTGACTTCAGTGTTTCAACTACTGGAAAAGCTACCACATGCTCAGAAAATTTGTTCCAATGCTTCACTGGAATCATTATTCCAATGAACAATGGGAAAAAAGGTGGATCTGTACTTTGAAGCTTTAGCTTTTACCCAATGGATCGTACCTGCCTTTCATCTACTAGATAAAACACTGCTATCAGATTTTTTTTTTTTTTTTTTTTTTTGCTATGAGGGTATTTATAGACTAAATGGTTCACCTCCTAACTCTGTCTGATAAATTAAATAGATTCCAGTAATGTTTTCAACGTTGTCTTATACAGATTTAAGAGTATGTCTTCTACTCCTATTTAATACTGTTATTATGATTTATGCAGTGATAGGACTCAGTCTGTTCACTACAAATTTGAACAGAGCTCTGATATTCAGTTAGATTTGTAAGGTATTCCCTAGATCCTATTCAGTGACACTGCCTTTCACTGTAGCATTCTCTCTCTCTGAGCAGGACCTCAGGTGCAGATCAGCTGTGCTCACTGTACTGAGCTGTGCTGAAAGCAGACTACAGAAATTATATGGATCACCTTCTTCAGCCACCCCTGCAACTGGTGAGATGCCAGTATGGTTTTCTGCTGTTGGATTTCATGTTCTTTGCTGATTTGAAGGCCAGAATGTGGACACTGGAGTTTTTATCCTGCATGAATACTAAGTGCATAGAAAGTCACTGTGCCAACAAATGACACAGGAATAAATGCTGTCCTAAGACAATGCACCAGTTTGCAATGTCTTCTCTTAGATCTCACCTGCAGGATAGTATTTATGAGCCACTGTGTAGTGTCTCTTCAGGCTGTTAATGGAAAAGGAACTATGCTTTTACGCTGCAATATATGAATACCTCACTTGTTCAAATAGAGAATAGAAAGACTTAGGAAATACAATTGCTAACTATGATGATAAAAAGCAAAATTGTCACTCTTCATTAGTGCCCACTTACATCAATATTAAGATTTTCCATTCTTGCCATCCTTAATATTACTGACAATATATTTTTCTGCAGTTCAAATGCATTTAGCTTTCCTTCTTTGCTCATTTTATTTCCCAGACACTGGTTCATTCTTGGAGCCACCAGCTCCCTGAATTTCAGGCACATAAAATGAATTTAATTTCACACAAAATTTCCTTTTTTTTTTCTTTTCTGTTAAATGTTTTTTCTGCTAACCTCTTGTTCATCCCTTTATCATTTATAATCTCTAACTAGACTAATGGTTTTCTTCATGTCTCTGTACTTACTGCACCTGTACAAATGACCCAGTACTAAGGCTTTGTCTTTCCTGTCACCCCCTTGTTTGGTTTAAAGAAGACTGATGAACATCATGCAGAGCTTCTCCAAAGTGCTTCCTTCTCAAAGGGAAGAGGAGCCTGGCATGTGCTCTGCTCAGTAATGGTGCATTTGCCTTGCAGTGGGGACCCAATCCCTCACGTGGAGTACACAGCAGAGGAAATCGCTACCTGGTGAGTGCTGATTTGATCACGTATATTTATTGGCTTCACCCTAGAAGCTGGGAATCAAAACCCAAACAGTTAGGGTGTGACCTCTTGAAAAATGTATCAGGAATGCAAGCATCCAACTTAGTGGCTTGTTATAAAAGCCAGTAACACATTGCATGGCATTTTATGGCAAGGCCGCATCCGGGAGAGCAAGCTACCTCCAAAACAGTGATGCTCTGTCTCCTACTTTCTTGGGGCTGCATCAACAGCACTTTCACACTGCAGCCCCCAGGGGCTTCCTCCAAAGGAGCCTCCCCGGAGAGCAAGGTAGATAATTTAGAGTCCCACTTCTCTAAGAGTCCTGACTTAGTAGCAGCATCCAAACAAAGAGCAGTTATCATAGCTGCAGAAAGAAGAGGCCCAAGGTGAATATCTGCATGGTACCTCCTTGGCCTTACTTAGGAAAACACTTCCTTTGAGGATGATTTTTTCCAGGAGCGTTGCTACTGGAGTGTCTCTGAAAACAAGAGCAACTCATATGAGCTGAGTACACAGGCTTCTCAGCAAGGTCATCTCCTGGTTCTATTGACTGTCTTCACAGCGCAACTTCAGGAGTTTACCTACTGGGAATATTTTAATTCCAGTTAATACCTTTTATACAGTCTCCTGACCTTCAAGTCAGAAATAGGTCTGTGCAGATACAGCTGCTGCCTTTGCAGGCTCATTTGAAGGTGTGTCTGTATGTTTACATACCTCTATCAATGTGCAGAGATATAGACTTAGTGGTGGAGAAAGGCAAAAGGACAAGGAGCCTAGAGGCCTGGGTCCCTGGTAGTGCATAACATTATGACAGGAGAGGACTAGACACATCAAGCCACTGAATGAATGCCACCTCTTGTCCTGAAGGAAGGAGGTGTACAGCACCCTGAAGAGCTTGTACCCTACCCATGCCTGCAAGGAGTACCTTGAAGCTTTCAGTCTACTGGAGAAATTCTGTGGCTACAATGAGAACAACATTCCTCAACTGGAAGAGGTTTCCCGCTTCCTGAAAGGTGGGTATGAGCCTGGGGGACCAGGTTCAGGGTCTGCCAAGACTCCAGCACGGTGGTGTCAGCCTCAGATGAGAAGCCTGTGCCCAAAGGAGGAGTGTGTGAGCTGAGATTTTGGAGGAGAGCTGATGGGTTGTGCATTGCCCAAGTGGTGGAGACTGCAGCTAAACACAGTGGGCTGGAATTGAAGGTCAAGCCCGTAGTCAAATGATCCCACTGAGCAGCTAAAGAGTAGACATTTTTCCCTAGTAGGGGCAAATAAATTACGTTTGGCATAAAAGAAGCTCTCTAATTGCCAGTGCTGGGAACACAGGACATCAGCACAGCCTATGGGCCGTGCTACTCACAGAGATGGTATGTGCTGTTTCAGAGAGGACCGGCTTCCAGCTCCGGCCAGTGGCTGGCTTGCTGTCGGCACGGGACTTCCTCGCCAGCCTGGCCTTCCGCGTCTTCCAGTGCACGCAGTACATCCGCCACGCGTCCTCACCCATGCACTCCCCCGAGCCGTGAGTATTGCCAGGCCCCCACAGCCTGCCCTGCCTGCACCTCTCACCTGGCCAGCAATTAACCTTTCTGCACAGCAGACACACTCTGCCGGCTGCTGACTGTGTTTTCCTCCTTTCTGCCCTCACACCGGCAGGGATTGCTGTCACGAGCTGCTGGGGCATGTCCCGATGCTGGCTGACAAGACATTTGCCCAGTTTTCTCAGGTAAGGTGGCTGTCTGCTTCCTCGTCCCTGAGAGAGCAGGGCACAAGATGGGATCCCAAACCCCAGTGTTGCCACCTAAACTTTTCTTGTTCTTATTAAACATGATGTTCCAGAGTAATGGACTGAGAACCCTAATACTGACTCTGCAGCAAAGCATTTTTAGTCTGAGCCCAATGAAGTCCCATCAGATGCATGGCACTGCAGAACGACAATATCTGTTGTCTCAAGGCAATAAAACAGAGCAATCAATGTGTAAGGCCCGCAGACCAAATCTGATGTTTGCCCCTCCCCTTCTCTTCCTAGGACATTGGGCTGGCATCTCTGGGAGCAACTGATGAAGAAATTGAGAAACTAGCAACAGTAAGTTTACCTCTTTGCTGGATGGGGGCCCAACCCTTCCAGCAGCACTTCTGTGTTATCAAGGGGACAGGTTCGGCCTGATGCTCCAAGATTTGCAGGCTCAGAGCCCCCACCTGAACTGCCCCAGCACTGCTCTTTTCATGATGACTGCAGAGCAGAGATCAGTTTAACAGCAGAGCTTGCTTGCACATTAACCCAATTTTCTTGGACACCAGTAGTATCACCAAGCATCATATTTCTAACAGCAGCAGTGCTGGAACTCTTTGGGATGGGATTAAATGACATCCACTTCCTTTGGCTCTCCCTCAGCAAGGTGACCTATCCTGCTCCAAGGGCACCAAACAGCAGCATCACACAACAGGGGGGTGCGCAGGGGAAAAGCCCTGGGATGCAGACTCCATCTGTCCTGGTGTAGCAGAAACTTAGTTTAGCACTTTTCTGTCAGCAAAGGGGGCAGGGTATGGAGAGGGGACAAAGTGTCAGGCACCTGTTCCTTTTAATAGCCTCAGACCCTGGCCGTGTTGTAAGCACTCAGAAGTGACAGGGACATGCAAATGAGGAGCTGTATCCCCCAGGAATTTTCCCTTTTCTTTTCACAGCTTTACTGGTTTACAGTGGAGTTTGGGCTCTGCAGACAGAACGGAATAGTCAAAGCCTACGGAGCCGGGCTCCTGTCTTCCTATGGGGAGCTCATAGTAAGTCCCAGCATAATTTGCCTCTCTGCTCTTAGACCCTATAGAGCAAAACACCTTGTGCTTCAGCACCTCTCCAACGACTTTACCCAATCTGTTCTCCATCTTTGTTTACCCCATAAGTGCCCTCCAATCCCCTCGGTTTCATGCTGCCATTTTTCTGCTGTGTTCATAGCACTCCTTGTCAGATGAACCAGAGGTACGGGATTTCGACCCTGATGCTGCTGCTGTTCAGCCCTACCAGGACCAGAACTACCAGCCTGTTTATTTTGTGTCTGAAAGCTTCAGTGATGCCAAAAGTAAATTGAGGTAGGACTGGGCAGTGAGAGCGACCCCAAATAGAAGGAAATTAAAATATAATACATTGAGATAGGGGTTCACCTTATGGCCGCTTTCAGTTCAAGTTGTCAGAAGTACTCTGGAAACTCTTGTCAGGTCTTTAAAGGATAAGTGATTATCCAGTTCCTATGGGGTCCAAAGAACCCCTACAAAATCTGCTGGACTCAAGGTCATGGGTGTGGAGGAGTGGGATGGAATGGAAGGCATTCTTGGGGATAAGACTGAGGGAGCAGGAGAAGGGACAGATCTAGCTAGTCTGCCTAGTTCTTGCAGGCAGCAGCTACAGTCCATCTCCAGTTGCCAGGGGAGGCCAAGCAACATAACAGAGGTGGTCCAGAAACTGGAGACCCAAAGCACCCACCAGGACCCCCTCTGCTACCCTGCTGCAGAAGGGCCAAGTGGCATAAGTCAAGTATGGTTGTCTTCCGTGGGAGCATCTTGCCAGCACGTGTCCTTCTGAAACAGGGGTTTCTGCATCATGTAAAAGTTTGCTCTGTGGGTGGAAATTTTAGGAAAATGGTGAAGAGCTGCTCAAAATGGTGGCATTCTCTGAATTTTGGATGCAGAAAGATGTTTGTCTTTCTGAGCAGCTGCTGTGCAACTTACCTATTTATTATTCAACCAGGAAAAAGACCTAAACAGGCAGGAAAAAATACAAACCCAGAAAAACAACCAAACCCAGGCATCATTAGTAGGTCATACACAAACCAAAAAGAATTGCTTGGCATGAATAGATTTATCCAGGGGAAAAAAAGTCCTATGGGACTGTGAACAGGATGGTAAAGGCCAACTCTACCCATGGACATCTGTTCAAAAGAGCATTTTTTTGGTCATACTGAGAATTGCCTATGGGAGAAAAGCTCAGTCCTTTAACATTTGATTGACAGAGGAAAACTTTGCCTATACCATTTTTATCTTAGCTTAGGAAAAAGACAGGATGAGGTGAACATGATGTACATGACCTTGCAGTTCCTTCAAGAGGAGTATTTAATATAAATTAAGGGGACTGCTATATTTTAACTTCTGCTTTTATTACCCTCACTTGCACTGTTCACACAACCTGGGGTCTAGCTGCTCAAAAGCAAGCACCTGGGGATCCTGTCCTCACACACACCAGGCTGCTTTAAAGAAACCCAACTGTTGCCTAATGAGTCATTTCCTTGCATTTAAAAGGGAAATATACACCACATACACAGCCAAGATTAGGCTAGAGGGTCTTGACTGTAGCAAGCTTGACTGTGACTGTAAATGATCCTCTTTAAAGAACTCAGAGACCACACAGATGTTTCCCTCTGAGGTGAAAACATTGAAGTATCTGTATCTTTTTCATTATTGGCAGCTGCCACCATGGACCTGAGTATCAGTGCTATCCCTCAAGAAAAGCCTCATTTCTCAGAAAGGGTACACTCCCCCAGTGCCCTTCCAAGCACAAATGTCATATTTATATGCTTCAAAAGGTGTCAAGTGATCACACACACTTTGGAAGGCAAGTTTCTAACCATTAGCAGCTGTGCTATGAGTCATGGTTGTGGCTGATGGCATTAACAAGAGAGGTGAGCTGGACCTTGCCTGGTAGAACCGAGATAAACCACATCTTTCAGGAGATGGACAATGTGAGTATGCAGGAAACCCCTTCATTTTTGTTGTTTTCCTGTAAGCATGGCAGCTCCCTGCCAGCGTTAGCCTGTGCCTTGGACCGTGTTGCCCCTTGGCCCTGTCTGTTGTGTTTTCCCCCAATTCCTTTGCAATTCCAGACTAGGCACGAAGGACCAGCTAGCGGGACATCTGTCTCCGTCTGGGAAAGGGCTGTCCTTCCCTGAGCCCTGTGCCAGAGCAGAGCCGCGGTAGCCACAAGAGGGTAGCCTAAGCTAAGCAATGCAGGAGCGAAAGGGTGAAGCCTCTGCAGAGGCGAGGAGCATGCCGATTGCTAGTGCTGTTTGTCCCCTCATCTTCCCAGGCCTTTCCAGCATGAGACTGTAGCCATGAGTACCTAAGTATAGACTCCCAGCTCTATATTTACACACCCCCAAGATTAAAAAACTCAACCTTGTTAAGTGTACAAATCTTAGCACTGGAAGTGAATGTGGGCAACTTTGGGGAAACCTTACCCTTTACTTGCCTTCACTTGACCATGTACTTCTCCATTAGAAAAGTACCAACAGGGTCTTGTTCTTGAGAGATACCAGGTGAAGTTAAGTTCATCATTGAGATCTAGGCTGCAGTTGGCTTTGGGTAAGGTAGTGCAGCTTTGCTCAAGCACAAATCTCTGGTGATGCTGTCCTCATCCTCTAGCTCAGGTCTGAGCCACTGCCTGTCAAATCTATCCTTAAGATGGCACACAGCTAGTTTACCCCTCCCCAAGCAGAGATTAGTCAATAAATGAATGTCAGAAAGGATTTAGTAATATAATACTATAATACCATGGGCTTTCCCTGCAATTAGCTTCTAAATCTCCTTGGCATTTTGTGAAAAAGAAATTGAAACAGAGGATGCCTGGCAATGGACATGGAGGTGACCACTTCACTGCACCCTCTGGTTTGGTACAAGCTCATGTGTTCAACCCACAGAAACTCACAGGCATACTCATGGTTTTCCTTGATGAACAGAAGGGATCTCAACTACTGCTATAGTCCTGTGGAGCTGGAAAGGTGGGAAACCAGAGCTTTTGTGCTAACCTGGAAACTCTGCCTAAAGGAGGCATTAACCTGTTGTGATCTTCCTGGGTAAATGGTGGTGGGTAGGAGGGAGACTCAGGATCCATCTCTTGTACCCAGCTGTCTGCATCCTTCCCTTGCAGGAGCTACGCAGCACACATCAAGCGGCCCTTCTCGGTGAAATACGAGCCCTACACCCACAGCATTGAACTCCTGGATAGCCCTCAGATGATCTGTCACTCCCTGGAGAGCGTAAGGGATGAGCTTCACTCGCTGATTAATGCACTCAATGTTATCAGTTAATACAAGAACTGAGCTATTTCCGTCCCTTCTTCCCTCTCAGCCCCAAACGTGCCCGCTCTGCCTTCACCCATCTGATAATTCCTGTCTCCTCCAAACATTTGCACTGCTGCCTGTCACCATGCAACCCCAACAGCTTTCCACTTTTGTATGTAGCGCCAGCTCAGAGGAGGGCAGCGGGATGGACCTGAGGCCTGCTGGCTTTTTGGGTAGCTTTTCTATCCACTGCTGGAAGAGTCTTAGCAGAGACAGAAAGCATGGCCAAGCTAAACAGTTGAAGTCAAGGGCTGTGTGCTGGGCTTCTGGGTGCAAGGAAGAGGAAAATATCTTCTTTATTAAAGAAAAAAAAAAAAAGAAGAAAGAAAAAAAAAGGGAGAGAAGGAAATATTTCGTTGTTTTGTTTTCCAATTGGAGAGAATAAATTAATCTCCTTTTTTTTTTTTAGCACCAAAGCAACTTCATAAATGACCCTCAGTCCCCACCATCTCCCGCCTCTTATAGTCTCATATATTTGTGAAATGCAGAGCTGCTCCAGAACCTGAACTAACTCTGTGAGGTTTGAAATTTCAGCTCCCAGCCTCCCCTCGTCTTCTTGCACAGCGGGATGCTTAGGCACAAACCCCTGGGCTGTGCCACACCCAGCTGCAATCAGCATTTTTGCTTCCTTGAACCTCTAAACTGATCTAACCCAGGAGTTTTTTGTCTGGCACAGAGCAGCCCCAACCTACCTGCATCCCCCCAGCACCACAAACACCACTGAACCACCCCTGGCCAGGCCACTCCAGAGCAGAGCATGGACACCCCCTTCAGGCTCTCTTCTAGAAGCTCCCACAGCATGCAGTGCTGAAGAGCCCAGCTGCCATTCTTCACAGCAGGCAGTGATCACAGCTATTCATGTTCCTTCGTGCTGGTGGCCCTGGGCAACCTCGGCAACCTCTGAGTTTATTGGTTACTGCAGGCTGAGTGGGTCCCCTGCTTCCCTGAGTCTGACAGTCCTTGGGAGAATTTCACAGACTTTCACTTTTCCATTTCTATTACACAGCATAGTCTTGTTCTTAGCTATCTTGATATGACTATCACCTGATGTAGCTCAGGTGTGTGACTAATGCTATTGCTGGCCATTTCTGAGGAAGGTAAACATATGGTTGGGATGCTCAAACCCAGTTTTATCCAGTTTTCACTGTAGATATTAATGGCTTGATCTGACCCAAAGCTCTCAGTTTTCCTCCCCCTGCTTTTGCCCTTCTTATCTTCTTGCAGGCTGTCTCATAACTTAGCGGTTTGCTCAGAAGTTTGGCCCAAGGTTATGCAGCTGTGCAGTATCAGAGCTGGGCTTGGGATTGTGTGGAGGCAGCTAAACAGCTGTGGGGGACAGTGAAGGGGAGAATCACACAGAGCTGTTTGTGATCATTTATAACATTCTGTGCAGACTTTTACCATCCTTACCCATGATGTATGATTTTTATAATTTCCTCTCTAAAGGACTGCAAGGCTTAGCAGTTAAGTTTTGGGTGTTAACATGGCTAACACTGCTCTCCGGTGTTACTTCCACTGTGGCTCAGTCATAGTAGTTTACAATCCATTACACTTTATCCCATTTCAGACCTACATATATATATGCTTAACCCCCAGTTCTCTCAAATTTTAACTCCTTAGCTACTGACAGCATTTAGTCTCCCATCTGCCTCAGTCCCCCCTTTCTGCTTCCTTTCTTATTTGACCCTCCCTCCTAAATTCCTCCTAAATTGCTTAATAGGCCATTACTGAAATCAGCAGCTCAACACCAGGGCTAGCTGCCTTTCCTCAAGTTGTTCCTCCTCCTTGGATTTTCCTGTAAACGAATAAAACTACTGAGTTCATTCAGTTATTGTAATTTTAGAGCACTTTTTCCAAAACTTCAGCTATGATTTCTCAATCTGGGTGGATCCAGATCATGAGCTGTAACTCTCAAGGCTCCTTTAAGAGCCGTAACAATTTTTCATTTGGGTTCTTCAGTTATTACTATTAGATTAAGTAGCTGGAGCAAGCTATGCAAGATTAAGGCAGCCTAGGCCATAGGTTAGCTATCTAGCCATGAAAATCTTATTGGCGACTCCAGTAAAACAGACTTAAAAAAAACCAAAACAACAACCAAAGCTCCAAACAGGCAAGATGTAACAACGAACTCTATAAAGTTAATGCACAGGCTATCACCTTGTTAACAAGAGCAATGCCACTTTACTGGTCTGCAGGTCACTGTTTCTCCTCTCCTTTGGTTGTCACCAGCTCCTGGGTTGCTGCCCATGAGTGCAGCAAGGATGCTTCAAACCCTGCAGCAATGCCAGGCTCCTGATCAGGACTAGCAGGGAGTCCCTGCGGAGACATTCACTTTCTGGTCTGAGTTGCAGAACCATAAAGGTCTGAAGGTGATCATCTCTAGGTTTCCAAAGCACTTTGTGGTCATTTTCTGCCTTGTTAAATATGTGAAAGTAATGCAATTGTAAAAATTGCAGTGAAGTAATTAATATGGAGTGAAAAGCCAATTTAGATATCCTTGTAACTGCAGGAGACCTCAACTCCTCCGCCTTGCCTCAGTTTGTATTGCTGGTCCCTGACTCTGTCAGCTGTTGCTTGTTTGAGGGGCTGTAGTAAAATCTGTTGTCCCACAAAAATAGAAAATAAGCAAAACTTGCAGCATAAACCAGCCCCATTAGTATGCAAGCATATAAACAGATCTGCTGGAGCCAGGTGGGAGGTGAGCACCAGGCAGGCTGCACCCCCTTGCCTGTGGGAGATGAGGTTGCACTGGGGTGGGCTGTGAGTATGGGGGCTCAGGCTGCACAGGCGCCGGAGGTTCCTCTTTGGGACGTTTTCTGTGTCTGAGTTCTTGACAAATGCATAACAGATTCCAGAATTTTTTGGCCCCTTAGGGGGATATCTGAGAAACATGAACCCATTTGTATTTACTATTGCCCTCATCTATTTAATATCTTTAAGGATTTATCCTATTAGTAACATAATAGGTCCCCTTTCATTTTGTCTCTGAGGCTTGTTCGTCTTTATCTGATTTCAAATACATTACTTGACCCCTTATTTCATAAGCTGTATATGAATTGTATCCTTGCTTTCTTGTTTTACCCATTATTCTCATGTTGTTTCGTCTATCCGAGCACTGTTTTCTTCTTTATCCTGCTGTAGTATTTTAGGGTCTTAGGGCCACTAAGGGACAGGCTATCCAAACAAAATATGTTAGAGTTGTAAACCAGTCCCTAATCTGTCACTGCTCCTTAATGCTACTAATAACGAGATTAACTTCTCAGCCCATTATTTTGGATATTGTCCTACAATTTTCTTTAGTATATATTCAGTAGTCTGACTCATTTCTTTCTACCAGTCTGCAGGATTGCAGGTGGTAGGGTATATACAGTCCTTGCTTAATCCCCAGGTTACTTATTAAGGCTTGAGTTACTTCTCTTACAACCTCTCTGCTTCCACCCCGCTGCTTAAATTATTTCTCGGTATTGCTTTTAGTCTTCCCATTAACATCCTTTACATATATTTGATCTCCAGTCTCCATCTAAGCTTTTAAAATAAAACTCCTCTTTTCTTCATAGGTGTCCCATTATGTGCTGCCATTGCCCTTTTCCCTATCATGCACCCAGTTTTGTTCTATTATCAGCACAGTAGCTATCTGTAGAGACATACTGTGTAGAAAGGTTTTTCTTCTACTGACAACCTGTGAGCTCCTTGGCATGATCCTTTTTCTACTTTCCCCACTATTTGTTCCCGCATTCTGCTGATAGCACTATCTTGGATTATTCTTCCACTTTGTTCAAATGTAGCACTCCTATGAGTGTGTGATACCTTTTGGTTTATTTGTGGTTTCCTTTGAAAGGGTGTCCACATCGATATCCATTTATTCTCTTAATTAATTAATTAATTCTCTGTGCTTAAAAGCAGAGTATGAGTAGACTGGGGTACAACTTCACTACTGAGGGGGAAAGCATCAAACACCACCATAGTCCATACTGCCTCTAACCAGGTTTTCTAATGGCCAGGGAAATTTTGATCCGGCCACTGGAGAGGAGAAGGCTCGTATGCTGCTGGTATCCATTTTCCTTCACTATTTCTCTGTAAGAGCACTGCTTCCACAGTATCAGCTCATGTTGAAGTTCTTATTATGAAGAATTTTCCTTTGACTGTGAATTTTAGTGCCGAAGCTTTTCAAGCAGCTTCCTTCATGTCAGATAAAGCACTGTCTTCGTCTTTGTTCCAGCTCCCTTCCTGATTCTTTTTCTGTCATTTCCCTAATGCTCTGCTGCTACTAGCAAAGATGGATATGCTGCCATAAGATACTAGCACAGTTATAGATATGCTGCCATAAGAAATTAAATCCTCCCAGCACTCTTCAGAGTTGGGATTGATTAGTGGGAATCTTTATATCACAGAAAGCTTAACCTTTCCAGCATTTATCCATCTTCTTGTTTCACCAGTTCCAGTAGCCAAGCATTTAACTTGGGGTTGATTTAATTGTGCCATATTCAAATTGACTTTAAATCTTATTTGGTCTATTAATTTAAAAACTCAGCTACTTTTCTCTTGTACCTCTTCTTCTGTAGCTGCAGTTCCCCAAGTATCATCACATAAGGCAATTTCTTCTCTTTGTCCCCCGCATACATCAGTCAAACACTTACTAACACAAGCATGTGCAGCAGGGCAGGTGCTCGGCCCTGTGGGATGCAAGTAAAAGTGTATTGTTTGTCTCTTAATGTGAAAGCAACTCTGTAAATTGCTTCTTCCCCTGCATTTTGCCATATGGGAGCATAGTGTGAATCATGGGGGTGTGTTTGTGCCACTAGCTCTCCTAATTCATCTGCTGTCCAAGGAGCCTGACTCAGCCTCAGGGCTGCCAGGGACAATGGAGATACCCGCACTCCACTGGGAGTGGGTGGTTGGTACACAGTATCAGGCCCTGCTGACATTCAAGCAGCTCTCTATCAGTTTATTAAAGATTCTCCATCTTCTTCAAGCTTATGGACTGGTAGTAATGCTGCCAATTGTGTCCTTGTCTTACCATTCTGCTGGGGAATTTGATTAAATGCCCATCATGGCAAAATTAAATGTTTAACAAGGAGGTGCCTGATGTACAATGGATAAAAGCTAGCGGAGCGCACACTCTAACCAGTTTATCACTTAATCCCCTCATAATTCCAAATATGAAGCAGTTTCTCTACTGTCGTGCTTTCTTTCAGTGGCTTCTTATCTGCAGCTTACCTACCTTGGGGTCACATCTTTTTTTTCATTTTAGCAGCTACAACAGTTCAGTCTGCTGTATCCATCAACCCCAGGACAGCATTTGTAGTCTTTGTGAGATGCGTACTGGTTTCAACTTTTCTTTCTTTTCCCATTTGCCAATATCATCCTTGAAATCATATTCCTGTGACGACTCCTGATCCAGTTCTCTCCACTACTTTCAGCAAATCCAGCAGTTATTTTTAATTTTTGCATCCCAATCTCCTCTTGCAAGTGCCTAATTTTAGCTTTGCATTTTACTATGATCAGGTCCCTTTTGAGCTCTCCCTTGCTCCAAGGTAAATCACTGCACTATATAAGTTAATCTCTCTCTTTACTTCTGTAGTTTTTCTTTCTCATTTTCTAAATTCATCTGATTCTTTAATTGCCATTGCACGTCCTTATTGCCTTTCTGGGCCACTAGATGGTATTCCTTTTCTAAATACAAACTTATTTCAAGTCGCTTGATAGACTCTTTTAAAACACAATTTTCCCATTGAAGCAGCTGATATTGTGATGTTGCCTTGGTACAGATTATTGCTGCTTCCCATAGCAGTCCCACTGTTAGAGGCGGTGTATTCTCGAGTCTTCTTTCATCCACTCTCCCATATCAGGCAACATTTGGTCTCTATCACCCATCAGCTTCCTGTGGGCTGGAGAGGCGCCCATAGCCCTTGTTGTAATCTCTGATATTGTTGGGATTTCCTGTAACCCTCCAGTATTCCTGTTTTGAGGCTTTTTCCTGAGTTGTCTTGGATTTTTCCCATGCTTTCAATTTTGTCTTAAGGATCCCTTAAGCACTGTGCACAAGGCTGGTTAGATTTGTAAACTCGCCTTGAACGAGATCATAGAATCATAGAATGGTTTGGGTTGAAAAGGACCCTGAAGATCATTTAGTTCCAACCCCTCTGCTGTGGGCAAGGGACACTTTTCACCAGATCAGATTGCTCAGAGCTCCATCCAGCCTGGCCTTTAGGTCGCTCAGAGAAAAAGACTTGGAGGATCTACCCAGTCACACTCTTCACCAAAAGATGTTACAAATTCCCTTTTCCTGACAGTGCAGCAGATTTGTAGGACTATGTGGCTGCTTAGAGTTAAGCACGAGCTCATGTCCTTTGGGCGGTTCACTGAAACCTTCATGCCATTTCCTCAGAACTCACCAAACATGACTGTAAGCTGTATAAAAAGTGACTGGGGAAAGCCAAGGTGATGGGTCAGCCCGAGTTGAACCCTCCCATAAATGAAGCATGGGCTGGCAAGGGAGGAAGAAAGGAAAAAAGCCTTCCTCAGAGCCAGGCCCCACTGTGCTCTCTGGTATGTGCGTGTCACAGTGCCTCGCTGAGCGGTCTCGCTGTTGTTGCTGCTGCTGCTGTGGGTGGATATCTGTCTGTCTCTCTGTGTAAAAAAACATGAAACAGAATTATTTTTCATTTTGGAATTGTGCTGCTGCTGACATGATGTTAAGAATAAAAAAATATATTTCTGGTCTAGCATCCTGAGTTTGGCTCTTGCATCCTTCTGCAGTCCAGATTCGAGTCAGCTGCCTTGCCTACAGTGTGCAAAATCCAACTTGGGGCATGTTATGATGAAGATCTTCAACTTGTACTCACACAAAATGTTTACTTGGAGGTGGAAAATGCTCCCGTCTTTGCAGATGAGATGACCTAAGCCTTTCTTTGGCAGGATATTACCAATTGCACAATTATGCATGAAACAGTAGTTGGGAGGTCTCTTTTAAACCGTAAAACTCCAGGGGACTTGCCTTCACTATGTGCATTCTCTCCCAGCATTTCTCACTATTCCTGTTCAGTTCCAGTGGCTCCAGCCAAGTAGGGGTGCTGGTGCATCCCTTGTGTCCCGCTCCAGAGTTATGTTTAAGGAAACTAATTCCGGTCTGCAAGGTTGGTTTTTACATGGAAGCCATATTCTTCCTCTGGTTAAAATTCGTTCCAGAATCATGGACAGAGGTGGGTTAATGTATTGCCAGCACAGACCTGGCCTGTGCACCCGGGCACCCCAGCACACTCTGAGAGGGAGTTTCCTAATTTAGGACTTGTGAGGATACCCTGTATCTTCACAGCGCTCATTAAAGTGTTACAGCTGTAATGAATTCGTCTTCATGACATGCTTCGGAGGTAGAAGAGTGCTCTTGTCCCTGTAAAAAGCTGACAGATAAAAGGAGGTAGAGAACCAGAGACTCAGTCCAGGCACAGAGCCGGAAAAGTAATTACATGCCTAAACAGCTTTGGGAAGAAGTGTCTAAGTGGCAGATCTGGGGCTTGAACCTCTGTCAGCCCCCTCAGGACCAAATCTTTCTTCTTGTGCTGTGGTGGTACAGATCAGAAGAACTCAATTATTTACAAATCCTATAGCCGCAGGTATGTGCACACACACGCACCGCCTCCCCGGAGAGGGGAAGTGATTCGGATAAGGCTGTGTCTGACCTGAGCTGTCACTCGTACTGCTAATCCAGCTCAAATCAGACTTGTTTTTTTCCCCAGGGACCAGAAAGGGTACTGCACTTTCCACTGCAAGGAATTTGTTTTCAGTTTCCCAACACTTGTTCATCACAATGTTTGGAAAAATGCTAGGTTTTCTAGGAGGAAAGATGATCTTTTGACATTTTTCTGGCACAGCTGAAAGCAGAAAGTATCTGAAATGTCTTGAAAACTGATCAGGAGATTTTTGTGTGTGTGTGTGATTTTTGTTTTGTTTTGTTCTGGTTTTGTTGTTGTTGTTAACTGAATAGAGAGGTTTGCAAAGATTAGGTAAGGGATTAAAAACCCTATGTGTCTCCACCCCAGAGGCGCTACTGTAGCTAGGCAGCACTCTCATTGTGCAGCTGATAGGGTTGGTGGTGGCAGGTCAATAAAACAAGAATTTGGAGACTGGATGTTTTTGAGTATAACAAGTCCTGTGCTCCAAATGAATGAGGGATTCTTTGTGTTTCTGTTAACCAGTTATCTCTGAACATCTTATATAAGGTGTGTATCACTCAGGAGCAGCTGTAGCACATGCACTTATTGCCTTCTGTGCAGCAAACCTCCCAAAACCTGTGCACCTCCCAACAAGGATGGGACCCTCACAGATTCCTTGTGCATCCCCCAAATGCTCTACACCAGAGCTGCAGAGGGTTTGGGTCTCAATATAGATTTCCCCAAATCCACAAAACTCTCATCTCCAACCAGCCACTGTCACGTGTTTCTGTGAACATTTGATGTTCAGAGATTTGCTTGGGATGAAGCAACTGCTTTTCAAACTCATAATACATAGATTTGAATTAGACCTGAACTACAGCAGTGGACAAGCTAAATTATGAACTCCAGTGCCTGATGGGTGTAAGGCCCTCCTTGGAGGGATAGTGATGCAGAACCCATTTTTTTTACTCCTGACATTAGTTCTACTTCATCTTTTTGTGATTATTTTCTCTGGGCACAGCAGGGTGAATTGATCCACAAAATATTTTTAGGGATGGTGGAAGATTAAGTATCTTGCACAGATGCTTCAATGCAACAGTTGTTACCCAGGACTACCAGAGAAAAACAGGGTGGGGTAAGGGAGTTGTTCATTTTCCTTCCACTAAGGTCAGCCTTAAATAACTCTCCCACCTCCCTCAGAGGCTGAGACAAGATAATAAGGACAAAAATGTCAAGTAAAGCACGGGGCCCCTCTATTTACAGCAAAGGGCAAATCGCTAACCAACAGATCGGAGCTTGCTTTCTAAACACCGATAAGCGGCAACTTTGAATTAACAGCCCCGGTTCCTCTGCTGCTGTAAATCTGCCTGACCCCGACTGCCCGCAGCACCCCAGTGCCTCCCCCCCCGGCCAGGGGCTCCTCCGGCAGCAGGAGGGGGCTGCAGCGGTGGGCTTAACCCTCCCGGCCCCTGGAGATCGCTGTGCCTGGCTCCAAACACCCCCCCTCCTTCCCCTCCCCAGCCCCCTATCACTAACAAGCCTTATCAGTAGGATTTACACCTCCTTGTCTAGGAACCCATAGGAAAGCCTATGAACTAGTTACCGATGTGCATCCAAATCCTTAAAGTAGCTTTAAGTGCTCAAAACAATCCACTTACCCAGCGATAATTAACGATATCAGACCTGGGAGTCCCCATGCCTTGGCAGGGTAGATCAGACCACTCTCCAGTGGGGTCTGACCAACCACAACCAGGAAAGGGGGCAGCCCTTCTGCAAGTCTTTGGCACCTCCTGGCCCCAGCGGAGAATCCCAGGAGTGAGGAATGACCAGTGTAGCTGACTATAATGCCAGGAAGAGGAATGCTTGGGAGCAACCAATAGTGGGTTGGGTTTTATTCACTGCCAGATGCCATGCTAGGAAAGATCCTTTGGCACAGAGCTGTGCTGGTCGGTGAAAGACCAACTCCCACATGGATGACACTGTGGGAGTGAGGGGAAAGGTGGAAAAAAAATCACACATCCTGTCTCAGGTCCCAGTCCAGCTGGAGGAATCTGAAGTGTTAAAAGAGCAAGCAGCACCTCCAGATGTCCTGGAGAAAAGTGGGGCTTCAGGACAGCAGCGTCAGGGCAGCCCTAGCCAAAATCTCCAAGAGCACCCTAATAGCAGAACAGGGTTTTTAAAAGGAAAGTTTCTTCCAGGAAATGGGATCTCAAAGCTTCACATTTAAACTCAGCAGAAAGTGCGGTGTGAGAATGATTATGTTGCTCCTCACTGCCCTCCTACAGTATCACTTGTAGCCCCCAGTTTTATCGCTGGGGAAACTGTAGCATATGTCCAGCTGCAGAGGTGAGCAGTGGAAAAAAAGACAGAAGTATGTGACACAGTAATTTATTTTCAATCCATGAGACCACTTTAAAGCAGGGACAAATACAGTCTGAGCCAGCCATTCCTTAATTTTTTTTTTTTTTTGCCTTTCTCTCCTTGTCTGCTTGCCACCTCAGCTGCTCACAGTACCCAGTTTTAGCACCCATCACTTTCTGCTATGTCTGCAGACCCTCAGGTCTCTGGTGGCCTGCCCATGCTTTCCAGCATTGTGGCCAAGGACCAGGTCATCCTTTCCTCTGTTTTACCAAACGCTTTCCAGGGCTGAGGTGTACCTGTGATGCCACCTGCATGGAAGCCATGGCAGTGGCACCATGAGACTTTAGTGCCTACAATTGTGGACACTGGACAAAAATCTCTGATGGACTCAGCTGCCCCTCTCATGGCTGTTTCTTGAGGACTGGGTCAAGATCCTCTCTGGTTGTGCCCGTGGACTTGATGATACAAAGGACAGGGGTGGTATCAGTGTTGAAAATGTGTATTTTTAGATTGATGCTGATCAGGCTACTTTTCCAGAGCTCCTCTACTCTCTGGAAGTTATTTGTTACTTTTGTTGCTCAGTACTTGTCCTCTACCGGGGTGTCATCACCTCTTCTAATGTTTCTCCATCTATGCCAAGGATTACTTTTGGGCCATTAATAGCCACAGTTTTCATCTTCTCCTCATTGATAAACAAACTAATTTGTTCTGCTGCGTCTGCTAATAGCTGTGTCTAGGAACTATTAACAGCTCTTAGGTGCTATTTCCTTCTTTACCTTCTCAGAAAATATGTGTCCAGTAATATTTTCGTGGGGTTAAAAGGAGCTTAGCTGTTTTTTCCATCTCTATTTATAACCTTGCATATGCTTTTCCAAGGAAAGATTTGGGGAGCTTTACTTTAGAGTTCATTAAATTTGGTCTAGTTTGCTTGGGTAGCTGTCTAGTTTGCTTGGGTAGCTGTACTTGTGTAGAGGTTTGAGCCTGCAGAGGCCAGAGGGGCTTGAGCAAAGTGCAGCCAAATTAATTTGCAAACTAATTAGCAGGTTCTGTGGTCTCTGGTGAGCTGGGCTTGCCAAAGGTCATAATTTCCCTGCCAAGAGGCTTGATGTGCTCAGGAGGGGTGGCCAGAGGGTTTGAGTCCATGGGGGTTGTTCTTGGAGCTGCAGCACACCTGGGAATCTCCTTTGTTCTCTGATGAGAGCTATGGGCACTTTGGAATTGCTCCTTGGAACATCTTCCACCGATGAGGTGTATCTCACTGGTAGAAGATGCTGTATCTCCAGAGGTGGGACTGTACTCACAACCCTCTCTGCACTTCACAGGTAACCCAAAGGTGATGGAAACTGATGGGTCAGACCTGGTTGCTTACTCTGGGCTTTGGGATACACCCTCTGTTTTATGAATCCATCCTTATCCTCTAAGCAGCGGGATAATGTCCCTGTCCTGGAAGAGCCTGGAAAATTGTGAAATCCAGTCTGGCAGGAGCATCTCCCTTGACCCTGATGGCTGATGGGGCAATGGGGACAGCTCACATGCCCTGCACCCAGGCATCTACCCAGATTAGGTTACAGAAGCAGCAGAGATTACTTGTATCCCAGTGAGTGTCTTCCTTGTCTGCTTGCACAATGCCCTGTTTGAAGCAAGGGCATCTCTCATTGTGTGACTCCAGATAAGCCAAAGCCTCACCCTTTGCTATAGCAGCCCCCTCTCCCCCCTGAGGCCACATCCGCTGCCTCCACTGCCACATAACTTTGCAGGCATTGCAGGATTTGGTTGCAAGTATTCATAGGATTAATCACCCTCTTCGGCGCCACATTCATCTCCCTACCCTTCATCTCACACCAGTGCCACTGATGGGGTGGTTGCACTCTGCTGCTGCACATGTGCTTGGACACACTGAGGTGTCCATGCTGGTGGCACGGTGGGGAGCGGCACAGCTGGAAACCGCCTCTCCCCACCGTGCCACCAGCTGTGGCTGCATCCTGTACAGGGAGGGGAGCAAAGCCTGAGGGGCACAACTGCTCTTCCCTTTTCCCTGTGCTGAGTTAAAAGCTGTAGCTAAAATGACCAGTGTGCTTCAATACACTGTCCCAACTACACATCCTCACTGGCTACCAGTGGCTGTACTGAGACGCCCAGCCCAGGTGCTGGTCACTCCCAAAAGCTGCTTTTGGGAATGCAAATCCCTCAGGGTGACTTGGGGCCATGCTTTGGCAGGCTGATGGCACAGCACAGCTGTGAATTGGGGCTGTTTGCTTCACAACCCACTGAATTCATCCTTCAGGGAAGAGGAGCCATGCAGTCATTGCTGTGTGGCTCTCTGCTACCCTTTTGGGGCAACACACACACAGAGCCATGGGAAGAACAGTCCTGGTAATGGCTGCTGAGCATCAGAGCAGCAGTGGGGATGTGGGTGGCATTTTGGGGTCCCGGGGTGCTCTCTGAGAACTTGCTTGCCTCCTGACCTTTGCTGTCACTAAAAGGTGCATAAACTTGTAAATGTTAACTAGTTCTTCTGTAATGGGCTTGTTATTTTTTCAGGACAGGGTTTGAAAATGTGAGACATCTACAGTAGTAAAGATTTTATTGTGTTCCCAATGGACTGTAAAACTTGATTACATGACACTGGGGATTGACTAAATCTTGTTCCCACTGATGCAATTGCTCAGGGTCGGGGGTATGTGGGGGAAGGAGGTGGCTTTGAGTCACGTCTGGAAGTGGTTTAGCATGAAGGGCAGGAGCAACCCACTCCCACCCAGCTGCTCCCACCCTTCAGCCAAATAAGCCCACTGTGGACCTGAGGATCTGGGGAAGTCTCAGGAGGCACGAGTAACTGAAACAATGGGTGAGTGCTTGGCTCATCATTGCCTAATCACCTGAAAATCATGGGGAAGCCCAGCCTGGAAAGAGTAAGCTGAGATTTTTTCAGTAGAAAAAGCTTTTCCATCTAGGAATGGTCTCCCCTGTTGGCCCCCTCTCTCAGTTCACTGCTGACATGGGAGCTTTCTCTCTAAGACAAAACTTTCCGCAGTTTATATCCGTTTTATATCCATTTATATCACTGCTAGCATTTCTCTTATTCCAAAGGACCATTTATGGTAATAAAATACATTTTCCAATAAATAATCAAAGTGATCATATTTTGGAAGAGGAAAAAAAATCAAAGTAGGAAACTTTTGCAAAAAAAATTTGGCCTGTGCTGAAGATTGAGCCAGCATGATATCTTTTTTTCCTTGCAATAAATCTTCTGGCTTATTTCTGTACCCAAACTACAAGGAGACAAGAGGAATTCCTCAACGCTGGGGTACAGTCAGCCCTTCCCCTGCTGCGGCACGCTGCAGAAATGCTATGAGCTTTTCAAAGCTAACTCTAGGATTAGGTTAGCCAAGAGTAAGAGAAGTAACAGACTGATAGCATGGCACTTCCGAAACAAAATAACACAGCTTTTTTTGCTACCTCAGTTGTGTAAGCCTCAGGAAAAGGGAAGAGCCCATCAGGGAAGCTGTGCAGAAGGGAGACGATAGTGGATAGAGGAGCCTCCTTACAAAGTCCCTCTGTCAATAAAACGCGCTTTCAGATGAGCTCAGGTAACATTAAAAAGTGCAAGAAGGAAAACCTTAAATGGCAAATCTCAGCATGTGGTTAACCTGGGGAACACCCTGCTCCAGGACTGAAGTCCACTGGGCCTCATGCAGTGTGATGACTGCAGGAAAATGATCGCCAAGGGGATCTGTAGGGTAATTCTTCAAACTGTCCTCTTTGTGCGAGATGCCAGCTGCGGAGTCTCTCCTCCGGAGAAAGCATGAGTCACACAACACTTCTGCTCCTGGCTTTGCCTACTTCAAGGGGGATAAAATGCCAGCTTTTATCCTTTGTAACTGCAAAGTCCCCATCTTTTCCCAGTAGAAAGAAGGTCCAAATGAATTCTCTGAACTTGTACCTTGCTGAAACCTGAGCCCCTCTTCATGGATATACCACTAGGTCGTTCAAGTACATCCAATATCTTTTTTGAGGGGAAGAGAGACAGAGATAGTGTTACACATTGTGCAGAAGTGCTATTAACTGTAGTTGGGCATCACAACTTGGATTTATTAGCAGGAGGCTGAAATACCTACATGGCAGGGAATGTAACTGATAAGCTTGTCTTGCATCCATTTGAGGAAATGGGTCCCCTCCCTGAGTGCTCATCAGAGGTTTAGTGCATCTCACGAGCCTTTTTGCAATCACAGTCATTTAGCAAACATATGATACTTCACACTCAAAGAGGCGTATGGGACTTCCTACCTCCTAGACGTCGACAGGAGGAATTGCTTTGGCTACTCAAGAAATCAAAGGTCTGATTCGAATCTCGAGGCACTGTGCTGATTTCAGTGAACTTCCTTCTGATTTATGCTGTTTATGAAGAATCAGGCTTATTCTAAGTTAAACAAGCCACAGAGTTCAAACAGATGAAAATGTCTCCTACTCAGTGGTGTTGAGCACTTGTCTCAAAATTTGGAGCAAAAGAAAGTTTGAAGGTGATCTCGTGCCCAGCATTTAAAATGGGCCTTCTCAGGAAGAAAGCAGGAAAAAAAAAAAAAGAAAAGGAAAGCAAAAGAAAACATACCTTAAGCAGAAAGAGGTACAAGCTTGGTATTGTGGCAGAAAAATTGAGCACAAAGGTACCCAAAAATTGGCTAATGTTGTGAAAAAAGAGAGAGAGTTAGATCTGTTGCCAAAATCAGACCCATAAAAGCCAGTGGACCACTCCTATTAAAAGCAAATGTACCAGCCAGAATGGACTAATTAGATATTTCCTGGTTTTCACTGGGCTTTACAAGAAATACTCCTTGGTGGTAAGACACCATTTTGGGCACAGCCCCAGAGAAAAGAGCTAAGATGCTCAGGGCGCTCACCTGCAACTGACAGAGAATGAGTCTTTGCTCTGCTTCATCCAACAGAAATTTGAAGGGGCAGGTGAAGGAGGGGACCTGCCTTTCAGTGGGAGAAGGTGGAAAGGTTTAGTTTTTTTCCACATATACAGTTTCCAATGCTCAAACTCTGGCTCTGAGCTGAGCCAAAAGGATGATCCAAGGTCTCCTCCAAAATGCGGATGTCATTCCTCCCCCTGTCCAAGCTGTGGACACGTGTTTCTTGCTGTGCACCGCATGGCCAGTGAGTGGGGCCACCGATAGCATCAGCTCAATAATGTGTTTTTCTTCTTTTAACACCTGACAGTAGCATGATTTCACCAATAATTTGGTCCCATTGCTGCACACTTTCCTAGGTAATATAAATCAAACAGATTAACATGTTTGCTTTTAATTTTACATTTTAGAAACAGATGTTGAGCCGCCTCAATGCCAACAGTGTCTATTGCCAGCATTAGTGTCATTAGTAATCATTGCAGCTGTAATAGCACCATTATCTCCTGCTAAAAGGGTCACTGATGGCTCAGGACAGAGCTTCAGGGAAGAGAAAACAGGTTGGACTAAATGAGATGGAAACTGCAAACTGTTGCTTCTGTCTTAACATGCATAAAGATCTGTGGATGTTACGCAGAGAGAAATTAATTTGCACAAGTAGCAAAAATTTTAGCTAGAGTGTCATCAAGGAGGTGGGGCTCGTAGCTCTTGTGTCACTTGGGATAATGTAAAGAGTATAAATACGGGAACAAGAGAATGAGGATGCTACTACCAATCATCATCGCTCGGAGCAAACCTTTCTCCATCTCTTGCTGCCACCTCTTTGGGTAAGTCAGATTGCCTCCCTTTTAGCTCCCACCTGTTTAGCAGAGCTGGTTTCTTTAAGTTGATGTAGCTGGCTTGTTGGCCCAAGAAAATGAGGTCTCATCAGGCCTTTGAGCACATTGTACTGGTTTTGTGTCATCATCGTAAATTACAGACACTTCTGTAGAGTGGCAGAGAGGGTTTTTCCTCTGAAAGTGTCTGCTGATCTTCCCTCTCCTGGGTATGTATGCTATAGGGCTTGGTGGAATGGTACTTCAGCCTAGTTTGGCCTTTTGAGACGAGACAGCAGGGAGATGAAGAGTGATGTGAACATGTGGATGGAGATGGATTTATGGTTATAATCATTAGTCATTTACTGTGACTTGTAAAGCTTGATGCAGAGAGGTCTCCTTCCCTCTAAAGCTAGTGCATCTTTAGAAGGTACATGTCCTGCTTTGGTCTCATTTCCATGCCAAAGGAGCTTGATTACAACCTATTTTTTCCTCCTAGACCTTCCTGTGTCTCCTCTGGCTCTTAACCCTAGGCCTCACCCTGCTCACCATGGCTCTCTGGATCCGATCGCTGCCTCTTCTGGCCCTTCTCGCTCTTTCCGGACCTGGGACCAGCCACGGGGCTGCCAACCAGCACCTCTGTGGCTCCCACTTGGTGGAGGCTCTTTACCTGGTGTGTGGAGAGCGGGGTTTCTTCTACTACCCCAAAGTCCGACGGGATGTTGAGCAGCCTCTGGGTAAGTCAGGCTGTCTGTGAAAGCAATCATATGTTATGTGATATGAAATGCACCAACCGCCTGTCTTTGACAGTGACACCAGGAATGTCCTTGATGGGGAATGCCAGGAATACCTTTAGCATACCAGCAGCATCATATTGCCAGTGAAAAGCTCTTCAAGTTAAAAAGGCAGATGAGAGGGCAGACAGGGAAAGAGGATTTATGAGACAAAAGGAATTGTGCCTGAAAGCTCAAACTCATCTATTTCTTTGTGCGGCCTGGGAGTATTCATACTTCACTGGCCTGGGAGTATTCACAGAAAATAAGGGTGGAAGGAACTCAAGAAGCCTCCATCTGCCCCAAGACAGGATCAGTTGTCCCCATTCTATTCCTTACCCATACTTGACTTGTATGTTCATAAAAACCTCGAGAGAGAAAGCTTCTTCTGCCTTCTGAAACTGCCTGTTCCCTAGCTTACCTGACCTTCTTCTTGAGTGTTTCTTCCCAATATCTAACCTGAACATCCCATGCTGTAAATTATTTCTTGTCTTCTCAATGGGACACGGGGAAGTGGACATGGGGAAGAATCCTTTCTTCTTTGTGACTGCTTTTCAAAATATTTGAATACTGTTCCCATGTCTAGTTTTAACCTGTCCTCAGCTACACAACCCTACTACCTTCTAGACCATTTTCTAGATCCATGCAAGTTGTTCTGCGTTTGTCCACATCCTTACTGGGTGGAGCCTGGAGAAGAACACTGGATCCCAGCTGAGGCTTCAACAATGCCACATAGAGAGATTAGACTAGAAGAACAGTATTTCAAGTTTCACACCTTGTTCCTGTCTACACAGGCACTTCGCCTTTTTCAGAGTAGCACTGCATTTTCCATTGACAGTGACCGCTGTCCCCCCGGGATGTCTTGGCCCTCCCTTCACTGGATCAGCAGTCCTTGAAGGTTTGCTACCACAGTCAAACCCTGTCATTAATGTGCAACACAGTCTCACTGCCTACCTTTAGTATCTTTCCTGTTGCTTACTGAACCCATTTTTCCATGTTTCTATAACTTCAAATGTAAATTTTAGTACCAATCTTGCCCTTCAAGAGGCATTTTATCATGTCTTTTATTTCATGGTGGCAAAGTGTTGGTGGAGCCGCTTTAGTTCCCCCTTCTTAGGATTCCTGAGCCTCTGATGAGTGCAAGAGCCAGGGGTCAGGAGAAGACAGCCCTGCCAGCATCCTCTTCAGTGCTGGGTCACTGCCCCTGCTCGAAAACTTGGTGTCTGTACAGCAATGCAGGTGGGATGAGGCAGTCCAGAGATCTGCCTTTCAGCATGGTGTTTGTATCTAGATAGGGCCAGCACCTGTAATGGTCCAGCTGTAATGCAAAGGTGATGTCTCTCCTGGACACGGGTACCTGTGGGTCCTCAGCTCTGGCTCCTCTGTAAACCCAGCAAGCATGATCTTTATTCTGTCTTCCAAGCTAGTAATGAAGACTGTGAATAGATGCAGAAGAGACCCCTGCCAAACCCATCCATTTCACCCCTCTCATTTCAAAATGGACCATTTCTTAATCTCCCCCCACTACAATACCTTTTTCCCACCATTTCTCTTCCCATCACATACTGTTTTCATTCATACCCAATTCCTTCTCCCATGCATGTAACCATCCTGTGAAATAGTCTTAGAGGTCTTTGTAAGGTGGAACCAGGTAATTTCATAGCAGAGGGTTTGCCATGATTTGTTTAGAATGGCCAGCTGTGATATTATTTGCTCTGTTCTCTGATTATTTATTTCTGAAGACCACCACAAAGGGGTTGGAAGTTTCGTTGGCCAAATTCCTTGCTAAACAGATTGCAAGTATTTGAGGGCTTTCTACCTCTTTTTCTAGGACTTTTGCCTGAGCCACCCCTTCTTTGTCACACAAACTGGTTGTGTTCACAGTCTACTCACAGCTGGCTTGAAGGATGAAGACAAGTAAATCACAAAACATTAACTAGCTATTTCCTCTTCTGCTTAATGTTGGACCAAATCTTCTCTAAATTTCCCTCCTAGCACACTAGCATAATGATTTCATGTTACTCTTGTGCCTTGTTCATTGCATCACGCTTTGGGGGCTTAGGGATTTTGCATCTTGTGCTGTACTTTCATATTGCCCTAGAAACCACATCTCATTCTCACTTTCCAGGCATTTTCTCTTTGTTGTTAGGGGCCCTTTTCTTCTTGCAGGAAAAAGTCACTGTTTTATTTGCCATTTGTCATATTTTCATTGTGCAACTAAAACCTGAACGGATCTGTGCACACGTTTTCAAGTTCTCACCAGCAAATAAGACATTCTGTTGAGTTTTATCTCTGTTCAAATACCCTAATTTATCATTGCTTCTAAAAACTCGCCCCCAACTGTGAACAAAAATGCTTTTGCCATTGACTTAGGGCTATATCCAGGCAGCTGACTGGATCAGGCTGTTCAGGAACCACTGGGAAATGCACCCAGATGCAGGACTGGACTGTCCTTGCCATCCTATGGACACTCCTAAGGGGGGCTGCAGTCCCAAACAACTCATCTCTGCGGAACAGATCATCCCATTTTATCATATTTGCTGGCTGTTCACCCCAGGGAGGATGCAGACTTTTCTTCTCCACACACCTTCCTCAGTAAAGCCCTGGTGTCCCTTTGTCCTTCACACTCTGATATACACTCATCTTGGCACATTCTGAACACCATAGGATTATTTTGGAAGAGGAAACAGGGGCCTGAAGGTGCTCCAAGCAGCATCAACTTGGGGAAACCTTTGCAATGTCCTTCCTTAAGCTTAAAAATCTGGTGTCTGCTAAGGAGGTGTCTTCAGGTCTCAGCAGCCAGGCCTGATGCTGTGTGATGTCCCACAGCTTCTCTTTTTCTTCCCCGGCAGTGAGCGGTCCCTTGCATGGTGAGGTGGGAGAGCTGCCCTTCCAGCAGGAGGAGTTTGAGAAAGTGAAGCGAGGGATTGTTGAGCAATGCTGCCACAACACATGCTCTCTCTACCAACTGGAAAACTACTGCAACTAGTGGCGAGGCCGGCGGTGGGGAGCTCGCAGGCCGCAGGTAGAAACACGCACTTATGCTACTGCACCTTCAAAGCAATTGAATAAATGTTGTGGATCTATTGGAAGGACTGTGCTGGTTCATGTGTCCATGTCATGGGGAGGGGGCCACTGGTGTCTCCTTTAGGGCGTCGGTGTCCATGCTTGGGTAAGGCAGTTTTAAAAGGTCCCGGAGCCAAGCATCACTTCCCACTATCCTTCTGCCATACAACCCTGAGATTAGCTCAGCAGGTTAGAGCATGGTGCTAATAACACCATGGTCTTGGGCTGGATTCCTGTATGGGCCGTTCACTTACGACTTGGACTTGTTGATCATTGTGAGACCCTTCCAACTCAGAATATTCTGTGTTTCTGTGAAATGAACTCCATGGGAATGAGGGAAGGAGGGAGGGATGGATATTACACAGCATCGGAGTAGGTGCATGGAGCATATGGTACCCCCAGTGCTTGGAGGACAAGGAGGAGAAGGCAGAGAGGTTTGAACAAGACTTCCCTCGCTAGGGAAACGTTACAGGAGAATATCTGAGACAGTGTCATGCTGATCATCTTTCTGCAGTTCACAGCCCAAATATAACCAGGTAGCTGGGAGACTGAACTTCCTCAGCTACATTATGGAAACAGTACAGATTAAGCAAAGAATTAAGTCACCTATTAATTGTACTCAGAAAAATCATGGATGACCAACATGGCCAATTCAGAAAATGTGTCCAGTTCCCCATTCTGCTTGTGTAAGGCCCAGGCAGAGTCCTGGCTGTGGGATGTGCTTATCATCCCTAAGTATATGGCAAGCCATGTACCGAAAGCAGATTCAATCCAAAAGCAATTTTGAGTGGGTTTTGAGTCTGCTAGCCACATGCTAGACAGTACCCCTGCTACTGTTGCTGCAAACCTTTTTCAAGTATCTGGCCCCAAAATCGCCACTTTCTTGGAGGAAAACTGCCACAGCAATGCCAGCTGGCTGGAGTGACACCAAGTGCAGGGAAGGGGTGTGTTCCCTCTGCCGAGGGACTCCCATGCCAGTCTAGTGAAAGCCATACAGGAGGTCCCTGTGGGATGGCTCAGCCTGGCAGAGGTGACAGCAATGGCCAGGGCTGCATTTTGCTGGTGGCAGATTTTGAAAGCTTGTCTGAGAGGAGGCTGTGGTTTTAACAGCCTCTTTTCCCAAACCAGTTCTGACTGCCTCCGGTGGAACTACACAGATGGAAGCTGCCATCTCATCCCTGCCAGGATGCATTACTCCTGCTCCTATCAAGAGCACAAAACTGGCCCAAACACTACAAACTGAAAGGCTGGAAGAGCAGCTGAAGGAGCTGCTGAATAGAAGATACAGACATAAAAAATTAAATCAGAAAGCACTTGTGATTCCCTGTGGTGACCTTCCATACAAGTTCCCTCGATGAATCCAAAAGCCTAAGACAGGGACCTCCTCCTGTAGGTGCCATACCAGTGTTGCTCAGCCAGTCCTGCTCCCCTTGACCATCCTTCTATCCCTCTCAATCACCCTTTCCTCTGGGCCCCAGTGAATATTCCCAGCAGCAGAGCTTGCAACGGTGACAAGCAGCCTCAGGCCAAAATCTTATGGTTATGAAAGCATGGCAAGATGTTTGCTGTTTCTGAGCTACTTGGCACCCACCAAACCTTGCAGTGTATAGCTCCAGTTGTTTCTAAAGGGGACTTCTTAGAAGCAATTCTCCTACCTCTCCTGGTGCCCCATAAGATCAGGATAGGCATTTCTGCAGTAAAAAGGGCAGAGCTATTGCTCCTGAGAAAGCTCCAGCAATCCCAACTGTCCATCCATCCATCCACGCACCCGAAGGAGATGCCACCCTGATCCCAAACATGTTCTGGAGGGAAGGCATATCCAAGAGATGTGCTCCTAAAAACCCAAGATTTACTGGATTCACACAGACTTATCCTGCATGACCCAGGACTGAGATCCTGCACTCAGAGTTGGGGTTCCATGGAAAGTGAATAGGTAGAAGCTCCTCTGAAACAAGACTGAGATTTTGTAATGCAGATCTGAGGCTTCCATCTGTATCTACCTAGCAAAATTATGGAGGTCTGCTGATGGGAAAGGTTGGAAGTGTGAAGAGAAAAAGGTGGTGTAGGAGGAGCCTTGAGTGCTTGACTGCCAGAGTAGTACTAGCACTTCTCCAAGTGCTGCACATAATACATACATAATGGCCAGACTTCGCGAACGAAGAACCGGGGAAGGTCTTTACACCTTCCAGCCTGCGCATTGGATTTTTTAG